>CM029544.1:27317685-28517685 GCA_017141395.1 Laodelphax striatellus
TTTTTCTTCCTTCTTCTTCTTCTTCTTCTTCTTCTTCTTCTTCTTCTTCTTCTTCTTCTTCTTCTTCTTCTTCTTCTTCTTCTTCAATATTCTTCTTCTTGGCCTTCTTCTTCTTCTTCTTTCCTTCTTCTTCTCTTATCTCTGTTCTTCCTCCTCCTCCTCGACATGACTCGATTATTTATCAAGTTGCACTGTTATTATTGGTTTTGTTCCATCATGTTCTCAAGTCTCATTTCTTTCGCAGAAAAAGAGAAGCAATAAAGATCACCACAGCGCCTCACTTATTTGGCGAGTGAAGTCAGCTCTACAATGATCTCACATCTTTGGCCTATGGATTGCGCAATTATGGTAAGTCATCCATCAGATTAACTATAATTCATGGTAAATCACGATGAAATCGAATTATACTGTGATACGATTTTACTATTAATATAAAATGAGTTCAATTATATGAGCTTGCACTCCGTGCAGCGCTAAGCCGCTCACTTGTATTTCAAAAATTCTTTTGCTAGGTTTCACCAAGATTGGTCAAATATTTAATTATGATCAAACGCATCAACAGGTGAAATTTTATAATCGGACCGTCAATTTTCAGTTGCTGCAGAAAATAGATCTGTGTGCATTGGCATTGCCATACTGTATTGGCATTTTATCCGGTTGTTCATGTATGATAATTCCAATTATAGCAGGATTATTTTAAAGTGTGAAAACAACTGATTGATGTATGCTCATTTACTGACGTTAAATCAGCTGTTTCTGACGAGTTAGAATAATCCTGCTATAAAAGATCAGCTGGAGTTTCCGTTCCTTTGCATCAATTTTTTACCATGTCTGCCATGGCCTTTTTGAAGGTCGTCAAATTCTATTTGACCTAGGTTGGTGAAACCAGCAGGTTAGGCGTACACCGGTTTCAAGACAAGACAAGACAAGACGTATTAGTCACGTTTTCACAGCACTTCACAGTTATGAAGCAACACACACCGATTGGTCATTGCATCGGTGTGTGCTGCTTCATGAGCAGCCATTTGAATTACTCTGACCAAACTTGACTAAGGTCATCTTGTCTTGTCTTGACTAACCGGTGTACGCCTAGCCTCTTTTAAATTCAGTAGTTGCTATTCTGACTATCTGCTGACAGCAGCTCTGTATCAATAATGAAATCCTGCCTTGTACTGCTCCTGTTCTACTTGCTTGGAAATTCCTTTATTAGAAAAACTTTTAAAAACTTGGTATAGCATTCTTTTAAATTGTCATAAAACAGCTGATTGATGTACGCTCGTTTACAAACTTCAAATCAGCTGTTCTCTGACAAGTTAAATGGATCCTGCTATACATAATCATCATGCCAACAGATGATTAAAAAATTGGAAAAATGGTTCCTGCAAACTTCGATTCTTTATCTATCTTTTGCAAACTGCATCAAAATCGGTCAATCTTCTCCACGAACTTTCCAAAGTTGACTCAAAATTCTTTTAATATATAAGATTATTCTATAAAATCATTGATGAAATTACATTGCTTCTAGGTATATGATTAATCATGAATGATTAGTATAATAAGTGTTACACTATATTATGTAATTACTACTCTATGGGTACCTATAATAATTATAATTTTTTCAACAGACCAAAACATACCAGGTGGCTAGGCCAGGGACTCAAGACAATCTGCCTTTGTGTGTTAGCATATTCGCTTACATAGATTTCATTCTTCAATTATTCAAAGAAACAAACACTTATGGTAGGACACTGAATGGTGAGAATGGATTATTTCTGAAACTTTTTCTGTATTATTTTCAGGTTGAAAAGTTGTTGATATGGTTTGCCTTCTTGGAATGAGACTCACCACTATAGACAACACGAAGCGATTGACTAGTTCTTGACAGGTTATCAGTATAGCCAATAACATTCTTATTACTAAGTTGAAGTTTAGAAGACTACTTACTATTCACTTGCATTGATGATTCCTATCCGATATAGTTTTCAATGCTCTTAGTCAAGATTAGTCACGTTTAGTTACAGTAATTCACATAGTTGCTTAGCACACACCGATGCAATGACTAATCGGTGTGTTGCTCAAGGCGCAACTATGTGAAGCACTGTGACTAATCTCGTCTTGTCTTGTTTTGACTAACCGGTGTACGCCTAGCCTAACATGTCATGTCATTTTTCACGTTGATTTTTATCATAGCCCCCTCTAAACTACAGTTTTAAACTGTAGTTTACTATGCTTTTATGTATCTATCTTTTTGTATGCTCACGTAAGTTTGTGGATAAGTCGCTTTAGATCTTCCATTTTTTGAATTCAATAATAATTATCTAATGAATTTTTTGTTAAATTTATTATTATGAATCAATATCTTATCTAATATCTCATATATTTATTATCTTATGATTTAAAAAAAATGCATTATTATAAATCAACAAACAACATTGTTGTTGCAGTATTTGTTTTCAACAAACATGCATTAATACAAACAAAATGATTGTTTGAAGTTTTGAAAATTGATGCCAGATTGGATAAAAATTAGTGGTTCTATGGTTTGGCTTGCTATCTCCATTTTGCTGTTGGAATTTGTTAGATTTTAGGGATGGATTTAGAAAAGAATGATGTGGTGTGAAATGTATTGAATATTATTATTATTATTATTTGTTTTTATTTTGAAATAAATCTATGCAATTTTCCTTTTGCAGTGGGATGAAAGAAAATGAAGCAGTGGTTTTTTGAAGATTGAGACCACCTCAACGCACTGAATGATACTGTGAAGCGAGCGAAGTAAGTTCTCATCGAAGATCTGTCCAGCCTCTGAACTTTGCGGCTTCGGTAAGTCATCTATTTGTGTTTTCAATTGATATTAATTTCATTACGCTGTTAATTACAGGGACTGTATAATAACAGTGAGGTCATTGGTGAATGGCTCCATAACATTGTATTGAAATATTTTATTCCCACCACCGCCATACTTTTGCAAAATTTCTGAATTCGCATGAGATTACAGGCAAACATTAACCGATTCAATAAACAAACAGAGATGTTTATGAAACTTCTCCAGTTGTAGGTAAGAGTGAAAAACAAATTTGTCTATCCAACATAATATATTTAGAAAACAAACTCAAAGTTCCGATGCTCATGGCATAATCTTCAGTTTCGGCTCAACCCACACTGAAGATGATGCCATATATATGAGCATCGAAATTTGAGTTTGTTTTCTATTAATATATATATATGTGTGTGTGGATTAGACAAAATTGTTTTTCATTCTCACCTACTATTAACCCATTCACCAATTTTTCAAACTTATTTCAAGAGAAACAACATCAAAAATAGCTTTCCTAACATTAAAAATTGTCTCTCTAATCTTGGTATTGTGTTAAAAGCTTGAAATAATGACAACTATCATTGGCTATGGCAAATTGTGGGTAAGAAGTGAATTACTCAGCATAACATGATATATGATTTTAATGTTGCTTGTCATTTCAATGCACATCTTATGGGAATTGACAAAAGTGTGGTGGATTTGTCCGAGCTAACCAATTAAAATTGTGTCATCATCTACTACACCTTTGTAGTGGATTGTTGGTCAAAACAACGGAGGAGTTGAGGTCACAAAAAACATGTTCGCCTTTCAATAATATAGATAAAAGCCACTAAGTTGCCCACAGTGTGCTATCATAGACTAAACATATATTTCGATATATAAACCGTATATTTCGATTATCTCTGGTGCTATGTAATGAATAGTGCATGCCTAGTGTATTGACATCTTGGAGTCAGCTTTGCCTATATAACAAAGCTACTGGTATATTTTTTTAACTAAGGCTAGGTGAACACCGGTTAGTCAAGACAAGACGAGATTAGTCACGTTTAGACACAGTAATTCACATAGTTACTTATGAAGCAGCACACACTGATGCAATGACTAATCGGTGTGTGTTGCTTCACAAGCACCTATGTGAAGTACTGTGACTAAACGTGACTAATCTTGTCTTCTCTTGTCTTGGCTAACCGGTGTACGCCTAGCCTAACTCTATGTCTTTGATTATTTTTCAATGATGAAGCTAAATGTTTTTTTTTTTAAATAAGTAGTTGGTTAAACTTGCAACTTATTTGATCAGGTATCACCACATTTCGTCCTGTTAGAAAACTCTTTGTAGGCTGAGGCTTACCTGCTGGTTACCATTGATATCTCATGCATTATTTGTACTACACATATTTAAGCATTAATTTGCAATTCCATTGCATACTAAACTTGAGCCTCGGTCCACCAAATGGTACCTTTGTCAATTTACTGAAATGTAGGTCGAGTATAGTGTCAGAGCTAGGTACAATGAACTTTATTGCAAGTGGGCCTAGGCCTACCTGTTGGCTGTCATTTTTTATTGTTTCATGTGAGTCTACTTGTAACTGAATATTTGTTTTTCTTATTCTTTAGGAATTGAGGAGAGAGACGCACACACCACACACACACAAACGAAAGGAGGAGGATTGTTCGCACTCGATTTGTTGACAAAGATTATAGAAGAACAAAAGGAGCTTTTAGAGAAGTGAAATGATAAAAAATTGGAACAAGTGTAAAGTGTACTACGATATTGAATGGACTCAAATGTGGTTTCACTCGCAATGAACTAAGTTATCAATTTTGAATACTAGCAATTGAGTTTAAAAAGACACTATGAATTAATTTCTATTGAATTGAAATTGTTCTGTTTTATATGTCTATTGTATTGTGTATATGTTATGTTCTGTATGGTCTATTGTATTTTGTATGCTTTGTTTTTTATGGCAATAAATACAAACGGGGAGGGGTAGGGGTCTTTTCAGGCATCCATGCAGACTTGGAGAGAGGCCTTCGCAGAATTTCAAAAAGGTAAATTAGCTCTGGGCCGATTTCAACTGTTCAATCAAGATTTTCCAAATTTTCATCTGGAATTTTTATCTTAAATTCTTCAACTTCTATTAATAATTCAATCAGTCAAGCGGCATCTTTTGAAGTAACCCGTTAAAAGTTTCTTTTAATTCCTTTTCTTTTATAAATTTTCTTTTAATTGAATGAATTGACATACTTTTCTTTCAGTTTTTTACTTTTAGTTGCTATAAAGGGAGCCTCCAGTTCCAAAAAGTATTGTCAATCGCTTTTCTCTATAGTTGTTTATTTTTAATTTATACATAATATCTTCCAGTTCATATATCAGTTCGATATTTTAGTAGCCTATATTCCAGAAACCATTATCTTCTCACTAACGTGATAATTACATATTGCATTCCTCACAGGGATACGAAGCTTAGTCTCGGGCAGTGTTTGCATTTTTTCCCATTCTAACTACTGCCGTTTTCAATTATTATCGAAAAAAGTGCGTAATTACAATTATTGTTAATGTCTTGTTGAACTGTTTAAATCGGTCCTGGCGACTCCAATTTGAAATTTTTTCAACAATCATTCTTTCAAAACATTCAATCATTTACCTTAGGAAATGATTGATACTGCATGTCTAGACCATTGGCCGCTTCTGTTCTCTAGATATTCCCTCATCATCAATTTTTTTATCGAAAATCTAATTAACTTGGACCTTGATCAAGATCCAGTACTTGATCATTCTTTTCCTACCTTTTTTTAATCAAGTCTCCCCACCTGTCCTGCTTATAGGAGGAGAACCTTCCGTTCAAATCCAAGATCAAAGATATAATTTTTTTAGTCATTGACCATCTTGAAACGACCCTTCCCCATTGTAAAGTTTTTCTATTGGGTCTATTCGATTTCTTAGAATTTTCATTGTACAGAATATAGGCCTATCGGTTGATCTTTTCAAATAAGAAGTTAATTTTTGCATCCAAATCAAATTTAATAATTTGCTATTCAATTTCTTGAGTGCTGCCACGGTTGTTTCTTTTTTAGGAGATATTTTCCATCTTTCTAAAGTGTACCTATATTGTTCTTGTGTCTTGTTTGTTGTTGCATCTCTCAGAATATTGTCGGCTAAGGCTAGGCGTACACCAGTTAGTCAAGACAAGACGACATTAGTCACGTTTAGTCACAATAATTCACATAGTTTCTTATGAAGCAACACACACCGATTAGTCATTGCATCGGTGTGTGCTGCTTCATAATCAGCTATGCGAATTACTGTGACTAAACGTTACTAATGTCGTCTTGTCTTGTCTAAGTGTACGCCTATAACATCTCTCATGTTCCTCAACTAATTTAAAGTGTTTTGTCAATCGTTATAAATTCATGTACAGTAGGTTTGCCTTTCCTATACCTTCTTGCATCATTCCATCTTATAACCTTCTATGTTTTCATATTAAGTTAATCTCATCTTCCATGATCTCCTTCTAGGGTGGGCCTAATCCTTTATTACCCTTAACTTTCAAATCAATAATTTTTCTATTTTTAACTTATCAATGATCTCTTTCTATTTCTTGTTCTATTCCATTTTAAAATAAGATTTACCAAAACTTTATCAATTCTTTGCCTACATACTTATAAGTTTTTCTTACTCTCACTCACTCCTCTCTCACTCTCCTCACTCACCTAACTTTCTCTCCGATATATATTTCTACTGGTTAGCATTTGATTCATTTCAATTTGTTACTTCTTTTGCATGTTCCATCTTCCATGTTCATCTTATCCCACACTTACTCTATTAATAGCCTAATACTGTACGGTATTGTCATTTTTAATCATCTACCTCTGAATTCTATTATTTCCCCCCCCCCACCTCATTCTTTATTTTCTCACTCTTTCCCTCTTTTATTTGCACCTACAACTACTTGAAGTGGAGAAGGTAACTTACAGTACAATAAAAATCCCTCTTCTTCATTATCACTGATGTTGGCTCTCTCATGTTCACTATCACTCCTCTCACTTCTTATCTATTCATACTTTACTTCTTGATGTCCAGCTTTATCAATAATTAGGCCTACCTCTGATAGTATTCTAATTCTATATCCTCTCATGGGATAATCAGTTTAATTCCATCAGTAGAAAAAAGAATGGTAGGCTATAGTTCATTCATTCACTTATCCCATCTTCATTCTATAAATCTCGCCTCTTTGTAACCTCACTCACTATAAACTGCCCTTTCTTCTCATGTCTATTACTTTCATCCTTTGATTCATCTCTTCTCCACCCTTCTCTGTCGTTTCTTCTCCTTTGCACTATAGAGGGCTCTCTCTCCTTGTTGAAGTTAATATTAA
Organism: Laodelphax striatellus; assembly: GCA_017141395.1. Classification (NCBI taxonomy): domain Eukaryota; kingdom Metazoa; phylum Arthropoda; class Insecta; order Hemiptera; family Delphacidae; genus Laodelphax; species Laodelphax striatellus. The sequence goes on from CM029544.1 coordinate 27,324,880, forward strand.
TTCGTAAATATATTTTACTATTTTGATAGATGCAACAGCAATATATTTGTGCCAGCACTCAAATTTAACAAAATTTGCAAACCCCCCCCCCAATGGTCTATAAATGCACATACAGTACCTCTTTAGTGACGTAACCTTGAAAGTTCTAGTGTTTGGCCATCGAATCTTCACTATCGATATCTAAAATTTGAAATTGAATGATTATTTTTTTCAAATTGTCTTACTAAAATGCTCAAGCCAATTCTGAAACGTCATGTTCCAGTCGAATTCTTAATTTTCCCTTTATTAGTAGAACATCGATATCGATCAAAAATATCGATGTCTAAAAAACATTGATATCGATACCAAACACTAGAAAGCTCTAGTTCCCCTCCCTTCTGGTATTGCAGGATTCTTTTAACTTGTCAGAAAACAGCTGATTTAACGTTAGTGAACGAGCGTACATCAATAAGCTGTTTCCTGACAATTTAATAGAATCCTGCTACAGTGATGGGTGATACAGGCCGGCGTATCGTATAAGTCTGTATCGATACGCGTATCGTATAGTAGGGCATTAATGGATGATGAGCGGTGAAGGGATGTTTTTGTGTTGATACGGGGCTCTTTGTATCGATAGGCGATACGATACAGGGCTCCTTGTATCAATACGGCCTAGTGTATCGATCCAAAATGAATCTATACTTTTTCTTTGTATCGATTTTCAATTCGATACGCACGTACCTTCTGGTGGGAGAACCCATTTCTTTTACAATTAGCACAGTGAGAGGAGGAAATTCATAAAGAGGTCTATGCGCATCATGACGATCTGCGCAGTTACGGCTGGATTTCACGATACCAGTAGACGTTCAGGTTACCTGAAGCAGGTGAACTGAACCGTGAGACCACTTGAACAGGTTGCTGGTGGTGTTGAGGCTATGTTCGAATTGGGTTTGCTTACATTCTGTCGTTTTGTTCTTAGTAGGCCTATCTATAACTTTGTAATACAGTTTAAATTAAATTCATTCTTTTTAAATTGAATTCTTATTACAAATTACCAGGCAGGTAACCTGAACGTCTACCGGAATCGTGGAATCCAGCCATTATTGGTGTACTGTACAGGTACAGGTACTGTATGAACACAGTGTGGCCATTGAATGTCTTGCCTTTGATTGATCAGGTCGGTCAAATCCACCATATTTTTGTCAACTATTGAGAGATTTGCATTGCAAAGATATTTGAATCATGTCAAGTGATACATTTCTAACTTGTAATTCACCTTTGCTAGCACCAAATCATTTTAAGCTTTCAAAAACTATACAACGGTAGAGAAATTAATAGTTCTAGATGTTGGAAAAGTTATTTTTAATGTTTTCCTATAGTAAAAGTTTGACAAATGTGTGAAAAAGTTCAAATTTTCCTAGCAGAGTTTAAAATATTTACCGAAGTATGGCGGGGCGGGGAATAAAATGTTACAACACATTGTTCATGGGCCTTTGACACTAATGGCCACACTGTGATTGTACAGTATCTGGGGAGGCCAAAAATTTGATTGGTGAGTGATGAATTGATTTGTCATATGTTGACGACCAAGAACTTCATACACTCATAAATTAGGGCTCTATAAACACCGCCATTTTGGTGGTAGATTTCAGGCAGCTGTGGTGTTGATGAAACAGCTTGAATTAGTAAGTAAATACTGCTCAAACTCTCGAGATCAGTCTAGAGGTTTAAAGTATACTGCATATATTATGTAAGGGTGAGTTATCGTTACTGCGACAGAGTGACCCAGCGTTGCCAGATGCAATTGATGAAAAAATGTTCAACAAATCCAGATACGTCTACCCCGTCCTAATAGAGCGTTATCATTTATAACAATCATCGAAGTGATTTAAATTTTGGCCTAAAATGGCTTCAGAGATAATTTTTTTTAGATATGATGTGAATTTGTACCCTACCCGATTCATGAATTGAATAGGGTAGGGTACAAAGAGTATATACTGCATAGTAACAGTGTGGACATTGCTTGTCACACTTCTGATTGGTTATCCGACTAATGATGCTAATATTGAATCAATGGTCAGCTGTTCGAGCATCGGACTTTCTGACAAAAAAGTTTCTAGTGAGTGGTAAAACCCAAGTTTAATTAAACTAAAAATTGTTTAACTGTCGTTGGAGAAACCGGCCCTAAACCACCATACTTTTGCCAAATCTCATAAGATTTGCATTGAAATGAAAAGAAAACTATATAGGCCTATGTTATGATAAGTGATTCACTTCTCACCTACATTTGCCTTTGCCAGTATTAGTTTTCATAATTTTAAGCGTTTAAAAGCAATACCAAGAGTAAAGAGACTATTTTCAATGGTAGAAAAGTTATTTTTGATGATATTTCTCTTGAAATAAGTTTGACAAATGATTGAATGGGTTCTTGTTTGCCTGTAAGCCCATATAAAAATTCAAAAATTTGGCAAAAGTATGGCGGCGGTGGAAAAATAAAATCACATATATTGTTATGGAGTGCTTCAAACAAGTGGCCACACTGTTACTTTACACTGTAGGGTAGGGTACAGTGACTTTGATCACGTGTGGACATTGAATGTCACACTTCTGATTGGTTAGCTTGGACAAATCCGTCATACCTTCACCAATTTTCATTAAATTTGCCTTCGATGAAACTCAAACCAATTATGTCTAGTGATTTGCCAGTGATCATTTTTATTATTTTGAGCTTTGAAAACAATAGCTGCTGAAAGTGGAGAGTCAACATATAGGCCACGCCCCCAAAGCAATTCATGCTGAAGCAAAATCAGTTTCTTGTCTCTGGCCACGCCCCCTTTGACTAGGTACTAACTAAGGCTAGGCGTACACCGGTTAGTCAAGACAAGACAAGATTAGTCACAGTAATACACATAGTTCCTTATGAAGCAACACACACCAATTAGTCATTGCATCGGTATGTGCTGCTTCATAAGCAACTATGTGAATTACTGTGACTAATCTCGTCTTGTCTTTTCTTGACTAACCGGTGTACGCCTAGCCTAATTGGTCACCTGTGCAATATTGAAAATATACGACTGGAGACAAGAAAATGATATGGCTTTTGTCACTTGTTGCTTCCGAATGCTTTAAAATTCTATTTTGAATGATTCTAATATGATTTCTATAGTAATTTCTGTTAGGATAATATCGGTCCCGATAGTGCCTTATTACGATCATACTCGTGTCCGTCTGTCTGTCTTTCCGTACGCATATGATATCTGACGAACTCTTTCGAAATTTGGAAAATAATTTATGTAATATCTTCATAGATAAAGTAAGAAGCCTATTGATTTTGTACATTGGGAGTTGAATTTTAAAAACTTTACAAGCAAAATATAGATAGCCTAGCCTACTTTTTATTTAGGTCACAGCTCTTCAAATATAGGAGAGCGGGGCTCTACCGTACACTTAAGCAAGACTTCAAGAAAAAGAAGAAGAAGAGGAAATTCGTTCTTGCATTCAGGGTCAAGCACGACGTAATCCCTTCCATTCACCAATTGCAAGTTATTCATCTGTTGTTGCCTGGCGAAAATAATGTTAATGTGTTCCCATTCGCAAATATCATCGGCATCGGCAATAAAAATACTTTCATTCCTTTTCATAAGAAGGCACGAGTGCCAAAATAGTTCAAGAGTTATGCAGAAATTAGCAATGAAGGTACAGTGTGTACCCGTCTTTGCACAGCAGCTAGGCTGTATTTATTATTGCTAAGTTTCATGCGAGTTGGTCTTTTATTTCGACAATTGCCTTCTACTATTTATTACTATATGTATACCACATACAGTGGGAGGGTCATTTAATAACTGAGTTTGGCCTCTGTTTTATACTGTATATATTATTATTGTTATATAGGCTAGTGTTCTTCTACTTTCCCACTGCAGTACCGAAACAGTGTAAGTTCGTAACCTCGAAAAATTTACATAAGCCGCATGCAAGTAGATGGAATAGAAGGTGCGAGAGAGAAGCAAAAGAAGAGAAAATGAAGGAGCTACTAGAGTACTGAAGAAGGAGAAAGAAAGAAGAAATAAGAGGATGGAGTATGCGAGAAGAAACAGTTGAAGAAGAAACAATGTATTACTGAAGAATTATTATAAAGATGTATTATGAAGAGCCAGAATTATTAACGGATAAAAGAATAAGAGAAGGAAGAAATGTAGAAGAGAAAAAGAAGGTATGGAGAAAGAAGAAGGAGAGAAAAGGGTGCCATCATTCACTTTTCTCTCTCTTTCACTTTTATTGTCAATCATTTTTCAATTCTAATTTTCAGAAAGATATTTATACTGGAACGGTATATAAGTTATATCATATAAGGTATATAAGTTATAGCAGGATTCATTTAATATGGCGATCAGTATCACAATACTTAACCTACAAATGCTGAATCTCGCAGATTATTGAAAAGGTCTTTTAAAGAGGTATTCTTTGGAAGGTCTTCTTCAAAAAGGTCTTTTAAAGACTTGAAGGTCCGGTTCATGAGCTCGGGATTTAGCCAAGTCCTACACTAAAACGGGTGGCTACCGTAGCATCAACAAACGTTTGTCTATGAAGGTTAGTGGGTTAGCAGCATAGAGAGCCCTTAGTACATAGTGAAGAGGCTAACGTTTGTCGATGCTACTGTGGCCACCCGTTTTAGTCTAGGACTTAGTTTAGGAGCTCATGAACCGGCCCTAAAAGTCTTTAAGACTTTTGAGGTTTTGGATTACTGTGTCAATGCTGCGTAAAATCAGCTGTTTACTGATCGCCATATCAGCTGGTTTTCGCCAATTGAATGTATCGTGTGCTCTAATTATAGAGTACTGACTATTTCACATAATTATCCTGCTAATGAAATCCATATAGAACAGTAGTACAAAATGACTGTAAATAGACTAAGTAATAACGGCCAATTACAGAGAAACTAATTTAACTGCTGTAAAATTACCTCATTCAAAGAAGCTCTACAGAGACTTCGTTGGATGAGTTTGGTCAGATTGCAAAATTCTAAGGTTAGGCGTACACCGGTTAGTCAAGACAAGACGAGATTAGTCACGTTTAGTCACAGTACTTCACTTAGTTGCTTATGAAGCAACACACACCGTCATTGCATCGGTGTGTGCTGCTTCATAAGCAACTATAGCAGGATTCTTTTAGCTTGTCAGAAAACATATGTTTCGAAGACCAATATCACAATACTTAACCTACAAATGCTGAATCTCGCAGATTATTGAAAAGGTCTTTAAAAAAGTTATTCTTTGAAAGGTCTTCTTTAAAAAAGTATTTTAAAGACTTTAAAGGTCTTTGAGACTTTTAATCCTTTTGATTATTGTGTCGAAATCACTGTTTAATTATTACCGAAACAGCTGATTTCTGACAAGTTAAAAGGATCCTGCTATATGTGAATTACTGTGACTAAACGTGACTAATGTCATCTTGTCTTGTCTTGACTAAGACAAATAAATGGAATTATTGGGATTCCTGCGATCAATTTTGTCAAGTAGAAATTTTGGGCGAATCAGAAGTCGAAATTATAGTAAGCCACGCCCTCCGACACGCCTGCTCTCTTCTTATTGGTCGACAGCTCGAACCGTATCCAACTCCCTTCTCTGCCTCTAGATGGCTATTTAGCTATTCAGAAACAACATGTAAAAAAACAGAAGTCTTTGAAAGTCTTATCAGGCTAGGCGTACACCGGTTAGTCAAGACAAGACAAGACAAGATTAGTCACGTTTAGTCACAGTAATTCACATAGTTGCTTATGAAGCAGCACACACTGATGCAATGACTAATCGGTGTGTGTTGCTTCATAAGCAACTATGTGAAGTATTGTGACTAAACGTGACTAATCTTGTCTTGTCTTGACTAACCGGTGTACGCCGTGTGTCAAAGCGACAATTTTTGCAGTGATAGTCGAATATCCGATAGTCGATATTCGGATAGTTATAGAGCATAGACATTGATAGATATTCGATATAGACAGTGATAGTCGATAGTCGGACTGTTAATTATTATTCCTCCGGAATAATCGAAGTTTTTGCAAGTTCAAGCGGAAATTCTCTCAGAGAGCATGGAAGCGTTTTTCCGCAAGGACTTCCCAGCTCCAGGAATTCAATACAAGTAACGCTATCTCTCGCAGGGTATGCCAACTAATTCCTCCACCAAGGTGGTTCGATACCATCTGTTTTGGCAGGTCTTTTGAATTACATTGCACGGTATGTTTCCATTCTCAAGATGGGAAAAGATTTGTTGGATTGGATTACGACAATACATTGAAATTGTTATTTTCAATGTGAAGCCTGGAATTTTGTTGATCTATTTAAAGAGAATATTATTTGTATATGAATTCAATTTTTCAGAGGCTATTTTCACAAAATTAGTTCAATTTTCTCTATCTATCAAGATCTCTTTTAGGAGTACTGAATAGTCTCGAATAGTGTGGATTAGCTTTGAAAATTTTTAGAGGAAATCTAATTCTTGAAATGTCAAGAATCTGGATCATCATATTCCACATTTACCAATTCAATAGCCACTAAGCTTGGCTAAATCAATAACTATGGGATTGTCTGAAGCCTTCACAAATACTGTATTTACAAGCCTTATGATCTAGTTAGGCTAGGCGTACACTGGTTAGTCAAGACAAGACAAGACGAGATTAGTCACGTTTAGTCACAGTACTTCACATAGTTGCTTATGAAGCAACACACACCGATTAGTCATTGCATCAATGTGTGCTGCTTCATAAGTAACTATGTGCTTCATAAGCAACTATGTGAAGTACTGTGACTAAACGTAACTAATCTCGTCTTGTCTTGTCTTGACTAAGCGGTGTACGCCTAGCCTTAGAGCACATATGATTATTTCGAGCCGTCTATTGAATGGGAACTGCATTAGGCTAGGCGTACACCGGTTAGTCAAGAAAAAACAAGACGAGATTAGTCACAGTAATTCACATAGTTGCTTAATTATCATTCCTCTGAATCGGTAATGCATCCGGTCCCCTTTGCCTAGAAATATTCACTTCTGTACGTGTAAGTAAGTACTTTTCGTTATTATAGTGAGTGTGACTTATGGAAGAGGTAATTCAGTCTCCTCTCTTTTTCTGTGCTTATATGGCAAGCTACCGGTATTGAAATGAGGCATTTTCTGTGTTTTATTTTCAAGCAATGTTTTTCATGAATCCAAGGGGGGTTTTCAGGAGAGATTTGAGATATTCTTTATCTTAAAAATTGATAGTAGGCCTTCCTTCAAGAAAATAGAAATCTTGTCAATTTTGTAAATGAATCACTTTACCTTGCAATGGCACTTGGTACAGCTATCCTTGACCCAATTATCATTGTCTTGTCGTTGTACACCGGTGCTATCATGGCAGTGGTGTAGCGACAGCTGCTTTATCCTTCTGCGCAAGGTTTTTATGCTTTTTTGCAGTTCTTGAACTACTCACTAGCTCAAGACTTCATTCTGTAGTTCTTGAAGTTCAGAGGCAGAGGCTGTCCTTCTTATGAGTGAACGGTTTCCCGCTGCTGGGAACTGTTTCAATAATTAACGTTTGAATTCTCATTTTTGTATTTCATAGTAATTCAAATTAAAACAAAATTGTTTCTTGAACAATATTGTAGAATATAAATTATAAAAATGACTTTGAAACTTATCCTTTTTCCATTCTACAATTTATCCTAAAATTATCATTTTTTCCACTTACACAATTTTTCATTGTATAAGTGGTGTGATTTGGAAAAATTGAATCCATAAGAAAAGACAATTCCTATTATTGTGAAATTGAACACAATGTTGAAATTTTATGATGTGATGCCGTAAACTACACTACACTATCTCAATCATAAAACCATACTCCATACGTAGGTTTCCATATAGGTGTACGATAAGAAGCCTTTCATTCATTTCCATTCATAAAAAAATACTATATATTGGGGCCCCACAAAAATTCTTGCGGGGGGCCCCCAAATCCTTAGCGCCGCCACTGAGTCTGAATTTTCTGCATGAGTTTTATTTGATGTCAATTTCATTTGTCATCTTTCAGTCTCATTTCGATGTCAATAATTTGTATTTTCTGTATGAGTTGAAGCTTTTCAACAATATTTTCATATTGTAACTACAGCTTCCATATACCTTAATGGGATCAAAGTACCAAGTAAAGAAGATGCAGATGAAACAATTATGTAACCAAACCCAATACTATTTTCTTTTGGAACAAGGGAACATAAGTAATTGACAATACTGGTTGACAAATGAAAATATTTATTGACGGATAGTGCAGTAAATGAATCTCAACATTTATGATGAAATAAGTTATACACAAATATTTATAAAATACAACAGGAAATAATAAGTAATTATGACAGATAAAATAGTAATGAATTCGGAAGGGTACACCTAGAAGGATGTAAACCTTGCAACAATTATTTAGCCAACTATTGATAACATTTATAAGCATTCAGTGCTGCCACATAGTAGACATACAATTTGTTTACTAATACATACACAATGTTGACAACACCAAATTGATTAAATGATTATGTGTTGAGAGAAGTAAAAAGTGATGCACTCGAAAGCTGTGATTATCTTTTTATCGAGTTGGAATATCTAAAATGCTAACCATATAAGTCTTTTCTTCTTTCTGAGGGTGATGCCCACATGAGCTCTAGGCTTGTGCGTGGGTAATGAGTTTAATTTATTTTACCAATAACTATTACTTTATTTTATCATTTGTGTAAATGAAAGTGCCTCAATATGCACCATATTCATTTAACACATCACTAAATGTAGTCTAACTTGACTACTAATTACAGTAGTAATTTGTAATAAATAAATTGAAATTAAATTTATTATAGGCTAATTACTACTGTAATTTAGTAGTCAAGTTAGACTACATTTAGTGATGTGTTAAATGAATATGGTGCATATTGAGGCACTTTCTTCTACACAAAATAGCACCCACCAAATTTGAAGACACAGGTTGTATGGAAAATTGAAAAATATTAAGAATTAATTTTTATTAATAAACATTCTAGAAATTTGATAGTTCCAGAGCAAAGAAGAAGAGAAGAAGGGCTCTGGAGCGGCTGACTGCTGTAGCAAATAGCTACTGGCGATCGGATCGCCAACCCCTACGCGGACTTAATAAAAATAAATGCTTAATATTTTTCATTTTTTCCTTACAAGCTATGTCTTCAAATTAAATGGGTACTGTTTTGTGTAAAAGGCATAAACATTGTTCTATAATGAATTTTGGATGGAAAGTAATTTTAAATAATTCTGTACGAGGTCTCAATAAATTGAGAAACAGTATGTTTATTATTGTAAAAAATTTATATGGGATGTAACTTGACCTTCTAATAAAAGTATAAGATTTGAAAAGTATGGCTACTAAATATATTGGTCTTGTTGTGCTTTAGTTGATTTATCATGATATATCTAAAGTACATTATCACAGTTACATGAATTATAAAGCAAGTAGAGAGTTTCAACATATACATCAGATACTGAACATCATAAAATATTCAACAGTTTGGATATAAATAACTAATTAACGTCTTTATAAGTATGGGATCAAATGATTATTATGATGAAATTCTGATTAAGTATGGGATCATTATAATTAAATTCTGAATGGGTTTGGGTGTTCACTAGGTAAATTTAATGCTAAAAATAATTTATGGACATTTAAAAATAATAATTTATGGAGAAAACACTTCTAGAATAGAAGTTCTCTCAAATTGACAATCAAATTTGAACTATTTTAACTCTGATCATACAAGTCCCAGACACTTACTAAGGGACAGATAACAAATTTTTAGAGATTACAATACAAGAGCTATTTTACCTTAATTTCTTTTACACTCTGGGATCTAGGACCTACCTACTTCTTTATTAATTTGTAACATTTATAATTCAGGCATCAACTACAGTAGTTATATTGGTTATAAAACGGACAATCCACACGGTACCGTAGCCATTTCTATAACTGAGTGCTAGTTTGACAGTCTTAACATGAGCTTAATTTATTGTCTTTTAACATTAATGAATTATCTCTATTTATTCAACAGTTCCAGTAATCAAAAATGACATATAAAATGCCAATCGCTGAGAAAGTATTTCAAAACTAACAATAAAATAGAGAGAATTGCATAGGATGAAATTAATTGTTGAACGTTTTTATTAATATTGGAAAATTAGAAACGGAATAACAAATTTGAAACAACTTATTAACATATAATAATAGAAGTATGTAACAGAATTTTAAAGTTTCTTACTAGTTACATTCATAGCTGTCATGACTATGTTGAAAATTATCAAATACTGTTTGATAGTCTTCTCAATTTTATATATGATTCACAAATAATATAAAATAATTTTTATAAGCGAATGGAAAAATGAAAGACTGTACTGGCAATACGAGAAATATTTGTCTATTTCTGAGTGTTCAGTAGAACTCATTATCATAACGAAGCAAAATAACACAACAAATTATGAATATGAAGTGAAACAGAACTGTGATGATTCAATACGGTCTACTTCCGCCAAATCTCTTGCATTCTCAACCCCAGTAGGTGTCTATTAGGCTCTTCTGTATTGATTAGCAGAACACTGCCAGTGAAGTTTATGTTTATTAGATTTAGTTATTAGTTATATTGCAGCATATACGAGATCTACTGACTCTTAATTATTTATTCTAAGTTATTAACTTGTATCTTCCAAGAAATGTTAACACGTTCTTTACTACTCTAATCGATAACCCAGCTTCAGTTATTTTCTTGACTGCTTCTAGTTCTTGTATTTTGGCCGCTATTGAACTTGCTTATAACATTAAACAGTTTTTAAATACAATTAGAAGTTCAAAAGCAGCAGAAGGAACTTGAATCAATAGTTATCTATCTATCTAGCGTATGGCTTTTGTTGGTGGGGAGACCCGAAGGTTGTTCCACCTCGCCGTGTATAACCTAATTCCATTAGGTTGAAGTTCTATTTCACTTCGCAAAATGTTCACCAATTTTGAAAAAAAAGTTATTTTTTAATTTTAATTGTTTAATTTTTAAAAGTTATATTTTAATCAATAGCTACCAAAATAAAAGAACTAGAAGCAGTCAAGATAACAACTGAAGCTGAATTATCGATTAAAGTAGTGAAGAACTTGAATACATTTTCCGGAAGCAGTGAAGAACAAATACTGCAATATTATTGATTAATTCCACTGAGAAAAGAGAAATTCCAAAAAATAATTTCTCAAAGAGAACACAATTGAAATAGCGGAAAAGGAGCTCAAAGCAAAATATAAATTATTCCTTTCCAGCACACGATTTATGAAGAAATGGAATTCATTGAACCTGGCTCATTATTGTATTTGATTGTGAGAGATTTAGTGGCTATTGTACCAAAGTACCTAATTCTGCAACTGGGCTATGGTATTGCCAAAAACCGATTGCCAAAAATGAGCAAGGCCGTAGAGAAGCAGAATAAGAGAGGCCTTACAGGAAAAAAGGGGGATATAGCGCGCGGCGGCAAGCAAACACCCAGCTGGCACAAAACTAAGTCGATCAAACGGGTGATTGATCATCCTATCACCCCATCATCCTAAAATTCTACAAGACCTCCTCCACCCATAAGGGGATGTGGTGCTCGACTGAGCAATTTTCAGCCCATTACGAGAAAGGAACGACAGATTAGGTAGAACTTTATAAATGACTAAAATAATTTGGATAAATCTACATTATAAATAAAAACGGCCACTGAATGATTGACAATGTAAATGAAATTTCTTATGTACCGAGCAGTGGAGATATTTTATGTACAACTAACTGTAATATTCATTGTTTATATGTTTCAACGTGTTTCCTATACTGTAGTTTTAAAAACGTTATGTTATTATCTTTAAAGAGTTGCAAACATTGTTTTAGCATCAACATTGTCCAGTGAGGCATCTATTAGTTGATATAGTTGAATAATATGGAGAAAATATTGGATATATTTTCCAAATGTGAAGGCTCAAGATAGGCCTGCTGAGGATTCACTATAAATTACAGTACAGTAGATAACCAATTATCAATGCTCTAGGATTGATTTTGAAAAAGGATCAAAGCAAATCTAGAAATCTTAATATTATAACTTATAAATAAAAATCCTAAAAAATAATCGATGCAATCGAATAATGAATTTATAAATATACGAAAAGGTAAACTAAGATACGTTCATGAAAAAGTATATGCTCAAAGATAAAAAATAAAATAGATGCTATATTTTTAATGGTTAGAAAGCTATGAGTGGGAACGAAATTTAAAAGGTAGTCATCAAACGGAGTTGATAAAAAATATTGAAAATTGTGGAAGAGAAAAGAGGAAATAGCACGAAAGTGGTAGATAATATTTAAGAACCATACATGGTTAATAGGCTTAGGGTGGGAACATGTCGGAGCTGTGATAAACGATACCATCTGTTATACTAGCAACGCTTTCATCGATGGTCCATTGCCCAAATGCAATTAACATCGCAGCTCCGACATAAACAGGCTGATTAGAAAACACGTCAATATTATCTACGCACTGCTAGTATCGCAGCTGATATCGCTTATCACAGCTCCGACATGTTCCCACCCTTAGATTAAAAAGACCAAAAAGGCTGACCAAACGAGCTCAGGAAACCCAGGGTAGTCCCGGCTAATGTTAACTCCTGTTTCAACAAATTGCACCTGCAATTTAGCAAGCAGTATCTTATTTCGATTTGAATCATGTATGTTATACATTGAAGTGCATTATATATTTCTATTACATAGAATCTGCATATTTCTATAGTCTACAATGTATATTTCATGAAACTTTTGATGTTTTATTACTAAAATAAATAATTATTTGATTTGATTAGTCTCCCTGTCTGACCCCCTGCGGAATAATTCATGTAGAAATGATTATTATTGAAGGAGAAGCAAGTAAGCAAAATGTTTTCGAGAGTGTCCTATAAGCATTAGACATCTATTCATTCATTTATATTATTGAAATTTAATTCAGACATTGAAACAGTAAATTTAAATATTCAAATAGTCGCACCTGATTACTACTTCTTATATTTCGTTCCATGAAAAGTATAATAATAACATTAGTAAAGCACCCAACAGACTGGTAACTCGAGTTAACAACAAAAGCGTGTATCCAACTAACTAACAATTATTATAATAAAAATGTAACAACAATACCGATGGATACAATTCAATTACAAACGTAAAAAACGAATACAAGTGAATTTTATTCGAGTCCCAAATACAATTAATTACAAACATCGACTCACATGAACTTTGTTCAAGTTCCAAATGTAAATACAAATTTAAAAAACATTACTACGAATGAATTTTTCAAGCCCCAAATATAAAACTACTTAATGATTTAACAAGAGTATGAATTCTATTCAAACTCCAAATACATAGAGATATAATGTAACAAACGAATAAATTTTATTTTAGCTTCAAATGTAAATAATCACATTAAAATGTAACAAACAATAATACCGATGTGTTATATAGCTCTGAATATGAATAATAAATGTATGGGTCACATAATGTATAATATATTTAGCTGCAATTAGAGTGAGCAAGTTAGACACACACACACACACACTGTGAAGTACACTTTAATTGATTAGCCGCGATTAGCTGATCGTTCACCTGGCTCTGCGAATTTTGCTGGCTCTCTGCAGAGTGGTGATTAAGCTGCGCGTGGAAAAATGAAAGCCGAGCTTGTGCGCGCGTGACCTCATGAACCCTCATGCCTCGTCCGGCTGCAGGTCGTACCAACTTGTGATTGCAGTTGTCAGGTCGAGTTGTCCTAAATCAACGATCACCTGAATTTCAAAAAAAAGGTTAGTTTTGCTCAATTGTATGTATAAAGCCGTACACAATAACATTTTTCATCAAATTCCTTAACAAAATAACCTTGAAGTGAACAGTTGACTTGGTAAGGTACCACACCACACTACACATCCATATCATAAGTTATAACAGTTCAAGCCTAATGTGTGGGTAACTTACCAAGTCAACTTTCCAATTCGAGGTTATTTTATTACATGGAATTTGATGAACTTTAATGAATAATTGAATGAATATATAAAGTAAATAATTATTATTGGTCTCACCTGTCCCATGACTGGACTCTTCCAAGCTTTTTGAGTTAAGACAGTAACCTCCAATTGTTGAGAGTTCAGTTCAGCCATACTAATGACATACTCAAATGTTGCATCATATGTTGGATTGCAGTTGTCCTTCACAGTCTGAAAAATAAGAGATCATTATGTTAAATCCAGTGAAAATAACATAATGAGAGTCATACTAGCAGAAACAGACTGCTAAAGATCACACAACGAAATGGAAAACACAACCACGTTCAAAAACGCAATAATTAATACAAATATTAATACATGAGCTGGTAGATGACGTTTTACAGACAGAATAATCAAGAAAACAATTTGATAAGAGTTTAAATAGTTCGAATACTGCTTACTGCTTTACAGGAATTTCTTATATCTATTTGTTTTATCTATAACTTGTAACGTAAACTAACATTTTTGTATACGATGAGTTTCAATAAAAAACGACAGTTTCACGGTAAAGCTGTTAATGCCTTACAACATACCATTGTTAAATGTAGATTCTATCTCATTCAAGATCAATAACTCCATGATTTGAGTATTTCATATATTTACCTCAGTTTTACGCTTGGACTCCTTTGATCTGTCTGGAAGCAGATAAAGCTTGACATATGGATCAGGAATATTAGTAGGATCTTTCAGAGGTAGATTCCTGTAAATAAATAAAACTGGTTGTAATTCACTAGTTTAACTCCACTGGAAAAATAGTTACAGACGAATTACAGTCTACGAACATACAGCAATTGAAATATAACACTTGAATTGAACTAAAATGATGTGACAAACCTCAAAACACTATGAAAAGTCACTCATCAACTAAATTGTGAAAACAAAAACAGAAAATTCCTTCAATTTAAAACTCGCAATTGAAAGAGCTTGCTAAAGTAAATACTCCAGAGCTTGAATACTGACCGTTCGATTTATCTTAGATATTGTGAAATTTATCGTCTCAAATTTAGATTGATAATAAAATGTTTCATTATTTCAACGACATTTGCACTCACACCAAGGCCAAACGGAGGTACTGTTCGATGAGTGGGAATGTGGAAGCTGGCCGGTGAGCAGTTTTTCACCCGCCGTACACACGGCCGTTGCGTCTGACATCAACTGCTATGGGGGTTTTGAGAACCTTGGACTCTTGTGTGTTTTTTAGTTTTAAAAACTGAAGCCTTCTTTGATAAAATTTACAACTTGATTAAAACTTTACAGAAACAATTATGAAAACTTAGAATAGAATAGAAAGACTTTATTTCAAAGATTTGAGGTAGGCCTAATTATTTTCGTATTTTTTTCATTTTATTTGGATGTCACGCCCACCCCTGGACTTTCTCCACGCCCCCCAGTTTGGGAACCCCTGTATCTAGAGGATTCTGACTTAAAGTCTAGATGTTGCAACCGAAGTAATGATGAAGAACAATTCGCATCCTCAAAAGCACATTGCAACAAGATTCATGACGACTTAGATAGAGATGTATTTGTTCGAAAATTTAAATATTACTTACGCAATTTTATGAACGACAATAATCAATCTCTGTCGTTGGACACTATAGCGGATTGTCAGTTGGATTCTGCCCAGTCCACTTTCACCAGCTGATCTGAAATCAGATAAAAGCCATTCAATATAGTCAAAGTTGATTATAAAATGTCACCGTTATAAAATGTGAAAAAGACTTGGAAGCTTTTTAGTTGGAACTCTCACACACGAAGAACTCTTATTTTTGATCCATTGTTTTTTTCCTGTTTTTGAATTATTTTCCGAAGATGTGTTTTTGTCTCTTGATATGAGTGTGATAAGAAGCAGTACCCAAGCATAAAAAGATAGTGATTATGATTACATAGAAATTGTTATGTTAGGTTTTTGAAAGTGAATGAGTGTATGGATGTGGTTTGTGTGTTTGCGTGATTGTCCTAGCTACTTTCTTGTGTTTTTTTTCTTTTCAGCTAAATAGAGAGAGGATGATAATAATAACCTTTTGTTGCTTGACTTGGTAAATATCTAAATAAGAGATTAACATTGCTTTAAACTGACTACCGTTTTGTTTAGCTGATAACTAACTGAAGAAGTACAATATTATCACCTTTTCGTTAGGCTGATAGGTCGGGGCCTACTATCTTTATCTTTTTGTCACTGTCTTATTCTAGTTACTTCCGACCTAAATAATCTGCTACTTCTTAAGGTAAATCTGGAGGGAGCATTAGAACTGACTCATTTGCTTAAAAACTTAGATCTAGACTAGTTTCATAAATCTGAATTGGAACAGATCTGGGCCTTGTACCTCAAGTAGCATTTTATTTTATCTCGTTAGTTTTGTTTTGTTATTAAATTAGTTTATTTTGTTTTGAATTTTTTTATTGTATGTATTTTGATTTCTGCATGTATGTATTGTATAAAGGAAAAATAAATTGAATTTGAAAATCATTAGTATATTGCTAAATAAGCAACCTAAGTGACACTTACAGGCTTGTAGAGACAGTTCTATGATGCAGAGTTGATGGTGGAGCACTCTCAACCTTGGGTGGAGCAGTGGAGGCAATCATTACATCCTCAACGGCCTCTTTTTTAGGAGATGACGGCGCAGTTGACACGTCTGTAACTGAATAAATCGAAAATTTGCTTGTTCAAGTGGAAAAGAAGGAGACATTTTTTAATCCATCAATTTTATTCTATCATTTTCGAAATGGTCTAAAAGTTGACACGGATGGACTAGAACTCTTCAGAATTAGTTGCCTAACTAGAGTTCAAATCCATTGATATACACGAGTATATAGATATTTTATGATAAGATTACATATTACTTATAATTTTATACATTTAATATATTACATTGAATAGAAGGTATATTATATATAACAATAATGATCATATTTATTATTGATCTAATAAATAATATTCAATAAGATAATGATCATAAAGTTAATGGAAAACTAACAGGTCATTATGGATGCTATCAAGTTTAAAGTCCTTTTCTGATGAAGTATATTCGCTGTGTGCACGTAGGTGGTGGGACAATAAAATCGATACCTGCGCTCACGCGGGAATTTTAGTGAACGAAAAAGTTTAGTTTAACATGAGAAAGGATAGGAATAAGCATTCATAATGCATTTAAAGTATTGTCGTATTCCTAATTGTATAAATGTTCACAATAGTAATTGCGACTTCTATTCCTTCCATATTTCCAAACGTAAAGTGATTCAACAAAGAAATAGGATCTCAGTTTTGAATTAATCGAGTGAAAAATCCAGTTCAAAAGCATATGGTTCATTTGAAGTCTCGCGCCCATAATGCAATTTGAAATGATAACCAATGGAAATTAACTCAGCTGTGGAGAAACTACATCGCCTGCTCTATGAGCTTCGAACATAACCTTTAAAGTTGATTAAAAAACTTGAATTGAAGATTATAATAATGTTTTAGAACATGCGATATGTTAATTTTATTATTCTAAATATAATTCTACAATCGATAAGTAGGAAAAATAGCAACAGGGAGTTCTATTTCAATTATAAACTAATTTTTACGTACATAAGCCTATCCTTGCCCATGTTAATCTACCCTCGTAGATTCATACGATTATCCGCCAGAGCGCAACACGGTAGATGCACACAGCGAATAGGGCCTAACGAGCTGAGAAGGAAAATGAATCAGATAAAAATACAGTATTATAAAAATACCTAAAACATCAAGGCATGAATCAGATGAAAATACAGTATTTAAAAAAATATCTAAAACATGATGGAAGCTATTATATTTATAGTATTTTTCTGATAAAATCTGCAAAGCCTAACAGCTGGGAGAGCTTACCAGATTTATTGTTCATAGCTGCTTCCACATTGGACTGAGTAGCTGAGGAAATTATTTGACTCTTGGTGGAATCGACACTGGCCTGTCTCTGTACTGGTTCTGCTTTTACTTCGGCAGCTTTCAAGATCTGAGAACATGAACAATTATTAAAATCTTTCAAATAATTGACAGAGATGAGAGAATGAGAATCAAATCTACCATGAAGCAATGTTCGGTACATTCTGGGGCCTGTTTCATGAAACTTACAACTCACGTAAAACAGGAGAATTCCCTGTAAAACATAAGTTTCCTGTTTTCAAGTGTTTAAAAACATGAGTTTGAGTTTCTTGTTTCTTGTAGCGAATGATAAGCATTTGGCGTTCAGTGGAACCTCTCTAATGAGGGATAGGGATATTTAATGGAAATATTAATATTGTAATAGGAAGAGAGTGGGAAAATACATAAGTATTGTTAATTCGAAGTCACAGAATATTTTAGAACAAACTAATCTTACCCTCAATTTCAATGAGAGAATGACTTTAGTGTCAGGTCCTGCCTTGTACAATTGTAGTGGTTGATCCTGTAGTTCCAGCAATTCACTGTCCAGAAGAGCAGAAAGGTTGTAAGACAGCTTTCCTAATTCTTGTTGGCTTTTCTGATCGATGACCTGTAAAAATATATTCATATTATAGGACAATAGACGTATAAGGCAATAACCTAACATTACACGAACAGAATGAAAACTAACCAAATAGACATTTGGCAACCAAAGAAGAAACACAATTAAAATCAACATTAGATTCATCATGATGGAATTTTTGACATTTTACTTTTTAATAACGTGAGATAAAGTTTTTGCGAAAAGCAGAAGAAATTTTGTGACGCTTGAAAATCATAATTTTACATTCCAGTTGTTAGGAAAAAATCTTTCATTGGTTTCATAGGTTCATAAGATAAATGTAACTAAACTGAAATAGAATGTAAATGTGAAATGTAAGTAAAACTTGAATTTGAACTGTTGACTAATTATTGGATTCCTTAAAGCTGAATATGTAAGAAGTTAAAGTATTTCTAAAGCTTTACATAACTCTAATCATTGAAAATTAACATGGTTATGATGGCAAAATATTTGGTTATGATAACGAAAATGTAAAGGATATATTATATAATCTATGAAACTAAACTGTAATATAAAGAAGATACTTATAAAAACATAACTTTATGGAAAGTTATAAGAGCCCCGAAGAATCCTAATGAACACGTTTGAACAGTCTGTGTCTCAGTTGCACAAAGGTATGTTAAGCTTAATCTCCAATCAACAATTAAATTCTAATGAGAAATCGAAGATTTTAACCTTTGTGCAACCGGCTCTGATTATTTAATTCATCGAATTGTATGTCAGCTAGAAAATGTAATGAATAGAAGCATTAACTTGCCTTCAAATGTAAAGTGTCAGTCTCGGGATTGTTAACTAAGAAAGTGAATCCTTGCTCGTATACGGGGCAGTCAGTTCTGTAGAGAACATTGGAATTGTGCGAGGTTTTGCAACAACTCAGCTGCATCATGGGATCCGGCTTTGTGTTCACTACGCCTTTAGCATTCTGAAATAGAAGTAAATATACTTAAATTAATTCTTGTAGACTACTAATATTGCTACAAACTACCCGAATTAATTGATTTCTGTAAACTACAAGTTATCACAAGAGTTGAGCTACTCTCAAGTAAAGTACTCACTTTTCAATTAAATGAGATTCTTTAGAGATATTAAAATATCGACAGAATAAAATAGTACCTAACAATTGTTTACAATATGATAGAATAGTATTCAATACTTTTAAGTCTAAGAAACTTCAGTGGAGTAATGGCTTTCATTTGAACCATTAATTTTTGAAAACTGACAAATTATTCCAACCATCTGAGTTGTTTTGATGAGGAATTTTCTTATAAATCTGTTTTGAAAACCAATATAGGCCTAGGAGTTGAATTGTTTCAAAAATGTATCACGAATATTTACCGGCAGATTGGTGATCGAGTCTACATACACCATCAATATACAGGTACTCATTGAAGTGAGCCTCAGTTGTTGCGTCTCTGCCAATGCCTGCAACAAACAAGCAATATTAAAGAGAGAATGAAATAATAAAGACATGGGAATAATAAGAAGATTTATTCTTAAAAAAGAGAAGATTCAACTATCAGAAGAATAAAAGATTTCTAAACGGAAGGGAAAAGAAAAATCTGCTATCCTAGTTAGGCCAATACTTTTAAATTTGGTTAGAGCACCACGTACAACTAGAATAAACAGATTTCTTTACAATGCAAGAGCATAAAGGGAAACCTCAAAATTCGCTCCTCAAACAAGACAAATAAGAGCAATATTGAGTGAATTTAAAAAAAAACAATCACAGCATACAAAAAATTGCTCGATAGGCTTTATTGATGGCGAAGTTACGACTACAGGTCCTCTCTTTCATATAACCTTTTACAATATGTGTAAATAGTGTATTCTCGTAGAGGTACTGTATAAGAATTTCCTAGCATAATAGATATAGAGTTACCTCCAACCAATTTTATTAGATCTTGATTGAATGTAATACAGTAGTTTGATTGACGATGAATTTGAATACATTACCCAAATGTCTAGGGATCAGGAAGTTTTAAAGCTGAGTAATGACTTCTATGTTCTTCAACTGATTACACCAGAATAAAAAATTATTATAAAGAAAAGAAAGGCAACTCACGTCTCTCAAATCAGATATCTTATCGCTCAATTCAAGCCAGGTCATTCGCACATGGACCATTCCTGTTTTAGCCTCCTCCAACGAAACCCACTGAAAAATATTAAAAAATAAGATAAGAAAACTTTAAGACGACGAGTGATAGATACATCAAAGTAAATAAAGTATTTGAGAGCAATAATATACATGCTTAAGCTTGGGCCAAAACTGAATGTCACCAAAATAAAACTACCTACTATTAAAGATGAAACAATTCCTGAAATAGCTCTCTTACTTTTGAAAGTCCTAGAGCAATAATGACGGAGAAAGAATGATTAAGAATTGCGAATGAGTATATAAGCTTCAATAAAACTATTTATCAAAATTAGAAAGTTTATAAATTTTGGACCAATTGTATTGTATTCAATTCCTGTCAGTTATTTGTTATTTCTCAAATGAATAGAGGCATCATCCAAGTTCAAACAAGTAAACACTAATAAAAATCATTCAATATTCTATTTATGAAAGATTTCAAATTATAAGAGGCATGAAAATAACTATCGAGCTTTTGAATTTTGTGATATCTGGACGATAGCTGTGAATGTCATATCTGATCTATTTTGGGTAATTCAATAATGACATTTGACAATTTGAAGACTTAAAAATATTATCTTTTTACACATTTAACAATAAATTTATCACACAAATGAGATCACTTACAGTGTCGGTTTGGCCTTTCTTTGTTACAGTATTCACTTCGATTGTTGCTCTGAAAAATTAAAGGATCATCGATTTAGTGTATGTATTCAACTATACAAAAGCTTTCATGATAATGCTAAATTTACGATTTAACTATTTTTTCGAATTACTTTATTATAATAATTCAAATAAATACATGAATAAAATATCAAAGGCTTTGAATTCAAATTGCATTTATAAAAGTTTTAAACGAATGGTGATAAAGAACAATTACTTATAGATTATATTATTGTAATAAGAATTATAACGCCATAATTTGTTCTTTTCGAATTTTAATTCTTCAAATAATTTGTATCGTTGTCAGTATACTTTGCATACTTCGAAAGACTTTGCTGTACGCAAGAACATTTGTAGATTATATAGTTTATTTATTCATCAAGTAGTATAAGACTGACAAGTATTCGAGATATTTATTGATAAATCAAAGATCAATAGAAAAATGGAACCTTATAACTTATTGAAATCACTCAACAGGCAGTGCCCTTGTTGAGCAACTACGCATTATGGATATATACAATAAGAGTAGCAAGTTAATTTTTTGAAGTCTTGATGGTTCTACAAATATCAAAAATGTCTAAAGGATTTCAGCTGAATGCAAGAAATTCAATTGACTTCACCACTGTAAAAACGACGTCTTTTGAAGCAACTCTAATGAACTCAGTGCAATGATATAATTTCATAGTGGTTGAATTTGAATGACTTTCGTGCTATCAGCCTTCTAGTGATATTTATATTTTACAAAATTCAGATAATTAATAACTTTGATCAACTATGACCAAGTGATTTCAAGTCTTACGGACTGATTTATGACAACAATACACTTCCAACACTTCAATTTATCTATTTAGCTTAAAAGCTGAGGAGCAGCTCTCTAATTGCTATTTGAAGCTGGATAATATGAATCATCAAACTACAGATTTACAACATGCTCAAAGTCTACAGTGTGGTAATTCACAGGCTAAAATGATCTTTAAACGCATATTCGTTGAAGCAAATATTGACTTTCTCAGTTGGATACTATAAAATGCGTGTGGAATGTACAATTATTAGCAAGTCGTTGCCGAAGGTCGCTTTGAATGTAGTGGCATGATTCATTTAAAAAAAAATTCTGAGGGTGATGCCCACATGAGCTCTAGGCTTGTGCGTGGGTAATGAGAGATGACGACTGTTTTTTAGGCAGTCGGGACCGACGGCTTTTCGTCTCCTCCGAAAGGCGGCAGTGGCCGATTTCGTTGTCAGAATCCGTTCCGTCAACTGTATTCGATCCAGGAACCTTTGGATTATTAGACCGGCGCTTATCGCCCTCGGCTATGCACCACTTCCGTGAATAAAGATTCTATTAAAAATTGAAATTGTTTTGAAAATTCCCAATCAGCTGCATCATTATTAGGAATCTAGTATTTAGTTCAGTTAAGAATTTAGAATTAATTTAGTTTCTAATTTGAAATTTAGTTTTATTTATCTAATTGTCAAACTACTCTATAAGTAATCTATTTACAGAGAAACATTGAAGCCTAATTAATTCGAAAGTTCAAGATAAAAGCAAAAAGAAAACTTTTCATCTATATTTTCTTAAAGACAAAGTTTTAAAGTAGCAGATTTATTAGAAAATAAGTGTATGTTCAAATATTTGAGAATATTTTTCGACCTTGATAGGTCAACTAGATGAATGATTCTCTTCAAATAAAAATCCTTTTTAACGTTAAAGAATATATAACGTAAATGCTTTATACTCTAGAAAGAGAATACAAGACGATTGAGAATAGAATGAGTCGCTAGCATCTACTGCTCAAAGTTGCATTGAAAAAGAAAGCTGAAAGGCAGAATAATAGTTTGCTCGTTACTAAAATTTTAGCTTCATAAGTTACATTAATCAGATTATAAATAATTTTTCAAGGACATGGCTATTTGTAAACTGATGATTTAAGAAATATGATAAATGAACCAGCCCAATAAAACTGGAGTTAATAACTATCAACAATTTGATTGAATTAATAAATTACGAGAGATATCTTCAATCAATTCATCCTCCATATAAATTTGTGAGTTGGAGCTTCTTTCTTCAACGATTCTTAAACTATTTCGATAATTAGAAAAAAGTAGTTGAAACGACATTAAAAGTGAGTAAGATAAAACATTTCCGTTTATGCTAATCAATACGATTGGTGAAAATACGAGTGTGATCCAGATAAATAAGTTTATGAGATGGAATTTTTGGCCTGCTATCAAACAGTTCCAGCTATCGACTCAACACACGAAATGTTCGGTTATTTTCAAAAACAGCAGAAAACTTCAAAAGCAGAGGTGAAACAAGAAATCACTCCAAAGCCGAATGCATGCCAAAAGTGAAAGATTAGGAAACAAAATTAAAAATACAGAAGGAAGTAGTATAATTTATCGTGCTTTGAAAACTGACTATCAATGGGGGTGAATGATTATAAACAAAACGGGGTTTTCGAAGATGTATATTATTTAAAGATCGAAAAAAAAATATATAAATAAGGAGAATATAATGTAATACTTGATTTGGACTGAAAAAAATTGCGAATATTTGTTTCATGTGGAATTTGTTCAACATGAAAATGTTGAATTTATCCTAAAGAATTACCTTCCTAGGCTATCATCTGTAGCAGCATTGTCTTTGTCAAAGAGTCGTAGAACAAGAAACTGGCCAATAGACTCCTCCACCGTGAACTATAAGAAGAAATATAGAAGCTTTCACTTATGAAAGTTCAAAATTGGCTGTAATAATTTTCTGACGTTCAGATTAGTGTGAGAATTGACAAGAATCATGCTATTTTTTGTGAAAATATTCTTTATAATAGTTTAAAAATTAAATGAAAATACTTTTTTGCAAATTATATTTGAATTATCATAGACGTAACACAAGAATTTAATAATAACTATTCAAAAAATATCCTTAAATTGTTAAAAGACGGAACTAAAAATTTATGTATACAATCTATAAGGGTCGACCTTAAAATAGTGTATTTACAATAATATATTGCTGTTAAAGCAAAAATGTAGCCATAAATTATTACAGTATAATCTGAGATAGATAATTGAGTTGAAGTTTTTCCAAAGTTTATAAAATTAATAGACGTGTTTCCACTTAAGCCCCCTCCTCAAATTCAGCCATTGGGTGGCATCTATATAAAATCTAATTAAGCTAATTTATTGGATTATATATTTGTCAGAATAAAAATATTGGTTTATTTAAATGGGAGTTTGCCGCCACTGAATATAAGTAATTATAGTATCATTTCAACCAATTTAGTAGAACTATTTATTAGAAATTGAAGATATTTTAGCAATTTTAAAGAGAATTTCAAGTGTTTTCATGTACTGAGCCACTGCGTGAATTTTCAAATGAATTGAATTATACTCTATAAATTACAAACTTTATTTTTATAATTATATTTATAAATTATGTGGACGGGGGGAATGTAAGTTTTTTTCAACATGTGTTAATAGTTCAAAACACAAAATGTGAACTATCAGAAAATATTACTTCATAGCAAAGAAACATGCAATCTGTACACATTTGTGATGAAACTAGTTACTAAAAATAGATTATGTTAGTAATAAAGAACGACAAGAAATATCCACTATATATTGTATCTATTTGTAAACGATGGATCGCTTCAACAGATTAGTGTACAGGTAGATTATGGTATTTTACAGTGCAGTATAATACACTCTTACGTTATATACGGTCAAAACATTGCGTTCTGAGAGAATTTCAACGCGATCAAGTTTTTAGTACAATATAAACAGCAAGACAGTTAGAAAAATAACAAATAAAGGTCTTCCTTCAAGAAGTCGTGATGACCAATAAGAAAAGACTACTGATAAGAAAACCGTAAGACAGTAAGTCACAACCAAATGAAGCTTCATTGAAAGAGATCTATACATAGGCCAAACTAACTCCAACGGTCGATCTTCAAATTGGACATTTAGAATCTAACAAAAAAATGTAGTAAAACTACATAATTCTGCATCTGTGTATCATAGAAATGAAGTACAACTGATAGTTTTTATCCTCCCACATTCTACAAAACCCATCAACCTACAGTATATCCATTGGAAAGACAGTCATTCACAAGAAAATACATTTATGAAAAACTTTGTCAAGATGCATTACATTATTATAAGAGGAGAGGGCTAAGACATAATTCAAGTTCGTCAAGGAGATACTTTCCATTAATATCTCCGTTGGCTCTATTAAAATCTTCACCCCAAAAAATATCTTTGATTCGACTTCTAAATTTCAGAACTATAAAAAAGAAAGTTGAGAAGTTATTCCACTGAAATTAGCGAGTTACCTAATGGTATTGGTGGTTACCTAGAATATTAACATTATAGAGTTTCATGATTAATTAGGGTAGATTAATCCAGTCCTTAATCAATAATAAATTGTTGCTGACTGCAAAAATGTTTAATAACCGAAGTGCACTTTATGTACATTGACAGTTGAAGTCATTCCTGCATATACTAGTAGGCTACTTAAAATATACAAATATTTGAAATTTGCATCATAATAGGCTAATACATAATTACATACAACGGTATGATCAATTCATCAAAAAAACAACCCTGCATGGCAAAAGATGTTTTTCATGTTTTCAAGCAGCCACTTTTGAAGTAAGCAGTGTATTTATTATCAAACTATAAAAACATTTGGGATTTCTGAAATAGAAATATAGATTCATCATAATAATCAGTAGATCATCATAATAATCAGTACTGTAGTATAATAATCACAATAATAAACTGTAGATATGACAGTTGATTTATCAGTAACTGTAATGCAGTGATAAGTTACCAAGATCCTGAACTGAGTTAAAAAACGAACAATCACTTCTTAATGAAGTCACCAAATTATTAGAACGTTCAAGATGTCTGAGATATGAAAATTTCCCATTAAACAAATAATGAAAGAAAGGGATAAAGTAACTAACAAACTATAAGTAGCTCATCGCTGTGATGTGTTATTAAAATCTGAAGGGCTTCAGAACAAAGTAGGGCTTGCTAAAGAACAAAAATCAACAAAATTTGTTAGTATAGCAAAGGAAGCCCGCATATCTCAGGATGGGTTGCTCCAAGCGAGATCAACTTTAATCTCGAATCAGTCAAGCATGGGCCTGAGGAGTACACTTTTTATTACAAGGATTTAGTTGATTTGGTTAATCCTGGATCAGTCCTTAATCCTGGATTAGACCGATGCTTAGCTGATTCACCGGTTGGTGCAACCCAGCTTGAAAGCTCAACACAAAACCTCTATCGATCACACAATGTGTTAGTGTAGCAAAGTAAGCACACGGTCCAAGCGAATTTCTACACCAAAGGCGAATTATTCAAAGCACTCAAGCATTAGTGAGAGTAGTTAGTAGTAGGTATTGAAGTTCATCCATCAGCCAGTACCTGCCTAAAAAGTCATCATTGACAACACCAGAGAAAACAGGATCCCAATCCCAGACTTCCAATCGGACCTCTTGCACCTTTGGGGCTGTCACCTCAGCCTAGAAGGCAAATACACCAAATTCCTAACCCACCAGTTTCAAATTAGAGCATGAAAATTAAATTGATGTCAAGCCTTCACCAAAGATATTCATGGTAGGAAATGATTCGACAATCAAACTGGAAATTACTGCCATCAGTTACAAGAGCTCAAGACAACCAGTGCATGTTTTTCAACGGAGAAACTTTAACACAGCTACTAGCTGAAGAGTCTAAACTTAGTGATTAAGTTGTAACTAGTTAAGGAGTTAAATATCTATCAATACTTGTACTGATTGAATCTAACACAATTATATAACTCCAGGGTAGAAATATTTCAACTCATAGTGACGAGCGTTTCACCTTGGTGGCGTGAAAGGCATAATGAGATTTCCTTAATTGTTACTACTCATATAAGCCTAGATCTATTGTTAAATAAATATATTATGGTCAGTGGAAACGAAATATTTTGTCGAAAATATTAAATAATTTGCAACCCTCTACATTGAGCAGTCAATAGCTCGCCAGTGGTACAAGATAGTATAGAGAATTTTTATGTGCTTCATCTATGAGTAAAGAAATTGGATATACTTAATAATAAATTCTCGATTTGAAAGTGAATTTCGATTATTTGTTTTTTTTTATATTTTTAATTTCACTTGACTTAGGAGCCAAAATTGTTCAAAATTAATGATGGAACTGCTTCATGAATAACAGAATATTTGAGATATTCATGTATGACAATATTGATACACACTTTATGCAATTTGACAACAAAATATTCCTAAATTATGAAAAACATCCCCAGTAAAATAATATGAATGTTATAGCCAATAAGATGAGCTACTTTTTAGTGTCATAAATTCAATAGCAAAGAATAGTAGATATAAATTATATTTTACAAACGAATAATGTTAAAACCTTCAACAAGTTTCATGATATTTGAATTGATCACCTATGAGCTGAAAATTTATAAACTTGAAGTAATTTTCAAATGCAAGAATGCAAATACCACGGACGTATTCCTTCACTCACCTGAATTTATTTTGAAACATTTGAAAAAAATCGAAATCGTGTTCTAATTGCGATAAATACAATATTAAACTGACAATCTTAATTATAAAGTTCAAAAAATGAGAATAATTTTCACTGTTTGCGAATATAATAGAATAATCTTGAAATTATGTGTTCTATGAAAATCATAAATCGTCAATAATAATGTAAATACTTGATGAATGATATCATTTGAGAAAAACAGATGAAAAAGTAGTAACAAACACATAATATAGTACTACATACAACATTGAACAACTACAAAATTAATCAATCCCACAACTAACAGAAATTTAGAAATAACATTGATGGAAGTTTTTCAAAATGGATGAAATGATGAGGGATGACTCAAAGCTACACTTAGATGATTGAAGCACAAATATCAAACGGACAGAACTAATAACAAATAAAAGCTCAAATTATTTCTTACTCTATACAAAAATTCTATTTCATGCAACTTTTATTAAAAAATATAGATACTTACAACATAGAAAGCAAAGAAGCTGAGTCGAAAACTGTTCTAACATACAATATTGATCAAGTTTATTTAACTTATGTTTAATAGTAGGCCTGGATAACTTTTATATCAGTGAAATTACCCTTTAATAGATAGGTAAGATGGGTAATAGATCTGTATTCACAGAATAAATTTACTGATATTTGAAATGTAATTTAAGTAATATTGTACCGGTATACTTTATTCAATTTCAATCAATTTAACTAATGTGGTTAGCAACTACTTCTTTAATCAGAAAATACTTTCTTAATCGCCCGATTAGAATAATTTCTATTGAATAAATGCAAATACTTTTTTGAGTTTGATCTATTTCGTATAATATGTTTAATTCAGAACTTTTACGAGCACGGAGTTTGATATTTTGCTGTAGATTGACGTCAGATGAAAAATATGAACTATCCAAAAATTGTAGTTGAAGGAGAACCGAATTCCCTGAAATATTCAAGATGGCGTTATAAAACCATTATACCCAATCTCAGTCTGCAAACCTCTACTTGAACATGTAAGATTCGTGCACAAATCTAATACATATAAATGGTATCAACACGCATGTCAATTCACAGACACATATGAAAAAACCTATTATTACTAAAATTAAAATACAAAAGTGGCAATCACAGCCTTCAACATTGCATTTTTTGTACAATAAATGATTGCCAAGTAACGCGATAAACATTAGTTGTGTAAGTTTTACCTTTGTTTTAGGTATGATAAATAAAACCATCTTATTGCGTCAATCCAACGAATGTAAGACAGACTAAAAACCGATAATTCAATTCACAAAAAAGACGACAAAACATATAATTGGGAAACAACTGCATTACTGGTGTGCAGAAATAAAATTATCTACAATGAGTGCAGATAATATATTTTATAAACGAAAAACATTTTAGAGTTCTTTATAATCTACTTAAAAATGCCATATGATTTGATGAGGAAATCAACTGGGATAATGGGAATTCTATAATGATTAAAAGTTTTGATGATCTACTCTAAAATACCAAGTGGTTTAATGAAAGAATCAAATCAGTAATCTAGTGAGAAAATGGGACTCCTGTAATTTATCATTTTTCTAATACGTTTGGGGCTTAGTTCAATTCGATTTATTACAGGACCATCAAAACACGTAGGTACTGAAGTATCGCAACAAGATGTACCATACTGAGAAGAATCGATGAGATTTTTTTAGAAATAATGATTGAATTAGGAATTCCTACCATATTTTATTCGATAACTTCCCTGCATTACAACTTACTTGCCAAGCTTGGAATCCTTCTTTCCCTCATCATGATCCATCAGATGCAAGTAGACATAGAGCCCCGTATTAGTCTCGACGGCGAACTACCAAAACAATTTGCATTTAACATATGAAACAAGCAAATAATGACAAATAAATACATGCGAGCCAGTTACAAATGAAATTGATTGAACGAGTTGTCCTGATACCCTTTTGAAAAATAATTTCGTATTTATAATGATGAATAAAACATATAAATTAGGGAAGAGAATAAACAGTAAAATTGTTAAAAGGATGGAAATGGAAGTTAAATGGAAGGAAACATTACACAATTTTTTAAAATCAAAATGAACTCTCAGAATCAGAACATACCGTGTGCTAACATTCTGTGCTACCCAGTATAAAGTCGTATTCATGAATTGAGTGCAGTATAATGGAACTTGAGATTATATTTTCAGTAGAATGTCAAAACAATCTAGTCATTGAGAGTAGGGGAAATATTGATAACTTGACCTGAATTTGATTTTGTCTTCCAAAAGACCATGTATTCTATAACTGATTACTTGAATAACTGATAACTTAAATAATTATGCACGATATAATTTGAATCAATCGAAATTTATTTGGATTTAATTTTTAACCGAAGAAGTTTGTAAAATACACACAACGTTCAAATACTAGCTAGTGCAAAATACTAATTTAATAAGCCTGTTACAGTAAATAAAATTCACTGAACCAATAGAATCGCTGTGGCTAGCAAGAACATTGATTTTACAGCCTGTTGTGAGCACCATAGAATGATTATTGAATAAGGTCTGTCTCCCTGTAATGTCGGACCTTCAATTTGTAAAGTTTGCGATGCTAGCCACTAGTATCTCTACTCTTTTATACAAGTTCTTTGGTTGGAACTATTTTTTAATGGCATACTTTAAAAACATAATTGGAGCTATTCATAATAAAATTAACACTTATTGAAATCACCAATTGTTCAGATTTGATGAATAGGAAGGATTGCAAAAGTATCCAATAAGATTGATTACTTTAAGAACACTGAACACTTGAATATGCAGTTATAATTTTCAAAGCTACAGATTTTGAAGGATTATGATTCTGAATAATTCTTTATATTTCATTGATAAATGGGGATATATGTCATTTTTCACGTTTCAAATACAAAAAATCAAGCTATACTTGATTGACTACTCTAATAAACTAAATTTAATAACTCGTGCAATTCATTCTAGAGCTCAATAGCATGAACTAACTTTGATTTTTGCTGATAAGCGAGAAAAACGATTCCACCTTGCTAAAACGCAAGACCCTGGGCTGAGTTAGTTGAAAGCTAGCTCATCATTATTTCTAGTTCGGCTCCACTAGCTGGGGATTGGAGTTAAAGCGAATTATACAAACGACCTACCTTAGAATACATAATAACATGCAAATCCTGTATCTCATGTTTCAGAATCAGAAAAAAATAAAATTAATTTTGGATTTCAATTTTTTGAGGTTAATCACCACAGTTGAGTCCTTGACTTTTTGTGGGTAATTCAATTATTTTATTCATTTGACAATGACAAAATTGTTTCAATTGTAATGGGAAATTGATGAAAGTAATGGGAGAGATGATAATATGAAATTAATGGGCAATTTTAGATGGGTTTCAATCCACCGTAAATTCTATTGAGTCAAATAATGCTAAACCGAATTGAAATATCTAGTCAAGTAAAAAGTGATTTTTAAACTGAATTTTGTATGATTATGAAAAACAAAATAATGCCTAGAAAAATTATCTAGTCCTTCATTTCAATTAGCAGACAAAAATGAGATCACGATCATCTTAACAAGTCTATAAATTTGATTTAACTTTCAACTTATTGGCTTGTTTTGAAAGAAAATTAATTGTTATTTTTATTCCAGCATGTGGTCTTCATAAGTTTGATTCCTCATTCAAGTAGTTTATTTCTTTGGGTTTAGAATAGTAACTTTTCCATTTAAGAGAAGGGGGTTAACTCGAAGAAAAGAGAGACATAATGATGATTTTAAGCTAATATTTCAGCTTAAATGATGATTTCTTCCCATACACTCACAGCCACACACAAACGTACACAACCTAACCCCAAGCTGATCCAATTATTCATAAAATAATTAAGTTTTTAAATAGCATTATTTGAACACAGTAATTAGAAAGTAATAGTTTATGATTATCCAACATAAAAAAAACTCCTGTTAATATTCGTATCCACATAAACGAAATTCAACTCCAAAATCCAATCAATCAACATAACCACTCAAGAGAAAAAACAACATATTAACGTTATTTACCTATCCAATTACACATAAAATCCAAGACAAATAATTTATTGAGCTGTTGAAGTTATTAAAGAACATAAAACCACAATTCAACTCACATACCACAATCCCATCATTCAAGAAAACAAAACCAATATCACCTTATCTATTCATTAAATCAATTAAACAAAAACCTTGTCATCAATAATTATTGTAATTGTAAGCTGAAACCCTTCAAAATAATCTCAAGGTGGAATAAGAATTGCGAATACAGTAATAAGACATTATTCAATACTGAAAAACAAACCTTATGAAGTATCAACTAATATCGAAGTCCCACGGCCCATGCACTAATTGATACTGCCAATTAAATTCAATCACAGTAAATTGGCGCCATTTCACGGAACCAATACAATTATTTCACAAACTATTTCGATAGATGACGTCATTTTCCGGCATTTTGTGCAATGGGCCAACAAACTTATAAAATTGATAAAAAATAGATGTATATTATCCTTCTCGTATGAAATTGGTTAAATTTGTAAATTAAATAGTTAAATTAGCAAAAATTTAGTTCATTATTTAATAAATATGTAAATAGTTCATAATTTATATGAATTATATAGGCCTATCTCATTGAAATATGACTTCATTGCGAATAGTAGGAGAATGTTATTGAGAAATTTATATCTGTAATCAACGTGGATTGTATATTCTGTAACTGGGAACTGATGATAACTAAAATATCAAAATTTATCTTCTTAATTCATTTATCAAAGACCTATAAAATAATAATAATTACCTTTTGCAATGGAAGTGATATTGCCTTGGAAGCAGCCAAAGTTTCTTTTGCAACTTTCAAAGCGTTGAAAGTTCAAGTAGGCTATCAGGTGGAAAAAAGGTATTCACCTAGGTTGAGGCAAATATTTCGTGCAAATTCTAAAAATGCTTAGAATAGGGTGTAGGTAAGCATGATTCCTTTGCGACATTAGTGAGAAACAATTCACACAGCGAATCAAATAGACATGAAATTATGTTTTGAATTGTTTAAGAAAGATTAGAAAGTAGAATGATCATGTTACCTCACACCAGAAGTCCCATTTGGGGTCGATTGTATTATCGATGGTCTTTGTTTTGAATTGTTGCGCACCAACGGTGATGATAGCATAAGGGTCAGATTTACCTTTACCTAAAACTCCAATGTCCTTCTTCATTAGTTGCTTGGCCTCAACAACATGAACACGAAGAACTCCCTGCAGAAAATAAGGAAATTAATCCTTTTCAAATAAAACAAGCGATAAATATATAATGAAAACACTTGGATCTTGTTAGAAGACTTAATGGCAAGAGTTTCTCTTTATGTTTAACCATTATAAGTTGAAAGTTAATTCTTCTAATCTTAGTGTAATTTCAAAATTTCCCGTTTCTCTGTGTACAAGAGTATTGTAGTGGAGGTAAAAGATTTCATGTATAAAATAAAGGTGGAACTGTATAATATAAAACATGTACTAAAATTAAATTACCATTTTTATTCATCACTTGAGGTTGAACCTAGGCGACCTGATAGAAAGTTTTGAGGATAAATTTGAAAATTAATTTTCAATTAATTACCTGTGGTTCTGGAAATTTAAGATTCTTTGCAGGAACTTCCGAACTCAGAAGAATAGGAAGTTTGTTGGGAAGAACCATCATGGCTGCCACTTGCTCAACAATTACACGGCGCAACAAGTCACTAAGAACAGGAAAATCAAGAAATAGATAATTGAAACGATTTAATTAATTAATCACATGAAAAATAAAGGGGCGATGGAAGTTCTGATATTTTTGAATTCGATCGAGGATATTTTGATAAACGAAACTATAGAATCAGGTATTAAAATAAATGAACTGTAGATTGTGGAATCATGCAATAAACATAGTGTATTAAAATAGAAAAAAGCCTTTAGAATCATGGAATAAAAGTTGAGCACAAAACTATCAATATTTCTTGAAATAAGGAATAATATCAGCAGAAATTTAATACGAAACTTCTATTTTCTCTAACACGATGGGATGGACTGAATAATTTCAGTCAGTAATTGGACTGAATAGTTTTGAGCTCAAATGATTCATACTCTGATTAAAACTGCTTTAGGATTGAGACCCACTTGACTTTAATGGCGGACCGCTCTGGGCCGGTCCTAAAGCACATTAAATAAAAGTATAATATTCAAATTAAATACACAATAAAAAATAAATTCAAATTGACTGAAAAATAACCTAAACAAATATTAATGGTTCATAACTGAATCAAATGATTTAAAAGTAAATTATTATTATTAAAATTTATAAAAACAAATCACAACAAAACAGCGAATCCTAACTTCATGAATTGAGGAAAGGAGAATACATTACTAGGTATGCAACTTCTAAAGCGAGACGACAGAATATTGATTCCATTCACTTCTTAATCATTTTATTCACTTATAACAGAATGATCTTTTATCTTTAATGAACTCTTAAATAAACTTATTGATCGATGATTGTGTTTTTGTGTTTTCTTATACAATATGCCTTGTTTTGTTGATAATCTTGAACAAGAATATTGAAACTAATGTAATTGGGAAAAAGAAGATATCTTTAGATGGACGAATTTATTCAAGTTGAAACTGCAAGTGTTTTTTCTCCACTCGAACTTTAGCAAAACATGAAATTGAAACTTCAATTTTGTTTTACAAAAAGAACTAGCTTTGAGTACGTTTGAATGTCGTTTTTGTTTTTCTCTTTTTAAAAAACATATTAATCTTATAAATTTCTCTTGAAACATTCAACTATACTATCCTTTTTTCTTTAAAAAGTCAATGAATTCATCTACATATGTGTGGAAGACAAGACATATCTATAAATACAATTACACTTTGTAATGCCATCTTCAACTAAATAAACTATTAAATACTTGAATAAAATTAAAATATGCACCTGAGTCCTGGCATGTCAAGAACGTCAGCAACTCCCACTAGGTTGAAATCTATGGCAGGATTATTCAAGAAATAAATTTGAAGGCCACCAACTAGAGGCATCGATTTTAAGAGGGGCTTCATAACTATTCTGACAAGCCCATGGATCTGAAATCAAATGAAAAAAAATTAAGCATCTCAACAGTGATCAGAAGAGAAACTGTTGATTGACGTTTGTGCAACCCGCTACTAGTTCTATTCTTAGTTAACTGGGAGTTTGCTAAAAAAATATTGCTCAATTTTTAATAATACTTATCATTCTATCACCAGTTCATTTTCAATAAAACTGAACGAGATTAATGAATGGGCACAAAGAAGAAAGGTTCCTTTCTACTTTGTGGAATGGGTGAGATCAAACATCTATTATAGTCTCAATTGAAACTTTTATCTAATGTTTTTTGTTTTCAAAATCAATAACTGACTCCACATAACGAAGATTTATTTTTGCAAGCTGATGCGGTTTGAATTCTGGCAGTGATTCAAATACAGACTGGCGCTCCATCAGAGCATTAAAATTATTATGTCTAGCACATCAAGTTCTTCGTAATGGGTAGTTTTAATGCGTTTTTATCAACCTTACCCACATTCACGATTTTTATGACCACTAGATCACATGAGACTAGAGTTGAATACGACTAATAGCTTGTGATTTAGTGTTCTCACATTCCAATTATTATTATACAGTTATACTAGTATACTTACCATGATAAATACAGAGAGCTTGATAAAAAAAACAGATTCGCAATGCGTGACAATCTGATAATTAGTTTAAATTAAAATACTGTATATAAATTCACGAAGATATCATGGTAAAAATTGATATTTGAGTACTCTGAAGGTTATTTGGTACCGTCTTCCAAGTATTATACTAGAAATCACCGATACTGTGATATCAAGAAATTTTGAGAAACATATTATGCTCTATGCTTGACAGGTTGTTCAAAAATACATATCAAATTCATATCGAGGCACAATTTGATTTTAAAGTTTATTTAGCATGATTAGTAAAGATTGAATTTGCAGTTAAAATTACAGTTGAAGATATTTGTTTAATGTTACCTGAAAGTCTTGTATTCCTCCTGTGAATCCTTTAATTGTGAAAGAAATGTCGCAGTCACCAGCATAGCTATTGAAACAAGGAAAACAGTTTCAATTTGATTCTCAGAATGAATTTTTTCTTAACGACAATCCTTAACAAGCATAAAGTTATGAGCATAACCATTGAGTGCGATTTCATGTAACAGATTCTAGACATCATCTAATTATCACAATAATATGGAGCACAACACATACAAGCCTTTGTCTGGCTTAAAACACTTAGTGCCAGGTCGCAATGCATAAAAAACTTTTTTCATAATACAGATGAATAATATCAATGTTAACGTGGATTGCATCTAGATTGTTGATGTGATGTGTGCTCTCTAATAATAATAATTTGTAATTTGATGAGGCCAATGAAAATTGTAAAGTGTTTGCCTATGGCAATAAATTGATTTGAACTTGAATGTACAAATTATTATAATTATACAAGGATCATAGTAAAATATTGTATTTCAACTGTACAAGAGATTTATAATATGTATATTGATAATTATTTTCTTCAAATTGTGATTGTAAGACAAACGCATGAATTATTGTATTTTAACTGTACAAGAGGTTTTTAATAATATGTATATTGATAATTATTTTCTTCAAATTATGATTGTAAAACAAACGCATGGATTAGGAAAAAATAAATTGGAATTTAGAGATAAAATGAAAACTTATAAAGAATTATACGGTAAGTATTATTATACCTTTAGAAAAATACCTTTATAAAATAATTACCTTTTAGAAAGGTAATTAGAAAAATATACAGGGTTGGTGAAAATTATGGAAACGGCTTAATATTTCTTATACGAAGGTAATTTGACATTGGGTGACATTGGGAATCGTACTTAAATTGAAAATACTACTTTACTGTGACTTCAAAAATCTGGTCCGCCATTTTGGATCCGCCATATTGAATCTAACTTCATTTTTTTAAATGGTAAGGTGGTCATGTTATACATGATTTCGATACAGAATTTCAAGAGAAAATGAATGGCGAAAACCGTACATCGATATGGCAAACGGTTTATAAAATATTTAAATTATTAATCAAAATAGCTTACAAAATATCCAAGTCCATGATGATTTCATTTCTTGACACGTTGTAGTCGTATACTTTGATTCCTCCAATACGAGGTGGCTGTAAAAAAGAAACATAAATATGAATTGAATATAACTTGAAAATTCTCAAAAAACTGTAAGTTATTTTGTATTTTTGTAGTAAGAAAAGATAAAACTTTCTTTGCATTCGACACTCACAACGGAGTCTATGTTGAGTTCACTACACTTCCTTGAACCTACTCAAGTATTGGTAAGGTATCAAATACGTAATAATAAGAATGAGAATAAGTAATTATCTTAATGCCAGTATAAGAGTTCAACCACAACAGGATAATTGGAATTCAAGTGATGAACACTATTTTTTAAATAGAAAAATATTGGAATGAATTTGATTTGAAACAGGAGAGTAGTTTATGAGGTTGAGCTTTCCTTTTCTATCTGACTTAATAGTCATACAAATAGCTTCATGACTAATAAGCCATGTATGCAGTTATGAATCAGTTATTGAGGAAAATATCTGAATAATTAGTTGATGATGTAAGATTGAATCATGATGTACACAAATTTTAGGCTGAAGTTTCCAAGAAAAGCTTCCTCAATTCGATTCATAAATTTCATTAGCAGAATGAATCTGATATATGTACTTACAATTGTACCCAGTCTCATCTTTTGAAATGCAAAACCACTTATTTTGTACTCAGCAAGTGCAAGGCAGATATTGGGTTCGATTATATCTTTGATTACATCCTTTGCATAATGATTGACGTTTGGCCAAACTTGTCGCAGAATCTGAAATTGTAGAGCACATCAATTATTGTACAACCTGATTGATAATCTGGATGATGGAATAACCAGAAAAAATGAAAATCGATAGGCCTACATTATTTTTATATCTACAATGATGTACGAATAGGCCTATAGAAAATAGAATTTTAAACAAGTGGATGAACGAAAAATATCATATGAAAGAATTTAGGCTTTATGATATGAGTATGTTATTTTGTCAAAATCTTTAAACTAGAACAATAAAAAATTTGGAGCTAGGAGATGTAAAATCAAGCCTATTACCTTATTCACCCATTCAGCTCTTTCAACATCAGGGAAGTAGACCTGGAAAAAAATGAATTTTTACAATAATTTACTGTAGGTAGTAGAATTATTCAGACTAGATTATGACTTGTTTACAGGTTGCCAATGGCTTATGCCTGTCGACTGGGAACTTATTTCGACTGGGAAGTTATTTGGACGATTTTTTTCCCAGTCAACTGGCATCTATGTCGTTCATACGTTTGCCAATGCATTATTTGCACTAATTGCTCATTGCGCAAACCCCCTCCCCCCCTCTCCCCTAAAACCGCCACTGTGACTAAACGACACTATGCTACTGATAAAAGATACCTTGGGTTGAGAGAAATTTTCCTCATTGCCCTAGAATACGTAGCAACCGATAGGTTAGATTTCTCAAAATTTGTCAATCTGCAGTCAATCGCAAAAGTACTTTAACATGGATGAACCCAAGAGGATAAGCATTCCTAACCTAATAGTTTGATCACTGATTGTAAACACGAATCATAATGAATAATTTTGTTAGTGAAGCTGATGCCCATATGAGCTGTAGGCTTGTGAGTGGGTTATGGGAGGGTGACAACTACTTTCAAGGCAGCCGGTACCGACGGCTTAACGTCCCCTCTAAAAGACGGAAGTGGCCGTCTGTGGTCAAAATCTAACTTATTGTAGTCAACAGGGATCGAACCGGTAACCATTGTATTATCAGACAGGCGAAAAACCACCTTGGCTAACTGGCCACTCAATTAATTAGTACTAACCAAGTTATGCATTGTATGGTATGATATATAGTTGAGCAAATTGTTAATCACTTACCCAGGCAGGTAGTTCATCAATTCTCGCCAGAATCACATCCTTTTCATTTTGCAAAGCTGAAGATTTGGCAACATTCCTCTTGAATTCTTTGGTTTTCTTCGTTTCATTCTTCACAACAGAGTAAATAAGGGGAGCGAGAAACCATGCAGGACTAAAATTCATGTAGCCGAAAAAATATATAACTGCAACAGTGCAAAAACTTTTAGCAGCATCATAAACTATTTTGAAGATTCCTGAAGATGAACCAACTTGTCTTGTGGGAGGAATTGTAATTGGATCTTTCTTTTCCAATTCCATTATGCGAAAGGAAATTGAATGAGAAAACTATGAAACGTTTCAGGCACAGACGAGATTTGCGAAATGTGTTCTTCTGAAATTTAACCAGTTCTTGAAAATAAAAATACTTGCTCACTTCACTGTTTGTAAAGATTCACTACCACCACCCCTTCGAATATGCAATAGAATAGAAGAGACTTTTATGTGGAAAATTTCAGATAAGCTTATTTCAATAGAATTCGTCGGCAAATGAATGCAGATTGCTGAAGTTACCTATTAGCACAATGCATTTTTGTTGTTACAGTCTGTGACGGAATATCTACTGCTACACTGAAACAGCTGTTTGTCATCGTTAAAAATAGCGATTTCGGAATCAACAATTCAATGATTCGACACAGAGTGGGGACTAGAAAGTCTATTGGGAAGGTCACATTTCTGTTGCTTCTTCTTATCGATTCTGAATAGCTTTAAATTAAGAAGACTTGTTTTCAATTCAAAATGAATCTCTGAATTTTTTAATGCAATAGTCCTCGTGAGAACCAGAAGGCCTTGTCCCAGATACCGTACTCTAAAAAGGCGCCCTTTTTGAACCGTGCTGACCCATGATGCGCAATCGATATCTTTTATTTACAAGAACAATTTTTCATACCTATATAGGCTGTAAAATTCTCAATCAGCTTTGTTACAAAAAATAATTGAAACATTTTCTGTCTTCTTGTGTTTACTTGTCATAGATTCAACACACTGCATTCATTTTAGAAATTGAGAATTGGGCCTATAGAGGAGTTGCTGCTAGACCTGATCAGCGCGCTCTAGGTGAGAGAGAGTGAACAACTTGTCGGGATTTTAGCATTGTGAGATAGGGACAAAACACGATTTTGGGATAGAATTCAATAAAATCATTAATGTATCATCAATACGTTATTGCTATCTATTATTTAGTTGTTTCAAGGTGTTTTAATGAATGTATTAATTGGATTAAAGTACTTTTATCAGAATTTTCGTCATCTTGTTGCTAGACTCTTCTTGCTAGGTTAGGTTTTTTGAAGTTTGAACTTCGCTATAACCATCAGTATCATATGTATTATAAACATTATTATAATTATTTCACACAAATAATATTTAATTCAATTACAACATTATATTTACATCTTATATTTTCCATACTTCATCTATTTACATTCAATATTATCAACAATCAATGTCATGAGTAAAAATACATTATTATTTCAGAGACATCAACTATTTTACACAAATAATATTTAATTCAATTGAAACATAATATTTACATCTTATATTTTCCATATTTCATCTATTCACGTTCAATATTATATTTCATATCTGTACCTATCTCACTCTTTTTTGGAAAGGAATGCTTTTGGAATGAGGATCAAATTAAAATTATCTTTGTTTCTTCTCTCTTAAAAAGGCAACTGAAGTGTTCTTGAACATCCTAGCTTTGATTTTATAAGTTACTGGAATATTTTGGCTGAATATTTATCAAATAGGATGGGTTTGAAAACAGACATTTTTACATTTGATTCAATGTTAAACCTATCTTCAATCCCGACAAGTTGTTCCTCTTTCTCTCACTTGAGCGCTGATGTTTGCCAGCTACTCGTCTATACAGTATGTTCAACTTATTTATACATTCTACTTGTCCAATGTTATGAACTTTACCGTAATTTGTAAGAATCGTATTAGCCCTAAGTGTGATACTTACTATTACTACAAAACATTTTGGATTTTATTAAATTATTAATATGATACCTGATAATTTTCATTTCATTTATTTACAAACAATTTCCAAAAACAATACAATAATACAACATATAAATACAATACAAATTGAAAAAAGTGGTTAGGTGACCTCATTAGTAATCGTGTTGAGGCACCATAAAATTAATAATTATTAAAAAATTTGAAATTAGATAATTATTAATATTATCATAGACTAGTAGTACCGAAATTGATTTGTATTAGCTTATCTTTGATATTTTTCATTCACTCTAGAGTATAAAGAGCTCTTTATTATACTTAAAAATACATTTCAATCCTAGTTTGGTTACCGTATTCATAATAGAGCTTCTTATTTAATAATAATGGAGCACCTTAATGTTATTGTTAATGGCTGAATAAACAATTATTATTGTCGAATGATTTTAAATTTTGAACAAAACAAAATCAGATCAGCAATATATTTCAATTTGTGTGGAGAAATTGTTCATAAAAAAAAAACATGTATTTAACCGTTTATTGTTGTTATGAATATTCACATACAGTATTACAAATTTAAATACTTTAAATTTTTACCATACTGCTATTACTGATAATGAAGTGTACTACATCAATGTAAACACAACCCACATAGTGAATCTATTCATCTTCTGTCCTATTCATCCTTATTATCCTAATCCTTATCCGTATCATCATCATCTGGATTATCATCTGGATCTGGATGGACTCTAGTACCGCCGGAGCAGCAGGCTGCAGCAGAGTCTTGGATTAGGTATGCGGTCACCAAAAGTGTCAGCAACAGGGTGTAGAGTTTCTATAAATGAGAAAATAATCATATTTTATTCTTGTGAATATCTATGTCGAACTGTAAAATTAACACAATCGATTTTTCAATTGAGCTACCTACGTACACAGTAATTTTTCAAGTTAACTTTGCTAAGACTTACAACGAATTACCTCATTACAGAATTACCTATAAAACGAAGGATTCCTATAAGAATCCATCAACTATGATGCAGCCGCATTAGAATAATATAGTGTAGAGTTGATGAGATTAATATTATTATATCCACTTTAAACATAGTAAAAGGTTGTAGGTAATGAGAAAATATTTGAACATTATATGTATTTATTTAATAGGCCCAGTGGTGTAGTGGAGCCGGAGCGGTCCGGAGCGTCGCTCCGGCACAGCTTTTGAAGGGGGAGCGGCGCTCCGGCTACGATTTTTTCAATCGAATTTTTTATATAGGACAAAAATAGATCTGAAATTGTTTTATTTAGAAAATATTGTTTTGTCCTTTACTAAGTAATTTTTACACGTTAGTTATCGTGGTTAATCAGTTAAGGCATACGCAGCTACGATTAGGTAGTTCGTAATTGTAAGCGCAAAAGTTGAGCGAGCGACTGGCAGACGGGATAGTTGAAATTATTCTTTGGAAGAGAATGTGTAGGAGGCCCTACTGTAACTACTATCACTCTAAAAGATCATTAATTAGTTTAATTATTAAACTTTTCAAAACATTTGCCAAAGGGCCTTAAAACTCACGATTTGGACCACTACACCACTGAATAGGCCTATGTATAGAATATAAAGAGAGTTGCAACTTCCTGAGTAGTAGTGAAGGTGATGTTGTGGTAGTTATCCATACTGAATAAGAAGACTACAAGTTGTCGAAACCACAAATTTATTAAAACAACGAGCTACTGGTTTTGGTTGTTACACCATTATCAATATCTGGT
Source organism: Laodelphax striatellus (assembly GCA_017141395.1). Classification (NCBI taxonomy): domain Eukaryota; kingdom Metazoa; phylum Arthropoda; class Insecta; order Hemiptera; family Delphacidae; genus Laodelphax; species Laodelphax striatellus. The sequence goes on from CM029544.1 coordinate 27,367,652, forward strand.
AAACTGTGGTAATCTCTAGTTTACCAGAGATTGATAATGGTGTAACAACCGAACACGGTATCTCGTTGGTTTTGGCAACTTCAAGTCCTTTTATTCAATAAAGATTCGAACTATTCTACTTACCCACATTGTTGAATACAGAAAAATCAGGTGGAGTACTTTGATAAGCTATGCGCTGTGGGATAAAATTGATACTTTGCATCCCTAGTATTTATACCTCAGTGATAATTCATTGACAATTCTATTGTCATGTTTAGAGAAAATGGTTTATAACTTGGATGTTTGCTTAGCTGAATTTTTCTTGAAGCATGTGCACATTAAATCCACATTAACTTCTGACTCGTGTAACTAATTTGATATTAAAGCAAATAATTATATTAACTTGTTGATTATGAGACGAATTATACCTCGATTAACAAGCTGATAATTTCAATAATGCCTAATGATTTCATTCGAAATTCCTAGGTAAAGCAGAAAATTATTTAGATTAGAATCACTATAATTTTGAGATTAATAAGTTATATAATGATTATAAAAAATTGAACATCACACAATTTGTGTAAGCTTCAATAATACATTTATACATTTATAAAACATTACTCCTTAATAATTCCTTGGCTAACAAAATTCCAACAAAATCTTGTTTCAACCTTTTTTTACTTGTGCAAGTCAACAAGTATCTTACTCATGACTTTATGCATCTAAATGTAAACATACCTTATTAATAAGGACCTGCTACCGGATCCTCTGAGGGATTTTTAGTCAATAAAATGCTATGACTAAAGTAGTCAATACTTTTGTCCCAATATTGGTAAACATAGTTTCTTAATCTTTTGACAATAAATAAAAGAAATGTTCGATAAAATTTTAAAAATTATCCAAGTATGATTGTACATGTACAGAGTTGCGCTCAGAAATGGGAAAATTTGAAATAATTATAATGAACCATTGAATTGTACAAAAATGTTTTAATGCTCGAAATGTACGTGTTAGGCAAAAGTAGGAATTACATTTTTAAAAATTATTGCTTTCAACACATTCATTCAATCGATTTTGAAGACTTAGCTTTGTGTGACGCAATGTGTCCTCTGGGATATTGGTGACATGTTCTTCAATCTGAGACTTGTGCTCAATAAGATTTCTTGGCCTAGTCTGGTCACAACGCATCTTTACCTAGTCTGGTAAACATCTTTAGATGTCGCTATAGAAAGAAGTCGCATACTGAGAGGTCTGGAGACCGTGGAGGCCAAGCGATCGAAGTTATAGCATTCCTTGAAATTATGCGCTCCCCAAACAATCGTCTCAATGCAGCCATTGACAAAAGTGATTTTCAACTTTATTGTTATTACTGTAGTAGGTGAGGAAGAAGAACGATTTTGTCTATCCCACATTAATATATTTTTGAAAACAGACTCAAGTTTCAATGCTCATGGCATCATCTTCAGTGTTGGTTGAGCCTAAACTGAGTTTAGGCTCAATTGAGTTTAGGCTTATTGAGTTTAGGCTCAACCAACACTGAAGATACACAATATCTCTGATGCAAGTGTTTATTTTATTGTTATTCCATGTGATTTCCTCTCTTGTCTTAAACACATTTTGAGCATTAAAATGTTTTTTGTTCAATTCATTGGTCTATTATAATTATTTTAAATTTTCCCGTTTCTGTGCGCCACCCTGTGTATTAGTATTGAAAATATTATGAAAAATTTGTAATCTTTCAAAACTTTTTTGATGGTATTAATACAATTTCAAGCTTAATAAAGATCAATCTTGTATAAAGCTTAATGGATTAAGCTTATTGTTGGACAAATATCAAATCGAAATTGAAATATTATAAATATTTATATTGACAAAAGCAATCTAGAGTAGAATATGGTATTAATTTTGTAACAATGCTTCTAAATATTTCGATAAAACATCTAGAAAAAAGTTGATGATCAATGGGTTTAATTCCACTTGAGATTTTTTGATTCACTCTATTTTGAAGAGACAAATAATAAAACATAATTATTTTAATCTGATTTCCATTGTGATCATGACTCAACATTTGGAATAGCTTTATTATTGGTAACTTCCATTTTATTGGAAGGGTAGTCAAGGAAACGGCCTGTGAAATAATGATACAACATTTCCCCGAAGTTGTGCCGTATGTCTCTAGTGCAATATTGATTAAGCAAAGTCTAGTAACTGTTTGATATTGTCTGTAGTTCAATATTTTATAACTATCACTGTGTTCCATGTGAAAGTGTTACCCATAACGGGATTATTAAATAAGTTTTATTTTTGTAGTGATTGATGATTGTCTTAATCATTCAAACTCATGGATGTTCTATTTGAAGAATCAACTGAAACATCAGACATCATGATGCCAACCTTATCAACGTTTGAAAAAACAGTTATCAATATACAACTGAAAAATTGCTCAAGTCAAATGAAACTATTGAGTAGCATTTCTGCTGGGAATAAGTAGGTGAATGGTTTCATTCTGTGCATGATTTTAATATTTATAATATGATAATGTGACTATAATTCATGATAATCAGATTGGATATTTAAGTTCAGTATCATCAAGTTATTGTTGAGCATTATTTTTGCTGATCGTTTGTAAGCTGAATGCTTTTTTGTCGAGCCCATAGTAGGCCTAGAACATTATCCATTATTTTTAATTCTGATGAGCTATACTTGCTCCTGCCAAGGGTTCGATTCCCATTCTGAACTCTGGTTTTAATTTATCGTATCATCACTTACTTTATTGACCTCATTGCTTAAGCACAAGTCACAGACTGATTTAAGAAGGCTAATCAGGAAGTAGAGTAACAAGCTTTAAATTAAGAAGACTTGTTTTCAATTCAAAATGAATCTCTGAATTTTTTAATGCAATAGTCCTCGTGAGAACCAGAAGGCCTTGTCCCAGATACCGTACTCTTTTTTGAACCGTGCTGACCCATGATGCGCAATCGATATCTTTTATTTACAAGAACAATTTTTCATACCTATATAGGCTATAAAATTCTCAATCAGCTTTTTTACAAAAAATAATTGAATAATTTTCTGTCTTCTTGTGTTTACTTGTCATAGATTCAACACACTGCATTCATTTTAGAAATTGAGAATTGGGCCTATACAGTATGATCAACTTATTTATACATTCTACTTGTCCAATATTATGAACTTTACCGTAATTTGTAAGAATCTTATTAGCCGTAAGTGATATACTTACTATTACTACAAATTTTTTTTGGATTTTATTACATCATTATGATACCTGATAATTATAATTTCATTTATTTACAAACAATTTCCAGAACAACAATACAATAATACAACATATAAATACAATACAAAATTGAAAAAAGTGGTTGGGTGACCTCATTAGTAATCGTGTTGAGGCACCATAAAATTAATAATTATTAAAAATTTGAAATTAGATAATTATTAATATTATCATAGACTAGTAGTACCGAAATTGATTTGTATTAGCTTATCTTTGATATTTTTCATTCGCTCTAGAGTATAAAGAGCTCTTTATACTTAAGAATACATTTCAATCCTAGTTTGGTTACCGTATTCATAATAGAGCTTCTTATTTAATAATAATGGAGCCCCTTAATGTTATTGTTAATGGCTGAATAAACAATTATTATTGTCGAATGATTTTAAATTTTGAACAAAACAAAATCAGATCAACAATATATTTATGTGGAGAAATTGTTCAATAAAAATAAAAAAAATTGTATTTAACCGTTTATTGTTGTTATGAATATTCACATACAGTATTACAAATTTTAATACTTTAAATTTTTACCATACTGTTATTACTGATAATAAAGTGTACTACATTGGATCAATGTAAACACAACCCACATAGTGAATGATTGTATTTATCTTCTGTCCTACTCATCCTTATCATCTGGATCTGGATGGACTGGAGTACCGCCGATGCAGCAGGCTGCAGAGTCTTGGATTAGGTATGCGGACACCAAAAGTGTCAGCAACAGGGTGTAGAGTTTCTATAAATGAGAAAATAATCATATTTTATTCTTGTGAATATCTATGTCGAACTGTAAAATTAACACAATCGATTTTTCAAGTTAACTTTGCTAAGGCACCTGGACTTACAACGAATTACCTCATTACAGAATTACCTATAAAACGAAGGATTCCTATAAGAATCCATCAACTATGATGCAGCCGCATTGAAATAATAATATATTGTAGAGTAGATGAGATTAATATTATATCCACCTTGAACATAGTAAAACTTTGTAGGTAATGAGTTGTAATGACAATTTGAACATTATATGTATTTATTTAATAGGCCTATATCGAATATGAAGAGAGTTGCAACTTCCTGAGTAGTAGTGAAAGTGATGTTGTGGTAGTTATCCATACTGAATAAGAAGACTACAAGTTGTCGAAACCACAAATTTATTAAAACAACGAGCTACTGGTTTTGGTTGTTACACTATTATCAATATCTGGTAAACTGTGGTAATCTCTAGTTTACCAGAGATTGATAATGGTGTAACAACCGAACACGGTATCTCGTTGGTTTTGGCAACTTCAAGTCCTTTTATTCAATAAAGATTCGAACTATTCTACTTACCCACATTGTTGAATAGTTACAGAAAAATCAGGTGGAGTACTTTGATAAGCTATGCGCTGTGGGATAAAATTGATACTTTGCATCCCTATTTATAACTCAGTGATAATTAATTGACAATTATTCTATTGTCATGTTTAGAGAAAATAGTTTAGAACTTGGATGTTTGCTTAGCTGAATTTTTCTTGAAGCATGTGCACATTAAAGCCACATTTAGTTCTGACTCGTGTAACTAATTTGATATGAAAGCAAATACCGTACCATAATAATTATATTAACTCGTTGATTATGAAACGATTTATACATCGATAAACAAGCTGATAATTTCAATAATGCCTAATGATTTCATTCCAAATTCCTAGGTAAAGCAGAAAATTATTTAGATTAGAATCACAATAATTTTGAGATTAATAAGTTATATAATGATTATAAAGAATTGAACATCACACAATTTGTGTAAGCTTCAATAATACATTTATACAACATTACTCCTTAATTCCTTGGCTAACAAAATTCCAACAAAATCTTGTTTCAACCTTTTTTACTTGTGCAAGTCAACAAGTATCTTACTCATGACTTTATGCATCTAAATGTAAACATACCTTATTAATAAGGACCTGCTACCGGATCCTCTGAGGGATTTTTAGTCAATAAAATGCTATGACTAAAGTAGTCAATACTTTTGTCCTAATATTGGTAAACATAGTTTCTTAATCTTTTGACAATAAATGAAAGAAATGTTCGATAAAATTTTAAAAATTATCCAAGTATGATTGTACATGTACAGAGTTGCGCTCAGAAATGGGAAAATTTGAAATAATTATAATGAACCATTGAATTGTACAAAAATGCTCAAAATGTACGTGTTAAGCAAAAGTGGGAATTACATTTTTAAAAATCACACCAGTTAAATGCTGCTCATTGCTCCTAACACATTCATTCAATCGATTTTGAAGACTTATAGCTTTGTGTGACGCAATGTGTCCTCTGGGATATTGGCGAGACGTGTTCTTCAATCTGAGACTTGTGCTCAATAAGATTTCTTGGCCTAGTCTGGTCACAACGCATCTTTACCTAGTCTGGTAAACATCTTTAGATGTCCCTATAGAAAGAAGTCGCATACTGAAAGGTCTGGAGACCATGGAGGCCAAGCGAAGCTATAGCATTCCTTGAAATTATGCGCTCCCCAAACAAACGTCTCAATGCAGCCATTGACAAAAGTGATTTTCAACTTTATTGTTATTACTGTAGTAGGTAAGAAAGAAGAACGATTTTGTCTATTCCACATTAATATATTTTTGAAAACAGACTCAAGTTTCAATGCTCATGGCATCATCTTCAGTGTTGGTTGAGCCTAAACTGAGTTTAGGCTCAATTGAGTTTAGGCTTATTGAGTTTAGGCTCAACCAACACTGAAGATACACAATATCTCTGATGCAAGTGTTTATTTTATTGTTATTCCATGTGATTTCCACTCTTGTCTTTAACACATTTTGAGCATTAAAATGTTTTTTGTACAATTCATTGGTCTATTAGAATTATTTTAAATTTTCCCGTTTCTGTGCGCCACTCTGTGTATTAGTATTGAAAATATTATGAAAAATTTGTAATCTTTCAAAACTTTTTTGATGGTATTAATACAATTTCAAGCTTAATAAAGATCAATCTTGTATAAAGCTTAATGGATTAAGCTTATTGTTGGACAAATATCAAATCGAAATTGAAATATTATAAATATTTATATTGACAAAAGCAATCTAGAGTAGAATATGGTATTAATTTTGTAACAATGCTTCTAAATATTTCGATAAAACATCTAGAAAAAAGTTGATGATCAATGGGTTTAATTCCACTTGAGATTTTTTGATTCACTCTATTTTGAAGAGACAAATAATAAAACATAATTATTTTAATCTGATTTCCATTGTGATCATGAATCAACATTTGGAATAGCTTTATTATTGGTAACTTCCATTTTATTGGAGCGCTAGTCAAGGAAACGGCCTGTGAAATAATGATACAACATTTCCCCAAAGTTGTGTCGGATGTCTATAGTACAATATTGATAAAGCAAAGTCTAGTAACTGTTTGATATTGTCTATAGTTCAATATTTTATAACTATCACTGTGTTCCATGTGAAAGTGATACCCATAACGGGATTATTAAATAAGTTTTATTTTTGTAGTGATTGATGATTGTCTTAATCATTCAAACTCATGAATGTTCTATTTGAAGAATCAACTGAAACATCAGACATTATGATGCCAACCTTATCAACGTTTGAAAAAACAGTTATCAACATACAACTGAAAAATTGCTCAAGTCAAATGAAACTATTGAGTAGCATTTCTGCTGGAAATAAGTAGGTGAATGGTTTCATTTTGTGCATGATTTTTATATTTATAATATGAACATGATAAAATAATGCAACATTTGAATTATTATCATAATAAGACACACAATATAAGATGCAATTATTGGAAGAAATAACTCTTTATCATATAAATAATAGAATTATTCTCAACAATGTATTGAGACGCAGTACTATCCATACGATAATGACACTTGACAGCATTATAAATTATTATCAATCATTTCTCACTCTTTATCATCACGATCAGGGTCGATCGAAGGAAGTAGAGCAATATTATTTACTCCTTATTAATGTAGTGAGAAGTTCAACAAAAAAATTTTGAATTCGCAATGTGAAGTATAAATCAGAAGTAGTTGTGATTAGAAAGAACAGAACCAGAGCTTCTAAATAAGTTATTTTTTAATAATAAATAAAATTCTATCAAGCCTTCTGTGTTAGTCCAGTTCATAATCTTCTCCAAAATTTCAAAACTAGGATATACCGGGTGTTAGGAATTAAGTGCTGTATAGAACTATTAAAATTTAAATGTCGTGTCGACAAAGAGATGCTTGTCTAGGTTTTGCATCTGCGAAGTGATGGGATCGAATCATTCGTCTTGTCCCAGCAGTCGTCAGTTGTCTCCCAGACATTCCTTTCAGTGAGTTTAATACACTTTATTTCAAATATAGTCTACTTCTCAAAGTAATACACGCGGTCCTCCAAAGTCGAATTAATTTAAGTTACAATTACCGGGCCCTCTATTAACATTTTGGTCACTCCGGGTTTCGGATATGAATCAGTTTGTGTTAACTTCAAGTGTTTAAACTCGTGAAAAGTGTTGTTGTTTCTCGTTATGCTTAATCTAAGTTTGTTCAAGTATTGTTTTCCTCGTTATTAAGCATAATTGTTGAAAAAGTTCATAAGTTTGTTCAGTTTTCATGTCATGAGCGTGTACGCGTCAGTTTGTGACCACGCGAGTCAAGTTTCAAAGTTTTATCGGTCAGTGTCGATAATCCAATCGTGTTATATTTCGAAAGAACATAAAATTCGATAAAGATTAACGTTTGTTTCAAGTCTATAACCCTATCCAGTCAAAAGTTATCGAATTTCGAAATTAAAGTTTTTATTACGCAGTAGGCAAAGTAGTTCCATTGCGTCGTTTGTTTAGCGTCGGTCGGTAATTCTCGGAAAAATTGTCGTTCATCGTGTCGCGCATCTCGGTACGCGTTCGCGTTCCTGCCGGTTCGTCAACGTCATCTCCATGCGCATGCGCAGATCGCCGTAGTTCACCACTGCGCAGATTTCAACCAGGGTCGCCACTTCAGGATCGTCACAATGGGCAAGGTTGCTCCTCTTCCCTCCCTTCCTCTCTTTCTCGCGTTAGAAAGTGAAAGTAATTAGGTCTGTTAGGTTGGTATCGTTGTGAACAGCTTTCGCAAACAATACTATCTACGCTCACTCGCTGTTTATCGTCTACGTAAACACAACCAAAGTTAATATGTCGAATTACGAATTAGTTCTTGCAAATTTAAACTCTTCTCTTTCCGAATCAACTCTAGATGAGAGTAAAATTGAACAAGCGAAGATACAATTAAAACTCCTTTTGCACAAATCTTGTTCTAATTTAGAGAAAGTTTCTCTCACTTTGGATCTTGTGGGCAATGATCCGTCAACTGCTATCCTAGCAAAAATAAGTGATCAGCTTGATATTTACGAAGACATTCGTGATGAAATAAGATCGGTTTGTATTTCCAAGGGAATAAATGATGATTTTCTTGAAACTTTGTCTAAAGAATTCAAATCTTCGTACTCAAGGTACATCCAAGTGTCAAAAAGTTTACCGTCAAGTTCAGATACAGTTGTGGCTGCACAACCTATTGTAAAAGCTAGCAACATTCAACTTCCTCGGGTTCAACTTTCCAAATTCAATGGAGATGTTTCCCAATGGTGTCAGTTCATTAATTTGTTCGACTCATTAATCCATCAAAACAAAAATTTATCAGATATAGAAAAGTTTCAATACCTCAAGTCATGTTTACAAGGTTCTGCTTTAACCTGCATAAGTGCTCTAACGTTGTCTGACGAAAATTACAAAATAGCATATGATCAGTTGACCAATAGATATGCCAACAAACGTTTAACTTGTAATCATTTCATGGATAAAATTATAGACTGTAAATCAATCACAAAGCCGGATCACACATCTATCCGCGAATTTATTGACACTGTCTCAACTTCAATTGAAGCTCTCAAATTACAGAATATTGAAAACCTGTCTGATTACGTATTACTGTCAATTCTTCTCAGGAAAATTGATCAGAAAACTCGAATTGATTTTGAAAATAGTCTAGCTCAAAATCATGCTCCTACATACAAGGATCTTGTTGATTTTCTGACAAACAAATCAAGAGTAATTGAATTAGTTCAACCATCCACTTCGTTTTCTACCGTTAAAGAAAGCCCTAAGAAAAACCAAACAAATCTCATTACAAGTCAGATTTCAAGCCCTCGTCAAGAAAGCAAATTTCTAGACAAAAATAAGTTTAATTCTCGCCAGTCGTGCAATGTATGTAAATCAAGTGAACATATTATCTATAATTGTTCAAAACTCATTGAAATGTCAATTTCTGACAGATATGATGTCGCAAAACGGATGAACTTGTGTTTTCAATGTCTTGGAAAACACAACAGAAATCTTTGTAAGTCTATAAAGACCTGTAAGTTTTGTAAGTCACCAAAGCATCATAGCTTGCTTCACGTTGATAAGTCATCAGTTGAAAAATCTGATAGTATCCCCATAAACAAGTCAAATGAAAATTCCAGCATAGTTGTAAGCAATACTAGTCTGGCTATCGCAAATCAAAGTGTAAACTCAGTTTGTCTGTTAGGTACCGCTACTATACTAGTGTACGACACTTATGGTAGACCGCACAAAGCGAGAGCAGTACTTGATTCGGCCTCTCAGATAACAGCTATCAATAAAAGTCTAGCTGATAAACTGCATCTGAAGCCTAAAGTTTCTGAAAGAAAGTTAATTGGGATCGGTTCTCATACGACTCAAAGTTGTGGTGATGTACAACTCCATATTTCATCGCCTAAGCAAATAAATTTCAATATCAAAACTTCAGCTACGGTATTGAAGAATATAACATGTAATCAACCATCTGTGTCACTTAACCCAAGTGATTTCGAATATTTGTCAGATATACACTTAGCTGATGAAAAGTTCTATCATTCAGCCCCAATTGATGTACTTCTCGGTGCTGATGTTTTCTTACACACCCTGTCTGAAAGTAAACAAGGTAATTCAATCAAGTTTGAGAATTCCCCTGGCGCACTGAAAACTGTATTTGGCTATGTAATAATAGGTCAAACCAATACTCAAAACGCGCAAAATTCTATTTCAAGCCTGTTAACTTGCATAGAGCCTGTTGATCAATTAATTGAAAAATTTTGGGCTTCGGAAGAAGTAAAAGTAAGTGAACCTGTTGATCCTTCTATTGAATACTGTGACAGATTATTCACGGAGACAACTGTACGTCTGCCGTCAGGTCGCTATGAAGTAGCACTCCTTTCACAACCGAAAACGTATGTTTGGGCGATAATCGTCAATCATCAAAGAATCAATTTCTTGCACTAGAAAGAAAGTTAGCTTCAGATAGTAATATGAAAGAACAGTATCATGAATTCATGAAACAATACATTGAGTTAGATCATATGGCTAAGACAAACATTAAGAGCTCTTATTCCTATGTTGAAAAGAAGACAGTTCAACAACTAAATTTCGTGGTGTTTTCATTGCAAAATGGCCAAGTATTGAATCAAGTATTACAAAAAGGTTATAAAATTCAAAAGGATTTAATTCACATTTTAACAAATTTCAGAACACACAAAGTTGTAGTCACATCTGATATAAAAATGATGTATCGACAGATTTCAGTAAGACAAGAAGATAGAAAATATCAGCATATTTTCTACAGACCTTCACCTCAAGAGGAACTCAGTGAATATGAATTGAAAACTGTCACGTATGGATTAACATCATCCAGTTTTCTTGCTCAAAAAACAGTGGTCAAGTTAGCAACTGACTATGAAAATAAATACCCTCTTGCATCTCATTCAATAAAAAATGATATGTACGTTGATGATGTCTTAACAGGAGCTGATAGTTTAGAAGAAGTGAAAGAATTGATCAATCAATTGAATGCTCTCATGTCAGAAGGACAATTACAATTGAGAAAATGGTCGTCAAACATGCATGAAGCCATAGCTCAATTTTCTGATGATTTTTTAGAAAACCCGTTGGTATTCACTGATTCCACTCAAAGTTTGAAAGTATTGGGTCTCAGATGGAACCCATCATCTGATGAATTTTTCTACTCTGTATCACCATTCACTGATGAACCGACAAAAAGATCGATTTTGTCGTACACTGCCAAATTGTATGATCCTCTTGGCTTATTGAGTCCTGTTGTTTTCAGTTTCAAATATTTTTTGAAGTTGCTCTGGTTGGAAAATCTCAGCTGGGACGATCCGCTAGGAAAAGATTTGATTATTCAGTGGAATAACATTTCAAGTTCTGTAACCTCTATTGCTCAAGTCAAAGTTCCTCGTCACATCGATACGAGCTATCTCCATGTATCTCTAATTGGATTTTCAGATGCGTCGGAGAAAGGATATGGCGCATGTATTTATATTCATGTGTCTTCTGAGAATAACTTTGTTTCTATGAATCTTGTCTCATCAAAAACTCGAGTGGCACCAGTCAAAGTAAACACAATACCGAGATTGGAATTGTGTGCTGCTCTTCTGCTATCTAAACTGTATAGCTGTTTGTTACCTCAATTCAAAAAGTGCATCAGCCGTGTGCGACTGTATTCTGATGCTAAACTTGTATTGAACTGGTTGAAAACTCCTGCACACAAATTAAAGATATTTGTCAGCAACCGAGTAACACAGATTCTCGATTTAACAAAACCTGAACACTGGTTTCATGTTTCTACCGAATCAAACCCTGCCGACCTAGCTTCAAGAGGTCTTTTGGCAACTGATATTGTTCAAAATTCGTTATGGTGGCATGGCCCAGATTCGTTTCATGTTATTCCTCAAAATTTTCCTGTTTCTAAAGTCGACAAAATTGAAGATTTAAGCGAGCTTAAGCCGCAAGCGTTCTTGTCAATGTGATTCAAGAAAATCACATTCTCTTGTTTGTTTTGAAAACAATCAAATTTGTACAAAGCAATTCGAATCGTTGCATATTGCATACGTTTTATAAAAAAATGTAGAGCTTATCATGAGCCAATTTACAATTTGCGTTCCAGGCCCGTGTACTTGAACTCAGTGTCTGAAATCACATTATCACTTTTTGAGTACAGACAAGCTCTCAATTTCATTGTGAAAGTTACACAAGAATATTATTTCAATGATTCAATTGAGTCATTAAAGAAAGGAATCACTCAAGTTTGTTGCCTCTCACACCCTTCCTCGATAAATCAGGAATTTTGAGGGTGGGGTAGATTGAGAAATTGTCACTCTCGTATGATGCAAAGCATCCTATGTTACTGAAAATTCGCATTTAAGTTCACTAGTGTGTAGACAAACTCACGAAAGTCATATGCATGCTGGATTGAAATTAACACATGCTATAATTATTCAAAAGTTCTGGATCATTTCTGCACGCAATGCAATCAAATATTGTATTAAAACTGTGTAAGATGTGCACGGATGCGTGCTCAACCAAGTCAGCCTATTATGGCAGATTTACCTCAATATAGAGTAAATCCATCACCAGTATTTCATTGACTTTGCTGGACCCTTTAATACAAAGGCCAGCCCCTTCGTAATGCCAAAGTGTACAAAGGATATCTGGCATTATTTATTTGCATGTCAGTCAAAGCAGTACACTTAGAATTCGTTTCTGAATTAACTACTGATGCATTTCTTGCAGCGTTTGAAAGGTTTGCGTCTAGAAGAGGCTGTCCTTCCGATGTATACAGTGATAATGCTACAAATTTCGTCGGCGCTTCTCGTCATTTAAGTGAAGTAAACAAATTTCTGTCAGATCAAAAGTCTAAGCTAGACACCGAATTCGTTCGGCGCGACATAAAGTGGCATTTCTCCCCTCCCGGTAGCCCAACTTTTGGCGGCATATGGGAAAGAAGTATTAGGTCAGCCAAGACTCTCCTAAAAAATCAGATCGGTGAAAATTCATTAACAATGGAAGAATATTTTACTGTATTTTGTAGAATTGAAGCTATATTGAATAGCAGGCCGCTCATTGAGTTGACTGGTAGACACATTTTTCAAGTACCTGAGATTCCAATTGATTCCAAAACCACCGTCAAACAGAGATGGAATCATCTTTGTACAAGGTTTCTGGCACAAATGGTCAACAGAATAGCTACACACCCTTATACAGGAAAATAAGCAGCAAGAGTGTTGTGAACCAATAAAATTGGTCAAGTCGTATTAATACAAAATTTGAACACATCGCCAACTGAGTGGCCTCTGGCTCGAGTTGAGAAAGTCCATCCTGGCGTTGATGGTGTGATAAGGGTTGTCACAGTACGCACATCAACCAGCATCTTCAAGCGAGGAGTAAATCGCCTCATGGCGTTGCCCATAAACTAGCAAAGGTTTAAAAGGGATGTTTGTACATATTAGTGCTATCTTAGTTATTTCGTGTTGATCAACTGTTCGAGTTTTCTCCGCCGTCTTGTGGTTTGTTTTTTTTCGTCGAATTAAGGTATAGAACGCTACTACGAGTATTATCCCTCCTTCCCGTGCCTTGCCCGCGTCGTGTCGACAAAGAGATGCTTGTCTAGGTTTTGCAAAGTGATGGGATCGAATCATTCGTCTTGTCCCAGCAGTCGTCAGTTGTCCCGCATTTCTTCTCTATCGTGGCATCCGCATACCTTTCAGTGAGTTTAATACACTTTATTTCAAATATAGTCCCTTTTTAGAAACAAAATGGCGGCATATTGAAAACCATAGGCCTACTTTAAAAACATTTGAAAGGTTTTGGTTTTATAATAGGGCAAAATGATTTTTAAATAAGAAAAACTAGGAGATAGCCTAATGAAAACATTAAAGTCCGAAATAATTCAAACTGTAACCCATCCACAGCAACACACTGATGTCATTACTAAATGACAACCTTCATGGCTGTTGGATTGGTCGTGGAAGTTATTTTTAGATTGGCCACCCTGATCACAAGATACAACTGTTTGTAACTTTTTTATGGGGTTACTTGAAGAAACAATTTTATATCTATAGCTTCAATAATGATGAGGAACTAAAACCTCCGGATACCGCGGAGTTTTGTAAGAGCTTACGAATCATTTGTTAAGCGCTGTTATCAGTGTGTTGCGGTGGATGGGCAGTTTGACTAATTTTGGACTAGTATTAAGTTTGATGCTCTAGCTCTAGAAAATCGTATACCCTCTCGTCCCTTACAATTGGTTCTATTACTAATATAACAAACTTTGTCAGGGAATAATAATAAATAATTATTATTGTTGAGCATTATTTTTGCTGTTCTTTTGTAAGCTGCGAATGCTTTTTTGTCGAGCCCATAGTGGGCCTAGAACATTATCCATTATTTTTAATTCTGATGAGCTATCATATTGCTCCTGCCAAGGGTTCGATTCCCATTCTGAACTCTGGTTTTAATTTATCGTATCATCACTTACTTTATTGACCTCATTGCTTAAGCACAAGTCACAGACTGATTTAAGAAGGCTAATCAGGAAGTAGAGTAACAAATACAAGCATCTTGTGTTATTGAGATTGCATATTTTGCAACCTATATGTGCGGTCTGATTCTATTAATTTCATAAAAATGTCTTATCATATTACATTAATACTTTTTCTTCAGATCTAGGCAATCCAAATCAAAGACGGTAACTGCGATGCATTCACAGACGATGCTGAAATTAATCAACGAAAGGTAAATGCTTCAATCCTTTTCAAGCAACTTGTTATAATGAAGTACCTGCAACTGTTCTAAAAATATTACCAAGGTACTGTTCTCATAAAGTAACTTAATTGTTCTCATAAAGTCACTTCCTCACTTGTTCTCATGAATTATCATTAATAGATCAATCAATTATTACTGTAGTTATTGTGGAATTAATGGTTGAATTCCACGTTGAACAAGCATGTATTGAAGTAGATTGTTTGCTGCAATAAATTGCTATATCAAAGCAATTGTTTGCTACTTCACGTTCCAATAGTTCACTCTCTCCATAACTTATATTTTGTACTGTCTCCAATTCATCTTTTATATGGGTACAAAGATTTACCACATAAACTGATCGAGATGGAACTAAATTAATAAATTGGTTGAACCTAATTCAAAAAACTTTCAAAACCTGAATATTGATGATATTTGAAAGATTACAGTTCAAAATTGGAAAAGCTGGTTGGAAATAGACTGATTGTAATATGCATTTCAGTCACATAGGTACTATATACGGTACTAAAGGTTAGTTTCGAAAATATTGGATTAAGGTTAATCTTTGATTACGCTTGAAAATTAAACTAGTTCATTGAAAATTAAGCTTATAACTGACTTTTGGGACTATGAATGATTTTCATATCTTACAAAAATATATAATTCATATAATAATAGTAGTCTGTTTGGTAGAAAATATATGTGTAGGTATAATTGAAAAATCCAGAATCACACAGAATTTTTTTGTATTTTTCCACAATTTTTCCATTTTTTTGTTATTTTCTTTGATAAGACATATGTAATTTGAGAAGCAATACATTTATAATATGATTTATTCCAAAACATTTTACTTATTTAGATGATAACAATGGAGTAAATAACAACATCTGTAACACCTGAAGATTAGTTTAGAATATTGAGTTAAAGACACTTAAAAACAATATTTATTGTAATAGATCCTATCTCATTTATCATATTCACAATAATTCTCAAGCCTTATCTTCATCAAAAAATGTTCTTACTTTTATGTAATTGAAGATCATTTCACTTTTGTCAGGAATAATATTCAGAGTCCCTGAATTATCCTCTACTCTCCTCTCGTCCTTTTCCTATCCTTTTTTGCTTTTGCAAAACTCTCCTTTTCTGTGCTTTTGTGCAACCGGCTCTTGTAGACTAAACCACCAAAGAGTTCAAGACCTGTGTCCTTTATTTCGCACCATTCGATGAGAATCTCATGAAAGCACATGCTTTAAAGTTCCGAAATCCCCTTCACTTTCATAACTCTAATCACTACGGTGCACAAAATCTTGGCTAGGAGGCCCCTTGAAGAAAGTCCTGGTTTGGGCTCCTGCAACGAACTGCCACGGTACCGCTATGTCACTACCAACTCGACGTCTTATACAGTATTAAATACATATTACGTATCGAGGACTTAAATATTTGAGACTCACATTCAATACTTATGATAACATATTTTCTACAATGAACTACTTGGGAAGATATATTTTCAACAATGAACTACTTGGGAAGATATATTTTCTACAATGAACTACTTGGGAAGATATATTTTCTACAATGAACTACTTGGGAAGATATATTTTCTACAATGAACTACTTGGGAAGATATATTTTCTACAATGAACTACTTGGAAAGATATATTTTCTACAATGATCTACTCAAATACACTTAGAGATTAGAGAAGTTTATATTAAAGACACTCAAATTATTTATTCTATTCATACATTGAAGACTAAGGATCATGTATTTATGCTCTACTCAAGACCTCATAGATTGAAGTAATGTATATTAGAGATGTTAAAAAATTAAAAACATACATTAAAGACCACTTATAGATCAAAGACTTACGACCGGTTTCTAGGACAATCGTTAGTGGCTAATGGACAAGTAAAGTTAACTGTCTCTCTTCTCCATTTTGAATTAAAATAAACAAATCCAGAGACACAAAACCTTCAAAACAAACCGGGCATTAGTATAATATATTTCCTACTGTGAACTCAGGCAATGTTTCAGATTTAACAGTTAAATGAAAATGACTTTAAAAAATAAATATAATTTCAAATACAAGAGATATTTAATTCCTTTGGGTGAATGAAAATATAGAGTGCTTCCCAATATTACTATCTACAATGATCTACTTAAATACACTTATAGATTAGAGACGTTTATATTAAAGACACACAAATTATCTATTCTATTCACATATTAAAGACTAAGGAACATGTATTCATGCTCTACTCAAGACCTTATAGATCGTGTATATTAGAGATGTTGAAAAATTAAAAACATACATTAAAGACCACTTATAGATCAAAGACTTATGACCGGTTCCTAGGACAATCGTTAGTGGCTAATGGACAAGTAAAGTTAACTGTCTCTCTTCTCCATTTTGAATTAAAATAAACAAATCCAGAGACACAAAACCTTCAAAACAAACCGGGCATTAGTATAATATATTTCCTACTGTGAACTCAGGCAATGTTTCAGATTTAACAGTTAAATTAAAATGACTTTAAAAAATAAATATAATTTCAAATACAAGAGATATTTAATTTCTTTGGGTGAATGAAAATATAGAGTGCTTCCCAATATTACTATCTACAATGATCTACTTAAATACACTTATAGATTAGAGACGTTTATATTAAAGACACACAAATTATCTATTCTATTCACATATTAGAGACTAAGGACCATGTATTCATGCTCTACTCAAGACCTTATACATCGTGTATATTAGAGATGTTGAAAAATTGAAAACTTACATAAAAGACCACATATAGATCAATGATTTATGACCGGTTTCTAGGACAATCGTTTCTGGCTAATGGACTAGTAAAGTTAACTGTCTCTCTTCTGCATTTTAAATTAAAATAAACAAATTCAGAGACACAAAACTTTCAAAGCAAACCTGGTATCAGTATAATATATTTTTTACTGTGAACGCAGGCAATGTTTCAGATTTAATAGTTAAATGAAAATGACTTTTAAAAATATTGAATAATTATTAAATACAACTATTATGTCTGTTTCTGACTATATTCTGTCAAATCTGCATGTGTATATTAGAATTGAGTTTAGGGAAAACTGGATTATTCGGCAAGGTGGAACACCCGAAAGGGTCTCTCCGCCAAAAAAGCCATAAGCTTAATAATAATAATAATAGTTAGAATTGAGTTGAATTATGAGTAAATATGTTATTATGGAGATTCATAATATATCAAGAAAAAAGTGTCTAAATGAAATAATTGAAAATATAAATCCTTATCTCATAAGTCATAAAAGTAGAAAAACTCAATATTTTAGAATAACTTTAGTATTTTTGAATAAACTTCAATATTTTGGAGTATGATTTTAAGTAATAAATACTTCAATAATGTAACAGAAAAGTGAAGTAAGGCTTTTTAAAAAAACTGATACGGAAAGTGATATTATAATTTCAAATACAAGAGATATTTAATTTCTTTGGGTGAATGAAAATATAGAATAGTGCTTCCCAATATTACTATCTACAATGATCTACTCAAATACACTTATAGATTAGAGACGTTTATATTAAATACACTTAAGTAATCAATACTTCAATAATGTAACAGCAAAGTGAAGTAAGGCTTTTTAAAAAACTTATTAGAGATATTCAATTTCTTTGGGTGAATGAAAATATAGAGTGCTTCACAATATTACTATATACACGACCGATCAATCAATGAATAGATTGTATTCAGAATTATTGACAATGTAGGGTCTTTCTATTCTAAAGTTTATTCAGAAGGTGCCTTCTCAATACAACAAATAATACAACGTTTCAATACAAAACAATATTACAAAACAATATTATAAAACAATACAGCAGATTTACTTTGGAATAATTTGTAGAGAAAAATAAAAAATTAATAACTGAATGTCAGGAAAAACATAAACGAGTGGAATAGTATGCAAGTCAATGTAATTTAAAAGTATTGTTTGTGAGAATCCAAGTTTTTTCCTTGTTCATGCATTAAAATGCAAAAAGATTTGACATAAGATTATCTTGGAAATAATATAATGTAAGTTACCAAAAAGCTTATCATGTCAATGTATATATTTATGTTTTTAAGCGTAAAAGCAGTTAAAAGAAAAAATTTGCTTGGTTTAATATGAGAAACGAAAGTTATCAATTATTGGATTTGTCAATAAGAAGTTTGGATCACATGAATTACATAACATAGAATCACTCAATTTAATGAAGAAGTAAAATTTGAGAATATCTTGGTAATTGGAAGAAATTCTTATTGAGAAAGTGCTTGCAATTGGAATGTTAAAAGTCATCGAATATTGTAATATGTCTATCCTGTAATAATATGATAACCCTAAACAGAACAGTGAAGTTGAAATCAAATCAACTTGGAAGAATTATATGAAATTTGCCAACTAATCAATCATATAAGAATGACATAATTATAACACGAAAAAACTGGGAGTCAACCCGATTCAAAATAATACTGGAAGTTAAGATTTCACTCTGAATTAATGATAATATAAATCGATTCAATTGATGTGGAACGAAAATGAATTTGTAACAAATATTTTCTTGTCCTACTTTGGAAACCGAGAAGATTGATTGTAAAAAATGAATATAATCAAGAGAAATAAGGATGAACTTGATGGAGAAAAGAAATTTAGGAAAGATAATAGTATTGATTCATGTGCAACAAAGAATTGACAGTCAACTCAACACAACAACATAGGAAGCAATTTGATAAAATTGATTGATCGATTGACCAATTACACTATTGATTTCATTCTAAGAATCAAAGTGATTGATTTGCAATTAATTTAATTACAGTGAATAATTTATTAACAAATTCATGACACCACAAAATTCACTGTCTTGACCATGCATAAATCTAACTCTATTAACCTAGAATGTGAAATATATCCATCAATCATATTAATATAGACAGAAAATGCGAAAACTCGAATTATTCGAGTAATTAATAAATTATTCATGACACCACATAATTAACTGTCCTGTGCATGAATTTGAAATGTTGACCTAGACTAGAACATAGAATATACCTATTATGCTTATACTTATTACACAATTATACTTATACTTATCAATAATACTCATAAACATGAAATTAATTACTGTATTTCTATCTGGATATTGTATGATAATATAATATTGAAGGAAACCTACTTGGGGAACCTATTATTTTGGAATATGCACTACTAGGACACTATTCACTATTAAGTATTAATATTAATCCTCTATTAATAAATTATTCGCTATTATAAATAAATGGACACTAATTCACTATTAATATTTTTAAAATACACTACTAATAGTTCACTACAAGTTATAATCTGCTAACCTGAATAATTAACCAGTGGCGAGCGGTGCTGTGAAAATCTACTGCACAAGTCTGTTGTAAAGCTGAGGAAGGGTGGGGGATTTTTAAGCTGAAGAATACGCGTGAGAGTTACCACAAAATTTCGCTCGTGAAAAATACCAGTTCCTGAAATGATGAGAACCTAATAGTTATAGTCAAATAGAGTCATGTTATCAATATAATTTTTCTGTTGTGGTGATTTAAACATAAGCTCTTGGCTTCTATCTATATATCTTATAAAATCTATTATCTTTGACTTTGAGTCATGAAGAATGGACTAGCTACAGTCAGAATTCAAAGTTTTGACAAATAGTTTTCATGAAATTTGAAACTATATATTTGCTATTCAAATTTAATGAGTAGCATCTGAAAGAGTCAATTACAAAACTTATTGAAAAATCAAATGAAAAAGCCTTAGAATTTTGGATCCACCACAGAAAATGCTGGAAAAAGCAATTTAAATAAATTTAGTCAAACTATTCTTACAAATTAGTCAAATGAACTTTACAAAATAATGATTTTGGAGGAGACTAAAGAAGACAAAACTGAAGAACATAAAACAAAAGATTAATGTCAACTCTTAACAACGTTAGTGAATAAAAAATACTAGTAAAAATAACTATCAAGAAGGAAAAAATGATGAGAAATTAATAGAAAAACTAAAGTAATTTCACACTATCGTTACATGAATATCAATCTCAATTCATTTATATTTTTAAGTTACCAGTAGTCCTCTGATAAATTATATTAGGAATTATCAGGCAATAGAGTTTATTATGAATTTCCATTACCGAGGCAGTGCTTCAATTGCTTCATCCAACCGCTCGCCACTGTATTATAAAATTCACTTAAATATAATACAGTACTCTACTCTACCAGTAATTCACTACTCTACCAGTAAAAAAATTGAAGATATTACAACCCTATAATCTATAATATTGATAAGCTTACTTAAATAAAATAAGCTTCATTTTATGATATTTCAATATTCTTGTACTTAATTCATGATCTCTGGTAACTCTGGTTCCATTAATGGAAAACAGAATTTTAGGGAGGAAAATATATTTACAATAGAAGAAATTATCAATTGAACTGATTCGATTATATGAGAAAGAAGAGGAAGAAGAAAAAATATAGAAAAATTTAGAAAAAGAGAGAAGCGAGAGGAAAAAGGAGAAGGAAAAGAACAAAATTATGGTGATCGAGGAGATAGTGACAGAGCTCACTGATGAGCAAGAAAAAAGATGAGCGGAAAAAGAAGAAGAAGATCAAGAACAGAAAAAAGGAAAAGTAGAAGAAAAATGAAGGAAAGACTGAAATAGAATAAGTATCTCACAATAATATTTTTTTCATTTTCTGTGAGACAAAGCAGAAAGAAATTATTATGATAATATTGAGAAGTAGAATAGGGGTAAGAGGAAGAGAATAGACGAAGGAAGAGGAGAAGAAGGATGATAAGAGAAAAAGAATAAAGATTATGTAGGCGGAAATACGACAAAATCATTCAATAGAAAATAACTCTAAAAATAACAATAACAATAAAATAATAGAAATAAGAAGAAATAATAAGGTAGAGAGAAAGTCAAATAAAAGGAAAAAGTAGAATCATATGATAGAGAGATGGTCAAACAGTAATTACCTCATTATAATATTATACTTTCTTGTATGAAGAGAAAATGAAGAGGAGAATAAAGACAAAGAAGGAGGAGGATAATAGAGAGAAGAATAGTGACAAAGGAGACGGTAAAGAAGAAGAAAATATCATTTTTATGGTAGGGAGAAGGTCCTCTTTTTGAATGATGATACTTGAAGGAAAAAAGACAATGGAAAGAGAAAAGGGATTCCAAAAAAGAGACACTGAGTGATTGAACATTTTTGTGTTCCTTGCTCAGATGATAGTAATAATGTGAATCCTAGATAAATGTATGTAGATATTCTTATCTACATGCGTAGGTTATTGATAGAAGATAAATGGACATTTATTCTTAACTACATGCGTAGGTTATTGATAGAAGATAAATGGACATTTACTTTTGGGTGACTTCCCAATCATTACAACTAATAATCAATTTACAAGCATGTAAGTACAGTATAATTTATGTCAAAGCCGATTCCGACGATGAGTGACTCTTCAGACCTCAAGTTCTGGTCCAAAGACCCAAAGAAACAGTGAGAAGTGAAGTAAGTAACGTTCGCTTCCGTCACTGAGCTGACAGAGTCTTATCATTATCAGTTTGCCGATCTCACTGAAAAGAACACTGAATCACTGTGCGTGACACAGCTCACTCTTAATACAGGGTATGGCTGTCTAGAGATTCTTAGAAAGAGAATTATAGAGAGAGAGAGATTCTTGAATCTTGTATAGATGAAATTGCTCGAGAATCTTGCTTAGACAATCCTGCATAGAGAATCATGCTTAAGAATCTATCCAAGAGGATCCTGCTTCTATCTATTATCCATCTATCCATTAATTTTGGATAGAGAATCTTGCTAAGAGAATCCTGCATATGGATTTTGCATAGAAAATCCTGTACATGGATCTTGCATAGACAATCTTTCATAGATAATCTTGTTCAAGAATCTTGCTTGAAGAATCCTTATGAATCTTGTATTCTGAATCTTGCATAGTGAATCTTGCTCAAGAATCATGCTAAGAGAATCCTACTGATGAATTTTGCATACAGAATATCATCTTGTATAGAGAATCTTGCTCAGCGAATCTTGCAATAGAATCTTGCAATAGAGAGTCTTGCACACCTGTGATCTACTTCCAAGGTCAAGCCATTAATAGACAGAGACTTGGGAGACCAACACAATCATTGAGTCTCATTCAAGTGTTAGAGGGTTGATAGCACTCTCATCCATAATAAGGCATAGAAACTGGAAATTCATAATTGGAAACAAGCGATACTGGCCTAAGCGATCATCCTTCCTGATGATTTGTTGCTCATCTGATTCAACAGATATTGCGCAGTCCGTCAAGCCCAATGTCAGAAAGTCAGCACCCCAAAAGGTTGTTTTTGTTTATTCGGTTGGTTGGGGTTGTCTTGTTTGGTTGAGAGCTTGTCTGAGAGTTTGCTCGGTTGAGAGCAACACTATAATGTAGCGTTATTTCTATGTAATGAATTAGATAACATTGTGTTTCACATCTGGTTTGTGAGGTGAATATCACACCTAATTCACCACAACCATAATATGAAATGAAAAGTGGAAATATTGGGATTTAGCGGTACTGGCCGGAGCACAGAATTCCTGAGAATTTGTCTGATGCAACAGATACGGCACAGTCCGCCGCAGCCAATGTCAGAAAGGCAGAACTCCAAAAGTGATTTTATTCCATTGTTCGGTTGATTGGATTTGCGATGTTTGGTTGTAGGTTTTGTTTCTTTGTTTTGAAATCTCTGCAAGAGTGATCAAATGTTGGGAAAAGCTCATGATTCCAAGTAGAGAGAGCAGTTGTAATACTCCAAGTCTGAATTCTTGGATACAGACAAGCATCTTATTATGTGATGGTAGTGTATTGAAGGGTATGAATATTCGCATCATCTGTTTCATTTTATTTTCAAATTATTTTAAAGATACTTACGATGGAAGAATAAGTGCATATTACTGTAATGCTAAATGCTTATAGATTAGAATAATTGTTACGAACAGTTCTATTTACACCGACAGCAATAAGGAGTAAGTGAATAATATAAGTATGAATTTGAGAAAAAAATTGATCATGATGGAAAAATTACAGGATTTTTTTGGAGAAGACGTTGGAACGCACACTAGATGAAGTGAATGAAACGGATCATTGCGGAGACTATTTGAAATCCGTGATTGATGAATTGGGCAGCAAAAATAGGAACCAATGTGAGGCATTGAAAGTATCAATTGAGCAGATGAAGAGAGCAGCAATCACACTTCAGAAAGAAATCAACGATATTTCAGCAGAAACTGAAATTCAGATGAAAAGAATGGACGTGGAAGCTTCAACACTCAAGGTATGAGACAATTTGCTATTCTATTGCATGTAGTAAGGCAATCGTAGCATGAGTCTCATTAGAAATATTAAAGAGAAGACGAATAAAATGAACATGAGGAAATGAGTAGCAGGAAGTTTAAGGATTTTCATAAGAAAAGAATGCTTCAATTGTATGTGATTGAAGTTAGGAAAATTGTAAGACCTTTCAATGAAAGGAACATGTGTGGTTGGGAAATGTTGAGAGTCTTTTTTCCACTGGGCTAGAAATATGGGATTTCGAACTAGGCTGTATAGTTGAAATTTCGAACAGCGCTATTTTAAATTTTGATGATTATTAGGTGCTGATTAGCTGACATTGGTTTCAATTCAAGATTTTAATCTTCTGAGGTAATCTTGAACGAGAAATTAATTCAATTCGGAAGAATGTCTCTGTATATCCTGATTATGATTATATGACTAAGCAGAATGATAACTACCCTGAATAATACTTGGAAGAAGAAGAAATGCATATGCAGATGGAAAATTAATTCCATTTATTCTCCAGAGTTCAATCTTAAAGAGAATCACTTTAAGTTAGTTCTATGTCAATCTTTAATTTCAATTTGAACTCTTTAAAATTCAGAAAAATCCTAAAGAGGGCGTTTTATATATTGTTAATACAAATAAAGGTTTCATAAGAAATCTTTATAAAATTTTCAAATATACAAATATTCAGCATTTAATTTCCAAAGTTTCACAATATTGATACGTAATAGCTGTCGAGTGTTAGTTATTTCAGTTAGTATTCCTCACTATTCTATTATAATAATGATAAGTGACATATGCAGTAAATCTTGAGCAACAGTTGTACAAAATAATTTTTGCACAATTCAGTTGAGCAACTATTTTCCGAAGTATTTTGAAGGCCATTGTTTCTTATTCACAGGATGGTCTTGAAAACGCTAGCTTTCAGCAAGAAGTGGAGATCAAGTACACTGAGAAATGGGAGACAGCTAGAGCCGAGCAGAACCTGACTATAGCTAGGATTGAAGAAGCAAGACTGACGAAAAGATTAAGGGAGTTACAATATCATATAGACTTTGAAGACAGAGTTCACACTGAAATTACAATGTTTTTAGAACAAACTACACTGGTAAGACGGTAAGAGTAGTGAATTCCCAGTAGTGACTATGAAACAGTTTTCTTATTCTTAACGATAGCGAATGAATATTTCTCAATAATATTACTTATTTTTATACACACTTGTAGAAGTACAAAGTCTCTTATCATAAATTTGCTGCTACACAACCTTGTAAGAGCTCAAAGTTTCTTACCACCAACCTATTTTCACACAAGTAAGTGTCCAAATGTCCGTATAGTTGTCCGTACAAAGTTCCATACAAATTAGCCTACCACAGATATGTATACTTCCAAACCGTACTAGACCTGTCAAGAGAAATGGATACAAATGATTGGACGGTCTGGTTACTATGATTGGTCAATGGTCCAAGTTTCTCTACCCTGAAATAACTCTATCAAAACAATATTGAGCTTTGAAATGATTTCTCAGCTATATTAATATGGTCTAGATAGAAAATACTGTTTGCTTCTTGAGCAAGTATCTTGAAAGCCTTGATTTAGAATCTGGAATACTTGAGCTGAGTGAATTCACAGTTTGACTGTCAAACTGTTCTTTATTTCTTAACGATGGCGGAAGAACATGAATATGATTCTGTTAGTGACCATCAAAACCACCATGGTCCAAATCAATATTCTATGAGTAATACGCAACCTTAAAAAGTTTGCTTGTATTTTTTGTTGACGACCTTTCTCTGTGTCAGGGAACTCATCGTCATCAATATCGTCACTCATCGCCAAAGATATAAAAAGTAGTTCCAAAATATACTTAATTTTGATCATCTGATTTTTTTAAACAGGTAATGATTAAAAACGTTTTTCAGTTACAATCGACGTTTTTTGTGGATAGGAGTAGTATTTACACCATTTGCGCACACAGTTTTTGCGACTGTAGGTTCATTGTTGTTGCTTGAATGATTTCATAGTAAGTCTACGAAACTGAACTTTGATTCTCAACGATGGTTACGACGGCGGAAGAACAAGTGTATACTCACTTTTGTAAGGATCAAAACCACTGTAATCCAAACAATAAGTCTGTGGAAATTGGAAAGTCGAAGGAAGAATGCATGCAACTTTCGTCGACGAGCCTCTTCTGACAAAGGACTCTCGTTGTCATTCAAATCGTCACTCATTGCTGAAGATATAAGGAGTTCCAAAACATAATCAATTTTTCACAGTTTATGATTGATTATTGAATGGCTTACACAAACAACTACACAAAAAATATCTCTTTTATGTTCTTCTATGAAATTGTTCTTAGCGACCGTAACGACGGTGGAGGTGCATGACTATGCCCACTTTTATAGCCATTATTATCGCCAAAAACAAAATTAGTAGTTTGTGAACAGTATACAATCGGAAGACGTTGCGAGGTATCCTGTGTTCACAATCTTCCTCTGAATAACAATACTCGCCGTCTTTCATATCTTCGTCACTCATGTCGAAGAACTGATATTAAGAGTGATTCGAAATGTTATTTTACACCAACTGCACACAAAGTATGTCCGTTTTTTCCATTTCGAATCAAGTCCTGCTGATAGTAGATGTTTGAGGGTTCTCAAAGCAGTTCTCGGTTTGAAGCAGTTCTCTTAATGATCTGTAAAATACGGAGAAACAAAGTTAAATTTTGTTTTGAACTTGGACTTCTGAAAAAGTGAAAAATCTATGATTATCTGAAAACTTCTATGACATTAGCTTTTCAGGAGATATGTAACCTTTCTGTGATGTGATGAACATGTGAGGGCATGCTGTCCTAGAAATAAAGCCAGAGTTTGTATTTTTTTTAGAAATTTGAAGAGGACTTGAAAACATGGGAGGAGAAGTATAACGAGCAAATGAATCTCTATGAGAGGGAATTACTGGATATAAAAGAAAAGCGTGGAATACAATTGGAGAGACTGAACAATCTCACTAAAAAGGTTTGTCCTCTAAGAACTCGTATTTGTTTTTGTAATGTATAGACTGTCAACAGTTTCTTCTTACTAATGAATCCTGATAGATCATTATTAAAATAGTGATTGAAAGTAATTTTTTATGAGTTTTCTACGAGAAGCGTGTTTGAGAAGACATTTTTGAAAAGACGGGTCTCCTAGAAAAGAATTTCTTAAATCGAGGATACCGCAGAACCACGCACCATCAACCAAGGTTGTGTTATAGAGAAGTATAAAATAAGATAGTATTTGAGAGACCATGAGTCATCTGGAGTATAAATATGAATATTCACAAATCTAATTGACAAAAATACATATAAAATATTTAATAAGTTATGGAAACTCTTCCTCATGATCATACATTTCTCAAACTAGACTGAAACATCAAATTCCTCAGGTTGACAATTTTATCAACTGTAGCCTTCTTCCTAAAAATTCAGATGTCCTGTAAAAAAGGAAAAATCGGACGCACACTGGACATGAATAGCACGGCCTATTATGCAATGAGCTTATAAGTCTAGTATACTTTCAACATTTTTTCTTAAATACATGTTACTGTACTCCTAAATTTTTATGAACCTGTTGCCTGATTCAAAATTAGTATCATATTTATATCCATCTCCATCACTATATCCATAATTATTTATCTCTTGTTATGAACAACCGATTCAGTAATTCCATAAATTTGAATGAGTGTCTGCTATCTTATTGAATTGGTGAAAGGTAAGTTTAAGTGACAGATCTACTACGTCACACTACATCGACCAATCACATGCCAGCACAGTACTAGTCCACGCCCACAATGCAACCTCATTGGCTGATGACATTATGCAGAATCCATTTTCTACAGGAATCAATTTTTGCCAGTTGCACAAGAATCCAATGTAATCTAACACTGCCATATAATGACTCCATAATTATAATAGGGAGGGTGTTTTAAAGCACCGGGGGGTCTGGGGGGAATACCCCCCAGGAAGGCGTGGGGTCCGGCCATCAAATAGAATGACTTTTTATTTTTTTCTCCAGAATGGTTTGATTACTTTTGTTGAATTTTGGTATGCTATTTTGTTCAAAATTAGAAAATAAAACTGTTTTGACTCTTACAAATTTCCAATAAAAGCCGCGGTTTTCGAGTTATTTCAATTTAGAAATTTCAAATGCCCGCCATTTTGTAATATTTCATCAGATAAAGTATCTTCATTTTTTTTACAGCAGACCTTCATCTTGGCCTTGACCATGCCAAATTTCAACAAAATTAGTCAAACCGTTCTGGAGAAAAAAAAATTAAAGTGAAAAAACAAAATGGCGTCTAGAGGGTAAACGAAGTATTTTAGGACCCATGTTTACTGGAACGTTTTTCTTAATTTGAATGTCAGGAAACCGCTCACGAAGTTTGTCGTTCTATTTTAGAATCACTCTGTATACAGAGAGTCATGAATGATACATATTAGTTGTATAATATATTTATATAAAAAAGCAAAATGGCACTCTCTTATTCCTCAGCAGACCTAAATAATGTACAGAACATAATAACTTTCAAATTTTGCAGTCAATTTTAAATTCATTACACTATTCTGCCAGTTAAGAGAATTTCAAAATTATCCCATAAATCAACGTTTTCTAGCTTTTATTTGCGTTTCAATGCGCTTTCATACATTTTTCATACACACACTCAGCTATGATATTGGAAAAGAAGTTTTGAAGGATTTTGGTTTGAAGAACACCCTATATCAATGTTTTCCAGTTTTTCTTTGTAGTTTCAATGAGTTTTTATACATTTTTTGAGAATGACCGAACTAAAAACGTTCCATAAGCAAAGTCAGCTGAGAGAAAAAAAAGTAATTATAAAACTGGTTAATAAGTAAGTATCTTATGGCTCACTCGTTGTGCATTACCTCTGCTTAAACTGTTGATCTGTAATGACGATACTTGTTTTGCTGATTTCGTTGTTGGTGCTGATTGCGACGATGGTAATAGCTTCGATGCTGTGGGATGTGGGGTTGATTGTTCTCCAGAT
Source organism: Laodelphax striatellus (assembly GCA_017141395.1). Lineage (NCBI taxonomy): Eukaryota > Metazoa > Arthropoda > Insecta > Hemiptera > Delphacidae > Laodelphax > Laodelphax striatellus. The sequence goes on from CM029544.1 coordinate 27,396,991, forward strand.
TCTGCTGTTGTATATGAGCAGCTACTGTTTCACTGAATTGATAGGTGGAAACTGAACGAGAAGGAGGAGTAAGAGGGGTGGCTGAAGGAGGAGGAAGAGGAAGAGGAAGCCGCTGTTGTGAGCGTTGTTGAGGAGGAGGATGAGAAGTGGGGATTTTTCCAAAAAGGAATGTACGATGACGTATGGGCACGCGAGGGGTTCCGGGAGCTCTGCAGTTTCGGACTTGTGTTGGTTCTGCTTGATATTGCAGCTTAAGCTGCATTTCTTGATGATGGTGAACCGAGGGCTGTGCTTGTTGCTGTTGTTGTTGTTGCTGTTGCTGCTTTTTTTTTTGTTTCTCTTGTTGTTTTTCTTGTCGTTCACGTTGACGTTGTGTTGAATGACATGCTCCCATTACAAACAAGTTTTTCTTATCGCTCATCTGGAAATAGGAAACACAAATGGTGTATTATGAGGTTGTATAATGATGTATTATACAAGGAGCTTGTCACACTGAGAATTCATCCCTAAAATAACTGAGAGCTATTGATACCTATTACTGTTTTAGACGTAATTTTCAACTCTATCACTCCTACCAAGTCATATCAGATATTGGTACCAGTAGTCACTAAGGCCCGTTATGCACAGTCTTCATTCAAATTGAGTTTAATGAAACGATAGTTTATTTATAGAAATCATTTGAAAACACGTGTTTGTTATCCAAGTCGCTCAGTTTCCGCGATTTGAGTTTCCAAATGTAAGTAGAGCCTAAGTCAGTAACAAGTATTTCGGATCAAGTATGAAGAGATTACCGTTCTTCACACCCCCTTACATATAACACAGGGTGACGAATTATTCTCAGTATGACTAAATCTCTGGTTTCCGATTGCAATCAACAAAGTATCAAAATTTTATTACAAAACATAGGGAAAAAACACAAAGTATTTTTTTCGGGAATTATGAGGACTCAAAGTTTGAATTATTTATGGCAACTGATCACATCTTCCTAGCAATAAAAAGCCATAATATTCATGACAACTGGATGAATTTGATTCGTCAAGTCTTTTTCTGCAAAAACGAAACTTCCAAACAAAATAAAAAATGAATTACTATATTTCCTGCAAGATAAGTTTTTGAATTGTAGAAAAGTTTCAACAATAATTAGGCAACATTTAGCTTCTGGATAAAATCCAGCGAGTGTGAGATTTATTGAGAGTAGTAGTATTTTATTCTTATGAACAAATGCTGATGTTGTGGTATCCTATTCCGTGGCGAAGCGTGGTATACTCAACCGCTCATCGCCGGGTATATTTCCTATAGGACATATACCCAGCGATGACCGGTTAAGTATACCACGCTTGGCCACGGATCCTATTCTTTAAATTAACAATATTCCAGTTTCCATTCAGATGTGTGCTCCAGATGCCTACTAAGTCATCATAGTCATCTTGCTTTAAACGTGCGAAATCTGATATCTGTACACTGAATGATTCATTCATTCTGTACAATGATACTGATTCATTCATTATCACCAAATGTGAAAAAACCAGAACTGAAATGAATGAATGAAATATTTATTTGCCATTTTACAAACATTATTTGAATAACATTTCACAATACAATTGGAAGAACTCAATCAAGAACATTCAAATTTGACAGACATGTACGGTATTCAACTGTACAAATACGTACCTTTCGACTACGTGTGCTATGAATGCGGGTAGTGATTTTATATTTTCGTAGTAATAAGGCCAAAATCGGAATTTTCCAACGTTTATTCAGTTCTCTTGGAATTCTCTTCGCCTGAATGGTGATAGCTTATTCATTTTTTTGTGAATGAGTCGGGCCTGTGCAATGTGAGGGTTTTGAAATGTCTCTCAAGTTACGCAGTACCCACTATCTCTTACGTTTTCCCCCATTTTTTTGAACGTCAGAGAAGTTTAAATTCGAAAAACAACTACAGAGTGTTAGGGTTCTCAAATGCCCTTAAAAATCACGCCTAAATCGATGGGGTTTCTGGCAAATTGATAGGAGAGGTTTAAAATTGTTCACAAACAATTATAATAATCCTATTAATCATGTACCTGTACAGGAATAGGAATGCGGGAGCTTCTGACCAATGATCGATAAACTACATACGATAAACAATAACGGGAATAGTGGCGAAGCGTGGTATACTTATTTGGTCATTGCCGGCGATGACCAAATAAGTATACCACGCTTCGCCACGGAACGGGAAAGATGCTATTTTCAGCCTAGAGTTTTAGCATGGGCGAACTAGATATTATCAAGAAAAGCTTAGAAAACGTTTTTTTATTTGCTATATGAAATCTATAACTCTGAATCGCTGTGACTTGACTACTGCGATTTAGTTGAGGAAGAATATCTGAAGATTTAGTTATGATTATCGTTGTCTGGTTTAAATATTTTACATTCAGCACACCACACCGTATAATACAATTGTTTGATCTAAATTTGAGGTCAAAGTAATGTAAAGCTGGGACAGCTGTTTTACCTTTACCTTTTTTCCTTACCTTTTTTGCTATCGTAGGCTTTCTTCTCTTTTTTCGCTTTCTCTCCTTTTTCTTCCTGTTGATTCTCTCCTTTTTGCTTGTCCGATACTAGGTCGCCCAATATATCAATCAACTCATCATGGCTTTTCGTAGAAACCATTTTTCTAAACTCTTCTATTTCTTTTTTATGATCTAAAAAAATAAAAATGAATAAATAAAATAATGATATTGTTAAGAAGTATGAGTGATAAATTAATATTAGATATGAAATAATGATAAAACTTTTAGAATATTTCGAGAAATATTCTTTAAATTTAATCCTGTTGAACTCCATTAACATGAGTATTTTAATTTGACTTCCATTGATTATTATTCAATACAATATTAACATTTTTTAATATTGTTACTCTCAATTACAATAATGTAACGTTGCTATTGATAAATTATTTGTATTATTGATCCGAGCAGTATCAATATTTTTTCCTTATAATTATGATGCCCACGTGAACCTTAGGCTTGTGTGTGGGTGATGAAAAGGGTGATGATGAGATATCACCGGATCAAGATTTGCTTTTTAGGCTGAGACCTGTAAAAAAGAGGTTTCAACATAATAAAAGGAATAAAATGAAAAAAATCGCCAAAAATAAATGAAGATCTAGTGGAAGTTATGATTGGTACAGATGAATAAAAATAACTGAATATCATAAAAGGTTCATCTTTATCTGTACAGTCTTCTACTCATACATCCCCTCTTCCTTCTCTTCCTTCTCCTCCTCCTTTTTCACCTTCTTCTCCGCCTGCTCCCCCGTCGCCTCCTTCTCCTCCTTCTCCTCCTTCTCCTCCTTCTCCTCCTTCTCCTCCTTCTCCTCCTTCTCCTCCTTCTCCTCCTTCTCCTCCTTCTCCTCCTTCTCCTCCTGCTCCTTCTTCTTCCCCCTCTCCTCCTTCTCCTCCTTCTTATTAATGCTGAATCCTCAATATTTGAAGAAAAATCACGTGAAAATATTATATCCACAGTGTTCACGTGAAGAGAAGTCTATTTTACTATATAAAAGCATCTTATGCGACTCATCTCAACGACTTTATGCTCTATCAGTGCAAAAAGTAAACAAGTGAGCTGGTACCGTCCTAGATGTTCCACTCCCATTGGACAGCTTCTCCCGGTGTTGAAAGTAGGAGAGAGAGGTCTAGTCCAATCACATGGTTTAATCGTAGTCTTGTTAGGTTCCATCATTTTGTTTCCAAAGGTACCTATTTTCTGGCATTGACCCAATTATTACTTGATAAGAGTATGAAGAGAGAAATTTTATTGAAAACATTTTTTTAAAACTAATAAATTAAAAAAAAAAAAACTAATCTTAGTATGATTGTTCTTGAAAGTTTTTCCCTTTCGAACGAGAAATGTTTCTTTCAAGTCTAAAGTCTACTTTATCTGGTGTGACTGCATTCTCTCTGTTTCTACTGCATTTTTTAGCTTGATGATGGCATTGTTAAAAATTGTATTTATAGTTTGATCATAGATAACAGATTGGAATAGATTTCCTATCTTAGGTTAAAATTTGAAGGGCCGATCCCAGCGACATGTCCTAGAACTCAGAGTAACTAGACTCGAAAATGAGTTTCGTGTAGACTCGAAACTGGCAGAGAATGGGTGTGCGACTGAGACAGAGAATGGGTGTGCGACTGAGAGTGAGTGAGCGATCGATTGAGAGAGAGAAGCAAGCATCAGCGCTATCTCACCTTGTGAAACAGAACTACGTGGCCAGCACGATTTGATGTAACACAAAACCGGCACAGAGTTCCCTATGCCTTGAACGATCTACTCCTATCTTTTCTCTATGGTTTCATGTAGATTGGATCACAGACGAACGCAGATTACAGAAATGAAGTATGGTACACAGTTGGATACGTTCTAATTAGTGCGATAAAGCGTTTTTTAAAAATACTATGTAGACTGAAAAAAATACAATGTAGGCGAAAAATACAATGAGTAGTCTTTTTGTCGTGAAATACCTCTTCCATCTAATTAGTGTTGACTCACAACTGAAGTGTAATAGGCCATAACAAAGTATAATTGAAAATTGAGACTTCTTTACCAATATGAAAATTCAATTTTACGAGATGAAAATGTCTCTGGTTGACTTTTAACATGAAAAGTCTCCCATTTTCCCCATTTTTATATATTACGATACCAGATTTTGTACCTTTTTGTGAAGATGAGAACGCTATTCTCTAGCATCGTCCGTGATAGATAAAATGGTATCAGGTAATCCTGGTGTTTAATGTTTCAAATAATACAAAGTAGGAATTTGTTTTGAGCAAATTTTCACTTACTTCACAGAAATATATCCTTTTCAAGAGAATAAAACAATTATCTTCAATAATAAATAACTACTTGATGTTAATAGAATATATTGATTATTACTGCATTGACTATTTGTGACTAGTTCCGATAGATACTGGAAAAAATATCTTGAATTGATTGAAAAATGTTATTTTCTACATTCTTAACAGTTCCACGATCATGCGAGGAGAATAAAAGAATACAAGCATGAAAAGGAAGAGCGTATAAGAGAAAGCACCTTGAAAGAGCACCTCAACAAAACGACAACAAAAATTCAGGTGAGTCATGGATTTTACTCATTCAAATTTGAAAATCATCGACAAATAATACGATTAATGGATTTGTAGTGACCTTCATGCTCGATCTACTATGTAAATATCTATATCCAATGAAACACGCCTACTGACAGCTCAAAACTCCGCCCACTCTTTCGTGATTGGTCAATGATTTGAAATGCATCTATTTCGAAATTCTGCCAATAGATGGCAATAGTAATCTGATTATTTGATTTTTATTGTCTAACATGCTTAGAGCAAACTTTTTCAATTCCGAATCTGTGTTTGTATTGCAATTTTAAGTGTAATGTTCATACTATTGAGAATCAGCCAACTAATGTGTAGAGAATCAAGTATTTATATTATTTTTGTTGTTGTTGGTGCTCAAATTAATACACTAATGAAAAAAAACAACAACAAGATATTGTCAATTATCACGATTTTTAATAATAAGAAACAGACATGTTTCAGCACCTTAGGTGCTATCATCAGTCTGAAACTGTCTGTTTCTTATTATTAAAAATCGTGATAATTGACAATATCTTGTTGTTTTTTTTTCATTATGAGTAAGTATCACTACATCTCACCAGACACTGTGTCAGAAGTTAATTCACTAATCTTGCAACTGGACAATAAGGATTCAATAACAAGAATTAAGATAGTCAAGAATTGAGATGATAACAAGAACATTAAATGATACTCATATTCCACTTATAAAGTTTCTAAGGACTTCCTCAGTTTTATTATTTATGATTTATCCACAAATGATGTATCATTCCTCCACAACTTGAAAGAATTTGAAGCTTACTTATCAAATACCATATCTGATTGATCATGATAAGGTAAAATCTTTACGAAGCCATACTGTAGTATTAGAAAGTTACAAAAAAATTAATATTTATTTATTTATTAGAAAGTATCAGAAAACAGTGTCAGTTTCATTTTTACTGGTATCAGTTACCTAATTTTTTTGGAAATGAAGAAGAGGAGAGTAATAATTTCCCCCTTGATATCATGAGATTGAAATCATTTTCAAATTTGGAACAAAGACGTAAAAAACGAAAGTTAGGAATGCAATGACATCATTTGGAAATTCATATTGCTCACTGATAGAATTTTACTGGGAGTTGATAAATATTATTTGGCTATATGGAATTAGGTATTCAATATTCTTATTCTTATCCATATTATCCATCTCAGTTTTGTCATTGTATGATTTCAGGCTTGGTGGAGAGGTGTTATGGTGAGGAGACACTTGGGACCATACAAGAAGAAAGGAAAAGTCAAAGAGAGGCCGAAATTCAAAGGAAAAAGTATTGACAAAGCTGATAATGAGACGAAAGGAAAACCACCAAAAAAATAATCTAGAGACTCGATTTTCACAAACCAAACTTGACATGGGTGATAACTGGAGATTATGTAACTCCAGCGACAATTAATATCATAGCCTCCTTTAAACTCCTAAACTACTACTGTAGTTTAAAGGGGGCTATGTTATTGATTCAGTCTAACGATCTGTGTCTTCAATATTGGCTAAAAATAATTTCAGAATCCAGAAACAAAACTTTATTTTCTTTGATTCTTACTTAATACGTTTTATTATTCCTTGTTAAAAATGGATATTTTCAAACCGTTTTGTTTTGTTCAATGAGCTTGATACAGCATTTCTATTCAAACATTATTAATATCCTGAATAAATTGAATAAATTCTTGTATCATTCCTAATTAAACATTTCCAATGAATGGATCTCTCAATTAGTATTATCACAAGGGTGTTGATTTCATAGAGTGAGCAACTAAATCATATTTTGTAGAGCAATGTCCTTGAGTGATGGTAAACTCTTTCTATTGTTCGTCGAGAATTTTTCGCCTCACATTATTTCAACCACCATCAGGATTCGTTTCTGTTTACAATAGAAATCAAAAGTCTAATTATGCAATATCAGGCTACAATATCATGCGCTGATTATTGAGAACCATTTGATGTAATGAAACGCACTACTTACAGTTACAAAATGTGATTGTAATGACAAAATAATATTGCAAAAAAACATTTACTTTCAGCTTTTTGTGTGAATGCGAGACTGTAATGGGCTTCCCTATTGTGCTTTTTTTTCCAATGGAATATCAATGATTTTTTATCTCTATTTGCGAAATGTAGTAGCGAAACGATGGAAAGATTTGCTTTTATGCAAAGTCGTGAACACTAGAAACCATTCATTGGATGTGAGAGAGTCGCAAGAGTGACAGTTAATGATAGAACGTACAGGCATTTGTCCTGCTGGAAGGAGCTTCCGGAAGTACTTTTGTACATGGTCTAGCGTCCTGCTGGAAGGACTCTTGATGTTTATGGAAAATCTTTAATCTGTCCTTCCAGCAGGACGCAAACCTTCCAGCAGTACATCACTTCCACAGCATGTAAACAACAACACTATCTGTTACTGATGTGAGATTTCAATGTTCTACTGTACAATTGTGGTAAAACGTTCCAATTAAATATAACACACATCAAATTAATGTATATTAATCATATGAAACTACTTAATCATATGATTTGTGTTTCAGTATTTACTGAACACAACTATACTAACATACTATAACATACAAATTACTGGTGCAAAACTAATATAACACTTATCAAACTACTGTTTATTGTGGTTTATTGTGATAATTATATAAGGATAAAATATATAATTAGGTCTATAATTAGTTTACTGTAACAGTCAATTGATTATAGACCTAATTATATTTTTATAATTATTCAATCCAAAACCTCCTCAAACTCTTACTGTAGCATATCAGGCGTGACTATTTGATAATCTTCTGTTATTTCTGTTTCAAATCATCAATATCCATCCACCATTGATGATTTAAAACGATAGTGTGAGACAAGTTTGAGGGAGATTTTGGATTATAACAGATTAGTTTCATGAAGAGGAGCTGAAGAACTGTATATCAAACCGGTCATGGGATAGGATGAACAATGATTTATTGTTTATGAGGCCCATATAAATCAATGAAATTCCAATAATTTGAGTAGACTACCATTACATTTCACAGAATAAATTATTAATTTGGCTTGCCACTGAAATGAAATTCTAATAGAAAAAACAAAAACACGTTGGCCTTTCCAAAACATGTCGCCATTTCTGATCAAGCAGTCGTACCAGGGAAAGTACTCAAATATAGGACTTTGAGTACTTTACGTACTGCCAGCAGGACGCTGTACGTTCTATCATTAAAGCATGATAAGTGATGTTTCAAGTTGTTTTATAAACCATTCACTATCCATTTAAGGTAAAGCAATATTAAGTTTGTTTCCTAAGATGTGTAAAATCAATCTAGAAATAATTACCTCCTTGATTATAGTGTTTTTTAATGGTGCCTCAACACTATTTTTAATGAGTTTGCCTAACTACTGTTTCTCATTGTATTATACTTATATTCTTTAGTATTTGTATTGTTTGGAATTGGTGTGTCAAGGAATGAAATAAAAGGTTGTTCAATTACAGTGAGGCAGCATGATTCACTTCCCCCCTTGGGGATTCCCCTAGGGCAGAAAAAAGACACATTTTCTCACTTTTTAGATTGCGTGTAACTTTTTTATCAGCAAGTTAAACAAAAAAATATCAATAGGTGTTTCGAGAAGAGAAATTTAGCCTATCTGTCATTTGATCATCTCAATAATTTTTTAATTATCTCATAAACTCGAATTTTCAGTGAAGTAGGAAGAAAATCTTAGTGAGAAAATTCAATTTTATTAATTGTAACTGTTTATATTCAATACAGAGTGGTCCAAAAAATGTATTTACTGTTTAAAAGTCCATAATTTGTAAACTAATTGATGGAATTGTCTCATCTTTGGCGAGAGTGTAGTTAAGTCCAACTTAAACATATCAATTAAATTTAGGTGTTCGAAATGGCCATCATTCACATCCACACACAAACGATGCCACCGAGGTGCAGCATGTACTACGATGGATGGCCATAGAGGAGCTGTGGAGTATCCACCACGTTCCCCAGACTCCTCAGACTTTTAGCTGCGGGTAACACTGAAGGACGTCGTTTATTGACAAAAGCCACGCACATTGGATGAACTATGAATCCATCGTACATTCATGTGCAAATATCCAACTGAACACGTTGCAGACAGTAGGTAGTTTGTGCTGTAGTTCGGTGGCATCATTTGTGTGTGGATGTGAATGGTAGTTATTTCGAACATCCAAATTCAATTGATATGTTCAAGTTGTACTCTAAGCTATACTTTTACCAAAGATGAGACAACTCCATCTATTAGTTTGCAAGTTATGGACTTTCAAACAGTGGATACATTTTTTTGGACCACTCTGTATATTGGACTTCTCTACACATGACAATTTTTGGTGATCAAATATGACCTTTTGGCTTGTGTTTCAAAAACAGTAATTCATCTACAATTTGAACATTATGTACTTATTTAATAGGCCTATATAGAATATGAAGAGAGTTACAACTTTCTGTGTAGTAGTGAAGGTGATGTTGTGGTAGTTATCCATACTGAATAAGAAGACTTGATGTTGTCAAAACCACATATTTATTAAAACAACGAGATACTGATTAAATTTTGAGTTGTGACAACTTCTATTCTTATTCGTAAGCCCGGTGTACAGGTTCAAACACTTGAATGTAATATCATTCAACTATCGTTGTCCTACAAAATGTATATATGAACTGTTCACACATCAAACTTATGCTCCAACCACCGACAAACCGTTTGGCAATAAAACATGATTCTCGCAAATAATGGATAATATAAAATAATGTAGTTGTGGAGTTTTAGATATCACTCATATCTCATATGTTAAGTAAGCTACTGCTTATAGGCGTATCTCGAAGGTTAACTTTGAATTATTTGTTACAGTATATTCACTGCCATGTTATCGCTTTGCAGCATTTTCCAGTACGACACAATTCATATTGTATTATCCCAATAAAGCATAACAAAATTTAACTTGATAGTGCTTGTAGTTGAAAGTTATGCGCATTTCCCGGCTCCTTCAGTTACAAGTTTTTCCGCCAGGGAGGGTGAGCGTGCAGTTTTCACGGCTCAATCGATTTTCAGTGTCATGGTTACGTCGTCGCTCGCTAGGTGGCGTTGGTGACGGTTTTCCAAGCCAATAATAATTATTGTCCTTTTAGGAGAGGGACGGCTGAATTTATTCCGATTTATGATATCAGTAATTTTGTTTTGAATCTGAAATTTTGAATTTTTTTAAATTTTGAATTTTCTGTTGGAAAGACAAATACCAGGGACAGGGCTGTTGGAGCAATCGAGGTGTCATGGCGAGCACCTGGGGCGGGAAATTTGAAAGAGTGGCAAATCGAAGGGAGAGAACCTACAAGATATTCTCTATTCTACTGCTGCATATACTGTCACCTTGAATGAGATTAACTTGAAAGTGATTGAACAGCTTATTTTTTCTGAAGTGATTAAAAGTTGAATATTGTCCCTACAATGACAATTGGAATAAAAAATATTCCATAATATCAGAGACAAGTGGATACTAAGTTTCTAGTTCCAATTGTCTCTGATAATATGGAAGATAAGATGTTATCTTATCTTTCTCTATTCCTGTTTGAAATTTGATTTCTTTTCAATGTCTTTAAGCGAATAAGTCGTATTGATTTATAAGATTTCTCGTATAAGATTGAAAACAAAAACTCAATTACTTATCTTTCTCTATTTTATTATTGTCACCAAAGTTTTTTCTTCTTGATGGCTTCAGGAGAAAATTAATATCAATTTCTTCCCTGTTGCCAGGGAAGAAATATAAAAATGAGTATTTTTGAAATTTTCATTCATTCTGATAAAAGAGAAGTACTTTTTGAGCTTTTTTCTTATCAAAGTATGGAGATTGTTATGTGGACTCGATGAATTGAGGTGTATTTCTAAAGGACACTGTGTTAGAGAGATAGATAGGAAATGTCATTGTTTAGTATTAATACAAAATCAACTGCAATAATATAAGAAAATATAACAAGACAAATAGACAAGAAAATGTTTATTAATGAACAAAAAATAACTCAAGACTAAATGATGATAAATAGCCGTTGAAGGTCTGTCGAAAGTAAACTGTACTAATAATATTTTTGAGCTTTGAGATACTTATTACTCAGAAAAATTATTATAATCGTTAACATGATGCTCCTCTTCTTTATATATTTGTATGAAAAATTCTGAGTGTGTAATAATATTATCATCAAATATAGCAGGATCCTTTTAACTTGTCAGAAATCAGGTGTTTCGGTAATAATTAAACAGTGATTTCGACACAATAATCAAAAGGCTTGAAAGTCTTAAAGACCTTTTAAGTCTTTAAAATACCTTTTTAAAGAAGAATTTTTAAAGAATAACTTTTTAAAAGACCTTTTCAATAATCTGCGAGATTCAGCATTTGTAGGTTAAGTATTGTTCTGGTGGCCGAGTAAAACATATGTTTTCTGACAAGTTAAATGGATCCTGCTATACATACACTTCTCTTTCATTGATCTCGACTATTTTGTAGTTTTCCTTGTAGATTTATGAATTCTTTGACGACAATAAAATAATATACACTACGTTTCTATTGCTATGGACTGTTTTGTTATCTTCGACGTGATTCTTACTGCAATATCCCAAGAATGCACAAATAACCAAATAATCAGCCCTAGCAAAAAAAAACTGTTTGATTTGATGTGCTTTGAATTGAAAATGGAGCGCATTTGCCGTTCCCATGGTGATATTTTATTTGAAGGGTTCTCCGCTAGGGAGGGTAAGCGTGCAGTTTTCACAAATCGATTGTGATAGACTGTAACTATAGTTACACTCTCCTCTACTAGGTGGGGTGGGAGTGGGTTTTCCGTGTGGAGCGCTGAATTTATTACACGCACTGATATCTCTCATTTTGTGTTCAAGGTTAAAATTGATTTCCTAACTTCTTAAAAATATGAAAACTGAACATAGAGACTCTATATAATCATTCAAGTTAGGTTTTTCTTATTCTAATTGTCTACTATCTTTTTGAAAATACGATAACTCTATTATTTTGGAGACTCCATATAAAACCTACAAGGAAAATAAATCCTATTTATCAGTAAGTTGTTGGTAGTGGAGACTAGAATAATTGAAAAGAGCACTTACAGTATTGTTCACTTTTAGGGAGAAGAAATGAGGACAGTATTATAAGTTACTAGCCAGCAGGCTAGCCAGGGGTCCTAGTTACTATCCAGCAGGCTAGCTAGCCCCCTTGACCCCTGGCAAAATCATTTTCAAAAACTAAAACAGTGAGCGCCTCGCGCTCACCAGGGGGCTTCGCCAAATTTACATAGTGAGCGATTCGCGCTCACCAGGGGGCTGCGCCCCCGTAGAAACAGTAAAAAAAATGTCGATAAAAAAACGCAAAGAAAAACTGGAGAAACGTCAATATCAGGCATAGTTTTGAGAATGATTTAGTATTAGAAATACTTAAATTCAATTCTTCTTATACCTTAGCTGAACCTGTGTATGAGGTTTAAAAACGTTCTTAGTTCAGTCGTTGTTGAAACATCTGCAAAAACGCATTGAAAACGCAAGGAAAACTGCAAAAACGCCTATTTCTAGCGTAGTTTTGGGAGAATCTCAAACATTTTTCAACAGATTATTTTTAGACTTTAAAGAGGTAAGTACAAAATTTCAACATCTTCTGCCATTTAGTTCTCGAAAAAGTTGCTCCGTGGGCGAACGGCTTGAATCATCTCGTTTTAAATAATTTTTTGATAGTTTATAATACCTACTCATATTTGGCTGTGCCAGAAGAATAATAAATAATATCTTATAAGAATATTTTTAAATTAAAATTATTTTTCATCATAATATTAACTTCTTGAAATATATCATATAAATTCTATTATATTATTAATTCTAATTGAAATTAGAAAAATAAACAGACTGACCAAGAAAGAATTTAACCTTTATATTGAAGGTTAGAAAATGATTGAGCAAATACTAAGGCTTTCTGCTTAGTTAGTACGTTCTCTTAGTAAGTTCTAAGCAACCCGAGAAATATTTCCAGATCGGCTTAGTATTTACTAACCAGCTTTAGACAATTCTTATTCACCTTTTTTTAAGAAAGTGCTAAAACTAATTAGCTCGTACTAATTAGAATGAGTTTAGAATTTGTTATTTCTAACTTTAATCACACATCCAAAGTCTTCAAGTAACTATGATTCAATCAACATTTTGAATTTTCTATATTGTGTAATATTTATTTGTTTTGCTGAAATGTTATTCATATTTTGATTCACTTTTCTACTGACGTGCAATCATTTTATTTTTAAATGTAGGAAAAATTGATTTACTTACTGACTGGAGCACTTCATGAAACTGAAAAGCGCTCAAGTCAGTAGACGAAAGCTTCCTACATGCAAAGTAAAATGACTGTGTGTGAGTAGGGAACTGAATCAAAGTGTATACATTATGTGTTGTAATAAAGTGTTGTAATGGGTCAAGAAATCATCATCTGGGGCCCGTTTCACGAAAGTCACTATTCAAAAGTTACCATTTTTAACAGCTGAATAATATCTAGCTTCGAATTCTCTAGTAGGCTACAGATGTTACTCGAAATTAACAAGTAAATTAGTAACAGTTCTAAAAAGATAACTGACTCGTAAATGCGCCTTGTAAATATATTATTCATAGGCCTAATTTATTGTTAACAAGTACCTTTTAGAAAAACCATTTAAACTTTACTCTCAATTGAGTTTATAAATCATCTGTTAAAATGGTGTTCTTAAGATTAAAGATGTTTGGAAACTGTTACAAGGTGTATTTCTATTGGCCAACATAACAGAATGGTGATTTGCTGAAACACTGAGCTGTGATTGGTCGGTGGGAGGGGGATTGTCACGCCTACTTTTAACACTAGGTGTAGTTAATGGTGGCTGCAGTTAGTTCAAGAATTCACCGCTAGATAGTGGCACCAACAAGGTTCTAAACTTGAAATGGCTGCCGGTCAGCTGATATTGGAATACTGTGCTGTGATTGGGCTGTGGGAGGGGGATAGTCAAGCCTACTTTTAACACTGGGCGGAGCTGAATGGTGACTGTATTAATTTAGTTCAAGAATTCACCGCCAGGTAGTAGCACCAACAGGGTTCCAAACTTGAAATGGCTGCCGGTCAGCTAATATTTGGATACTGCGTTGTGATTGGACGGTGGGAGGGGGATAGTCACGCCTTCTTTTAACACAAAGCGGAGCAAAATGGTGACTGTATTTAGTTCGAGAACTCGCTTTTTGCTCGGCAGGGGGGCTTTATTAAGGGGGATATTAAGCTGCTGAGAGGGGATTGGCGTCATAGACGTTGGGGGGGGGGGGTTGAACGGCACCCCTGTATATTATAACCAATCTAGTAACAATGTTACGCAAAAGCCTGTTGTTCCCTCATCTTACTGACGAATGCGAAGGAAGAAGCAACTACCGTTTACAATGCTGTCCATTCGGTGCTGGATATTTTCGGATATAATATGTCGTGACTGCGCAGTTGTTTGAGGAGACCGCCACTCACCAACTCACGTCAGCTGAGAACGCACATATTTTGAGGATTATTGTGAGCATTACTATTGAAATCTGATGACAGGGAGATGGGACCGATGTGCTTTGCTAGCCTTTGCAGAGATAATTCAGAGTACTTCCAATTTTTATTCAAACTTTCTTTTTCTGTGCCTATAGCCTCCTAATCATTTCATTATTTCACCTTTATGCGTATCAAATTCGAGCTTCTCTAGTTCAGACATCTTTCTATAAAATAGGCAAACAAGTTTTTTTTATCAACTCCGTGGTTTCTCAACCGATATTTTCGTCCACGTCTCATTTGAATGATATCATTGAGTAGCCTAAATGTTTGTTAAGGTCTTACATTTTGAAAAAAGTCATCGTGGAGATGAGGAATGAACTAGTGATGCGCGATAGCGAAGTGTTTTAACAATCGAACTATTCACAATCGTTAAGGAAAACAATCGAAGTGTTTCATTCGATTGTAAACCTCTCGTTAAGCCAGTAGTTATTGGAGTGGGGGTATTCCAATTACGTGACGTAACAAAGTATTCCAGGAACAATTCGATTGTTCGCTAAGCGAGCTATTCGAATTGCTGCTACCGATAGCATTCGTTAAGGAACAATTCGATTGTAGAACATCTCACCAAGCCAGTTATTGAAATTATTGTCTTATTTCATGTTTTATTAATGTTTCAGAAACTATAATTTCCATATAATATGCTGTTGAAATGAAAAATTACTTGAAATTATAAAATTGGATTTATTATTTATTCAGGCAATATCCAACAAAGCCTAATTCAAAATACGAGTTTAATTAATAGCTTAGATTTAGTTATAGAGTAGGCCTATTGCAGTTCTAAATTGAAAAAAAAAATCAAATTAACATATTAGAAACATGACATGTAGGTAAAAAAGGAGTGTATGCTTATCTAAATTGATATACTTTACCAGAAAATTAATTATTTTCCATCAAACCCCCATTTAACTACGATAGTGGCATCAAAAGGAACACAGATTAATATTCCAGTCGTTACTATCAAAAATATTGATAGCTTGTATGTTGTAGCTGTGTGATTGATTCGAAAAACTACTTGTAGAAAATATTCTAAAAACCCTTCCCAGCAACACCAACAATCAATTAGTTTTCGAACTATTCAAAACATAACCAAAGTGTGTGTGTGTTTAAGTAGTGGAACAATCGAAGTGTTTTTAACGAGACAATTGCTCCAACCATTCGTTTCAGGAGCAATCGGTAAGGTTGGAACGATTGTCCTGTTGAGAACAATTCTTCAAAAACACTTCGGATTCCTTATCGATTGTTCTTAACGAATGAATTCAATCGTTACAGAAACTATCGAAACAATCGCTTGGCTAAAACAATCGAAACAATCGTTAAGAACACTTCACAATCGCCCATCTCTAGAATGAACGATCAAAGTTTCAATTTTTACCATTGCTTTAACATACAGAGTGAGTGAAAAGTTTGGAAACGGGTTAATATTTCTTGAACAAAGATAATTTGACGGTAGGTGACATTGGGGATCGTACTCAAATTGAATATACCACTTTATTGTGACTTCAAAAGCTGGTCCGCCATCTTGGGTCTAACTTGATTTTTTTAAATGGTAAGGTAGTAATGTTATTCATGATTTAGATACAGAATTTCAAGAGAAAATGAATGGCAAAAACCGCTATCGATATCAAACCTTTTTGAAGATGTGTTGCTTATTACTCAGCGTAGCAAGTTTGAAGTCTTCTAGTTCAGTCGTTCTTGAAAAAGCTTGAAAAGCGCAAAGAAAACGCAATAAACGTCAATTTCTTGCGTTATTCTGAAATTATTTTGGAATACTCTTTTAAAAGCTCTTTCTCCATTGTCACCTGAACCTAGGTACCAATTACAAACACTATTTTGTCAAGTCGCTCTTAAAAATGCTGAGAAAACCCAGAAAAACGTTCAAAAAAGCAGAAAAACGTTTGAAAAACGCAGATTTTGGGCATACCTTTAGGAATGTTTTGAACAAGGGCGTAGCCAGGGGGGGTGCTGAAGGGCTTCAGCACCCCCCGAAATTGACATTTGTTGTAATTTTGTCTCTTGTTCGCCAAATTCTCTTCAGTTCATCAAGGCGTCTAAATTTATATAGGTGTTAAATTCGGCAAAATATTGAATTTTCTTTTTAGTAGGTAATTGAAATTTTTTCTATACAGAAAAAGGCTATATCCTTTTTGCAAGTATGTCAATCGAGGAAGAACTTGATAATAGAGAATAGAATATTGAAAATTGAATTTTCAATAGGAATTGAATTTGTAGAAAAATCATCAAGATTTGGCATTTTCAAGTTCAAGACGGTCGTTTTTCAAAAAAAGGTAAAAAATTCAACCCAATTTTTTACTTTTCACGTTTTGAAAAGTTCTTCAATAGGGTTGAAATAAAGAAAAGTAACGGGGTAAAACTGGTTGAAAAGTGTTTGAGCTAATTGTGCGTATAGAGAAGAACATTATCTACAACTAGCTGTCCCGGCGAACTTCGTATCACCCTCTTCCCCCCCCCCCCCCAAATGTCCCCCCTCTTTTCCCCACAAATTTCCCCCTTCATGCCACACCCCAAAAAATTTCATCCCCCAAATGTCCCCCCTTCATTCCCCCCCCCCCAAATGTCATCCCCACAAATCCCCCTTCATGTCAACTCCCTCTTTCCCACCAAATGTCACCCCCCTCTTCCCCCCATTGGCCATTCCTTCACGTAACCCCCCTCTTTCCCCAAATGTCCCCTTCATGTCCCCCAAAAAAAAAAAAAAAAATATATTTAATATAATCAATGTATTTTTTTATTTTATATAATCAATAATTTTTTTATTTCAATTTATTTTTCCCCTTCTTAGAAACAATAAAACATAAATATGATACGACCGATAACTCATTCTTAATTGATGATTCTAGCGTAAAAAATTATTTGAGTAGAAAACCTAGTACAAAAAAAATTTGTCAGGAGTACAAAAAAAATTTGTCAGAAGTTCAAAACATGGGTCTGTCGTCTGTAAAATGTTTGATAGGTTAGGTCATTAATTTACTAATTATTTATTAATTATAAAGGGATTTTCTTATATTTTAATACATATTATGTTAACCAGTGCTCTAACAATCCAAACTAATCCAAAATCATCTAAATCGGTTCGGCCGTTCTCGAGTTATAAGCGAGCGTACAGACATCAACTCTCTTTTATTAATATAGATTGAAGCTCAAACACATATTTCCAACAAGAATCAGAATCTGGAAGGATTTTAATAGTAAAATCAAAATGTAAACAAGCAGTTTATTTTATTTATTTTTTTTTTTTTGATCAGTTCTCTAACTAATGAGTTGGATGTAGTTGTACTCCTAACATAAACCTATTCGTAGCTGTTGGAAGAAGAAGAAACTTTGCAATTTGATCATGTTCGAATTTTCATCTTATCAAGTGCATTATCATCTTACTATCTCTGCTGTGACAATACGCTACTGTAAGTATAAGGGAATAACTTAAAAGTTGGGATTTTTCGATTTTATATGTATTGTATCAACATTGTCAAGGGGTTCATGAGACGATCTTTTTACTCAACCAGTACAGGGACTTTTAATTCTTTTGGATATATATATATTAGATTATTATGCAAAACAATATTATATTACTATAATATTTTGATATTCCAGGGTGGTTGAACTCAGCTTTAAATACCTCTAGGGATTATTATACTCCTCAGAACATGCTTTTCTACTGAGATAGAAATCAATATTTATCCAAATTTACAAGTTTTTGGTGACGTGTTTAGATTGAGGAAATGTTTCCATCCCATTTAAAATTTGCTGAGAAATCCATTGTATTTATTGCAGTCGTTATTGAGATATTTGACAGGATAAGTTGATTTTTTTCTAATTTGAAAGTAGCAAATCAGAAAACGATTAACAGATATTTTCAAAAATAATTTATAAGACTAGTGTGAAAAAATTAAGTAATTTTTTTTTCTGAGGATTATGCCCACATGAGCTCTAGGCTTGTGCGTGGGTAATGAGTGGGGTGATGATGAGATATGACGACTACTTTTTAGGCAGTCGGGACCGACGGCTTAACGTCTCCTCCGAAAGACGGGAAATTAACATTTTTGTTACCACAGTATTGCGGCTAAAATAATAGTATATCAAGTTGATGAAATTGTTGTATGTAGTAAACTTTTTTAGAAAGCGTGTGGATTATTGAATCGATTAGAAAGTTTTTAAATTATGAGCGTGTTAACAGAACCTCGGAGTTCAGTAAATTTACTGATTAATTAAATTATTATGATGAGCGATTTTTCAAATTTTCTACGAGACAAAAGATTCATAACCTCATTTATAGACACATCAAATATTAAAAAAACAATACTCCAAGTGTTCCCCACCCCCACTTAAAGACTTATTAAATAGTCAGGAACAATACCTCGAGTCAAAACAATCAATTGTTATTTTCCCATAACTCGACCAAAACTTTTTCTGGTCTTTATTTCCGTCAATTCCAAGGTCAGCTGGAGAATTCAATAATTTAGTGGTCATCAAAGTATTAGGGACAATAATAATTCAAGTTGTTACCGGACATGTAGTAAGCAAAAGCTGTTATTAGGGTAATTTGGTAAGCATTAGTGGTGACCTTGTTGCAAGTTGCTTTCATCATCAGAAGGCCAGACAGGACTGCACATTAAGCCTTCTCTAATAGAATTCATCGCTAAGCCTGAACACAACAATAAGATCGATGTTTTTATGGCGTTAGTATTTGGTTGGGTAGGGTTGGTTGACCCGCGATAGGGTTGCTAGTGCGCAGGCCCTGTAAATCGTTAGTCGAAGCTTTCTTAGGCTTTCTTGGGTCAGTGAGCGACAGCTGTGAGTCGGTAGTTCGTTCGTTAACGTGGTGACAATGTTTTTAAACGTTGTTAAATGCACACCGAAAGTGGTATTTGATATACCTACCACTTGGCCGATCTAGGATTCAGAAATCGTCGCAATCAGTCAGTTTAACCTGAGGTGGTCATCACACTATCATTTCATTCTAGATTATAGATTCATGCATTATTGGGCGTAGCTGCCCCACAATGTACGTTCATTTCTCTCCTAACAGTATCATTATCAGCAGTGACATCTCCCCCCAACCACCCATCTCCCAAACCACCCTTACCCGCCATTGTTATCATTCTAACCTAACATAACCTATAAACAGCACCTCACCATTTCAAATCCATCTCCAACCAACAAAACCGCACATAAAACTACAATTAATCAACTATATGCATGAGGAAATCAGGTAGAAAGTGAGCTGCAATCGATCTGTGCATGTTGATGCCTATAAATAGAACGTCTGCTCTGAGCTACACTGTTCTACCCATCTCACATTATTAGGCAACTACATTGAAATGAATAGGTACATTAGCTGTTTCCTTATCAATCACATCGAATACATAGGAATACAGTAAGAAGGGAGCTTTTATTGATCACAAGCTTCATTATAATTATGATGACATATACTCTGATTAATAATAATATAACCTAATAAGGTGTTGTAAGCCTAGCTTAGGAAGCTTGTAAACATTCATCAGCAACATCAACATACAATTGAGAAAATGAATCATTAATACCAACTCTACTATTACCGCTATCACATATAGAAAATAAAATAGACGAAATCAATTAGCCGTTGATAATACAAATATCAAGTGTGGTGGGAAAAATATTCAGAAATAAATATTGATACTGAGACAACATTCTTCCAGAGAAAACTGGAAATTCAACCCTAATTATGATAATTATGCATGTATTGGGCAAATTTAGTGTAGGCCTAGCTGAAAACTAGTTTCATAAATAGGCTATTGCACTCAGCTTCTCACTTAGAAGCTGAATAAAGGATGGAAAATGCATGATTTTCATATCGCCCTCCTTTGTTTGATAGCTTCATTAGTAGCGGTTGATTAGCAATTAATTAGAAATTGAAGTACTTAATTATCAGTCGTTTGTAACGGGTTTTCATAATAATCCTCTTACATATTATTTCTACCTCAACTGTAGAGCTACTTATTATTGAGTCCATAATTTTGGTGTTTGATACTTGAGGATAAAATATTATAATATAATATATACTCTTATCTATGGGGTACCGATTACACTTTTCTAATTTATATGATATTCATATGTTGCAGTGGCGGATCCAACTTTAGAATCAGGGGGGGGGGCGCGAAATTAGTTGTGGATCCCCCTCTAACGTGAATTTTATTGAGCGGAGCGAGATTTGCGTTTATTATTGGATTGCTTTTAGGTTTGGATTTTTAGATTGATGAAGATATAGTTGCAAAACATGTTTAACAAGATGCAAAGTACCTAACTACAATATTTTTTTACAGTATTTAAAGTATTTTAAGGCCACTCTGAGCCTGAGATGGGGGGGGGGGTGACCGCCCCTTTGCCCCCCTCTGGATCCGCCACCTCTGGATTGCATCTGAATATTTTCACACACATTCACACGTACATAGTAATATTTATTTAATTTGGAAGATGGCGAATTACTTTCAATTAACATTTCTATGGTAACGGGCGAAGCTCTGTTGATTTCATTCTCAAATAGGTTTTTTACATGTTATATACAGTATTTATGTGGAAAAATTCAACAGAACATCACCAGTTACCATAGAAATGTTAAATGAAAGTTATTCGCCATCCACCAAATTAAATAAATATACCTATACTTATAGTAAGCGATTTTCTTTGGCGTTACATCAATATGATACCTAATTATGATTTCCATGCATTTATCTAGAATGCATTATATAAACAGTATTCTATATCTCCACAATTCTCTTGATCTAAAGCTATACAATTCTATAGTTCTATAGAATATATAATGATATTCTAGAACTGAAATTTCTGAGTAGAAGAAGAAACTACTGTAAAAAAGTGGTGATGAACAAAAGCAATTGGTAATGCTATACTTGTCAGTGTAAAACATAATATGTACATATTATGTACATCAAATAATAGAGGTAAAGCATAATATTATGATATCAAATATTATTATTCTTATGCACATACAGACTGAAAGAAGGCGGGAAAATTATTACGTGAGAGAGTAGCGTGCGGGCGCAAAGGGAAAGTCAGGCAACCAACCTAACAGTGTACTGACCTTTCCCTATCTAATCATTCTCACTGAACAGATCAACTGATTTACAGTGGCGAAGATCAGGGGGTCCGGGACCCCCAAGTTTGAGTTATCGATGTGCGGTTTTCGCCATTTATTTTCTCTTAAAATTCTGTATCGAAATCATGTAAAACATGACCATCTCACCATTTAAAAAATGAATTTAGATTCAGTATGGTGGATCAGATTTTCGAAGTCATAGTAAAGTAGTATTTTCAATTTCAGTACGATCCCCAATGTCACTCACTGTCAAATTACGTTCTAATAAAAGATATTAAGCCGTTTACAAACTTCTCACCCACTCTGTATAATTATAGCTAGGGAGTTAGTAGGCCTAATATTTTTCGGATAGCCTAGTTTGCAGCATTTTCCACCCACTTGTCGGCAAAAGCTGGTTTTTTCTATGTTTTTTCAAAGTTCGATGACTATATAGCTATCATTTTTCGGAAACTTAAGTTGGAGAGTAGTGGCTTGATAATTAGAGTGATTCAATCATAAATTTAATCATCAAAACACAGACAAATAATTTTATCATGAACACCATTGATTATTCTGTTCATTAGCAGGGGCGTAGCCAGAAATTTACTTCGGGGGGGGCATCACCGGTCTGGGGGGTATGGAATACCCCCCACACATAAGAGGGGTCCGGGGGCCCTCCCCCGGAAAATTTCAATATTTGACAGGTACATAACACTGTTTTAGACTACTTTTCAGGTCTTGCGATAGCTGAAATCCAAACATTACAAAACAAATAACAATAATTTACTATTAAAATTAAATTTTGACAATTTCGGGGGGGGGGGGGGGGCCTTGGCCCCTTGGGCCCCCCTGGCTACGCCACTGTCATTAGTGAAGGAATATTTTTTTACTAAATAAATGGACCTACCTCAAAAGTCTGCGAAGAGTACTCCATGAAGAAATCCTAAAAATGCAAAAAGTACAAGACATAGTAGGCCTACAAAGTGTTTTGCAGGAAGTTATCAATACTTTCAGTGTTTGGTATTCTCATCGAATATTAATTCCCACAGTATGGGTTCAGAATTTAATTTGATTGAATTGAATTTAATTTAATTTAATTTAATTGGATTGAATTGAGTTGAATTGGAAGAAAAACAAAACCAAGTAGATGTTTCTTCAAAGTGGTTATTAAGATATTTGGAAAATGGTGATTGAAGTGATTCTCAAAATTGGAGAGTATTTCAACATTCAAGTATTGATATTCACCATCAATTCAACTTGTAGGTTATTTGAAGATGAAAAATAGCCTGAAATGCACAGATACAGAAATGTGGCCTCTGATTTAATGATCAACAAACACATTTTTCAAAGTATTGTTTTTTCAAAGTCTTCATACTACTTGAACTACTGGTCATACATGTTTATATATGTATAAATTTTCATATCTGAAACAGTATTTATGTAGCTTGTTAGTTTCTGACGTGTTACGAAGCGCTGAGCCTCATCTTCAGCGTCCAGGGTGAAATTCCACGCAGCGTACTTGATACTGAAATTTTTATAATCAACCAAGTGAATACTGCTATGAATGTTGAAGTTCATAAATAACTATGAACTTACATTTGTCTGTGTAGACTTTAATCCGGATCGAAGAGGTTTAGGTCCATTTCAATCCTGTTTCACTTCTTTCAATTATTATTAATGAACTTTGGTTGCATTTTACACTAAAACAAGTGACTAAGTATTTTATCTTATGAATTGAATCAATTTTTCAGGTGTAATGATGGGAAATAAAGGTATATTGGTGGTGTTATCAATTTTATTCTCTTTTAACTTGTCAAATAATGTTTTAAATTATTTTTTGCCAAATAATAGCCTGTGTGAATACAAATTTATATTTGGTAAAATTCAATTTTTAACATATTTTACTCAAGTTTTGAACATATCCAACCAAACCAGTAAAATTGTAAATATGAATGGGAAGTTGCCCCATATTTATCTTGATAACAAAGCATTTCCGTGGCACATGTTTGAAGGAATTTTCTTCATTTTTTCCATGAGAACAGCAAACTCTAGAAGTATTAATTACTCTGTGCGAAAAACACTTCATAGGTTCACAAAAATACTGGAATCATTCAACCTCTTACCCATTTAATAATCCAAAGATGGTCACAACTTGAACACTGCTCTCAGCAGCTTAGAAAAGCTGACGTAAGCTGACGTCTCCTAGACTCTGCTCAATCCTTCCACTCAGTTCTCTGTAAGCTGCTCGATAATTCGAAAATACTGTGAAGGGTAAAGAATCTTCGATTAATGATTAATTTATTGGAAACATTGAATATTACGTGATTATTGGAAAAATATAATTTGAATAGTCTATTAACTAATTGACTATTCAATTGTTAATAGTCTATTAACTATTGACTAATTTGAAACAGAATATTTCTGTAATGAATAGTCTATTAGTGGCGAAGCGTGGTATGCTTATTTGGTCATGGCCTGGTACATTTCCTATAGGAAATATAAGCATACCACGCTTCGCCACGGTAAGTCTATATATTATAGTTGTTGCTGACGGATAAGCTCCTGCAGTTTTTCTTATCGCCAACCATTAGAATAATAATAAAAATAATAATTATGATTTATTGAATGGAGCCTCAGGACATAGCTGTATTTATGAACGTTCCTTGAATCCACACTCAACGTGAGCAAACTCCTATCATTTCAATGTTATTTGTAAGTCATTCATTCTTTCTTTCAATACATGGGTCTCTTTTAAATCACCCAATGATATGTCTCCATGCGTCAAGTTAGGAGAATTTCTAACATGAAGTTTCATTAGTGTCAGTTTATAACCTTGAAGCTGTAAACAATTGATAATAATGATAACTGAAAACTGGATACTTGGAAATATTGGATTTTAGATTAATAAATATACGTACTGGTACCTGTCATTTGAAATTTATCAAAATCTTTCCCAAATTGTACGTAAACGTATGTTCAAATTGAGATAAAAATCCAATATTGATTTTTCACTCAGATGGGATTGCAGTGGCTAAATTGGATTGGATTGAACCGTGTATATAAGTGTAATTTTCGAAACGTTTATGAATACGGCCCTTGATGTATATTTGTTTCAGAAACATAAGTTAATAATACTGTACGTAATTCTTAAGCTTCATAGACTTGAAAAGGAAAAACTATAAGATTGAAAAGAGTCGGTCCACCAACCAGTGATGACTCAAATTGAACGAAGAAAAATTTCAAGTTCGTATGTTTTAATTCTGCGTGGTAAAAAAGAAACAAAATTCTATTTCTGTGAAGTGGAAATCTTGAATTGAAATTATTATCAAATATATTATTCACAACTATTGTTGCTTCAATTACGTTATAATTTTCTATTCAACCACGACTATCATATTTTATTCTGTTTTCAAAGACTCAACTTTTCCATGTGTAATCTGTATAGTTTGAATCAATATTGATTGAACGGCAATTGGACGATGGATTTGGACGGCAATTATAAGCTCCATTCCCGACAATCCTGCATCGAATTTAGTTATCAGTAACACCCCACGAATGAATTATTCGCATAACCTCTAATCAGAAAGAATACATTCCTCGTTTGATCGAATAGTGCAGCGAAGTAGTCATCGCGGTAGAACTATCATTAGGTCGATTAATTATGAGGTTGACTTATGCATGCACTACACAAAAATCAAAAGTTTGCCGATTTTTTGGTTATTCATCGTATAAAAATACAAGGGGCCTCGATAACTCGAACCAATAATTCGATTCATGACACCAAGTCGAATTATACTCCTATTGATCGAAGACTACCTCAATGTACACATCTAAAAGTCAAAGTACTTTTTCTCCAGATTTAATAACTCGAATAAGTCGAAACTCATACCATCAAAAGTAATTTCTCTTTGAGTAGTTGTGAAGGTGATATTGTGGTAGTTATCCATAATAAATGAAAAGACAAGATGTTGTCAAACCACTGATTTAAGCAACAACCACTAAATTATTTGATAAGAAAGAAACCAAGTATCTATCAGTCATGAATCCATATCCTCCTAGACTTTTTGGCCAACCTAAATTACATAAATCGAATATCCCGATAAGACCAGTAGTATCTTTTGTAAATTCTCCTTGTTCCAAATTAGCTCACAAACTCAATAGTAGATTCAGAACACTTACGGGATTTCAACCAAAATACAGCGTCAAAAATTCATTGGAGTTGGTCAACAAAATAAAACATAATTATTCCTGTTCTATCTTCTTTCAAAATTGTATCATTTGATGTCACTAATTTGTTCACCAATATCCCGGTAGAAGAAAGTCTAAATAGAGCTGAAGAAATAATGAGAACCTCAATAAATGATTGTACTGTTAGGGAAGAACTGTTAAGGTTGATGAAGTTATGCACTCAGCATAATTATTTTAAATTTAATGATAAGTTTTTTGAACAAAAAGAGGGATTAGCAATGGGATCACCACTCTCACCTCTTCTAGCAGAACTTTTTATGGATAAATTAGAGAGTAGCATTGTTGAGAATAGTCCTTTCAAAGATAAAATTGTTTACTGGTTTAGATATGTAGACGACGTAATTTGCTTATGGAAGGGAAGTAATAGACAGTTGGACAATTTTCTTTCTTACCTAAATGAATTGCATCGTAGGATCAAATTCACTGTAGAAGTTGAACAGGATTGTGTATTGAATTTTCTAGATTTAAAAATAGATCATAGTACTGGTTGTCATAAGTTCTCCATTTTCAGAAAACCAACTCATACCGATGTTATCATCCCTCATATTCTTGTCATCCCATTCCTCACAAACTTGCAGCTTTCAATAGTATGATTCATAGAGCATTAACAATACCTATGAACCATGACGATTTTCTTAAGGAGATAAGTACAATCAAACAAATAGCTGTAACAAATGGGTATGAGGAAATTATGGTGGATAGGCTACTAAGTAAAATCAACAGACGCATCTCAGTTAATTCCAGCTTTGTAGGGACAAACAATGAGGAAAAGCTTTGGGTAACTATTCCTTATTTAGGCTTTGTTTCTGATAAGATAGGTAGAGAATTGAAAAAGAATGGGTTTCATGTTGCTTTTAGAACCAAACCGATTTTAAAGAATCTATTTAGCTACAGTAAAGATAAAATTGATGTATGGGATAGAAGTGGGGTATATAGGCTTAAATGTGGGGATTGTAATGCGACCTATGTTGGTCAAACTGGTAGAAGTTTCAAAATCAGGGTAAAAGAACATATCAAAGATTGGAATAAGTGTAATGGAGATTCAAACTTTGCTGAACATTTGATAACAAATAATCATAAGTTCAAGGCCGAGGAGAATGTTGAGTTTCTGCATTTTAATAACAAGGGCAGAATTCTCAACATACTGGAAGCTCTAGAAATAACTAGGGTAACAAAAGATGATCAACAGTTGAGTTTGAATGACCAAATTCATTTCAATCAATACAACACCACAGATCTCATTTTATCATAATTTGTTAGGCAGATATTATGGTATTAGTTTATTTCTTTGTTTTTCTCATTCTTCCGTATTACTGTTTCATTTATTTCTTAGGTTATTGTAGCTATTTATTGTTCTTCAATTATGTTTTCTGTTTAAATCGCCATTTTGTAATGTTTGAATGAACCGCTAATCGGGGAGGAGCTTGTCTAGGCCAATGGCAGCCGTTCACGGTCATTGGCTAGAGCGTCTACCAATAGCGGTACTTTACCGTTAGTATAAATACTGCTGCTCTGTACGTTAAATTTTCAGTTTACCAGAGATTGATAATGGTGTAACAACCGAAACCGGTAAATAAATCAGTGGTTTGACAACATCTTGTCTTTTCATTTATTAAAAGTAATTTCACTCCTATTAATCGGAGATTACCTATAGAACTACTACTAACCTACAGATCACCTACTAAGAATTATTCAACGATAATGGTTGTTGGATGTTAGGAATAGGTAGCCAATAAAACAAGACATATTTGTGAATTAAATTGAATAGAATTTATTTCACCACAAAGAACACTTCATAATAATAAAATTATCCTTAGTAGAATGTGACATTTCAATAATTTGAAAATTGAAACCTCCAAGTCAAATAAAATCTTTCATAACATGAAAACTATAGAATTTAGTCCTTGGTAAATACAAGTTGAATCACACATTCGCGGGAGACAAATGAAAATTTCCTCCAATCTTTATGGTGCAGCAACAATCAAACTTTCTTCTTATTTCCTCCTGAAGTGTCAAATATCACACATGATTTTGAGTCCAGTTGGTAGAGAGTTGAAGATGTTTATTCAGCAATTGCTGAAAATGAAAGAGTTCCTTTTCCAAGCTGCTGTATCTGTGGTGAGGGTGAAGAAGCAGAGTCGTCAGAAAGCTCTTTGTCGTTGACAAAATCAAGAACCAAAATCCGAGAACTAATATCATATCCGAATAGCCTACACAAAAACACTTTTGTAAACAACACTTCGCGCTAAACACTGAAATGCAAATTGCAGTCGATTGTATATTTATCGTATGTCCTCTTGTCTAATTAATCACGTTGTAAATCGTTGAGGTTCACTTCAAAATGTCCGATTAAATCGAATACGACATGCTTTTGAAGTACGTGCCTTCAGTAAAACTTGACCATTCCTATTCGAGACATGGCTGTTTCCAATCAAAACAAAAATATGCGGCTAATTAATAGCACGGGTAACACTTCAAGAGAATCAATAAGTAAGATGGATTCTATGGCGTTGAGACCGTTAGAAGATAACAATATGAGATTCAAAGAGATGAAAGAATTTTGTTTTTCCCCATACCTGAAATCCAAAAATTTATCACATATATAAGGATAAAATGAAGTAACCCAATTTCATCTATCAACGTAGATAAATCTAATAAACGTTTGTTTGATAAATCTGACATTGTAAAGTCGTAATGGGCTAGAAAATAACGGACAAAATAAAATGTTCTAACGGAGTCCTATATAATCTACATTTATACACTATATAATATATGAATTTGTGAAAATTATTTGTGTAAAGTATTCATATCTCTAACATAATCAAATGTAAGAGAAACTCTAATCAGGACTCAAAATATCCTTTCATCAGTCCAAATGAAGACACTATTGTGATATTCCTGTGGAACGATCTAGATCTAGACTCTTTTTACATTCATCTTGCAGTTATGTGTCAAGCATGAAAATAATATCCATGAAATCTTTACGATCGATCGGATTGTCACTACTGCCTAAGTATTGCAAATAGTATTTTAAGTATTATAAAGTAACAAATGGATTTAATGGAAACAATTCAGCACTATACGTGACAAATAGGCCTACTATAAGTAATAGGATAGGACTGTACGATATTATAGTTTATCAAGTAGTCTGGCTTGTTTCTATTGCGTGATAAAACAAGACACACTTCCGAAAGCTTTGTTTCACGGGAACTATCTTTTCAATTTTCTGACAAAACATTAACGATTCCCTGAAAATTTCAAATTTAAATAGCCTACATATAGAAATAAACCTGGAATATGTTTTCAAATATGACATATTTTGCTCCGTAAATAACGGGTTTTCCGTATGACAAACTCATTAGAATAATATCAATATTAACTCGTACTTACTCAATCTACATAACTCTTCATTTCTAAGAACTTCAACTGTTTAACTCATTACGTTCTACAAGATTATGTTTAATCAGGTAATTTTGAACGACTATATGCTTATAATATCGAACGACTAATATGCTTCAATAGTATCAAGGAGACCTACTAAAACTGTCTCACATCTAATAAAAATATATGCTATCAAATTGTTCGAAGAAATTGTTATTGCGTGTTTGACTCTGAAATTTTTATTCTCTTATTTTATTCAGTTTCGATCATCAGAACATTTAAACAAAGTAATCTTCTCAAATTGATACATGAAAATCTTTTCCATTCAGAAAATTGATCATTTCAATGAGTATTACTATTAAGTACATAATTTTTCTTCAAAGGGCATCACAAACGTTGTAGTAACAGTTCAATCTAATACCAATCACTTCTTAGTGTACTCTGACGCTTACTGATTCATTGCAAGTGAGTCATATTTTGAGGAGAAATACTTGGAAGGTCAGTTATTGATTTTACATTGGAGGCTCTGGGTGCTGTGAATTAGGCTATATGCATACTGCGTAGGCTCTGCTGTGTGTTAGTCTCAATTATCATTCACGTTTTCCAACCCTTGAAACAATTCCACTTTAATATTTAAATAACTTGACTTGAAAATAGCAAATTTACGGTGACGGATAACGGGAAGTGACGGTTAACCGACGTCAGTTCTACAGCGGTTGATTCACAAGTAGCTAACTCCTTCGTAACCAACAATAATAATTGTTCAAATCTCAAATCCCATGTAATCTTATTCAATTCTTATCAATCCTCTACGTGTTTTTATGAAGTATTTGGTAGTTGCTACGTGCGTGTTACTCGTGGAACAATGATAGTTGGAATTTTCTTAAATCCTACACAATTTTTAGAAAAAGACTAGAAAATTCAACTAATAGTTCTAACCTTTTTCTATATCTTTTATTGTACAATTTGGGAGGTTATACAAAATCGTAACATTGTAACATTTCAAAATTTTTATTGACATTGATATATTGTGATTTATAAAAGATCGAACATTGTCACGAAAATGCCTTTTAATAAAAGAAGAGTAGATCTACAATATTCCGACAATCGAAAAGCATGAAATTCAAATTCAATAATATGCTGACTTGATTAGTTGAATACACCTAATATTTTGATCAATATATCATTAACTCTTATTTTGTGTCTTTCTAAATACGTGATATGACGGCCTTTCAGAGATTGGAAGTTCACTCGAACAAGGAAAAACAGGAGATAACCCTTCAAAATGATTGCCTCAAGTTGCCAATGCCTCAAATAAGCTGTAAGTTCATCATCGATTGAAAATTTATTCGAATATCGATGAAAACAATGTGAAAATACTAAATATATGAATGTTCATGATGATCCACGTATATTCAAGGATAATTGAATTTTCAGTGCAAAAAAAAATAGTAAGAAATCTGTGATGAATATTCGTATTATTCACTCACTATTATACAAGTTGAATACAGAATACAGCGATTATCTCAAGAAAATTATGTAATTACTGAAACACATATTTCTATTGTCTTTCATCTCGAGAATTTGAACGAGTAACAAGTAAATGTTAATGTAACAAGTAAATGAACGAGTAAAATGTTACAGTGAATTATTACTTAATAAACGTCAATCATTTGCCAATAATGTTGAATTATCAAGAAACCCCGCTCATTTTCCAATAAAGTAATTCATTGATTGACGCTATTAATATGAATTTGATCTTTCGAAACTATTTCAATGATAAAGCAAAAGGTTGACAATCATCAATGTCATGAGAAACGAGTGAGTTCATGAAAATAATCAAAATAATTTATTATAGCCTACTCGCGAAAAGAATGAAAATTCCTGTATATTTCAACTTTAAACTTGAATCTAATAAATGTCCTATTGAAACGCAGATCAGCGTTCTAATATTGTAAGTGGATGGAGGAGAAATGGGCATTTAAATATTGGAATAATGTAATATTGTAGTATGCTAACGAAAACTATGATTGATTTGAAAATCGAGAGGTGAACTAAGCAAGAGGATATTTGAGGGTCGCCTTATTTGAATTGGGAAATATGATATAATCCTGGAACTCGGAAACTAATTACAGTTATTGATATGTGAAGAAACAATCATAAATATAAATACTACAAAATATTAAAAAATATTATTGTATTATAAATTATAATCCGTGGCGAAGCGTGGTATACTTATTTGGTCATCGCCGGATATATTTCCTATAGGATGACCAAATAAGTATACCACGCTTCGCCACGGATTATATAATATATAATATACATATAATACAAACATATTACATATATACATAACATATACATATTATATTATACAAATATGAAATATTGTTATAAGGAAAACACGCACAGTTTTATTATATACAATATAAATAGAGTTCGTGGTTGGCTCGATTGAGGAGTTGGTTTTAAATGCTTTAAAATCCGAATTTTGTGCTTAGTTTACCTCATAATGTTGCTATAGAAATGTGAATGTCACTTTTGACAGAATGAATTGTAATAACGAACGGAGGACATGTATTATATGATTAGAGAATGGAGTTGAATGTGATAGAAATTGAGAAATCCGATTTCCAACCCGAAAAACAAGTTACGATATGGATTCCGAGAATAGAGTCTGTGAGAATAGGGAAGTATAGGCCCAGTATTGATTCCAGCAGTGAGAAGTTTTCAGAATGCGTTTTAAACAAGGAAATGCTTATTATTTCATCTAAAGAAATGCTATTTGCTATGAATTAATGCTATCCTTGGAATAACGTTTTATACTAATAATGAATATAAAAAGGCAATAAATTTATTGATCGGAAAGAGAATGGAGCTAAGAGTGTAATGGGATTATAGAGATACACGAAATATTGCACCTAGAAAAACAATTGAAATCCAATAAAGATATTCAAAAAGATCGCGAAGATTGTGAATACCAGAGAAATAGAGTCATCAAATGGATGAGATTGAGATATTCCTAGAGTGCATTGAAAAAGAAAATGTTACGTGTATTCCACGTCAAAAACGAATGTTTCAAAAAGTATGCACTTCAAAGTTTGAGGGAGAATATTTACTGCTTAGGGAATATTTTTTCACAAAATATAATGTATCAGTACTACTCTTATCTTTATTAACGCATTGTACATCGCTTACATGTAAGTGCTCTATAACAGTGCTTTATCAGTATTCATTTGTATCTGTAGTGTCAGTTCATGTTCGGCTAAAATTTTTCCAAATTATGAACGTTTTTCTATTACTCAAAGGTATTACGCATATAAATCTTGTAAACGAGTGAAGAACAAGTTTCAGTAAAAAACAAGATACTCCAGAATGGAGAGATTCGTACAGGAACTTGTCTTTGTCTTGTTCTCAAGATTAATAATAATGCTTAATAACTTTCAACAATAAGCACATGTTCATATCCTTTGGAAAAACCATAGTCTAACATATCATACAGATAATACAAATACAATAATGGATACTGGGAAAGTATTGATATATGTAGGTAGTGTTCAATGCGTTGATAAAGAGTAAAGTAGAGATAATACTTTATATTTTGAGGGAGAAATGCTCCCATTGCAGAAATTATTCTCCCTCCAACTTGAAGTGCGTCCTTTTTGAAACACTCGCTACAATGATACGTAATCACGAGAAAATTAAGATTTGTAAGCACGATCACTGGGTGAAGAAACAGTTAAATTTGTATTGAAATACAACTTCCAAACGTGATTCCCCATGAGAAACATGTACAGTTCAATATTATCATGAAAATCAATAATCGAAATCGATATAGCACTCAAATCGATAAGGTTGTGTAAAAGATAAATAATGCATGTTGGATCTTAAGTTTGCAATTTAAAAATATTGATAAAAAGGCATGAAAAGACAGTTACATTGTTTCAATTGAGTTCCCAATGTAATCCACCCCGTAAAAAGGGATCAACTTGAAAATAACGCGTGAAACAATCAATAATTGCGTGAAAATGTAGAGAAAGTGAATCGGTATCGATTGGAATAAAAATAGGAAGAACGCGTGACTCGAATCAAAGTCTGGGAAGTAGAATGACCCACGGGGAACAAGGAAAACATGATAGAGCTACGTAAAACAATCGAGTAAAAAATACATGTTTACAATGGGAACATGGAAAAGTCAGCTGCGTTATAAAAATAACTAACTTCCATTCATTTATCTGTATTCTCTATAAAAACCCAGTCTCATTTAAAACGTGAAACGTGGAATAATTATGATAGATATCATTGTAGTAAAGGAATAGAGCGTCATACCATATTTCGGCATTATTATTTTATGGGATGAGTGATTGGATCTTGAAAAGGATTGAGTTCTGCATTGTTTTTGAAAAAGATTTCAAATCGCGTTAAAACAAGTGAAAAAGGAATATCATATCAATGAAGGACTAAGAAGACCTGGTTATCAGTTCTTACAATTATTTTATGAGATGTGATTATACCTAGAAGGGGGTAGACTTTTACAATACTTCGTACCTCAAAATGAACTTTAAATTACGTTGAAACAAGTTAAACTCGATGGAAAACGTTTGAACAATGTAGGATTTGAACAATATAATGTAGGATTGATTGCAGTATGATTCAACTAGTAAATACTGAATACAATAAGTGATGATTGAAATTGAAGTTGAAGTCACAAGATTTCATCTTGTCATCATTAATTAGGATTATTTTCAGTCATTTCGTATTAACGAAATCACGTTTGGAGGCACGCGTACACGTTTTGTCGTTAATTAGGTAGTAAGTGATGAACACATCATTAAAATTCAGTTTCCTGGTACGTTTCCCCCCCCCCCCAAAACAGAAAGAATCTTATACACATACGTAAAATGATCGCAAAACTGATAAATACAGTTTCAAAGAAGGATTGGATAGTGTATTTCAAGGATCAAGTGTATTTCATCATTATAAAAGGGGATTATTTACGATTGCAGTATCAAAACTGAGTTTTCCTGTTAACCTGTGTATTTAAGAAGTTGAAGTAGAAGGAAATGCTTAAACTGATAATAACTGACATATCTCACAACCATTAGAAACACTGCTTAACTCAAAAGCACTGCTTAAAATGAAGAATTAAAGATGACAGAATATATTCCATCATATTATTAAGGATATTAGGGTTGAACGCGCTTTCTTAATTTAAAACGAGTTTCCTTGTATATTCTTTCTTGAGAAAAAGTAGAATTCTATATCAATACTAATATTAATCAAGAAAATTGATAAATTGATATAAGTGTAAATGAAT
The DNA here is from genome assembly GCA_017141395.1 of Laodelphax striatellus. Taxonomy (NCBI): domain Eukaryota; kingdom Metazoa; phylum Arthropoda; class Insecta; order Hemiptera; family Delphacidae; genus Laodelphax; species Laodelphax striatellus. The sequence continues at coordinate 27,431,761 of CM029544.1, forward strand.
AAGATGAAGTATTAGAGTACATTCCATCAGTATTATATTGATTAAGTAACGATTGAGAAGTCGTAGTTTCCCGGGGCATTAAACCTCAAAAATCACGTGAAACTCGTTGAAAATGATGTAATTATATTAAAAAATCAGGATAATAGCGAATTGAATGCGTGTCATTATCTATTGAAACTTATTTGAGGGAATAAGTGCTCATTGCATAGAGAAAATTGTGTTTACCAGTGTATCTGACAACGTCCTATATCTCTAAAGCCACAAAGTGTTCTTCTTCTAAAACCAGGTAAAATTCTATTCATTTACAGTAGAACAGTTGCAAAAAATAAAAAAATATGGTAGCAATAACGATGGTTTAACGGTGCTGAAGTACTTTTCATCATTATTAAATGGAATAAACAATCACTATCTTCAAAAGTTTTGAATTAAACTTCGAAGATCGAGTAATCATTGATAAAAATTCATCAAATTATGTGAATTATCATGATAATGTAGTCGCAAAATGATATGTTTAAGGAATCAGTAATAATTGCACGATGAGAATTGAGTTTCTCGGCGTATTTCTCATCGTAAATGGGTTGAATGCTTTATAATTGCGTAAAACAATGAAAAACATTTGTAAAATGATATTAATGAAGAAGTTGAGTTACTAAAGTACACTGTATTATTATTGAATAGAATAAGGCCCGATTACATAATCGAAAATGAGTTTTCCGGTGTATTCAACCTCAAAAAGTAAGTCAAACTCGATTGAAATTCATGGAATAATAGTAAACGCTCACATGTGATAGCAAGACAGTGTGACAGTAACGTATTCAAAAGATAATTAAGAATTGAAGACGCGAAATTATATCTCTTCATCATTTTGAGATTGAGTATTGATCGCATATTGAAATTCGGTTTCGCGCCTCCTTCCTCCTCAGAGGACAGATGAAACCTTATAAAAAGATAAAACTGACCAAAATTATTATTAATACAGTAATATTGAACAAATGAAGTAACCTGAGTTCATTTCATAATATTAAAATTCCATACGTAGCTTTCTCCGTCAAGTTCCACTTTGAGAATAGAATAAAACTCGATAATAAATTCATATAATATTAAATACAGTAGAAATAAAGTATAATGAAGTTAATGCGCGAGAATAATATTCCATCCTTATTTTGGGGTTGAGTAATCGTAAATGCGAATATAAAAGCGATGAATGGGAAGATCGTATCATTCAAACCGTTTCCTGGTTTATTCCTCAAGACAAGATTTCATTTTGATCGTTAAAACATAATAATAAGTCATTTATATGGTGAGAATAGAGTTCAGATATCTTAACATCGTTATCGAATGTCATAATATTGATGATTGCAACATGTAAATTAAGATTTTGGTGTATTTCTCCCCAAAAACAAGTCAAATTCACTCATAAATACCCGAATTCTTTTTTGTAGTATCAATACAGAAAAACAATCCAAGAGATGAAGGAATGAGGGAACTATAGCCTATCAGTTTGTTCAAGTTCTAGAGTATCAAGAATATCCATTCTTGTTATATTTTCCGTGAAAATCAAGTCAAATTTGTTAGAAATACATGATAAATCGTCGACATTTCATTGATTTTGATGGAGAATCAAGAAAATGAAGGAACTATACCAATATATGTGTTTGGAACAAGTTCATCGCGCGTTTTAGATTTTCGAAATAAGTTTGAAGTCGTTTTTTCGATGTATTTTTGTTGAAAAACAAGTAAAACTTATTTAATGCACACTTATAACACAGAGCACTGATAGATGTTGTTATAATAAATGAATGAGATGACAGTGATAGTTAGAAGATGGAATAGTTGCACAGGGTACTTACCAGCGCAACAGCGGCCTGAGCAGTGGACGGTTATCAGGCGGTGAGTGTCGAATGGATCCACGATCCGCCGGCAGATGATATAAGATAACAAGGAGTCTGTTGGGCAGAAGATCGCCGCGCCGCTCAAACAGGTGTTTATTATGTCATGTGATTCCTGAAGTTTGGTACAACTGTCTTCGAAAAGGGATTTTTTGTGCGGAAAACGGGAAATTTGTCCGCATTGACCATAGGTGCATGTATATGGTGGCGGGAAATTTGGGCTGCTGCCGAGGGGGGAGACGTGGAAAATTTCCAAGAAAACAGGGAAAAGGGAAAATGAGGAGAGAGTCTGTCTACCTGTCTACCTGAATGAGCGCACACACTTTCTCCCCACTCTCACCCCGCTTCACATCAACTACCCTCCTCCCTCTCACAACTCCCACTTTTCTTCCTCCCACATTCCTCCGAGATTCCCCTTCTTCGCAACTCTACTTCGAACAGCTAATTTCTCACTTTATTCTCCTCCCCCCTCCTCCCATGTTCAACCACGATCCCTATCAACCCCTTCATTGTTGAACCATCGCCCTCGATCACTCATTCATTTACTCGTAATAGCATTACCCTATCCTTCACACCAGATTCGTTGATTCAATATTATAAACCAGTCGCTCACCAATTTAAATTCAATACTTGATTTTTTCACTCGACATCTCTTATCACTTCCATCATTAACGAGAAAAATGATCTATCATTGATTTTAGATATATTTTAATGGATCCTATATTACAGTATATTGAATAATTCCATTCCTATAAATGATTTTGCACATGATTCTTCTAACTCTCATTTTTTAAGAAATAGAGTCAGATATTTTTTCTTCTTCATAAAATTTTTTTTCCTTATGATATCGATCTCACACAATAGCTTGATCGTCTCAATTTATTGAGAGCTCCTCTCTTTATCATTATATTTCTTCATAATTTCTTATAAATCAAGTTAATTTGTCTATCAATCGAATTTCAATAGTAATTATTTTCGACAAATTCCTCTAACGTTCTCATTGGTAATGAATATTTTGATTTAAATACTGATGTTCTACTAATCAAATTTCAGCCAAATTAACATGTATGAATATAATAGGAAGCAAGCTTTCAAATCGTACAAGTGAAATCAATTCTCATCCAAAAGTAACCCTTACCGGAGAAGCTCTTGCTAATTGAGGAATATTATTCGACTTTCCAGGAAAGTGTTTTCATTTAATCAATAGCTTGAGTAGGAGGAAAAAATAATTCATCGCTTCTATATTGAATCAAGTACGATAATAATCCAAAGAACAATACGCAAAAACTACAATTTTTTGTAAAAGAAATCAATAGCAATGTGACATTACAAACGTGACATCTTTAATGTGTTCCTGGTTGTGGAGAAGAAGAAGAAGAAGAAGAAGAAGAAGAAGAAGAAGAAGAAGAAGAAAAAGAGTTTAAAAAGCAAAGTGTGTGCTTGAGTGTACTGTACCTGATCGAAATAGACTGTTTCCACAATCAAACCAGCTGGTGTATCCTCAAAGTACAGAGTGACACACGGGAGAAGGACGTTTTTTATTAATTGAATACGCAGCCGACTTTATAATTAATAAATGTTCATTTACACAAAATCAAAGCTTATCATTTGCCATTTCAGTTTAAAAAAGAAGTAATTTGTGAAAAATAATGTTTTCAAGGTTATGTCCATCATTTCGAATGCTTCGAAAGTCAATCACACGGACTAAAATCTTTACAGGGATACCAGCAATTCTTGCATTCTTTAACTCGGCTTCAGAGCATCCACACCTTATTCACCTGCGTCCTCTGCACTCAGAGAAAGTAACAGTCTGGTGGGCTCTGTTGGCATTATTAGACCTTATATTTTGAAGAGAACGGGGCTACAGTTACTGATAATTTGTTTAGTTACATTCGTATGCTTAAAAAATTCTTGAAACTAAGAAGACGACGAATCCCTTTAAAACACGTTTGGTTTCAGGTGAATGGAGCAACATCGCACACCGCAAACACTTCAATAACAGTTCTTAGACGCATGTTTCGGCCGGATTATTTCACGTTTTGGCAATATTCCTTGGCCTCCCAGGTCTCACGACTTCTTAGTATGTGACTTTTTTCTGAGAGTGTACCTTAAAAACTGTGCCTATAACCACAAACCACGAAATTTGGACGAGTTGAAGAATGCAATCATTCAAGAAATTGCTGCCATCCCTGCAAAGATTTTAGTCCATGTGATTTTGAGAAGAGACTTGAGTCCTGCATTAAAAATGATGGACATCACCTTGACGACATTACTTTTTCACAGAATTTTCTTTATACTGAAATGGCAAATGATTAGCTTTGATTTTGTGTAAATAAACATGCATTTATTTTAAAGTTGACTGAGTACTATTAAAATAAAAACCATCCGTCTCCCGTGTGTCAACCTGCATTCCTTTCATATGTTTAAATGGATGATCCTCGAGTTTTTTTTTAGTCAATGTTTTTACAAAATAGATTGTCTGCTCTACAGATTCGATGTGATACTATAGAACATGATAGTACTGTATTCTATACTTTGTATTACTTGTGTAGTATTTGCGAGTACAGAAGCCAGTCAGTAACATTCATAACAACTTGCCAGCCGCCACTTTGACCTTCAGACCTGCCTTGTTTAGCGGGTTGCCGATGCGACCCCTGCAAAGCAGTCCACCATTGTGTAAACCTCTTATTAACGTCCAATGACAATTTGTGTCGTATGTAATTATCTATTGCACACAAGAGCTCAATCCATCAATCATTCAATACCCCATTAACACCTAGCAGTCAGTGATATTATAATACTTTGCCGTCTTTCCCCACAACAACGTTTTACTATTTACTTGGTGAAATCGAATCAAATTCATTTATTCATATATTAAAAAAACAATTTAAAATATAGAAGTATCACAATTAATATTCATATATATTCATATTAATATTCATTGAGTTTACTCCCTGATTATTTTCCGTGTGCAGGGAGGAAAGAATAATACTCTTCATAATAATTATTATTACTCTCCATTGTAAGTGATTGATTGATTGATTATTATTCTAGAATTTGAACTTAGTATAATCTTGGTTTGACATTATTTGAAATCCTGATTGAAAAAAAATCTCTTATCTTCGTATTCAACCATAAACAACGTGACATTTCTTAAAAATATTGACATAATTTGGATTTTTCCGAACACATTCTAAACTTTGTTTCGCAATATTGTGCTGAACGTGAGTGAGAATTATGCTTCATGATGAGTACTTTTAAAATTACAATACTTAGGGCATGGAAAATTGAAATAATTCGTTAAATGTAGTTTCAAACGAATAAACTAGAAGAAATTTAATACCTTGACGAATATTATTGAATAATGTTCATTCAACTCTAACAATGACACTTATTTCGTTTGCAAAGCTGATACACGCGTGTTGAAGGGCTGACATAACATTCATCCTAAATCATACCGGACTCACGTTTTTGTCCAAAATTCTAAGAATGAGTGATCGAATACTGTGTTTCAATAGCCGGACCATCGTCGAAGGTTTGCTTCATTTAATATTTGAGTACTCCTAAATACCAGCGAAACTTGAGGTAGGCTGAAGTTGTGTTGTTTTGAGGATTTGCTCCCCTATGCTTTTCGGAGAATTTGTCAACGTGTGTCTCATGTGCATTGAAGAATGTCAAATTCACTTATAAGATAGGGAGTATCTCACATAAAATGCTCCCCAAGCGCTAAGACCCATCTTAGTGCTTGGCTATTGCTAAACACGTCTTTCATTCTAACATCAATTCACGGCCAAGTGTTAATGGAAAGGATGTCCTTGGACATCCTTTTCCAAGAATGGACATTTATATGTCCAAACTTCGCCGTTTCATGTAGATAAATCTCACTTATGTTCACATTATTAGATTGCATTTTACATTGTTGAAAATTATTAGTTACAATTCATAAAATTACTAGAATTATATTACTTATACATACTTACAACTTTTGTAATCTAGTATCTAAGCAGTTATAATTATTGTTATCTACATGAATAAAGTAATCTAATCTAATCTAATCTAATCTAATCTCTCACGGCCAAGTGTTAATGGAAAGGATGTCCTTGGACATCCTTTTCCAAGAATGGACATTGACATGTCCAAACTTCGCCGTCTCATGTAGATAAATCTCACTTATATCAACATTTTCACATTGCATATAATACTTATATTGTTAAAAATTATTAGTCATATTCATAAAGTTAAAAATTATGTTACTTATACGTACAACTTCTGTAATCTAGAATCTAAGCAGTTATAATTATTGTTATCTACATGAATAAAGTAATCTAATCTAATCTAATCTAATCAATATTATTCAACAACAACAACAATTTTCAAATACATGTCCAATAACACTTTCAATGAGTACTTATAACAGACCACTGGCCAATATCTCAAAATTTGAGCACAATGTTTGGGCAATAATGTTCGATTTCGAAGCGATTTTGTAGACAAGTAACTGACCCTTTTAAAGGGCTCTCATTCACTTACTGGGTCGGACTGTACTTAGAAGTGCTAGTGGATGGCAGCCCTAATGCGGTATGTGAACAACAAGGGTCATGACATATCAGGTCAAGGTTGAACGACCACATATGAATAAGGCCCAGGATCTTGAGTACTGCCGCATGTAGGCTACGTACCCATCTCCTTATATTCAATTTCTCACATATCATTCATTCCAAATCATATCACATATTTCTTCTCATTTTCCTATAGTATTATCAAATTTGAATATTTTCTCCAATATAGAATTATTTATTGTCAAACGCCATGATTGTGTACTTTCTTGCGTCATCATCATCATCATCATCATCATCATCATCATCATCATCATCATCATCATCATCATCATCATCATCATCGTCATCGTCGTCATCATCATCATCATAATATGATGATATCTGATATGATTTTGTCCACCCTTTCTTAAGATTGAAAACCCCTCTTACGAAAATTTTCAAAGAAAAACAATGAATATAACTTTGTTCACAACAAATTCGATGAGGCAGAATCAGCTTTTCACTGGAAGCCTCAAGCTTTCAAGAAAAACAAGGTTCTAATCTTTCCTGCTAAGTAAAAGCATGCATGACTTATTCGGGTTTTTGAACCTTTTAGCTTGAAGTGAATTCACTGGTAAACTAATGGGAAATGAGTCATCTCTGGTGTTGATTTCATTCTTATTACATGATAAAAGGTTTTATTAGAAAGATGGAAAAAATTTATATTCTCGAGTATCAAATGAGCATGCATTATGTTGAATGCATTCAAGTCTTCACATGTTTTTATTTTGCTATGGATGAGAAGAATCATCACAAAATTATCTGGATGATTCAATTTGATATTGATTCTCGATTTGGAAGCTTCAGATTAAAGGATTGAAGTTAATTGAGTAATCGCCCTTGTCAATTGGAACATTGCTTTTCAAAACTATGTCGCATTTGTAGTGGTTTGGAAGTCGATGATAATATAGATAGAAGATAACGTTGAGTTTCGACGTTATTATCCATGTGTTAATACTAATACAGATAAGTCGCTTATCATTGAAGCCACATGGACATGAAAATTCTCCACAAGATTAAGTGTTCCAAATATCAGTGTTATTATTCGGATGATCGCACGCATCGCTTATCAATTAAGTAGATTTGAATAGCGTAATATAGTATGGGACTATCCACTCAGTACGTCAGAAATAAACCATTCTATCATAATATCTATCGCAGCAACAGTAGGATTTACAGCGTAGTCGATTGAAAAGGTCAATAAACAAGTACCCAAAATTAAAATAAAATTTCAAATCATTGAAACTCATTTCCTAGAAAACTAGCTCTCAACTGTAATCGAGAACGAAAACATAAATACAATATAACTCACACAATGGCAACATACAATGTTTGATGCCTGCTGGAATAGGAAACGAATCCATGACAGAAGAGGTAACAAATTATAAAAGTTACGGCCTCAACTTAGTATATCATGAAAGTCGATTCCACACAACTTTTTTAACACAAAATATACGGTACTTGAAAAGAGAATTTTTCTAGTTTCTCATGTCTCAATCTATTATGTTATCTTGGAATAAAACACTAAAATCTTGAAAATTGAAGTTTGAGATAGCATGGGATCCTTGAGTTCATCAAGAGTTGGTTCACCCTAATTATTCATCACAAATTAGTGAACCAATTTCACAAACTACTGGTCTTTTTTCGGGCTTGAGATTTGACAATAAAGAGATATTTATAAAAAAGAGATATATTTAGATGAAAAAAGAAATTCAACCCACATCAAAAATATCGTTGAAAATTGTGAATGAATATCGAGATAACTTGAAGAGGATTTCGAAACGACCAAAAACGAGGTAGAGACTCAAACGATGCACGGATATAATATCAAAAAGAAATTGATTTATAAAAGGATATGTAGACTTCTAATCTTACAAACGCATACATTCTCTAGTACTGTACGTTTTTAGCTATCACATTTCTGAGTACCTTGACAAGCTAGTATTATATTGTAGAGTTTAGAAATCTGGATCAAATCCTACGGTCGTAGACGGAGGCAGATTAAAGATGTACTCAGCATGTAGTCATGGCATATCACTCTCAATAGAAGACTGAGTACTACGGGAAAAAATCAAGAATGAACTGAATACTGCTGAGAAAGTTGAATTGGACACCTTCCACCTAAGAATGTAGTATTACATTCATATCACGAAATAATTCTATCATTATTTACATCGCGGTATTTTAAACCGAGCTATTTCTGTCTGCAATGTATGTGTGCTTTGTAAAAGAATTTTCTCCAAACGTGAATATCATTGGAATTGAAATTATTTGTCATTCTCCTTCGTATACAGCGTACAGCAGAAATACATAAATAGTTTACAGAAAAATATCTATAGAGATCTAAGTAAATTCTATCACTTGAGAGAATTGTGTGACAAAATACTCTATGCACAGTATACTTTGCTTTAATAAATTCAAAATTAGAATATTGTATTGTATGCTGGGGAGTAGCTGCAAAAGTGCACTTTAGTCCACCATATAAATTTCAGAAACACTATCTCAGACTAATACTTTTTAAAAATCGAAGAGAGGCTTCTTTTCATTTGTCTTTAAAAGGCTACGTATTCTCCCACTTCGTCATCTATTCGCATTCAAAGTTTTGAGAATTTTCTTTTTGCTTAGTGGGAACGATGATTTTTAGGCCCTGTTTTTCCGGAAGAAGAAGATTGGACCTTATCTCACGCCTACCGAGAATTAATTTCAGTTTTCTTGCGAAATCGTTTTTGTTTAATCGTTTTTTTAACTCAATTCCAAATGCTGGTAGAAAAAGTAAGTCACTAAAATAATTACCAGTTTCAAACATATTAAAGGACTGGTTATTTCAGCAACAAGAAATAGATAATCTTTTACAAATTCCATCCTAATAATGTCTTTGTAATAGTGTAAAATAGCTATAACAAAATTTATATGTGATATTCTCCTTACCTCATGCGTCAACTTTATAATAGAAAAGAATAATTTTTAATCTTTATGGTGTCATTATGATTATAGGCTATATCAGTTTCCTGAATCAATATACCCAAATTATAATTATTTTAGTCCTATTTCATTAAATCACAGTATCTTTTTATAGTATTCTTATTACTATATTTTCTTTCATCTCGAACTTGGCAATTCAATAATTTAGAATGCAAGAGCGTAACTATAATGCTATTTTATAACTATTTCCTTTCTTCGTAAATTTAGTTCTTGGGTGAATCTCAATTGTACTATGAATAACTTCTTTGTATGATATAATATGCTTCTTCTCTCCAGGGCTGGATTTGAGACTTTGCCGCCTATAGGCTAGAGTAAATCTCTTTAGTTCATATTTATTTCTACAAAAAAAGGATAGAGTTCATGGGTGCTCTCATCATTTTCATCCCACAGTAAATAAGTTTTGAACATTTGTTTATAGAATCAAATTGGTTTGTTTATTCATGCTAAGATTCGTTTGAAGATAAAAGTGATCACTATTTTATAAGTATTTCCATACTCCACTATTCAGAACTATCCATTTCATAATTGCAGTGCTGTGTTCAATTTCAATTGAGCTGTTCTACAGAGTGTAATGGAATCACACATATTGTTAATCACTGGTTTAATAATTGTTTGTTGAAAAATAAATCAAAAACAAAATACAAATTTCTGTGGAACAACTCACTCCATGTCGTCTCAAAGATAAAATTCATATAGCTTTCTTACGAGATTTCTTCATGACAAACTCCTTAATAATGTCCTCGTATGAGGGTGCTTTTTTTTATTTTCCGCAATACAAAGTAATGAGAGTGAGTTCAACCATATTTAAAAAATACTAGTTCACAAATCACACAGATCTGTACATTATAAAGTTGACTGGAAACTATTTGATGAAGGATAAGAGTCGAACTATTGAGGTCTCATGATGATAACAGAATTATCATGACTGGAGTTCATTGGCAAATGCTGAGTTGTCATCGCAGCATGACAAAAGGCCTACCTCATTAGCAGTTGATCTGCCTACGATGCCAATTTATTCAACTTCTGCGTTGAATTGGACGCTGTGCTTTTTTGGCTGCTGCGGAGTTTCACTTCTCTCTGTATCATTATTAATTTATCGATTCCAGTCACCTTCCTTCAATTACTCACTTGCTTCATGATATACTGGAGATACTGAAGTAGTTATTGTGCAGTTTGTTGACCATAAAGCATCATTCATTAGAGTTTCTGCTCGTTTTTTCTCGTCTCTTCAGAATTATTGAGAAATTTGAGCCTCATCTAGGACTCTCTCGAAATGTGATCACACTCTTTCTCAAATATCACCTGATTGTTGATGAATAATACATTACTTGAGTAAAGAATATTCTTTTAAACGTGAGTATACATTATAACAAGTATATCTTAGGGCCACTTTTGTGAACTAGAGGGTTGCTTGAGTGACACTTGAAATTAATGGGATATTTAATACAGTCAGGTATCTCTCAGATCTATTAGCTCTCAGGTGAATTTCCTGATTATTTTTTCACCTGTATAGGATGATAGGGAATGTAATTGATATTTTATTTTCACGTTTATATCATAATAATTATTCTACGAAGCCAATGAGGAAAATCAGATACGAAATGAACACACTTGATTTTCGAGTTTCAACCAATCCCTTTGCAGCCAGTTCAAGATCATTATTTGGCAACTATTGCATATATTCCTGTCAAAATCAGATGATCAATCAAGATGGTTCTAAACATAAACACGATTGGTTCCCAGTAATGTATCGGCTTTTCCGTCTTTAGCGTTAACATGCCCTTCACTTACTGCCCTTCATTAGCACTGCTGTCATATTCAATTTGTGCTTGTCATTAATAAAGTTTAGCTATTCGAATAATTATAGACTAATATTAATATGATGTTATCTTGAGACAATGCCAGTGCTTCCTAGCTAGAAGTGGTGGCATTGTCAGGTCAACATCATCCATCTGCCTGGTAGTGATCTAATAATATTCGAATAATAACTTTCCTGGTAATGACAAGCACAAGTGCTGTGAAACAATGCTGGCAAAGTGCTGTTGCCAAAGACCAGTGGGGTGACAGCTCGATACGTATTGCTGAGACCAATCGTGTTTATGTTAGAACAATAACATGATCATCTGTTTGACGGATGCGTGCAATATTGCAAAATAACGAACAACTTTCTGGATGTCGAACTGGCCTCAGAGCCAAGTATTCATTCGAGTGAGGAAGACCCTACTCATTGAGGTAGATGGCTGTCGGTCTGATTCCCGTCTGACGATGAGCGTCGGTGACGTATCATCTGCACGTGGTGCGGAACAGATGCTGAGGCTGATCTGGGCTGGGGATGCTGGGCATTGATACCGTGTTCCAGAAATTGATGCCTCAGGTTCTGAGTGGCTGACCTGGGCTGCTTCTAGCTGGCCTGCGTTTAAGTGATGTTGTTCGGCCATCGGCAATCAGGTGACTGTTCGAGAGTCGATGAACTCAAGATCGGACTCAGATATTCTGGGGCGGCTGAGCAGGCGTGGATGACCTGATGCTGGGTGACAGGCTGCTGCAACTGTTGCTTCGGTATCTCAGTGCCAGGCGAGGTGTTGAAGGAGGTGACAGATGGGGTAATGGCAGAATGACAGTGAGCTCGCGGTAGCCGCGGCGGCTCCGGCGTCAAGAGCGAAGAATGTGGCGTCGCAGATCAACTGGCTGATCGACTGCGTGGCGACCTTTGTCGACGTGCTGCGATGTTCAGACGCAATGAACTCCGAATGATGACCCGTATCATCATGGCTGTTATCGCAATGTACTTATCTTGTCACTCGTCAAGCCGGTTTCGGTCGGCTTTTATGTGTGTTGACGATCTGGCTCGGCTGTGTGTGGGCATCATGAAATATGGGCTGAAACGGTGCACTCTTGGGATGACATGCCGAAAATAAAAAGCACCGCATCCGAGACGTGATTTGTCGTAATCGTGCTCGTCGGTATATGTTTATCTTTGCGTTTTGTGACGTGATTACAACCACAATGTGTTTATGTTGCGATTTCATGCAAAACAAACAGTGTTAGGCTCGGTGGCTGGCTGTGATTCTACGTGGTGGCCAGGTTGGTGGTGCAACTCGCGCGGTGAAATGGACAGTTCTGAATGGTGGTGTGAGCTAGCATAATGACGGTTGATGTCTGCAGGCAAGACGCGTGGATGCTGCGGGCAGGTGCTGCGATGAACAAATGTTCAGGCGGGATGAGGGCAGGCCTGGGATGGCACCGTGAGGCCAGGCAAATATCGACACTGAGCTGGGAGCGTGAAACGGTGGAAGTCGGCCAAGAAGCCATGCAACAGTGTGCAATTGGTCATGGCGGATGAACAGGCTTGTATCGCCAGAAACTGGTTACAGTTGCGCATGGTGGTGCTCTTGCGTTCCTGGACGGTGGCGTATGGTGGATGGTGTCAGCAGTCGTGGGCACTGTAAAAGGCTCACTGACGAAGCTCATATAACGAAATGGTGCATACCGTATAATTCAGTCCTCAGTGAATATAACTGATGATTCCTGTGACCTTCGCTGACCATAAAGTGTGCGATGGGCATGAAACGCCAGAATGTCTGTCATTGTTGGGTATGAACGTTGTGGCTGATGGGATTGTGGGAATGGGTTGAATATCTTATTTTTGTTGGGCAATGCGGGAGCTGAGTGAGGCCGGTGTTTGGTGGGCAGGCGATTGGTTGACGATTAAAAACTGGGCATTTCGCTAAGGCTCGGTGGGCGAGACCAATACTGTTCGAAGGCACGAGACTAAAATAGTCATCGGTTCCTGGAAAAGAAATTCTCTGGCTGAAATTATGGGCTGGTGCGGAGACTGACAGTGGGCCAGCAGGATGAGCCTGAACAGGCATATTTCGTTGCAAAGTGCACGGATGTTTCTGATTGCTGTGGTGGACTAAAGATGCGCTGTACTTGGCTACAGCTCTGTGTTGCAGTTTACGTAAAGCAAAGTAGTACTGTGCATAGTGTTGTCCTGAATGGTCTCAGGTGGGAGACGTTGCAGATCTGTAAATGTGTGTTTCTGTGTGTATTTCGCTGTATACTGCTGACAGGCAAGTATTTAGGCTCTTCATTATCCCGGGCTGTTCACGTTTGGAAGACCTTTACCAAGCACGTGCCGGACAGTCAACTCGGGTTCAAATACTGCGATGACCAGTGAATTGTTCGTGATGTGCGTAATGTACTACATTCTTGGTGAAATCCCAGCTTTCTCGGCTTTTCGGTCGTTGGACCTTTTTTCCGTGAGCTCGATCTTCTATTGATGCGCCGTGTTTGTGCTGAATACCATCTTAATCTGCCTCGTATCACGGGTCAGTTCTGAAGCTCTGACAACAGGCTTGTAGCAGGGGCTACTCGAAATGCTGACTACGGTGTTTGGAGGCTGTGTGCGTTCAGCATGGAGGTCGGTGGCACTGTCCTTTGTCGTCGGTGGCCTGGTTTGGTCGTTCACTGCAGTCTCGGTCTCGTTCATGACCTCGGTGACAGATGTGCCGTTGAGGCCTTAAATATCTTTCGTCTCAAATGGCGCATGGTGTGTATGGGCTGGTGCTCTCGGGCCGGTGGTTGGTGGTTCGCTGGTGTGAATGAACGTGGGGTGACCAGGCACGCTCAAGGGATCCATCTCATGCTTCAAACTCCCGATTTTCAGGACCACAGTTCCGCCAGACTGCTAGATTGTGAATGGTTGTGAAACAGAAAACATGCCGTGACTGTTGGTGGCATGGTACATTTCATGCGTGAAGTTGAACCCGGGCCAATTTGTTCTCTTCAATCGTGGATGCGGTCGACCAGCTGTTGCATCAAGCGGTTATATTGTTATGTTTCGTTCTCGACCAGTTGAAACTGGTTACAAAATGATTTCAATAGATGACCTGTTTGGTGCAACGATCGTTTACGCTCAGTCTGCTGTTGCTGCGGGCTGGGCTGTTGCCTGGAAGTGGTATGATGGGAATGGTTTATTCTGACGCGTGAACACGGTCCATGCCTGTTGCGCTGACCCGTCTGCCAGTGGGCTGGCGAAGACCGTGCGTTGCTCGATCGAACTGCGGCTGACCAACGGCTGAATGTTGGGCATGTCCGTGGTAATGACGTGTATCCTGCCCATGTGGCGGCGTGGACGCGTCGGTTTTGGCGGATAACGTTATCTGTATCGACTGGCTTATCGACTTCAAATACCGTCGTTTATGTGTTCACAATAATGTTCAGTAACGTTATAATCGCTAACTTCGATGAACGATATTATTCGCAACAGTTGATTGAATTAATTTATTTTAGTGTCCTGCTTATTCGTATATGGAGACAATAGTCTCTATTAAGATCATTCCTTTGTGCTGATAGAAGATTTTCAGTTTTGCTTAATCGGATTTCACACGAAATGAACAAGGACAAAATATTTAATTGAGTGAAGTATCCTTAGGTGGTCTGCTTCTTGCGATGCAATGCTCAACAAGAGCAGCGTATCCTTTTAATTTGTACATATCAAAGGTCAGTGTCAATTTTTCCTGTGAAATTCGTCTCGCTCGTGTCTTTGTCACAAATTAAGCTAGCTTAACGTAAAATCAAATCAGCTCAAATTAGGGTCCCTTATATTAAAAGCTTCTAGAATGCAGCTAGGATTAGAACGGTATGCACATGAGACGGCATTCCAGGTTTATTTCAAATCTTCATAAGGAAAAGTAGAGTGGGCGTGAGAGATATAGCCAGATTCCTGAAGCACCTTTTTATTTCATCTTCCATTTCAGTGGAAAGTAACAAGGATAATGTCCTGCTCTCAGTTTGTCGAAGAATGTCTACTTGTTCAAAAATATCCTACACAATAAGAGCACTGACGGACGAAGGTAACAGCAGGAAAATACTGCAATTAATTCTGGGAAAGGAATAATTAGCGCTTGAATTAATATTATAAATTAGCAAGTGAACAGGGCTGTGAATGTCTTTGTACTGATGTACAAACGTGCACAAAAATCATTATTTTATAAGGTAACTGGATATTGAGAATTCACAGGACTATAATTGTTAAAGAGATTGGTGGAGGTATTAGCTTGAGAATAGAGTAATGAATATAATACTTGGTTAAATAATAGATTATGAAAATATGGTATAGATATGATCGTCTACTCTATACAAACAAATCGCAAATCTTCTTGCCTTGTTCTATTAGTTTGTATAGAGTAGACGATTATATGGAACAATATTTCGATTCTATATTCTAATAGTTCATGACGTGTTTTAATTATCTTATCGATTTTGCCCTGCATAGGGGATGATTATTGTATTTGTGCAGACTACGTCAAATGAATTTCCAATTCAATTGGCTGTCTTATCATTGTGAAACTTTCACCAGACATTAGCTGTGGAAAAATCTGTGAAGCTCTCGCTAATTGAGAGCGGCGACAGACACGTCGTTGCCACTTATCATCACTCGCTGTTCAGCAGACGGAAAGGGGAGAAAAAAGGACATTTGAACTCGACTGGTTCAACGTAGTTTGCTGAAGATCATAAGTTAAACTCTTCGATTTGTGAGAGTGTGTTAGTACAGAGAACATTAGTGAAAACTCTCCGTGATAGTGTGAGAGAATGTGTGTGCTAGTACAGAGTACCTTAGTGAAAACTGTCCGTGGGAGAGATGAGGGAGTGTGACAGTATTGGAGGAAAAAGCAGCAAGTACATTATGATAACTGTGCTCATGCGTAGCAAGTACCTGACGCACTTGATAAGAAGGGTACTTGCGGGGTGGCCCCACGGCGAGCAATCTCATTGTACATCATTGGCTACCATCTATTCGACAGGTTAATTTGTGTGGGACGTGAGTGTGCGTGCGCACAGTGCCTTCCTTATCACGTTGACTCCCTTCTGTAGACCGCGGCAAAACTGTTTGGGCCAGAGGCCGTGTTCATCCAGCATGGGGCCCCCTCCACAGACGGCTCTCACGGTCATCTTCAAGGACCCCGCGCTACTCCTCAAGTTCATCTCCTCCGAAGTTCCTCAAAATTTCACATACAACGGCACTGCTGGTGAGTTTTTGGCCAAACCTAACCTCAAAATGACAATTGTCAGATTTGAGACAACATAACAGCGATTTTGGATTTACATCAAATTTAAATAGAAAGGAATCATTCATTTGGATTGAACAATAAACAATTATATAAGAGAGCTGAGAACTATCGAATTTGAAAGAAAGCTATCAATACTGATAGAAACGATTCCTGTGTTGTCAAAATATATTCAACTTCGTAAACTTTGTTATCATTTCAAACTTTTGAAAGTTCGCAAAGAGAAGGAAGATCAATTACAGTTTTGGAAACATATGTTTTCATTTAAAAGTTTGATAACAACTCTTTGGGAAGTTTTTATACATACAGGGTTGGTGAAAATTATGGAAACGGCTTAATACTATTCTTATACGAAGGTAATTTGACGGTAGGTGATATTGGGGATCACACTGAAATTGAAAATACTACTACACTGTGACTTCAAAAATCTGGTCCACTATCTTGGATCCGCCATGTTGAATATAACTTCATTTTGTTAAATGGTAAGGTGGTCATGTTATACATGATTTCGATACAGAATTTCAAGAGAAAATGAATGGTGGAAACCACACATCGATTTGTCGAACGGGTTTAAAGGTATTTCAATTATTAATCAGACATATTCACTCAAAATCAGTTAATATCTCAAAAACGGTTTGACATTTCGATGTACGGTTTTCACCTTTCACTTTACCTTAAAATTCCGTATTAGAATCATGTATCGAATCACACCTTTGTGATTTGAAAAATAATGGCAAATCCAAGATGGCGGACTAAATTTGAAAAAGTCACTGTAAAGTAGTATTTATGATTTGATAGGATCCTCATTCACCCCTACCATCAAATTACCTTTCTAATATGAGATATCAAGCCGTTCTAATACTTTTCACCTACTTTGACAATGTAAATATGTCTGATTAATAATTGGAATATCTTAAAAACCGTTGGACAAATCGATGTGCGGTTTTCGCCATTCATTTTCTCTTGAAATTCTGTATCGAAATCATGTATAACATGACCACCTTACCATTTAAAAAAATGATTTTAGATTCGATATGGCGGATCCAAGATGGCGGACAAGATTTTTGAAGTCACAGTAAAGTAGGATTTTAAATTTTATTGCGATCCCGAATGTCACTCACCGTCAAATTACCTTCGTATAAGAAATAATATTGAGCCGTTTCCATAATTTTCACCAACCCTGTAGTTTTAACGTTTTAAAGAATGAGAACATCTTTCAAGTTATGGTTTCGGAAAGATCGACTTTGTGAGACGACCCACGAAAGGTTAGGTTAGGTTTGAATCGACCAATATCTTGAACTATTATCCATTCATAGTCGTTTATGCAATGGTTGTATTATGAGAGCCTTTAAATGACGAGTGAGATACCGAGGTTAAAATACGAGCGGCAACGCCGCGAGTTATTTTAAGGTATCTCAAGAGTCCTCATTATGATACAAGTTTCAAATTCCATTTCGAAAAAGCTACAAATTCGATTTCAATTATAAAACTTTAATATAATTGCTTATATCTGTAAAATGAGATGATAATCTGTAATATATCTGTAGTGATCCATTTATTGATTCATTGTATTATTTTTCTAGCCTTTCATCAATATAGTTCTTTATAGCCTTATAGGATTCCACACGTTCAGACTCTGAGAATGCTTAAACATTTCAAATCTTGTTTGGAATAATTTTACCAAAAGCTAAGTTGATGAAGCTAGAGTGAAGTTGACAATACAAACGGATGTTGCTCCCAAAAATGAAATTCCAAAAAGTATTTGAGTATGACAATAATTATTCAAATCGAATTTTTGATCCACGAGAGGTTTAAACCACACAAGCCACTGAACTATCTTTTATGATACAATAACTATATTATCATATATAACGAATAACAATGAGAGCAGTTGTCAATTTCCTGATAAGTATTCTTGTTGTACTGGGACTGGGGCTGTACTGACAGGGAAATTGAATTGTTATAGTGATAGGGATCCACAATGAAGGAGTATTGTTTGCAATAATTTTCGGACAAAATGAAAACATTCTATTAGGGACCTCATAAACAAAATAAATACATTCTATTGAGGACCTTATAGACAAAATGAAGACATTCCATTGAGGACCTTATAGACAGAATAAAGACATTCTATTAGGGACCTCATGGACAAAATAAAGACATTCTATTGGGCCCTTATAGATAAAATAAAGACATTCTACTGAAGACCTCATAGACAAAATGTAGCCTAATGTAGCCTAATAATGATGGAAGATATCTATGTAGCATGAGGTATGTGAGAAAATGGATACTTTGATGATGATTCTCTTGAGTGAAACATGAGTAAATAAATCAGATGACATTCTAAGATTTTTTTAATCATTACCGATACTGGAAAAATCATTATAACAATAAACATGCAATGCACAAAGAAATAAAGGAGAACGATTTGAGTAATAATTTAAAGCATATGGGAACTGAGAATCATAATCAATGAGACTCGAAAAAGATCAAGACGAAAAGGAAAAGAAGAAATAAAAAAAGATGAAAAACCAGAAGAGAAATACAAAAAGCAATAATAAGAGGACAACAAGGAAAAATATGGAGACAACAAGGAAGATGAGTAGCAGAGGAAGATAATATTATTTTTCCTACAGTTATCTCATGAAGTGGCTGTTCCTGCACTGATTTCAGTACCTAAAATGCTACATTTACGCTCTAATACGGTAAGTAGCTACTTACCACACTCCAGATTTAGCGTATTCTCCTCAGCTTTTCAAGACGATTTATATAATATGCAGGATTTAGGCTTCAACTTGTAATTATTTGACTCGATTGAAGTGTTGAAGTGCTTGTATTTTTCCCGGAAAACAACAAGATTTCATACTCAAGTTGGTATTGCTCTCAAACTATCAAATAAATGGAATTGAAATTGGTCTCAAATTGTAGAGCTGAACTTGCTCTTCAACTTTCACACCATAAAATATACTTCTTGTTTATCAATAGATGAATAGATAATATATTACAAATATCCTCATTTTGACATGTTTTGAGAAAACTTAGTTATTACTCAGTTATTTCAATATTAAACCTGGAATTCGATTTGTACGGATAGAATGGTTAATACCATTCGGTTTACAAGAACATTTCCATGTTCAAAAAAACTATTTTTAGATTAAACATTTTTGATTTTCGAAAGACAATAACATGATAGGACTACCTGTCAATGTTTATAAGTATGCTCTTGGTGT
This sequence comes from Laodelphax striatellus, assembly GCA_017141395.1. Taxonomy (NCBI): domain Eukaryota; kingdom Metazoa; phylum Arthropoda; class Insecta; order Hemiptera; family Delphacidae; genus Laodelphax; species Laodelphax striatellus. The sequence continues at coordinate 27,451,533 of CM029544.1, forward strand.
CAAAATATTTCGAAATATTTTGACACCAAGAGCATACATATGATTGCGAATTTCTGCCATTCAACAGTTGAAATATTTGAGGAATCTCCTACTCTATTGGCTGACAAGTAGGCCACGCCCCCAAAGCAATTCATCCTGAAGCAACAGGTTGCAGAAGCAAAAACAGTTCCTTGTCTTTGGCCACGCCCCCTTTGCGAATTTTAACCATTCAACAGGTGGAATATTTGAGGAATCTCCTACTCTATTGGCTGACACATAGGCCACGCCCCCAAAGCAATTCATTCAGGAGCATTAGGTTTCAGAATTGAAAACATTTCCCTTTCTCTGGCCACGCCCCCTTTGCAAATTTCTGCCATTCAACAGGTGGGATATTTGAGAAATCTCCTACTCTATTGCCTGACACAAAGGCCACGCCTCCAAAGCAATTCATTCAGAAGCAACAGGTTGCAAAAGCAAAAACAGTTTCTTGTCTCTGGCCACGCCCCCTTTGGTATATCTCGACATTCAACAGGTGGAATATTTGAGGAATCTCCTACTCTATTGGCTGACACATAGGCCACGCCCCCAAAGCATTTCATTCAGAAGCAACAGGTTGTAGAAGCAAAAACAGTTTCTTGTCTCTGGCCACGCCCCCTTTGGGATATCTCGACATTCAACAGGTGGCATATTCGAGGAATCTTCTACTTTATTGGCTGACACATAGGCCACGCCCCCATAGCAATCCATTCAGAAACAACAGCTTGCAGAAGCAAAAACAGTTTCTTGTCTCTGGCCACGCCCCCTTTGGGATATCTCGACATTCAACAGGTGGAATATTTGAGGAATCTTCTACTCTATTGGCTGACACATAGGCCACGCCCCCAAAGCAATCCATTCAGAAGCAACAGCTTGCAGAAGCAAAAACAGTTTCTTGTCTCTGGCCACGCCCCCTTTGAGATATCTCGACATTCAACAAGTGGAATATTTGAGAAATCTTCTACTCCATTAGCTGACACATAGGCCACGCCCCCAAAGCAATCCATTCAGAAGCAACAGCTTGCAGAAGCAAAAACAGTTTCTTGTCTCTGGCCACGCCCCCTTTGGGATATCTCGACATTCAACAGGTGGAATATTTGAGGAATCTCCTACTCTATTGGCTGACACATAGGCCACGCCCCCGAAGCAATTCATTCAGAAGCAACAGGTTGTAGAAGCAAAAACAGTTACTTGTCTCTGGCCACGCTCCCTTTGCGAATTTCTGTCATTCAACAGGTGGAATATTTGAGGAATCTCCTACTCTATTGGCTGACACACACGCCACGCCCCAAATTCGATTAAGTTAGAAGCAACAGGTTGCAGAAGCAAAAACAGTTCCTTGTCTCTGGCCACGCCCCCTTTGCAATTTTTCGCCATTTAACAGGTGGAATATTTGAGGGATATTCTACTCTATTGGCTGACACATAGGCGACGCCACCAAAGCAATTCATGCAGAAGCAAGAACAGTTTCTTGTCTCTAATATTAGGCTGTAATATTAGAATATTAGGTTTTATCATTGTGTTGTTTTCATAATCCGTTATTAGTGAGCATCCAAAGGTGCAACTGGACAATCTGAACATGCATTCCAAATTTGAACGCATTTGGTTCAGTAGATTTCTAGTTCTGCTGAATGAATGAGTGCCTTTCTGCTTTTATATTATATAGATAGATAGATTATTATTGATTTGAATGATTTTCCTAATTATTTGACCAAATTACAGGCGTTTTCACAATCACAGATTGAAAAATTTCTTGAAAAGTGAAAAATAGCTAGGTTCTGATAAATAATTAACTTACAAAAAATATTGAAGAATCCCTTTTTATCAAAACAATACTGATATGTTTATATATATAGTCCAACTCCATTATTATTTTGTCAAAATAAAACTCTTCATCTATCTTCTATATTAATAAAAGAGAGTTGGTGTCTGTACGCTCGCTTATAACTCGAGAACGGCTGAACCGATTTAGATGATTTTGGATTAGTTTGAATTGTTACAGCACTGGTTAACATAATATGTATTGGAATATAAGAAATTCCCTTTATAAATAATAAATAATTAGTAAATTAATGACCTAACCTATCAAACATGACATCCATTCTGATCCAGTCCAAACAATAATGCTCCTATAAAATCGATGTGTAGTTGAAGATGCTACAATATAGGTCTTCAAAAAGATGACCGCGATGGTCTATTGGTTAGCGACTCTGCCTTCCACGCAGAATTCGCAGGTTCGAATCCGAGACGGGGGAAATGTTTTTGACAACTTTCAGCATTGATTAATATTGATTATTATCCACTTGCTTTAAAAATTAGTATTTTGCAGATTTATTTTAATATTTCCATCAATAAAGCGAGTGGATATAGATATTTTTATTACGTGAAATTTTTTTGGTTTTGGGGGGTGGGGAGGTGACATGAAGGGGGGCGTTTGGGGGTGACATGAAGGGGGACATTTCGGGGGTGAAATTTTTGGGGGATTACATGAAGGGGGCCGATTGGGGAGAAGAGGGGGATGACATTTGGTGGGAAAGAGGGGGTTGACATGAAGAGAGATTTGTGGGGGGAATGAAGGGGAAGCATTTGGGGGGATGAAATTTTGTTGGGGTTGGCATGAAGGGGGGACATTTGTGGGGAGAAGAGGGGGGACATTGGGAGGGGGGATGAGGGCGATACAAAGTTCGCCGGGACAGCTAGTAACAAATATAACCTTCAAACCTTGCGTTAAGGTACGATATAAGGAAGCTATCTCCCTACCTTGTCTAAGTACGAATTTCACGTAAGAATTAAAAGAGACCCTTTTGCTCGAAAGTGTTCCTTTCGTTCAAGGAACGTTCATAATTATGGATTTCACCTAGAGGTGGCTTTTCAAGGGGCCCTTTCCGAAAGAAACCCTCAAGGAACGTTCATAAATAAGGCCCCCAGAGACCAGATGTTCAGGCACTATTAATACACGCAGGCAAAAAGGCGCTAAATATAAGAATAGGCACTTCAAAATCGTGAAAGGCATAATGTATTCCTGATACAGTTTTGTGAAAAAATTATACAAGAAATTGAAAAACTTATATTTCACTGATTACACATGATCAATACGTGTTTCTTAAAGTTTTATTACTCTGAATCTTCTTTTATTTAAAGAATATTTGTCATTATGATGAAACGCCTTTCTAGATCAACTGTTGTAACTGTTGCATATCTGAAGCACACTATCGGATTTGAAGAGAAGCAAGATTTAATAGAAGTATTACCTTGAAATAATATACTGTGTATATGGAATATTAGTTTAATACATTCGGCCTTAGTTATGATGGTGGTTATGGTATTATTCCAGTGTTGACGAACTGGATCCTCGGCTTTCACTGATAAAGTGAGGTGAGGAGGACAAAACGAGACTTGAGAACAGCGTCAAAAGAGAGATCCGATTGCAACCTAGTTGTTCGTTCACCTCTGCATTTTCCGATAGAGTCCAAGGCGAATGGAAAAGCGCGCTAGGATACCGATAGAAAGTGAGGTTTTCTGAGGGAGAGAGAGAGAGAGAGAGAGAGGTCTAGCGCCCCGTGTCATATGGGGATATGCACTCGCCTCAGAAGCACTTGTGGGGCTATATGTCCTTATGGGGATGTCCTCATAAGGACGTGGCCGTTTTTATAGCTGGAATCGTTAATATTTGCTTCTGGAAGTATAATAAACTCATTTTTATCGAAATCGAAAAATATCCTCATAAGTGTTTTTCAGACGATTTGCCAAGTTGGGGTATAAACCGCCAGGGCTGCGCTGAAAGCAGTTTTATCTCTTCAAAAAGAGAGAAGAAAATGGTCCATATGGGGAGATGAGCTGTGATTGGCTCATTTGAATTCCAGAGAGAATAATTGTGTGTCAATGGTCACTTGTGAGACTTCGAACTGGCAACAGCGCCTCACTGTTGCCAAGTTGACAATCTCATAACTCCTAGCGTCCAGGTCCAGTGCCCGTGTCTGTCTAATATGCTTTACAACTTTGAAAACCTAGAGACCGATATTAAAGATTTTGATAATGGGGTCTCGTGGGAGGTTAGGGGTGGTGGGGGATTGATTCGATTTTGGCTGAAACCGTCAGGAAAAATCTGACGTTTCGAAAAAGTCTCCCCCTTTTTTTTTAAACCGCGAAAAACCCCCCTTATTTTTTGTGAAATATTAAATTTTATTTTATCGCTTAAAATTGAAGAGGAAGGGATTCTATACAGGTTTGCATTGTTGTTTTTTTATTTTTGGGCGATTTTTAGGTACAGGGGGGGAAGGTAAAAATAAGAACTTTCCATTCTTTGAGATATTTGAGAAATTTCAAATGCCAATCGATTCAGTTTTTCAAGGACATTTTTTTCGTTTTTTGAACTCTCCTCTATTTCAAATAGATACAGGGTGGTGCGCGAAATAGAGGTCAATTATTGAAAATCTATGTCCAAAGGAAAATTTCGGTTTTCTCGACGTGAAATGGTAGCAGAGAGTGAGTAGATGACGTTTTTTAAGATTTGAACTTTTTCGGGTGATTGGGGTAAGTGCGTCTAGGGGTGAAAATTCTCGACTTTTTAAATATTGGAATTTTTGAAAAATTCTTTTTTCCATTGTATAGAGCTTCGAAAGCTGATTAAGATGGTATGTGGGAAAAGTTTTTCGGATGAAAATTTGAGTCGCCATATTGGAAAAAAGGCCTCTTCTATATAAATTATTGATTAAACATTTTTTTTGAAATTTTTTTTGTACTTTATCACTTTTATGTGAAAGTTAACTACAATTGAATTAGATTATGAAAAAATCACGTTTCTCGATTCAAAATGGCGGAATCTAGAGGGGGGTTTGATAGGGGGGGTAAATCAAAATATTGATATTTTCGAAAAATGAATTCCTGCATCGGAAACGGCTCCAAAAACTATGTTGAACACCGTTTGAGTTAATTCTTTAAAATCACGCGAAAAAGAGTTAGGGTTGAAAAATCTATTTTTCATGAAAATTGGTGAAAATCTAGGGCACAGTGTAAAATAAACTTTATTGTTTGATGCAAATTTCGAATTTTTCCGAAGGGATGAGGTGAGCAGTGATTGACTCGTTATGAAGATGCAAAAGAAAGCCAAGAACTGTTTTCTGGGTACGGTATTATGTAGCACCCCCAAGTCACTAGAGGGAAAACAATGTTCAAAAACGGCTTGAGATTAGGAAAATTCAATGATCAAAAGCCTGTAAAACATGGTAAAATCGGAAAATGGGCGAGCGAAGCGAGCCTGTGGGTCATTTGTGACTCACTCGTTGGAACCCAGGGGGCGCAGCCCCTGGTAAAGCGAGCGTCACACTTTAATGTTGGATACACCAAATATAGTTGTAATAGTTATAGGTTTTATTGGAAAATAAATAATTATTTATTTATTTAAAAGAATATATATAATCATACACCATACAACTATCCTATGATTAATGTTATAGCAGGAGCCAATTAACTTGTCATAAATCAGCTGATCCAGTAATAATTAAACAGTGATTTCGACACAATAATCAAAAGGCTTGAAAGTCTTAAAGACCTTTAAAGTCTTTAAAAGACCTTTAAAGTCTTTAAAAGACCTTTTTAAAGAAGACCTTTCAAAGAATAACTTTTTAAAAGACCTTTTCAATAATCTGCGAGATTCAGCATTTGTAGGTCAAGTATTGTGATATTGCTCTTTGAGACAGCTGATTTCTGACAAGTTGAATTGGATCCTGCTATAGCCTCAAATGGTCAGCTGTTCGGACATCGAACTTCCTGACAAAAACGTTTCTAGTGATTGGTAAAACCCCAAGTTTAAACTAAAAATTGGTTTGATCGACGTTGGAGAAACCGGCCCCATTAATCCTAGCCATTGCTGTACTCTCAACTATCCAACTTGATAGTAGGTTCATCCGATTCTGAATACAAACAAATGCTACAAAATAATATCTCTCATTAAATTTTAAAGTTTGCATTTGGCGAATTTAAATAGTTTATAGACAAATTGAAAATTTTCAAACAATAATCACAGCTTCCCAGTCTTCCATGTGATACCTGTTGTTGAGCCTGTAGGAGCAAAGCTCAACAGCTATTCCAATCATTTTTAATTACAAACAGCACTAACTCATAGGGTATGCACACATTTTCAAATTTACCATTGTAACCATTATTTTCTAACCATTGTACGGACCCAACGGGGGTGCGGAGGGTGTAACTACCTGCGAGCGCCGCAAAGTGCGAGCACAGATAAGGTATAAGGCATATATAAGGTATAAGGTATAAATAAGGTATAAGGATTGTACATTATCTGTGGCGCGAGTAAACAATTTGTATTTTACAAAACAAATATGGTAGCCTACAGCTATCTAGTTGAATTGAAACTGGATGGATAGGAATTATATGACATAAATACATTAGAAAACAGGTAAGTTTTATAAGCCTCAAATCTTGTCTCAATTTATCATTTAAAATTTTTAAATTTACCATTTTCTAACCATTGTACGGACCCAACGGGGGTACGGAGGGTGTAACCACCTGCGAGCGCCGCAAAGCGCGAGTGAGCAATTATTATATTTGTATTTTACAAAACAAATATGGTAGCCTACAGCTATATACTTGAATTAAAACTGGATGGATAGGAATGATATGACATAAATACTTAGAAAACAGGTAAGTTTTATAAGCCTCAAATCTTGTCCAATATTTAAAAAGAATTACTTATCTTTTATCTCTAATTTTGAAGAATTCAAAGCAATTTGAAAATACTTTTGAAGACTTATTAAGTCTCATTAAAGATTCCACAAGATTTCAATAGATTTTACACTTGTTTGAAAAATCTGCACGGAGTATTTTTGGTTGTATCGATCATAGTTTTTTTCAAATATAGTTGTTAAATATTTATCTAACGTAGCATCAGAATCCTGACGTATGGTAACCCTATCCCGGAGGTGGAAGGCTAGGAGTTAACTTAAGGAGGATGACACAATTCTAATATAATCATGATACAAAAGGTCGAATATGACTACTGACACAATCATAAAGCACTCTCAAAGGCAATCATCAAACACTTTAGCAAAAGGTGACAATTGAGTTATTGGGCGGAGGTTGGATAATTATGTCATTTCTCCTACCAGATTTGAATATAGGAGTAACCCTGCCAATTTTCCATCTGGAGGGGGATATCGAGGATCTCAAGGACAGATCAAAAATGATCTTCAAGGGGGGACCCAAAATTTCAGCACAACCCTTACAACAAATGAAGGGACATTATCTGGTCCACAACCAGTACAAAGTCTCAAATCACCTACCGGTATTGCTGCAATTATGACTCTCAAATCAACAGAACTGATTGAGAGAGGAGGGACATTCAGTCTACTGTCTAGGTTCACCTCATTGTTAATATCCAACTACGACTCATCAGAAAATACTGAAGAAAAATACTAAGCAAAACCATTAGGCATATCATGGAGTCCAAAGATCTGATCACCCCAATGCATACCCTCCTGTGTAGAACTGTTAGCTCTTCTTGTATTGACAAATCCCCAGAAGCTCTTAGCATCGCTTTTAATATTAGTCTCAACCCCATCTAAATAATTATGATATTCATGAGCAATAAATTGCTTAACCTGAGTTCTCAACCTTTTGAATTGCTCATTGTGATATAGAGAGAAGTGCTTCTTAGCGCATCTGTCCTTCCTCCGAATTATCTCAGCATTGAACCAAGGTGGATACTTAGTACCCCCAGGCCTGACCATCCTCTTTGGAATACAATAGTCAAAGCACTCATAGATGAAGGTATAAAATAAATCCACAGCCTCATCTACATTACTTAAATTATCCATAAGCCCCCAGTGATAGGCTCTCAACTGATTATAAACCAGGAGATAGTCAGCCCTCCAAAAGTCAAACAGTTCAATGCAACTCAACTGAGAATTAGCAGTGGACCATACCATACCTGAACTGTGACAACAAGAGAAGGATGATGAGCGTCCTCAGGAACCAGGGAACAATCACTTCGCTCGACCCTGATATCAACATTAGAAAATACTAGGCCCAGAATACGATCATTACAATTATTAAGAACTAAGTTACAGAGAGCCAGATCATAGAAGCCCACAAAAGAAGCCAGTTTCCTAGCAGAAGGAGAGCCCAATTCCAAACGATATCTATCATTATTAATCTCAGGTGTGTTGACTTCGTAGATTTACGAATCCTATGAGCATACTTCCCAGTACATATATATATTATATTAACTATAAATTATAAACAGATATAATTCCCTATAAACTGCACATCAATATTAATATTTTAATTACTATTTGCCAAAAAAGAACATTTTACAAAATTATATATTTACATACAAAATAAATATTAAAATAGATATTGAAATTAGGTAAGATAGAGTGAAAAATTATCTGATTTCAAAATATCCCTTGTCCTGTTTCATTGATCATAAAACATAAAATAAAATAAAATCCAAGTAATAAACATCATAATATTATTATTAGAGAAACGAAAATCCAAAGAAAGCTATTCTATCTATTTATTTTAGCTTGAATAAAATAAAATCTTAGTAATAAACATCATAATATTGTTATTAGAGAAACGAAAATCCAAAGAAAGCTATATATACGATTCTATGCAATAATTCATGTATTCATATCAGTTTGACTGCCATATCTAATAATTCCTTAGAATAAAATTCGTATTGTAAATTAACCCTATCAATTGTAAACATAATTTTTTGTCATTTTAATCATTTATCCACAGTCTAATAATTTTCAATCAATAATTATAATTATAAATTATAATTTTGTCAATTTTTAATAAATCATAATCACTATATTTATAATCACTATATTTTTACACCTCATTCAAGGTCTCAACTTTCTTATAATTTTCAGTTTGTGGTACACAATATCTATGATTAATTAGTGTTGATTGTAAGGATATCCTTATTCTAGGAATTAATTCAATTTATTTACAAATAAAGAATAATCTAATCTAATCTTTCTTGCCTTTTTTGCCGCAAATTTCTGAATTATGCTATCAAAAGAAATCATTGAAGCCCTTTCGTGTTCAATTGAGATAATAATACGATTTGTGAGTATTTTCTGTTGCATAGCGTTCCTCAAATAGGTTTTTATGAGCTTCAATTTACTGAAACTCCTCTCTCCAGTTGCTACAGACACTTGAAAAGTAACAAAAATTCAAATATGTTTGAAGAAAACAAATATATTAGGGTGAAATATCCTTCTCTCATATACCCATAATTAATCTCCCATATCCCCTTAATTCCCCTGTAATATCCTCATAATTCCTTCTCTCATAGCCTCATAATTCCTTCTCTAATATCCCCATAATTACCTTCTCTCATATCCCCGTAATTCCTTCTCTCATATCCCCATAATTACCTTCTCTCATATCCCCATAATTCCCTTCTCTCATATCCCCATAATTCCCTCTCTCATATCTCCATAATTCCCTTCTCTCATATCCCCATAATTCCATTCTCTTATATCCCCATAATTCCTTCTCTCATATCCCCATAAATTTCTCTCTTGACGACCGTTATATCCCCATAAGGCCAAAAAATATTGAAATTTCAAACGAAAAATTCCCAAGAGAGGGGAAGAGCATCTGATTCCTCATATTTTTTTGTTCAATATTCTCTCCTTTAAACTTCGATAAGTGGTTTAATAAGCGAGTTCCCACAAGTGACCCAGGGATCCAATATCGCCATAAAGTACGGGGCGCTAGACAGAGAGAGTCACAGAGAGACATAGAATGGATGGGTGGGGAGGGGAGGGGAGGTGCCTGAGAGCAAACAGAAAGTCGAAACTGTGAGTTTCGTGTGTCAGAATTTCACAGAAGATGTAAAATGAATAGCGGAATCTGATCTCTGCTTTACTGGCATGTTACATCATTACGATTTCCCGCACTTGGCAAACATTCCTCAACTTCGGGATTCAAATACAGAGGCGTTACATTTTTTGAACTTCGGGATAGAAATACAAGGGCGTTACATTTTTTCAACTTCGGGATAGAAATACAGGGGCGTTACATTTTTTTAACTTCGGGTTAGAAATATAGGGGCGTTACATTTTTTCAACTTGGGGATATAAATAAAGGGGGTTACATTTTTTAAACTTCAGGATAGAAATACAGGAGGGTTACATTTTTTAAACTTCGGGATAGAAATACAGGGGCGTTATATTTTTTTAACTTCGGGATAGATTGATTGATTGATTGATTGATTGGCTGCCTTTATTTCCTGGGAGGGCGAAGTTAGGGCACAGCCGGCCCTCTCTTACACTTAACCCTAGAAATACAGGATAGAAATACAGGGGTTACATTTTTCAAACTTCGAAATAGAAATACAGGAGGGTTACACTTTTTAAACTTCGGGATGATACGGGGGGTTACATTTTTTGGTTAATTTACTGCTAAAATTACACCAATCCATGTTCACAGTTTGAGAATGAATTTGAGGGTTGAAGCAAACACATACCTATATGATATTTGCAGTAAATAGAATTGAAAATATAAATGGAAATGAAGGAATAATGTTATATTGATATAGTCCCAGTTGCACAAAGTCCTGAAAAGCTCAATCTCCAATCAACATTTTTCTCTCATTCTTATGTCTCGAACTATTCTAATTTTCGAACTAACTAAAATAACATTCTACTCTTGAAGCTTAACCTCAATTAACTTTTGTGTAAGCGACCCATAATTCCATAATCAAGTAGCTTTTTAGTCTCAGACTGGGTGTGACTAGTAAGTTAATGAAGAAAAAGTATTATCACAGAGAACAGATATAGCTTATATAATTATGTATTATAGTTATAGAACAGATTATAGCTTCTCTATGGTATTATCAGATTGAGAAGAAAATATTTTAACGCGAATACATAAGGTATGATTAGATATTGAAATAAAAGATGAATAAAATTGAATCAATGTGATATTCATATTCTTATCAAAGGAAGCTTAGTCAAGAATACAAATAAGACAAATCATCGCTAAAATCGAAGAAAGATTCCAAGATGAAAGATTTGAATTGATTTTCGCTGAGGTAATTGCATTACTCTATGAACAGTTTGACTAATAGAATGACTGTTATATTAATCAACAGTTGATTTTCTAGTGATGAATTAGTTTCGAACACAAACTTTAGTTGAAGGAACTTGTTTCAATCCCAAGCTTCGTACCAATTCAATATTCTCTAGTAAAGGGATTTTCTCCAATACTAATAGCCTATTTTAACTTCTCCCAAAGTCGACTTGATTTCTGTTTAACCTACTGACCTTTCAACAGATGACTTTCAAACAAAATCATTTCGATTACTGTTGATGAAGCATTTGCGCAAGTGTAAATAGTACGTAGAATATTCGAGTAGAAACTACATTAATTAAGGAGGAAGGAATTCCCATTTATTATGCTTGACTCATTTATAATTTTTCAAGCACGCTGAGAATTGAAAAAAGCAGTGAATGAAGCAAATGACATTTCACAAGCAACTTCGTCAATATTATCCGGTCAATTATTCAACGATTTATACCCTGTTCATGAACTAATGTAATCTCTAATTGCTTTTTCAGTACTTTGTCGCTTAAGACGTTTGATTATTACACTATAATGTCTTTCTACTATGAATGTTTATTAGATCGTTATTGTAACATTAGTATCCCAAAAATAATAATTTTCTTTAATTTTTCAATGATTTCATTTGTCTAGCATTGCTCCATTGTAAACTAAAAATGGTTCGTCTCATATGCTTTCGGTCTTTATCCAAGAACTAGTAGCATTCATAATATTCATGGAACAGACTACATTTAAATAAGTTATTACAGTATTTATAATTAATCTCAATATGCAATTCATAATTTATCATTTATGAACTACCTGGAATAGTTCAGAATCTTCCCATCAAAGTTAAACGATATTTTATCATCATGAGATTCGAAGTTGTATGATAGATGAAATAAAGAGTAAAGACAAACTTCATAACCAGATGAAATTACGACCATGTAGAAGCACACAGTAGGCCTATGTGAAACTTAACTGATCTTCAGATAATGAATAACTCCTCAGATCAATGCAATTCCTGCAGATATTGTTTGATTCAGAAAAAAAATAATTTAGTCGAAACCCTACTTATGAAATTGAGGTTTTGGGGATTCAAATGAGAGATTTACAGCCAGTTGCGCGAAACTTCCATTGAATTTAACCACCGTAAAATGTAGTTAACTGACGGAACCAATGCAACGAAATTTCTAATGAGCTCCATTAAATGACATAATTTTACGGCGGTTAAATTTAATTTCGTACAATCGGCCACATTCTGATAAACACCAGTGCTAACTTTATTGATACAGGTGTTTCAAACGAAATTAATCAATATGATACACGAGAGTGAATTCATGAATAAAAGTTACAACAGTCTGATGGTCAGATTTAAGTAAAGGTTGAATAGAAGATTGTTACAACAGTTTGATGGTCAGATTTAAGTAAAGATTAGATAGAATGTTGTTGATCTCTACACTTGATGTCTGATAATAGAATCAAGTTCAAGTTCAAGAATTTTGGTGTAACTTCTAGATTTAATTTCTCAGACTAACCATAATCGAGATAATCAATAGATAATTTATATCAGTGTCTGCTGCTTCGAATGAAAGTGTATTCAATCGACAGAATCTATCAATGCTAGATCATCATTAATGAAATATCATCCGTACTAGATAAAATTATACGGATGTTGTTTATTTTTCCAATGATGATACCAACTTCCATTATGTGACATTTGCGGATTTAACAGGTATTTTTGGATGCTATCTAATGAGTTGTGTTAATTTACATCAACTAAACTACATGCATCTTATTCAAATTTGAAAACCAAACTATATACAACTCTTAAATAACTCCTGTGATGTTGAATACTTTTTAACATCATCATGATTTCAACATTTTTCCATTGATAAAACAAACTTCAATATTAGCTAATATAATATTTTATTAAGAACTCTGTTAATTTGAATCAACAAGAAACATGAAAATTATTCAAATAGAAAGAAAATACAGTATCAATATCAACTAATGACTGGCTATTCTAGTTCTAGAATGCATTCGATTGCAAATTTGATAATCGATATGTGAAAAAAATACATTGAAAATTGATAGCTTCTCTGAATTATCAAAGATTTAGAAATCTAATTATCAACCTGTACAAGTTTTATTCCTTATGTCAATAAAACAATTCATGAAGAATAGTAATTCGGAATTGTCTGATTGTTTTTTCTCACTAAGAATACCAAAAGTCGTGATACTTAAGATGGTATCATCTTAAATTAACATGAATCGTAGCGTAAGATTATTATCCCGTCAACGTTCGGATATAAGCTTTTAAAAGTTCCCATTGAACTGTTTAATGATTTGCGGGTAAAGTCTATCGAACGATACAGTTGGCTGCCTGTCATTGGTTGAAACTGACATCGATAGGCTCCTCCTTCCAACCAATAATAACTCACCGTCTATCTATACCTATAGTGAACGCTCTGCTACTTATATTTAAACTTACTGCTTTTATTATCATTATTGTAACTAATTGAACCTATAGCATGAAACAAAACCAATATGATATTACATACAATCAAACTAAACTGAATTTCGAGGTGAATTTAGGAATTTCCACGATATTTTGATTGAATTTCGCTCTTTACAATCGCCATTACAATTTTTTCAAGGGTGATGCCCCCATGTGCTCTGGGCTTGTGCGTGGGTAATTATGTGAAGGATGATGAAAATTGAAAAGAAATGATTTCTTTTCGTTACTTTAGTCTTCGTTCGAAGTTAAACAACTATTTAGAATTTAGAATAAAAACTTTCACAATAACAATCCATGCATATTAAAACTATTGGATCCCAATTTTCTTTTTCGCTTTTCATGGACCAAGTAACAGAAATGTTCACAAAAAGCAAAAATTTTTGATGTAAATACAGTGGTGCAATCATTTCTACCACAGTAGATACAACATTATAAGTAATAACAGTACAGTAATAACACTAGAATTATTACTGTAATTATAACGTAGCAATCTATGCACGGAAATTATGTTACTACATTATTTATACCTTGTTATACTATTTAACTATAGCACTATTTATCTCTGGGCAGAATAAATTTTACAAAAGCTTACCGTGCATAATCTTTAAGTGAATCGTTATCTTCTTATTCGTATACTGTACTTATCACTCTATTTATTTATTGACTTCACAAAAGGCGAAGTTAAAACTCGCAGGTCCTCTCTTACACTTAGCCTCAACACTCTACTCAAATTTTATAGATGGACTGGAAAAACCTCAACACTACAGTATCAACACTCTACTCAAACTTTATAGATAGACTGGAAAAACCTCTATTTGAGACATTTCTACTCTATTCAAGATCATACTATAAACTGTTCGTCTGTTGAATTTCACAAACATACAGGACAACTCTTGTTCAAGGCTCTAACCATGTTCCACTTGAAATACAACCACTTGAAGACGTATAGCCTACATCTTCGTATGAATACGCCAATGAATACGACTGCGCAATGTTCAGGGTACTAGTATACAAGTAAATAAATTTTAGAAAGTACCCGACAACTTGTGTAATAAGATGCTTGGAGACATTTCCATGCGATCAGTCAGTTTATTGAAACTACGTCCACTTCAAAACTGAATAGCTTTGAGTGCAAGTCAGCTTGTGTCTGACAATAAATGACCAAACAAGATTGAAAAACTGATTATCGCTATCGGCTTTTACTTCAAATGACAATTTGCAACCTTTTAATGACAATTAAATAGAAGATTGCCATCTCTTTTACCAAATTGTTTGAGTCGGATAAACCATTAGAGAAGAATGGAAAACGTTGATATTGAGTTTTTATCTGATACTAATATTCATTTCATCGACAACTCACAATTTTTTTACAAATTTGATAATGGGAAATACTTTTTAGATTTCTCTCAATTCCAATTTATAATTCAAATAAGTTCCAACCTCGTACAAATACAGAAATTCATGTACGAAACAAACTAATGTAACCATGAGTGACTGGTTATTATATATCGTAGTATTTGTATATATCGTATAGGTAGTATATCGTAGTATATATCGTATTATAGCTTCGAACCTAAATCGATAGCAGTAGTAGATAACTCTGTAGTTTTATATCGTAATGTAGACTACAGTTGGGTGAAAATGTAGATATTCTTGAATATTACCAGAGGTAATTCATTGTTTGGTTAGTGTATGACATTATTGATTCAATAGAATTATAGCCTACAGATGCCACGACAAGATAGTTTTGAAACCCTGATAAGTGCATTCTAATGTTCAATTCAGTCAATCAATCATCGAAGTTAGTGGATTTCAATTATCCTATCATGCCTAATGTAATGAAAATCGAAGTGATTCCCCTACGATAACGCCATCAAGATACAAAATGAAACTGGATCAATAATTCCTGAAAATCAGTATTCGTTGATTCTGATGAATTTCGAAATATTATACCTTCATAAATTTTAGATTTAAAATTACTATACTAATAAGTTGATCTCCAATAAAAAGTTGTAATTTGCAATTTATTTCTATAACAAATGAATTTTAATTAATTTAAAACTTTTTCGATAGGCCTACTTAATAATCATCGAGAACAATTATGTGATCGAGAACCTAATTGATTTATGATTAAGCTAACTTTATTATTTTCTGCTTAGTACTTATATAAATAAATGATATATATAAATAAATTATATATTTGTTAATTCAACGTTAAAAATGAAATATCTGCAAAATTAAGAACAAATATCCATAGGATACATAATTGAGAAATTGTACTCTATCAATAGTCTAAGATCGTATTTTAACTGGTTATGTTTCAAATTTACAATTATTAAATCGACACAACTGTGGGGATTACGTGTTATTTGGAGATTCTACAAACATGAAATGTAGACATCAGAGCCAAATAAATCCAAGTCACACACAGCATTTTTCAAGAAGAGATCATCAACAAAAACCGTTATTATAAAATTTCTAGTAAAATTGGAATTATGTAAGTGATGTAAAGTGATACTAGACATGAATCTGCATCTAAAGGCGCGGATACACGTTGCATACCGTAGTAAACATGTTTTCTCCATAGTAAGCATGTGACCAAGTAAACATAGTAAGCATGCCTCATCGCGTGGACCGACAATTCAATGGGAATCGTCGTTCCACACGTTTTATGGTAGACTGTACAACGTGTGGACTCACATTTCCCATTCAATCAATTTATTTTTCTCATTCAATCCAATGGGAAATGCCGGTCTACACGATGTTCAGTCTGCATAACACGTGAATCGGAACCATAACGGTCAAACAAAAGGTAATCAGAGAAGCCAAAATGTTTCTACACAAAAAAATTGAAATTAATGATTAAACAAAACTAAGTCACAGAAGCCCAAATTTTTCTACACTATAAAAATAATATTAATTAACGAAATTCATTGAATTGATAATGGCACTCACCTCTAGAATTGGATGGAGACCAGCTATTGCTTTCAAAACTTCCCTGTGACGATCCATCTCGACGAAGCTTGTGTCTCGTCACAGTTAAACTATTATTATTACTACTAGCGTTATTATTACTATTTATATTATTAATATCATTGTTTGTTGGGGGCGGAGGAGGAGGCAAGGGTGGCGAGGGGGGTGGGGTGGCTAGATCAGGGGGAGGACTCGTCTCTTCACAGACTGCGTGACTTCGAACCAGAAGCTTCACTTTCGATTGTGACTGTAACACACAATAAAAACAACAACAAATTATAAGAAATGCCTAATGAAAGAAAGAAATTTTATTATTTTTCTATTCTATTCTATTATTTTTCAATCAATCCAATGGCAAATGCTGGTCTATATTTATGTTTAACACGATATGGTAGCACAATGAAATGGAAAATACAATACTCCTGATTATCCGAGGTAATGGTGACCTGAACGACCTCGGATAACAGAAAACTCGGATGATTAACGAAGGTTGTGTTCAGTTAAGCCCGGTTTTCATTAGTAGAGTTAGTGGTAGAGTAACTAGCATACTAACTCTACCGTACTAACTCTACTCTACTTACTTGGTACTTAAAAACAAGTACTCTACCATCACTCTTCTCTACTATGAACGTTTTCATTGGGAGAGTTCACAAGATAGTTAGTACTCAACCAGGGAACTCTACCACTAACTCTACTAATGAAAACCAGGCTTTATGGTAAAAAAGACGTAAAAACACAAGAAAGGTTACAAAACTGGTTTAACGGAAGTAAAAACATATAATAATCACATTTACAGGCCTGTAAGCAAGTAGAAACATAGATTATTTATTAAAAAGTATTGTCTTCTGAGATAACTCTTCCCTCGCTATTGAGAACTTTATTTATTTTTGTTATTTTTTAATAACAGGCTCGGTTAACCGGGACTCGGATAACCGGGAGTTTGCTGTATACAGTACTGTATATAAAAAACATTGGAAATATACAGCAACAAAATAAATAGTAACACGAAAAATTGATTTATATAGCTGGTTTATTTGCTGAGGCACCTAGAGCCTAGCCTGTTCCTGTTCCTGTAGAATAAAATTCTAGAAGTAGGCCTACTGTGAAACAGAAAAAAGGCGGAGACACACTAGACATGGTTGGGACTATGTACTATGTTATAGAATTATACATCTACTCTACATCTAGTGTGTACGCGCCTTTCACCATGATTAAACGGATATTTGAATTTCGCCAGTATTAAACGACTCATAATTTTGTAAGTATCCCGCCCTGGATTGAAAATGAATTATTGTTACTTAAATATTCTAATAATGGGTTTTTACAATGTTGAATTATTGTAATTTACAACTACATTATAGCTTTTTATAACGTTCAATTATTTTACTAATAATAGTAACTAATAATAGTTTTTTACAACGTACAAATTGTTTTAAAATTCATCCACTGTGCAATATTGACATGACTGAATTCTAATGGATTAATTCTTATACACTAGGAACATTTTCAGAAAATCAATGAGGTAATACCACAGAGAAGCGATACTCTCTATTATTCTAATCTAGATTCTAATTTGTTCTCATAAATAGTCAGAACGGTCCAGGTGCTTAAAAAAAAAGCTATAATATACCTTTCAGCTATAATATAATATATCTTTCATACATTTCAACTCAAATACAAAAATAGAAGAAGGAAGGAAAAGAGAATAGAAGAAGAAGAAGGAAAATAGAATATGAAATGAAAAGAGCAGGAGAAAAGAAGAAAAGGAAATGATTATTTACAGAAGAGCGATTTTTCATTGTTTGAATGCCGAACATATCAAGGCCTGTCTCGTTTCTTATTTTTGTAACAAAGTTGAGCCGTATTCTAAATCATTCATTTAGAATAAGGTAGTAAAGAGGGTATGAGAGGGGTTGTGAGAGAGATAGAGAGAGATATATTATATTTATAAAGAGAGTGAAAGAGAGAGAGGAAGCACAATTATTGGAAATATCCACGTTTTTTCAAGTAAATATCTCTTCATCTCGGCAACTGAAAACACGTTTCCAAATTTATCAATGTTTTCCGCATATATTGTGCAAACTTTCCGCGTTGAAAATTCATCCCACACTTCCACACTCCGAGTCATCTAATTAAAACAAGTCCTGATTTTTACTCAAACAACATTGGTGAACGGATCTCAATTTTTTCACATATTATTTGTTCAAGGATTTATTGAAAATCGGAGTCACGCTGCAGGATGCATTGTTGATTTTCGGATTTACGATAAGTGCTGCTACCGCGATATTTTACTAAATCTATCAATTTTTTGTGTATTGAGGAGAATACTCAAATGAACATGCATATGAAGAGGATGATGATGATGCGATAGAGGAGTGATTTCTATTTGTTTGGAAGTAAAAAAGAATATCGACGTTCGCGATTTTTTTTGCTGGTGATATTGAATGGGAAAGATATAAAATTATTAAATTAAGAGTGGAGTTTGTTGTTTCAAGCTGTAGATGCGATAGCTATAATTGAATCATATCTGTTTTATATCGGGTCTATTAAATAAAGAATTAAAATTGGATGGAAATGGAAATTTTTAGGCTCTAGGCTACCAAGCCAGGGAAGAAGGAACAGAAGAGCGACAGAGACTGAGAGTGGGTGAGAGTGAAACAGAGAGAGAGAGAGAGAGAGAGAGAGAGAGGTCTAGCGCCCCGTGTCATATGGGGATATGCACTCGCCTCAGAAGCACTTGTGGGGCTATATGTCCCTATGGGGATGTCCTCATATGGACGTAGCCGTTTTTATAGCTGGAATCGTTAATATTTGCTTCTGGAAGTATAATAAACTCATTTTTATCGAAATCGAAAAATATCCTCATAAGTGTTTTCAGACGATTTGCCAAGTTGGGGTATAAACCGCCAGGGCTGCGCTGAAAGCAGTTTTATCTCTTCAAAAGAAGAAAATGGTCCATATGGGGAGATGAGCTGTGATTGGCTCATTTGAATTCCAGAGAGAATAATTGTGTGTCAATGGTCACTTGTGAGACTGCGAACTGGCAACAGCGCCTCGCTGTTGCCAAGTTGACAATCTCATAACTCCTAGCGTCCAGGTCCAGTGCCCGTGCCTGTCTAATATGCTTTATAACTTTGAAGACCTAGAGAACGATATTGAAGATTTTGATAACGGGGTTTCGTGGGATTGATTCGATTTTGGCTGAAACCGTCAGGAAAAATCTGACGTTTCGAAAAAGACTCCCCCTTTTTTTTTAAACCGCGAAAAACCCCCCTTATTTTTTGTGAAATATTAAATTTTATTTTATTGCTTAAAACTGAAGAGGAAGGTATTCTTTACAGGTTTGCATTGTTGGTTTTTTTATTTTTGGGCGATTTTCAGGTACAGGGGAAGGTAAAAATGAACTTTCTATTCTTTGCGATATTTGAAAAATTTCAAATGCCAATCGATTCAGTTTTTCAAGGAGATTTTTCGTTTTTGAACTCTTCTCTATTTTGAATGGATACAGGGTGGTGCGCGAAATAGTGGTCAATTATTGAGAATCTGAGTCTAAAGGAAAATTTCGGTTTTCTCGACCGGGAATGGTAAAAGAAAGTGAGTAGATGACGTTTTTTGAAACTTGAACTTTTTCGGGTGATTAGGGTAAGTGCGTCTAGGGGTGAAAATTCTCGACTTTTTAAATATTCGAATTTTTGGAAAATTCTTTTTCCATTGTATAGAGCTTCGAAAGCTGATTGAGATGGTATGTGGGAAACGTTTTTCGGATGAAAATTTGCGCCGCCATATTGGAAAAAGGCCTCTTCTATATAAATTAGGTATTGATTAAAAATTTTTTTTGAAAGTTTTTTTGTACTTTATCACTTTTAGGTGAAATTTAACTACATTTGAATTAGATTATGAAAAAATCACGTATTTCTGTTCAAAATGGCGGAATCTAGAGGGTTTGATAGGGGTAAATCAAAATATTGATATTTTCGAAAAATGAATTTTGCATCGGATACGGCTCCAAAACTGTGTTGAACACTGTTTGATTTAATTCTTTAAAATCACGCGAAAAGAGTTAGGGTTGAAAAATATATTTTTCATGAAAGTCTAGTGCACAGTGTAAAATAAACTTTATTGTTTGATGCAAATTTCGACATTTTCTGAAGGGATGAGGTGAGCAGTGATTTACTCGTTATGAAGATGCAAAAGAAAGCCAAGAACTGTTTTCTGGGTACGGTATATTATATAGCACCCTAAGTCACTAGAGGGAAACAATGTTCAAAAAGGCTTGAAATTAGGAAAATTCAATGATCAAAAGCCTGTAAAACATGGTAAAATCTTAAAATGGGCGAGCGAAGCGGGTCACTGTGACTCACTAGTTGGAACCAGGGGCGCAGCCCCTGGTAAAGCAAGCGTCACACTTTTTAATGTTGGATACACCAAATATAGTAATAGTTATAGGTTTTATTGGAAAATAAATAATTATTTATCTAAAAGAATATATAATCATACACCATACAACTATCCTATGATTAATGTTAGCCTCAAATGGTCAGCTGTTCGGACATCGAACTTTCTGACAAAAACGTTTTTAGTGAGTGGTAAAACCCCAAGTTCAAACTAAAAATTGGTTCAATCGACGTTGGAGAAACCGGCCCTAATAATGCTAGCCATTGCTGTACTCTCAACTATCCAACTTAGTAGGTTCATCCGATTTTGAATACAAACAAATGCCACAAATCATTCTCATTATTCTCATTATGCCACATATCTCATTAAATTTTCTGCATTTGTCGAATTTAAATAATTTATAGACAAATTGAAAATTTTCAAACAATAATCACAGCTTCCAAGTCTTCCAACAGCACTACAGCACAAACAGCACTAACTCATAGGCTTATGCAACATTTTCAAATTTACCATTTTCTAACCATTGTACGGACCCAACGGGGGTGCGGAGGGTGTAATCACCTGCGAGCGCCGCAAAGCGCGAGTAAACAATTTGTATTTTACAAAACAAATATGGTAGCCTACAGCTATCTAGTTGAATTGAAACTGGATGGTAAGAGAACAGGTAAGTTTTATTTTTATAAGCCTCAAATCTTGTACAATATTTAAAAAACATTACTTATCTTTTATCTCTAATTTTGAAGAATTCAAAGCAATTTGAAAATACTTTTGAAGACTTATTAAGTCTCATTAAAGATTCCACAAGATTTCAATAGATTTTACACTTGTTTGAAAAATCTGCATGGAGTATTTTTGGTTGTATCGATCATAGTTTTTTTCAAATATAGTTGTTAAATATTTATCTAACGTAGCATCAGAATCCTGACGTATGATAACCCTATCCCGGAGGTGGAAGGCTAGGAGTTAACTGAAGGAGGATAACACAATTCTAATATAATTATGATACAAAAGGTCGAATATTACTACTACTAAAAGGTGACAATTGAGTTAGTCCCATATTGGGCGGAGGTTGGATATGTCATTTCTCCTACCAGATTTGAATATAGGAGTAACCCTGCCAATTTTCCATCTGGAGGGAATACTGAGGATCTCAAGGACAGATCAAAAATGATCTTCGCGGAGAGACCCAAAATTTTAGCACAACCCTTACATGAAGAAATATTATCTGGTCCACAACCAGTACAAAGTCTCAAATCACCTATTGCTGCAATTATGGCTCTCAAATCAACAGAACTGATTGAGAGAGAAGGTACATTCAGTCTACTGTCTAGGTTCACCTCATTGTCAACATCCAACTGCGACTCATCAGAAAATACTGAAGAAAATACTGAGCAAAACCATTAGGCAAATCATGAAGTCCAAAGATCTGATCACCCCAATGCATACCCTCCTGTGTAGAACTGTTAGCTCTTCTTGCATTGACAAATCCCCAGAAGCTCTTAGCATCGCTCTTAATATTAGTCTCAACCCTATCTAAATAATTATGATATTCATGAGCAATAAATTGCTTAACCTGACTTCGCAATCTTTTGAATTGCTCATTGTGATATAGAGAGAAGTGCTGCTTCATAGCGCATCTGTCCATCCTCTTCAACAGCCGAATTATTTCAGCATTGAACCAAGGTTGATACTTAGTACCCCAGGCCTGACCATCCTCTTTGGAATACAATTGTCAAAGCACTCATAAATGAAGGTATAAAATAAATCCACAGCCTCATCTACTTTACTTAAATTATCCATAAGCCCCAGCGATAGGCTCTCAACTGATAATAAAGCAGGAGATAGTCAACCCTCCTAAAGTCAAACAGTTCAATGCAATTCAACTGAGAATTATCAGTGGACCATACCTGTACTGTGACAACAAGAGAAGGATAATGAGCGTCCTCAGGAACCAGGGAACAATCACTTTGCTCAACCCTGATATCAACATTAGAAAATACTAGGCACAGAATACGATCATTACAATTAAGAACTGAGTTACAGAGAGCCAGATCATAGAAGCCTACAAAAGAAGCCAGTTTCCTAGCAGAAGGAGAGCCCAATTCCAAACGATATCTATCATTATTAATCTCAGGTAGGTTGACTTCGTAGATTTACGTATCCTATGAGCATACTTCCCAGTACATATATATTATATAAACTATAAATTATAAACAGCTATAATTCCCTATAAACTGTACATCAATATTAATATTTGCCAAAAAAAGAACATTTTACAAAATTAAATATTTACATACAAAATAAATACTAAAATAAATATTGAAAATTAGGTAAGATAGAGTGAAAAATTATCTGATTTCAAAATATCTCTTGTCCTGTTGATCCTATTGATCATAAAACAAATAGCTTGAATAAAATAAAATCTTAGTAATAAACATCATAATATTATTATTAGAGAAACAAAAATCCAAAAAAGCTATGTAATATACGATTCTATGCAATAATTCATGCATTCATATCAGTTGGACTGCCACATCTAATAATTCCTCCCAATAAAATTCGTAACCTTTACCACTGTAAATTAATCCTGTCAATTGTAAACATAATTTTTGTCATTTTAATAATTCATCCACAGTCTAATAATTTTTAATCAATAATTATAATTATAAATTATAATTTCGTCAATTTTTAATAAATCATAATCACTATCCCTCTAATATTTTTACACCTCATTCAAGGTCTCAACTTTCTTATAATTTTCAGTTTGTGGTACACAATATCTATGATTAGTTAGTGTTGATTTCAAGGATATTATTTACAAATAAAGAATAATCTAATCTAAACTTTCTTGCCTTTTTGCCGCAAATTTCTGAATTATGCTATCAAAAGAAATCATTGAAACCCTTTCGTGTTTAATTGTGATGATATTCAGTTTGGTTAGTATTTTCTGGTGCATAGCATTCCTCAAATAGGTTTTATGAGCTTCAATTCTCTGAAACTCCTCTCTCCAGTTGCTACAGACACTGGAAAAGTAACAAAAATTCAAATATGTTAGGGTAAAATATCCTTCTCTCATATCCCCATAATTCATCTCTCATATCCCCTTAATTTCCCTCTAATATCCCCATAATTCCTTCTTTCATAGCCTCATAATTCCCTCTCTAATATCCCCATAATTCCCTTCTCTCATATCCCCATAATTCCTTCTCTCATATCCCCATAATTCCCTTCTCTCATATCCCCATAATTCCCTTCTCTCATATCCCCATAATTCCCTCTCTCATATCTCCATAATTCCCTTCTCTCATATCCCCATAAATCCATTCTCTTATATCCTCATAATTCCTTCTCTCATATCCCCATAAATTTCTCTCTTGACGACCGTTATATCCCCATACGGCCAAAAATATTGAAATTTCAAACGCAAAATTCATGAGAGGGGAAGAGCATCTGATTTCTCATATTTTTTTGTTCAATATTCTCTCCTTTAAACTTCGATAAGTGGTTTAATAAGCGAGTTCCCACAAGTGACCCAGGGATCCAATATCGCCATAAAGTACGGGGCGCTAGACAGAGAGAGAGAGAGAGAGAGGTCTAGCGCCCCGTGTCATATGGGGATATGCACTCGCCTCAGAAGCACTTGTGGGGCTATATGTCCCTATGGGGATGTCCTCATATGGACGTAGCCGTTTTTATAGCTGGAATCGTTAATATTTGCTTCTGGAAGTATAATAAACTCATTTTTATCGAAATCGAAAAATATCCTCATAAGTGTTTTTCAGACGATTTGCCAAGTTGGGGTATAAACCGCCAGGGCTGCGCTGAAAGCAGTTTTATCTCTTCAAAAAGAGAGAAGAAAATGGTCCATATGGGGAGATGAGCTGTGATTGGCTCATTTGAATTCCAGAGAGAATAATTGTGTGTCAATGGTCACTTGTGAGACTGCGAACTGGCAACAGCGCCTCGCTGTTGCCAAGTTGACAATCTCATAACTCCTAGCGTCCAGGTCCAGTGCCCGTGTCTGTCTAATATTATGCTTTATAACTTTGAAGACCTAGAGACCGATATTGAAGATTTTGATAATGGGGTTTCGTGGGATTGATTCGATTTTGGCTAAAACCGTCAGGAAAAATCTGACGTTTCAAAAAAGACTCCCCCTTTTTTTTTAAACCGCGAAAAACCCCCCTTATTTTTTGTGAAATATTAAATTTTATTTTATTGCTTAAAATTGAAGAGGAAGGGATTCTTTACAGGTTTGCATTGTTGTTTTTTTTATTTTTGGGCGATTTTCAGGTACAGGGGGGGAAGGTAAAAAATGAACTTTCTATTCTTGCGATATTTGAAAAATTTCAAATGCCAATCGATTCAGTTTTTCAAGGAGATTTTTTTCGTTTTTTGATCTCTATTTTGAATAGATACAGGGTGGTGCGCGAAATAGTGGTCAATTATTGAGAATCTGAGTCTAAAGGAAAATTTCGGTTTTCTCGACCGGAAATGGTAAAAGAAAGTGAGTAGATGACGTTTTTGAAACTTGAACTTTTCGGGTGATTAGGGTAAGTGCGTCTAGGGTGAAAATTCTCGACTTTTAAATATTCGAATTTTGGAAAATTCTTTTCCATTGTATAGAGCTCCGAACGCCGATTGAGATGGTATCTGGGAAACGTTTGTCGGACGAAAACTTGAGCCGCCATATTGGAAACAGGCCTCTTCTATATAAATTATTGATTAAAAATTTTTTTGTACTTTATCACTTTTAGGTGAAATTTAACTACATTTGAATTAGATTATGAAAAAATCACGTTTCTCGGTTCAAAATGGCGGAATCTAGAGGGGGGTTTGATAGGGGGGTAAATCAAAATATTGATATTTTCGAAAAATAAATTTTTGCATCGGATACGGCTTCAAAAACTGTGTTGAACACTGTTTGATTTAATTCTTTAAAATCACGCGAAAAAGAGTTAGGGTTGAAAAATATATTTTTCATGAAAGTCTAGGGCACAGTGTAGAATAAACTTTATTGTTTGATGCAAATTTCGACTTTTTCTGAAGGGATGAGGTGAGCAGTGATTTACTCGTTATGAAGATGCAAAAGAAAGCCAAGAACTGTTTTCTGGGTACGGTATATTAAATAGCACCCCTAAGTCACTAGAGGGGAAACAATGTTCAAAAAAGGCTTGAAATTAGGAAAATTCAATGATCAAAAGCCTGTAAAACATGGTAAAATCTTAAAATGGGCGAGCGAAGCGAGCCTGTGGGTCACTTGTGACTCACTAGTTGGAACCCAGGGGGCGCAGCCCCTGGTAAAGCAAGCGTCACACATTTTAATGGTGGATACACCAAATATAGTTGTAATAGTTATAGGTTTTATTGGAAAATAAATAATTATTTATCTAAAAGAATATATAATCATACACCATACAACTATCCTATGATTAATGTTAGCCTCAAATGGTCAGCTGTTCGGACATCGAACTTTCTGACAAAAACGTTTGTAGTGAGTGGTAAAACCCCAAGTTCAAACTAAAAATTGGTTCAATCGACGTTGGAGAAACCGGCCCTAATAATGCTAGCCATTGCTGTACTCTCAACTATCCAACTTGATAGTAGGTTCATCCGATTTTGAATACAAACAAATGCCACAAATCATTCTCATTATTCTCATTATGCCACATATCTCATTAAATTTTCTGCATTTGTCGAATTTAAATAATTTATAGACAAATTGAAAATTTTCAAACAATAATCACAGCTTCCAAGTCTTCCATGTGATACCTGTTGTTAAGCCTGTAGGAGCAAAGCTCAACAGCTATTCCAATTATTTTTAAACAGCACTACAGCACTAACTCATAGGCTTATGCAACATTTTCAAATTTACCATTTTCTAACCATTGTACGGACCCAACGGGGGTGCGGAGGGTGTAATCACCTGCGAGCGCCGCAAAGCGCGAGTAAACAATTTGTATTTTACAAAACAAATATGGTAGCCTACAGCTATCTAGTTGAATTGAAACTGGATGGTAAGAAAACAGGTAAGTTTTATTTTTATAAGCCTCAAATCTTGTACAATATTTAAAAAACATTACTTATCTTTTATCTCTAATTTTGAAGAATTCAAAGCAATTTGAAAATACTTTTGAAGACTTATTAAGTCTCATTAAAGATTCCACAAGATTTCAATAGATTTTACACTTGTTTGAAAAATCTGCATGAAGTATTTTTGGTTGTATCGATCATAGTTTTTTTCAAATATAGTTGTTAAATATTTATCTAACGTAGCATCAGAATCCTGACGTATGATAACCCTATCCCGGAGGTGGAAGGCTAGGAGTTAACTGAAGGAGGATAACACAATTCTAATATAATTATGATACAAAAGGTCGAATATTACTACTACTAAAAGGTGACAATTGAGTTAGTCCCATATTGGGCGGAGGTTGGATATGTCATTTCTCCTACCAGATTTGAATATAGGAGTAACCCTGCCAATTTTCCATCTGGAGGGGAATACCGAGGATCTCAAGGACAGATCAACATGATCTTCGCGGAGAGACCCAAAATTTCAGCACAACCCTTACATGAAGAAATATTATCTGGTCCACAACCAGTACAAAGTCTCAAATCACCTATTGCTGCAATTATGGCTCTCAAATCAACAGAACTGATTGAGAGAGAAGGTACATTCAGTCTACTGTCTAGGTTCACCTCATTGTCAACATCCAACTGCGACTCATCAGAAAATACTGAAGAAAAATACTGAGCAAAACCATTAGGCAAATCATGAAGTCCAAAGATCTGATCACCCCAATGCATACCCTCCTGTGTAGAACTGTTAGCTCTTCTTGCATTGACAAATCCCCAGAAGCTCTTAGCATCGCTCTTAATATTAGTCTCAACCCTATCTAAATAATTATGATATTCATGAGCAATAAATTGTTAACCTGACTTCGCAATCTTTTGAATTGCTCATTGTGATATAGAGAGAAGTGCTGCTTCATAGCGCATCTGTCCATCCTCTTCAACAGCCGAATTATTTCAGCATTGAACCAAGGTTGATACTTAGTACCCCAGGCCTGACCATCCTCTTTGGAATACAATTGTCAAAGCACTCATGAATGAAGGTATAAAATAAATCCACAGCCTCATTTACTTTACTTAAATTATCCATAAGCCCCAGCGATAGGCTCTCAACTGATAATAAAGCAGGAGATAGTCAGCCCTCCTAAAGTCAAACAGTTCAATGCAATTCAACTGAGAATTATCAGTGGACCATACCTGTACTGTGACAACAAGAGAAGGATAATGAGCGTCCTCAGGAACCAGGGAACAATCACTTTGCTCAACCCTGATATCAACATTAGAAAATACTAGGCCCAGAATACGATCATTACAATTAAGAACTGAGTTACAGAGAGCCAGATCATAGAAGCCTACAAAAGAAGCCAGTTTCCTAGCAGAAGGAGAGCCCAATTCCAAACGATATCTATCATTATTAATCTCAGGTAGGTTGACTTCGTAGATTTACGTATCCTATGAGCATACTTCCCAGTACATATATATTATATAAACTATAAATTATAAACAGCTATAATTCCTATAAACTGTACATCAATATTAATATTTGCCAAAAAAGAACATTTTACAAAATTAAATATTTACATACAAAATAAATACTAAAATAAATATTGAAAATTAGGTAAGATAGAGTGAAAATTATCTGATTTCAAAATATCCCTTGTCCTGTTTCATTGATCATAAAACAAATAGCTTGAATAAAATAAAATCTTAGTAATAAACATCATATTATTATTATTAGAGAAACAAAAATCCAAAAAGCTATGTAATATACGATTCTATGCAATAATTCATGCATTCATATCAGTTGGACTGCCACATCTAATAATTCCTCCCAATAAAATTCGTAACCTTTACCACTGTAAATTAATCCTGTCAATTGTAAACATAATTTTGTAATTTTAATAATTCATCCACAGTCTAATAATTTTTAATCAATAATTATAATTATAAATTATAATTTCGTCAATTTTAATAAATCATAATCACTATCCTCTAATATTTTTACACCTCATTCAAGGTCTCAACTTTCTTATAATTTTCAGTTTGTGGTACACAATATCTATGATTAGTTAGTGTTGATTTCAAGGATATTATTTACAAATAAAGAATAATCTAATCTAAACTTTCTTGCCTTTTTTGCCGCAAATTTCTGAATTATGCTATCAAAAGAAATCATTGAAACCCTTTCGTGTTCAATTGAGATGATAATCAGTTTTGTGAGTATTTTCTGTTGCATAGCATTCCTCAAATAGGTTTTATGAGCTTCAATTCTCTGAAACTCCTCTCTCCAGTTGCTACAGACACTGGAAAAGTAACAAAAATTCAAATATGTTAGGGTAAAATATCCTTCTCTCATATCCCCATAATTCATCTCTCATATCCCCTTAATTCCCCTCTAATATCCTCATAATTCCTTCTTTCATAGCCTCATAATTCCTTCTCTAATATCCCCATAATTCCCTTCTCTCATATCCCCATAATTCCTTCTCTCATATCCTCATAATTCCCTTCTCTCATATCCCCATAATTCCCTTCTCTCATATCCCCATAATTCCTTCTCTCATATCTCCATAATTCCCTTCTCTCATATCCCCATAAATCCATTCTCTTATATCCTCATAATTCCTTCTCTCATATCCCCATAAATTTCTCTCTTGACGACCGTTATATCCCCATACGGCCAAAAAATATTGAAATTTCAAACGCAAAATTCGCGAGAGAGGGGAAGAGCATCTGATTCCTCATATTTTTTTGTTCAATATTCTCTCCTTTAAACTTCGATAAGTGGTTTAATAAGCGAGTTCCCACAAGTGACCCAGGGATCCAATATCGCCATAAAGTACGCGGCGCTAGACAGAGAGAGAGAGAGAGAGAGAGAGAGAACATTTTTGAGTAGACACTAGAACTTGAATTGGGATTAGATCGACAAAATAATTTTTTTTTCTGAGGATGATGCCCACATGAGCTCTAGGCTATGCGAGGGTAATGAGTGGGGTGATGATGAGATATGACGACTACTTTTTAGGCAGTCGGGACCGACGGCTTAACGTCTCCTCCGAAAGACGGGTTGACATAATTGACATAATTGACATAATCGTGGGCATAACTCTCAAAAAACAAATTCTGAAAATCAACCTAAATGGCATGTTTAAATTAATAGACATATTTATTAATTGAATAATTTCAATTATTTTTATAGAATTATCTGCTGGTCAATTCTTCACAAATTCTTCTGTATTTAGTAAACAAATCACGAGGAAGTATAGTACCTATTTTTATAATGAGTATACATCTATATATATGAAAGCGAAATGGCACTCACTCACTCACTCATTCATCAGCAGAACTAAAAATCTACTGAACCAAATGCGTTCAAATTTGGCATGCATGTTTAGTTGGAGCTTTAGACGCGCACTAAGAACGGATTTTGGAAACATCCCAAAGATACGCCCAATATTCGCGTTTTTCTAGCGATTTTGTGCGTTTTCTCAGCTTTTTCGAGAACTAATTGGCAGAAAATGTTGAAATTTGGTACTTGGGTTCGTTTAAAAGGTCTAAAAATAATATGTTTACTGTGTCTACGGGGGCGAAGCCCCCTGGTGAGCGCGATGCGCTCACTATGTCAATGGCTGCCAGGGGTCTGGGGGGTGGAGCCCCCTGGCTAGCCTGCTAAGGCGAGCAAAGCGAGCCTACTGGCTAGTTTAATACTAATCCTACGCTTTGGTTGATACGCCTGAACAATCCCAAAGATACCCCCAGTATTCGCGTTTTTCTAGCGATTTTGTGTGTTTTCTCAGTTTTCTTTGAGAACTAATTGGCAGAAAATGTTTGAAATTTGGTACTTGGGCTCGTTCAAGGTCTAAAAAAAATCTGTTAAAAATTTTTCAATATTCTCTTAAATTTGCTCCAGAAATAGGCGTTTTCGCAGTTTTCCTTGCGTTTTCAATGCGTTTTTGCAGTTTTTCAACAACAACTGAACAAATTGGGTTTTAAAATTTGGCATGCATGTTCAGTTGGACCTTTAGACGCGTACTAGGAACGGATTTTGAAAACATCTCAAAGATGTGTCAATGGGAGCGAAGCCCCCTGGTGAGCGCGGAGCGCTCACTGTGTCTGCTCACGGACCCCTTTTAGTTTATGAAAATGATTCTGCCTGGCTAGCCTGCTTACAAATGAAGATGCATGGAACTGTGAGAATTGATAAACTTCTGAATGCATCTCGACACTTGTTGTTGAAGCCCAATCCTGCCAGATATCTTATTGCCCGTTTTTGAATACTGTAATCAATATTTTATTCATGTTTTGTGAAGTTGTATAGCCCCTTCAAAGTTCTATACTGTATAAAATGTGAGAATTAATTGAAGCAAAATATAATACTCTTCCTGTTTCAATGGGTACATAACTGACAATGTTTCTCAGGACAAATGAATTACTGCTAAGATGGCTGGCAAGCTTTTCAATATGCGCATCCCATGAAAGGCTTCTGTCAGTCATCAGTCCCTGCAGATTTGCATCTGTGAAATTTTCCACAATTGAGTCTCCTATACTTATCACTGGTTCGAAGACGTAATGTTTAAAACCAAATTGCATACATTTACTCTTTTAGGGATTAACTGATAAGAACGATTTGTTATAATATTGAACAATCAGCTGCCAATATTTTTATCACACTCCAATGTTTATTTGAGAAAAAACACCACTGGTCTTGTCTATGTTAAAAAGTTTAAGTTCGTCGTCTTGAATGTTCAAGGTCAATGTTCAAGGGTTCTCGTTCTTAATCCTGAACTGGTGACATGCCGTGAGATAAGAGTGTAAGATTTGTAACACATCATCAGGTTCATAAATCCGAAATTTAAACATCGAAATCGGAGAGTAAGAGAATGAATGACTTTCATGAATGAAATTTTATATGGAAAAAACATTGAATATTATCTCATTCACTTTAAACAGTTAATTTTGATGGTTACAGCAATACACTATTAAGGAAAGAGAGCTTCTCTTTATGAATGAGTGTACACTTAATTAATAGTAAATCCTCTAAGAAATAGGGGCAACCTTTTAAATAAGGGACCACTTTGGAGTTGGTAAGGATAGGAGTTGAGTTGGTAAGAATAGGAGTCTCCCACTCACTTTAAACAGATAACTTTGATGGTTACAGCAATACACTACTAAGGAAAGAGAGCTTCTCTTTATGAATGAGTATACACTTAATTAATAGTAAATCCTCTTAGAAATAGGGGCAACCTTTTAAATAAGGGACCACTTTGGAGTTGGTAAGGATAGCAGTTAAAACTTTATAGAAGTCCGTCCTTACTTGAGGGTTCAAAATTAAGCTGCGGTTCCCCATTGGAACAGAATAATCCAGTTCCAGAATATTGCTGGATAATTTATTTTCATAATATACTTGAAATGAAAGAAATGTATCAAATAACTAATTTGTTCTATATAATTTGGAGATATCTTGAAGCTATGAGCAATGACGAAGGTCGATCAGACTTCATTAGTTCTAACATCATATTCTTCAAGAAATCAACATAGACGTACCAATTCTCGAACATGCTTTAAGTTATAACTGTACATTCTTTATAGTATGTTTTATTGAATTTTAAGTGAGAGCAGAATTTTGTCAAGGTAAACTTAAGATTTTCTCAAGGTCATAGGGATAGAAATGCGTTTCCGAAGTTCACATTGTTAGGCCATGATACAAGAGTATAGGATTGTTCATGTTTGTTTCTATGAAAGGAACAAACAATAAGTTTGATTATTGTTCAAAATTTGGATTTCGAACATACTTTAAAAAATTAAACTGTAATTCTGATTTTCTGAATATAACAATATGAATTATATAATTATTCATTCTAGCACTAAATAAGTGAATTGAAACAAATCTATCACTGATAATATTGATACGTTCAATATTTCTCCTGGCTAACTTTCTGCTGGAACAATGATCCATTATGTTCCGATTCCAAGTTCACCTTGCATTTTCGTCATGAAAAAAGAAAACGTGGAATTCAGAAAGTTACTCAGAATTTTTCTTTGTTTAAGAACGCGTCACTCATGCTTCATAGTGTATTACTTTCAATGCCTCCGCAGTGACGTAGAGCACTAACGAGTGTCTGGGGAAGAACTGAAAGCCCAAGGGTTGAAAGTAATACCTTGATAATACGCCATTGTTGAAAGTAAACATTTTCCACGTGAAAAGTGGCTTTGATTGTGTAGTATGTGGAGAGTGGTTTAAAGTGTTACACGATATGCAACCTTCCTGGAAAAAAATTGAAACTCACTCTAGGATGTCTTTCAAGGAAAATTTTCGAAAAATTCTAATGGAAAATTCCAAGTAAAGGGGAATTCGCGAGAAAATCCGATAATGGACTATGGTTACCAAGAAATGATGCGGGAAGCTCTGATAAGACCTTTTTTTAGTTAGGATATACAGATTAATGAACATTTTATTAGAGAAAATGAGATATCGTATGTGATTTGTAATTGATTCCATGATTTTTAACCTTCTATTTGTTTAACTTCCATTATATCCTTCTTCTAACTTTTCTATTTGAAAGATCTTTAAACATGGTCTCATGATGTTTTTAAAAGTCATGTTAGTATGTAGCTACTAGGGGCTGATAGAATAGGAATAACCGACTTTTTAAAATCTTATTATATCGCATGATGCTCGAGATCTATACAGAGACCTCAGATATCACATTTTAATATGCCTTTTTTTGCTAGGAATGATGCCCACATAAGCTCTAAGCTTGTGCGTGGCTAATGGGAAGGATGATGATAAGAGATGTACCAT
The DNA here is from genome assembly GCA_017141395.1 of Laodelphax striatellus. Classification (NCBI taxonomy): domain Eukaryota; kingdom Metazoa; phylum Arthropoda; class Insecta; order Hemiptera; family Delphacidae; genus Laodelphax; species Laodelphax striatellus. The sequence goes on from CM029544.1 coordinate 27,485,393, forward strand.
GTGAAACCATTCAAACCATGTATGTTCAATACCATTTTGAAATAATACTGTTTATAGTTTATTAATATTTTTCAAACTTTATTATTAAAATTAAATAATGACAGGAACAATTGACACTTTCTCCTGCTTCCAGACATCCCTGATCTCAGGGATTTGTTTTCTTATTTTCTTTTTTAGGGTCGGGGTGGTGGTAATTTGAATGGCCATTTCTATTCTACTTATGATCGTTCCCATTTTTTCTGGTGTACGGGGGGGGGGGGAATTGTTTATTGTTTCTCAAATATGAGTCACCTCTCTTGGAGTAGACTCCATTGAAAGAATACTGGAAACGAAAGAATTTCAAGTAGGCCTAGTCATAAATTCGAAAGTGTTCGCAACTGAGCAAAATAGAGAAGTGCAGTGCTTGGGCAGCTGAATTTCTTCTCACTAATCATCAACAGACATGTTGAATGAGATACATAATATGGATAGAAACAAGATCCACACAGCGACGATTGAAAACAATTTATTTGAAGCTTGCATTTGAAACCGGTTTAAGAGTATTGAAAACTTCATAATATTGGAAAAATGAATATTTCTTGTTTATTTAAGTGAATAGGTTCCAAATACAAACTGAACAGTGTTTTTCTATTTAAATTGGTGGAGAGGATTGGAATAGGAGAATTGCTTGAGAATAAGATTGTTCAGGCGAATGCTAATTTTCCGTCAATCTGATTTGAGTTCAAATCAAACAATATCGGCTGTAAATTGAAACTGGAATCCCTGTGACACTGTAGAATAAATATGATTATCTAATACCTGTGATCTGACTGTGCGCAATCATTTGAATAAGACACGAGCTACTACTATTGTAATATTGATAAAATCAATGACTGCGCATCAGACAATTGTGAATCGGGTATGACGTTTAGCAGTACTTTTACAGATAATTACGCAGAAAATATGCTTCTTAGTATTCGAACAACTTTAGTAAAAAAATTGGATTTACATAATGGCTTCCATAAGCCATTTCAATAGGAAGAACAAACTTTTAAGCTTTATGCCTGTGTTTTCCTCCTTCTCTAGTGAAAGCTAAAGTGTTCAAAGTGTGTATTTTCAATAAATTATTCACATACTATGAGAAAATCTTTCCCACTCGTTCATCTGAGCCCATTTACTTATCTCCAATCACTAATAAGTAATACGTTGTTTTCCAAATTAATGTACATAATATATGTGCTATACCAAGAAATTATCGCACCATTATCACTACTAACAAATAAAACATGAAATTTCCTCGTTATCGCCTACTTTAATCATCATTCAACGTGAATGGTTAATGGATTTATCCTGTTTTCATTACTTTTGATACATTTTCCATAGAAATTAATTAAAGAATAGGAGTTGATAATTTGATTCGACAGCTGTTTGGTAAGTATTTTTATTGTTCTCCTGAAAATATGTTGAAATTTCTCCAGCTCAATACCAGAATTAGTAATAAATTAATATTCAATTAGTAAAAGAAGGTATTGAACTCCTCAACACTAGTGATTGTTATCACCTGTACCACTTAAATTGTGATATCTCATCATTTTAAACAAGCAATTCATGTTTGTATGTCCTTTGGGCTCTTTTACTAAAAAAGCCCTATTTTTCGTGTGCTGGATACACATCTTTTTCTTGATTTATTCAGCGAAAGTTTTTTTAAACTTTTGAAGTGCAAGTATTGCTTTTCAAATAAAATAAGTAACCACCAGTTTTACAGCTTCAGAAACAATAGAGACAGAAAATCTCTTGAAATAAAGCGATACAACGGATTATTCAATGACCTGACATGTAATTTAGCGATTATACTAACATAAGATTGAAATAAACGGTCAAATTGGAACGCAATTTCCATAGACTGTGTGTAACATGAATAGTCTAATTAACTGAAGTTACGATTTCGTTTTAACATTATCATAATTTCCAAGTCAACCAGGTTTAGGGTAGTGGCTCTCTTTACAATAGCACATTTTGAGATTACCTATTTTTTTTGCTTGATTTTTTATTTAAATCAACCCTCAAGGTTCAAACTCAATAGGCTTCTCACTAATTGATGTATGAAGATATATTTCAATCATCAATACTGACAATATGTTTGTAAAGTTTAATATCATCAGCAAACAGTAAAATACTAGATTTCTCTATGTAGTCAGGTAGATCATTTATGAGTAGCAGAAACAAAAACGGGCCAAGATTTGATCCCTGAGGGACAACTGATGTATTGGTGAATTCAAGAGATCTATGCCTATAAATGCCTATTATACACCATTTTATGATGTTCTTTCAAGATAACTTTTGAAAAATGCGATTAGACTATCAGAAAGACCATAGCCTTCCATTCTATTCAAAAGTACACTGAAATTCGCAGTGTCAAAGGCTTTTTTGTAATCTAAATATATTACATCGACTCGACCATTTGCATCCAGTTCAGAGGAAACTGATTGGGAAAACTGCAGCAAATTAGTAAAAGTTGATCGCGAAGGCAGAAATCCATGCTGAAAAGGAGATTCAATCATGTGTGAGACGAGATTCTGTTTTGGATTACAATAGAAATACAACGAAAGAAAGGTCAAACAAAATATCGAATGTCACAAGTTCATGAAAAACTGTCAACTTATCAGGTTCTTGTTATAGTTGGAAATTTTTCATTGAATCACTTTTATCCTCGAGTCTGGTCAGGATAAAAACGTTTTTAATCCCTCGTTGAGAAAGCATCGCCTGTTATTGACAAGATTTACTTTAGTATGTTCTAACGATCCTCGATTGCATACAGAAAAATTTTGATATCGCAAGTTTTCTATGGCACAGTGATACTGACAAATTGATTAGCGTACAAGTTTCAATAGTCAATTCTCTTCCATCATTTGCTTTGCATTCTTGAAGAGATTTACCACTTTGGGAGCTTCAAACACCAATAACACACTGAATCCGTACTTAAGCTGAACGTGCTCAATTCCGATAACCCTATTCAATTTTCTTTCAATTAAACTCTTTAAAGAAATGCGGGAATTTCTTTTTCTTTTCTTGAACCTCCCAGCATTTTTCCAATGGATACTGTTAAGAAATGTTCTATTGTAGGATTTCATACCAATTCAGGTATTATTTTCCTCATTTTATAATTTATGCATCTATTACTTTATGCATCGGTAACAAACATTATTAGGTATTTTGTACTTTTTATGATTTTCTTGTTCTTCTGTGCTTGTACTGTGTATTTTTTATTGTGTTTTTTTGGGAAATAAATTCCATATCACATTCCCCATTCTTCATTCACTCATTATGGTGAATTTTAAACAATAACGAAAAATGATAAACAAACTTTTGAAGTTAACAACTGAATCAACTGATTCAAGATTAGTAATCATGTCACATTTTCAATCCTTAAAACAACAAATTCATGAGTAAGAAACCAGTAAATTTTTGAAAAAATAACACATTTCAATAAGTAACTGAAACAAATTCCATTAGAAAATTTATTCATTTATGAAACAAACAGTCGGATCACGGAGCGACCAAAGTCAACTAGCGGATTTGCTACACAAAGTCAACCAATAACGGGCGAGTACAAGTCCACGCCCACTAAGTGCTCTCATCCACTGATGCAATTACGACATCATAATTATAGGCTATTGAGTTCATTTTGTTAAACGATACTATTTGAATCAATTGAAGGTTTTCAAAACTCTCAGAACTGTACAGATTAGTGTTGGTAAGCTAATTATAAAAGATATCAGTGAAAAACTAATATTACAATTCAATATAGACGGAATTAAAGGAAAGTTCCTGTTCTTTTATTATAATAACCTGTACCAAATAATATCAATTATAAATTAATATATTTATACTCATTAATGACCTTCAATATAAAAAAGGAATAATATGACATCAAAATAACAACCATAGGAATGGATAGCAGACAGCTTAATATTTCACTAATTTACTATTTTTTGAAGCCTCATAATAGCGAAGTTCCGTTTTAGAGCACTTCTCGAGCAGAGCCTCTTTCAAAGGTTCCTCGGTGAAACCATCTTTTGTAGAGGATGATTTTCAACAACAATGTTTCTTTGCAGAAATCTTTCTGTCTGTGGACAAGGCGAAAATTGGTGGAGATACAGTGGCTGGGCCTTACGTAAACTCTCACACCTGGTATCTCTACATTTGTTTAATCCTCGCAGGGGTTCTAGCTGTACTACTCTTGTTCTTTGCCCTCTTCCTCTTCTGTAGATACTGCCGCAACAACAACAAAGACCACCAAAGTGACTCGTAAGTATCCATTTCACTCAAATGTAACTTTTCCATAGATGTATTATTATCCAATTGGATAAGGATTCATGCTAGGAGGGCTTTTAAGTCACCAAGTGACTACTATTTTAAATGAATGAAGAAAGCATTTCGAAAGGTATCTGGGCACTGCAGAAATGATCACATCATTCACTTCACTATATTATGCTTTCTGTAATGTAGTGATTTCTTCTCAATACAAATATAAGCCTGATTACCTAGCAACAGATTCTCTTCATTCATTACGATACCACTTGGGTCTCCCCACTATAAAAAGCCATACGCTAAAATAAATTACGATAAGTAGTTGATGGAGCTAGGGCCCTTCTAGCATATGATTATTTGATTGGAATTTCCGGGTTTGTCTACTATGACAATTTCAATTTCTTCAAATCATTACTATAACACCTGAATCCAGTTGCTTGACTTTCAATTGACAATGACCATTCTTATGAGTAATCGAAGGCTAACCTCAATCTGCTTTTGTTCAACCGGCCCTCGGTCCACGATAAATAAGCTTCAAACAAGGTTTATTCTTCAATTTCACTTCTGTCAAGTGAAATAAAATATTTTCACTTGGATTCCAAATGATTGTTGAATAAACAGCGAAATCCAATGTTTTGAATAAATTTAATTTAAAACAATCAACACATTTCCAGCCTTAAAAACAGTGACGAGTAAACTGCGTAATGCCTCTTTTCATGATTTTTAAGAGGTATTAAGGCCTCCTAACGAGCTTTTCAAAGACTATCGTTAGCCAATCATAGACCTCAAATCAAGCTATAAGTCTTATCGACTAATAATTAATAATACTACCTCAATAATTACCCTAAACTTTAAACAATTTTTAATAATGAATAAAATACTCATCCCAGTTTTAGTTAGTGAGTTTAGTGATATGAAGCTGCTTTATGTTGAAGGCTTAAATTGAATTCTTAAATTTCTAAACGTCCTGCAGCATAGCATTTTCAGGAAAAAAGACTGTAACCAATATTCATCTTTGTTCCTTAGGACTGTCCGTGTTGACTCTTCCCGCAATGATGATGATCCAAACAACTCTAGCATTGTTGAAAACCGGAACAACGCTGCCAGGTGAGTTTATAATGCACAAAACAATTAAGAGTGAATGAATGAATAAATGAATGAATGAATGAATAATTTGCTTTTATTGATCAGAATTTTCAAATACATACAAATCAAAAATATACATAAATGTCAGCTTTTAACCCTTGGTCAGCGACCATCAGGGTGAGGTTTTTTCAGGTTTACTTTGAACAGTAATACATTTTCCATACATATAAAAGAATGTTGCATTGTGCATGCATGATTAATTTTTATCTTTTGAGGCCTGTATGCATCATCTTTGTTCAACATAACGTAGTTTCAAATCCTTGCCGTAAACCAACCACAGACCTCAAACTTGATTCATACTTTAGTATTCGTGATAATCTGCGAATCTGCAGTTGAATTCAAGTTCAAACTATCTATTGTTGACTTGGTTTTAACAAAGCTGGTGCATATGGGCCTAAATCATACAAATTTGAATTCAGTTTTAAATGCATGTAATGTTAAAAGAAATTACTGTCCAACTTCATCTTTAAACTACGAAGAATAACAAATTATGTAGGCCGCTTCGTTGAAGGGGTGTAGTCTGAAGTTCTGCTGTCGAAAGCAGAAAAATTCTCTGCTGTTGGAAACTGAACCTATAATGCCGCATCCAGCGAAGGCGAATGCCGAGCGAAGGCGAACGCGAGTGTGTGGCTGAGTCCCTCGGCTCCGCTCGCCTTCGCTCCATTTTTTGTAGGTCGGTTAGCGAGATCAAACGAGGCGAATCGCTGACTCTTTTGTGAGACTTTCACTAGAAAATAATTAATATGAAAATGAAAAATGATTAATGATCAATTGTTAATAATAAGAAATTTAATCTTGAACATCTTCAATTGAACATTAGAATTTTAATTATGATTATTTAATCATAGAGTTTCATAATTTCAGTATAATTAGTCGAATATTATTTGGACATGCCCAGAACATTTATGTTCTATTTTAATCACAGACGGAAAGATAATATGAACTTGGAAAAAATCGGTGTATGAATAATGGATATTTACAATTAAACGTTTGAAATGATTCTTGAATCTTGGAAATAATGAATCAAAAAATATTCTCATTGCATCAGTTTATCCTCTTATTATTAAATATCGGGAGTGCAAATGCCCAGGAATGGAAATTTTAAAGAAAAAAAAAACAATAAATTAAACTATTTTTGAAAGCCATCATTCATATGCACTGAACAATCATTGCTAATTATAACTCATACTGTACTTACTTACATAATCACTATCAATAATTATTAGAATACAATGGGCAACATGCAAACCCAGCCACTGGGGGAGCAAGCCAGCTCAACTTGGTGCCGGTCCCAAGCCCGGAAAAATGGGGAGGGTTAGCGGCAGGAAGGGCATCCGGCTGTAAAACTCTTGCCAAAACCCAAGATGGAGAGAAGACAAGGAAGTGCCTCGGAACCGGCTAGGGCGTACCCCGTAAGCGACGCGCAGGAGCCCCGCCCGACTCTTGTGATAAAGGAGCAAGGGCTACCCCGTCAAGGGCGGACGGGGTTAAAGAAGCAAGTCCTGAGAGTGGGTACCCTCAATGTGGGGAGTATGACAGGGAAAGGTAGGGAACTTGCAGACTTCATGAAGAGGAGAAAAGTGGGGATATTGTGTGTGCAGGAGACCAGGTGGAAGGGCAATAAGGCCAAGGAACTTGGAGAAGGATGCAAGATCTACTACAGTGGGGCCAACAAGGAAGGAAGAAATGGAGTTGGAGTCATCCTCAGTGGAGAGTGGAAGGACCGGTTGGTACGTGTTAGTAGGAGAAATGACAGAATAATGAGTGTGGGGCTGGAATGTGGAGATAATGTCACCAACATAGTATGTGCATATGCTCCACAAGTTGGGTGTGAAGTCCAAGAAAAGGAAGAGTTTTGGAACCAGTTGGATGAAGAAATCAATGAGATACCTAAAGAGGAACGGTGTTTTCTAGGGGCGGACCTGAATGGACATGTTGGTAGTAGCAGAGCTGGGAGAGAAAGAGTGCATGGAGGATGGGGTGTGGGTGAGACAAATGCTGAGGGGGAGTTTGTATTGGATGCTGCAGTGGGTTATGATATGGCCATCATCAACACCTTTTTTCAGAAGAGAGAAGACCAATTCTTCACATATAGTAGTGGTGGAAGAGCAAGCCAGATTGATTTTATTCTATGCAGAAGGAACCACCTTGGAGAGATACAAAACTGTAAAGTGATAAATGGTGAGTGTGTGTCTAGTCAACATCGACCAGTATTAGTGGACTGTGATATTAGAATAAGGCAAAAAGGTAAACAGATTGGCATAAGAAAAGTCAGGTGGTGGAAGCTCAAAGAAGGAGATAAAGCAACACACTTCAAGACTCAAGTCCTGGGAGGAATATTACCAAAAGAAAATGCACAGGACTGGTGGGAAGAAAATGGAAAGGTTATAAAGAAGGCTGCTGTGGAGCTGTTGGGAGAAACATCAGGGAAGGGTCCGCCAGGGGATAAAGAAGCATGGTGGTGGAAGGAAAAGGTACAAGAACTCGTGAGGAAAAAGAAGGAGGCAAAGAAAAAGTGGGACAAGACACAGACAGAGGAGGATAAGGAAGACTACAAGCGTATTAAGAAGGAAGCAAAGCGCGCAGTAGCTATTGCTAAAACAAGTGCTGCTGAAGAATTATATGAAAACCTGAACACGCCTGGGGGGGTTAATAGACTGTACAGCATAGCAAGGGCCAGGGACAAGGCTGCAAAGGACTTCACACATATGCGACAAATAAAAGATGTTGGGGGAAGGGTACTAAGAAATGAGGCAGATATAAGGACTAGATGGATGGAGTACTTCAGTGAATTGTTGAATCAGGAGCGCCCATGGGTAGAGGAGGAAAGTGTATCTCCAAATGAAAAAGAGACACCTGGGATTTGCAGAGAGGAAGTGGCTGAGGCGATTGGAAAAATGAAAAATGGAAAGGCAGCAGGACCAAGTGGAATAGGAGTGGAAGCTTGGAAGGCTCTGGGAGAGGAGGGGGTGGACCTGATGTGGGAATTGATGTCAAAGGTGTATGAGGAGGAACGCATCCCAGACAACTGGAGGGAAAGCATACTGATCCCAATATATAAAGAGAAAGGAGACATCCAAGACTGCAAAAACTATAGAGGACTGAAAATGATGGAGCATGTGCTTAAGATTTATGAAATAGTAATTGAGAAAAGGATTAGAGGAGAGACCAAAATTGGAGATGAGCAGTTTGGCTTCATGCCAAGTAGGAGTACAATGGATGCACTTTTTGCCCTGAGAGAGGTCATGGAAAAGTTTGGAGAGAGGAGGCAGCAGTTGCATATGGTTTTTATAGATCTAGAAAAAGCGTATGACACGGTACCAAGAGAAGTGCTATGGAGGTGTATGAGGAAGAAGGGAGTGGCAGAGAAATATGTGCGGATTGTACAAGATATGTACCATGAATCTCACACCAGGGTAAGGACAGGGGTAGGAGTGACAGAAAGATTCCCAGTAACTGTGGGCCTCCATCAAGGATCGACCCTGAGCCCTTATCTGTTCAACTTGGTTATGGATGTGTTGACAGAAAATGTTAGGAAGCCAGCCCCCTGGTCAATGCTCTTTGCAGATGATATTGTGTTGATGGAGAAAAGCAAAGAGGAAGTGGAGGAACAGCTAGAAAGGTGGAGAAATGCTATAGAAGGTGGAGGGCTCAAGATCAGCAGAACAAAAACTGAATACCTTTGGTTTGGAGGAGGAGGCAAAAATGGAGATGTGGGGTTGGCAGGAGAGAAGCTAGAGCGTGTGGGAAACTTCAAATATCTTGGGTCGTTTATATCAGAGGATGGGGGCCTTAGCAGAGAGCTGGATCACAGAATCCAAGTGGGGTGGATGAACTGGAAAAGGATGTCGGGCGTGCTGTGTGACCGGAAGCTGGATAGCAAAGCAAAGGGAAGAATATATAAGGCAGTAGTGAGACCTGCACTGATCTATGGCAGTGAGACTTGGGCAGTCAAGAAATCGCAGGAGAAGAAGATGGATGTGGCAGAGATGAGAATGCTGAGATGGATGCTTGGGAAGACAAAAAGGGACAGGATCAGAAATGAAAGGATAAGAGAGATGGCTGGGGTGGTGGAGTGTTCAAAGAAGGTCCAGGAAAGAAGGTTGCAGTGGTATGGCCATGTTGTGAGGAGGGAAGAGGACTACGTTGGAAAGCGAGTGAGTAGAATGCAGGTTGAGGGGTGTAGACCAGTGGGGAGACCAAGGAGGAGATGGAGAGACTGTGTTGCAGGGGACATGAGGGAAAAGGAGCTGACAGATGAAGAAGCCGGCGAGAGAATGGTGTGGAGGAGGAAGATAAGGAATAGCGACCCCGAATAGGGAAAAGCTAAAGGAAAAGAAGAAGAAGAAGAATGGGCAACATGCAATGGCTGTGAGCCCCCCAGCTATGTGTCGTAGTATCTGCTCAAATGGTTTAGTCTGCTTCGATATTTTTCTCGATTTTGGAGACGCTGCTTTCACCAAGGAAGTTAGTGTAGTCGAAGATTGTGTGCATATTTTACATTTAATTAGATGATTGAAACGAATAATTGTCTCAACAGCTGAAATAATCTTCTCTCACTCCCACATCCACTCTCTCTCATCATCAAGAGCCAACGGAAATTTGTCAGCTGATTAGTGAAGGATAAGTTTCTCCTTTTTAAGCTCCTTTAGCGAGTTATCCCAGGAATGAGACCCGGCGTAAAATATAATTTTTGTATCACAAACCTCTTATATTTCAAATAACGTCGAAATCGTTAGAGCAGCTTTTGAGATCCGTTAAACATACATATAAATGTACATATAATATAAACATTTATACATACATACAGAAATTGCTCGCTCAATATAATAGGATTTAACAGTAGTTATGGCTTCTTCCTCAACTAATTTGATCCGATAAAGATACAAGGTCAGATGCAAGATCGGTCCGGTGAAGATGCAAGGTCAGCCTTCAAACCAATCTCCTATCAGGAGAAATGCTTGATAAGTCAAGTTCAAGTTATAGCACTTCTAATCTGTTTTGTGGAGCTTTTGAAAGTATAGAACTCGGAAATCTCATTGTATTGGATTACGCAGTGACCACTTTAAATTCTAGCAGTTAATCTGCCACTTCAAGTTTTAGAACTTGCAGTTCTAGGTAGCAGCTTTAAAACTAAAGTTTATTATTGCGATGCGCTAAGTAGCCTATACTACTTCGACAGCAATTTTCGAGAACATGAATTTTGAATGATCTTCAAGTATAAGTACGAATGATGTATCAAGTACCTCTTTAAGTATTAAATAGTTTCGACCACTAAATCCCTAATAAACTAGATTCTGCTTCGATTTACCAGAACAGAGATTGATGCTTACAAACTTGACCACTTGATCAACTCAGTAATTGGTTTACTTTACTTCGATATCGATTCACCACTCGATTCACTCCATTTACTCAGAATTGTTGCGCAAATATGTTGTTGTTGTTTCCAGTGCTGAGCAGACTATGAATCTTCACAACAACTTAGAATTAAATCAAATTCTTGGAACAAGTGATTATATTGTGGAACCCCTTAATAATTTAAATAACTTGATGATGCTATGTGGAAGTATTCGCAGTGTGAACGTGGGTGGAGGGGATTTCTAAGGCGACCGAGGCAACAATAGCAGAATTTTTGTGTAATAATTCGGGAAATTTAACATGGGAAAGGATACGGCTTATGATTGATTTAAAAAGATTCACTCCCATGATGCGTTTTGAAATAAGAAAATATGGTCTGATTAGGTGGCCCAGGAGCGACATTTTCTATCTGCTATCTCTGACCATCAATCTCCAATTAGACACGCACAAGCCTAGAGCTTACGTGGGCATCACCATGAGAAAAGAAAATTTCTGTGCGCCTGTCAGAAAATTATGCATTCGTCGAATTACATCATTTTACAGCGATTGAATTCAATCAGCTTGCGTGCAACTGCCTCCTTGGACTCTTTGTCTGTGTCTGTGTCTGTGTTTTATGTACATGCTCTGAGAAAATAATAAATTCCAGTAGTGTTCTTCTACTTTGTATCCACTGAAATCACTCTATAGTTGCTCAATGATACTCCAGAATCGATAATTAGGCCAATCAAAGGAAGTTGAAAATCGTCGTTCGATATGAATCTATTTCCTCATCTCACTTTTCTCATTTCCTGCTGATTGAATCAATCGGAGTGAAACCTGTACTGGAGGGTTTATCAAGCAGACTCATTGATGAATTTCTTCCACTTTCATTTCAACAGTTTCTCGCTCTTACAAGACAACGTTCCATGGTATGCTCCACAACAAAGTATTGAACGATTGAATTTGAAAAGAGGGGGAAGAAATGTGCAAGAGAGGGGACAAAATACTAATCTCTCCTAGCCCGACCTCTATACTTTCCATAGTAGACTTTCCAAGTAGAATAATTCATTGTTTCCATTCATAGAATAAATGTCGATATTTCCATTCAGAAATCATGCGATAGCGATATCGAAATTCTAATAATTTTCAGTTTATTGCGTTTCAAATTGTATCGCTCCCACTGCAAAACGTTTGTTTTTTCAACAGGGGTGTCGAAGAAGGCTTCGCACATGCTTGTGACACGAATACGCTCCGCCGCATCTCACCACCCAGATCGAGCCGACATGGTAAGTGATTTAAATTATTCATACTTTCCTTCTCATATAATATGTTTTGAAATTCAACTGAAATACCAACAAACAATAGATCACATGACATTGAAATTCTCGGAATTCCTGAAACTTGTTCATTGAGATTCATGAGAATTGTTGCGCTGAGTCAAATTAATCTAGATTTTCATTTAAGGATAATGAAAATGTTCGAATAGTCAATGGAGAAAACGCTACGTTATTCTGCAGATGACTAGGAGAGTATTACGTGTTATTGAAACTTTCGCTATTTTAAAGGTATTAATTGCGATTAGTCAGTTACCGAGAATCTTCAATGTTTGTAATGTTTTGTAATAATATTGTACTGTTAATATTGTACATTTAGAAAATACTAACAGAACTTCAAAAAAGAACGAAAATCGCAAAATATAAACTGTACCGGTACTTCAAACAAACTATCCTTGTATAATGTACGTAGAAATAGGTATGTAGGTAAATAAATTCTACATATAATTTATTAAGCTGGGTGTCCACGATTGAATTATTCATCCAACTACATCCTATAAAATAGCCTTTAACTAACAGATGAGTAGGTAAGTCATTATACATGGACTGTCATAAAGCGACTAAGTTTCATATGGAAGTCTTGTGAATTTAATTCGATGAAAACTTTGATCGTGGACACGCAGCTTCATGTTCATACACTATAATTCATACAATAAAATCAGTTTGCAGAGTAAAAATTGTTGAAATTTTTAATTATCAACTATGAAAGCTGAAATTGAAGTCAATTAATTCATTTTCAAGTTAGAACAAGCCCAACAGATTAAATAATCCATTCTATTGACTTGTTGACCTAGAACAATATTCCTTAGCTGTCAGCAAATAATAGAGATTATGCTACTTTTTAGCTGAATAGGAAACTACACTAGTAAGCCCCTTGGGCTGGAGAACTCGCTTGCGAACTTCCAATTTGCTGTGGTGCAGTTGCGGTGCCGCCCAATGCAGTCGGTTGCAGATTTTCACCTACTCTAGTTGGCCCTAGTAGTTGTCAGACACGTCAAAAAGCTTTTAATAAAACTCCTCCTTTCAATAAAATTGTCGCCCTTGATGTGTTTTCAATCTTAAAAGGAATATAGGCCTACTTGTCCTATGCGTGCTCGCCAAGAGGGTTGCACCCCCGCCAGGTTCACCTCCTATATTAGATTTTCAGATAAAATTATGTTGTACAAATTGGTTGAGAATTTTTTTCAAGAAATCTTGAAAAATGTCATTGACACTGGAGAGATTTTCCACTGTGCCCTAAATTTTGATGAAAAATCGCATGATTTTACAAAATTCATGCGAACGGTGTTCAACACAGTTTTTAGAGCTCTATTCGATGCAAAAATGCATTTTTTCAAAAATATCAATATTTTGATTGACCCCCCTATCAATACCCACTCCAGATGCCGCCATTTTGAATCGAAAAACGTGATTCTCTCAAAATGTCATCCAAATGGAGTTAAATTTCACCTTAAAGTGAGAAAGTACAAAAAAAATCAAAAAAAGATTTTTGATGGATAATTTATGTAGAAGAGGCCTTTCTTCCAGTATGGCGGCTCAAATTTTCATCCGAGACGTTTTCCTCACATAACATTCCAATCAGCTTTCGACACTCTATAGTCTATACAATGAAAGAAAGAAATTTTCAAAAAGTCGAAAATTTTCACCCTTAGATGCCAATCACCCAAAAAAGTTGAAATTTTGAAAAACATCATCTACTCACTTTCTTCTACCATTTCCTGTCGTGAAAACCAAAACATTCACCCATAACACTGTATCTATTAGAAATAGAGCAAAGTTCAAAAAACGAAAAAAATTTCCCTAATAAATTGAATTGATTAGCATTTGAAATTTTACAAATATCTCAAAGAATAAAAAGTTAAATTTTTTCACTCCTGCCCCTAACCCACCAAAATTGAATTTCAAAATATAGAATCTCTATGAACAATATTTTTTTGTTAAAAGGATTTCCAGTCCTAGCATAGCACGGCTGATGCTAGTTTTATTAATCAAAGTTGGGAAATTTTACCATTTTCTCATCATGAAAATAGTTATAATATTCAAATAAAGAAATATTAAAAATTGCTGCCTTCCATCAGCTGTTCTTCTGTTCAAACTACGAAGACTTTAAACTTGGTTGAGATAGATAGGTAGGTTCCGTATGATTTTTTCGTCATTACATTCCCCATACTAATTGCCCGTATACGAGTATTATAGTGAGAAGCTATCCTTTTTTCGCCTCAAAGTCGGACAATTTTATTGGCCAACGAACTTCACCTGTATAAAGGTTCCAAGAATATGTGTTTCAAATTTCAAGTTGATTGATAAAGGCGTTCGAAAGTTATCGTCGAACATACTAACATTCAATCAAACAGACGGACAACGCCTCGAGCCTCGAGTCAAAAGGAAGAACTTCGCTTCGCTTCGTTCAATTATTGAAACTGTATTTGAACTATAGGAAACTGTATTATTGAGATTTTCATAGCATTCAATAAGTTCTTATTGCGATTCATGAGAATCTCCAGGTAAATCGCTGTTAGAATGTGTGGAAAATCATTACTATAATTTCTACATCATGTACGAAAAAAGAGCATTTGAATGCCAACTAGGTAGAGATCATCATAACATATTATTGAAATTTTCAGAATTTTTCAACAATTCTTGAGAATGCTCTTGGATCAGATTCAGTGGAAGTCGTTATACACACATTATGTTATATCAGATTCAGTAGAAAACGTGATAACACCTGTATTGTTGAAATTTTCAGAATTTCTTTCACAATTCTTGAGAATGCTAGTTTGATCAGATCCAGTATCAGCTAGTATAGAATCAATCCACACTTCCGCTCTTATATTGTGTCGTACGAGAATCTGCTGTACAAATATTGTGAAGATCATGTGTTATTGAAATTTTCCGAATATTTCAAAGGTGTGATTCCTTAGAATCTGCTTGTTGAGTTCGCTAAGGATGTCGAGAGTGTATCAGTATGCACTCGTTTCTTTTGCTCAATACCTTGCCGCCATTCTTGCCATCAGCTATTCATCTTTTAACGTATCCTAACACCTTCATGCAGTGCCGCCAGTACTATAAATATCTTCCATTCTTCGGAACCGTCTGCAAGTCTGCACAAAGCATCTTCCTGCAGAAATTCTCTACAATGAATCTGCGTTCGACTCTACTTATCCAGTTATCTTTCATGTCTTTCATATCCTGTTCTCTATTCTTTGGCCTCTCTCCCTGTTATTATCGACTCTAATCAAATCAGCTACTTCGAGCATATTCTCTAAATTATTCAAATTCATTAGATCTTCTCGTGAAGCTGCTCCATATTCACGCGACATACTTCCCCAAATTCTTCTCTATTTTCATCTTCTTATCTCCTTGCTTTTTGTACTTATTTACCTGTTAACAATAATTATTTCCTCTGTTTTCTTCTCTTCTCTAAAGTATTGATTGCCTTCAAAAACCCCAACAAATTTGGCTTTGATTTTACTCTGAAACGTTCATGAATTAAAAACTTGGTTTGATTACCATGACAAAATTATGATGTGCTGAAAGTTTCTCGCTATCATTTTTATCAAAATTCAATACTTTTCGATCATCGATAAGTGTTCTGTGTTGTGCTTTAGTGTTATATTTTTCGGACTTTATAAAATCAAAAAATAATTTTTATATAGCACGATCCTTTTAACTTGTCATAAAACAGCTGTTCCGGTAAAAATTACACAGTGATTTCGACACAATAATCAAAAGGCTTAAAAGTCTTAAAGACCTTTTCAAAGAAGACCTTTCAAAGAATAACTTTTTAAAAGATCTTTTCATTAATCCGCGAGATTCATTAGAGATTCATAAGTATTGTGATATTGCTCATCGAAACATATGTTTCATATGGGACATGGGCTAGAGACAACAACCAGAAATCAGTCACATTCGCAAATCATCTTGAAAACATCTTCAGGTCCAATGAAAGCTTAGATGAGGATAATCAACTACCACATACTGTGCAAGAATCGATGAGAATCCCACCTGTTACTGTACGTGAAGTGGAAAATACAATCAAGAACAGCATCAATACCAGAAAGGCACCAGGATTTGATCTCATTACTGGAGATATATTAAAACAGTTACCAAGGAAGGCTCTTGTGAAGATCACATTTCTAATAAATGCAGTGTTCAGACTGAAATACGTACCTGACTACTGGAAAATTGCCGAAGTCATCATGATCCCCAAACCAGGAAAAACACCACATGAAGTCACATCCTATAGACCAATATCTCTTCTACCAGTAATATCAAAACTGTTTGAAAAACTTCTCTTGAAAAGGTTGAAACCAATTATAGAGTCGAAGGAACTGATCCCAAAACATCAATTTGGATTCAGAGAGAAACACACAACTATTGAACAAGTCCACCGGATCACTAATGTAATTGAAATGGCTCTTGAAGAGAAGAAAATCTGTAGTGCAGTCTTCCTAGATGTAGCACAAGCCTTTGACAAAGTGTGGCACAAAGGACTTCTAAGTAAATTAAGAACCATGCTTCCAGTTGAATATACACAAATTCTTGAGTCCTACTTAATGGGTCGATATTTCAGAATCAAGCAAAATGATGCATACTCTGAACTCAAAGAGATTAAAGCAGGAGTTCCTCAAGGAAGTGTTCTTGGTCCAATTTTGTATTTGTTATTCACCAGTGACCTACCCATGATGGAGAATCAAACTGTGGCTACTTTTGCAGATGACACAGCTGTATTAACTTTAGGCAATAACTGTCAGGAATCAATGAAGAAACTACAAGATGCTGCTGATGAAATTTCCAATTGGTCTAGGCTATGGAGGATCAAGATCAACGAGACAAAATCTGTACAAGTGAACTTCACCAACCGCAAATTTGACCAAATTCCCTTAATCATCAATGGAAAACCGGTCCCATATGCTAATGAGGCTAAATACCTGGGGATGACTCTGGATACAAGATTGCGCTGGAAGGCACATGTGAAGAAAAAGAGAGAAGAACTAGGTATAAGATACAGCAAAATATACTGGTTGATAGGAAGAAATTCAACACTTTCCTTCTACAACAAGATTCTCATCTACAAGCAAATCCTGAAACCCATATGGATGTATGGAATCCAACTCTGGGGTTGTGCCAGCAAGAGCAATGTAGATATAATCCAACGCTTCCAGAACAAGGTCTTGAGGAACATCGTCAATGCACCAAGATTCATCCGAAATGCAGATATCCACAGAGACTTGAAGGTGGAGTTTGTCACCAGTGAAATCGGGCGCTTTGCTCGCAAGCATGCTGAGAAGATCCAACAGCATGATAACGAAGAAGTTACCCAGCTACTCGACAACACCCAGCTGCGCAGGTTGAAGCGGACGAAACCCTTCGAATTGTGTGATGTTGTGGTGTGAGAGTGTCAAAAGCAGAGCAGTGTTTATAGTGTGAATCCTAATGTGATCTTAGTGCACAAATAGTTTATTATTTATGTTACGTGATTATGATTATTAATCTTTATTATTATGACTATGTTATGTAATTATGATTATTAATCTATGTTATTTGTTAGTATTTAAAAGTAGTAGTCCTAATGAGAGCTGCTAAACTTATCAATTTGAATAATAGTAGATTAGAAAAAAAATTGCTCATTAGTCTTCTTAGACTAGATTGCAATATGAGGTGTGAAAAAAAAAAAAAAAAAATTGCTCATCGAAACATATGTTTTCTGACAAGTTAAAAGGATCCCGCTATAAAATGCTAGTGTCTGTTTTCTAAATGGAAACAAATTCACACCATGTTCCCTATCAAGAGATAATTATTGGTTTTGTTGGCGAAGTGGAACAACCCCACTCAGGTCTCCCGTTATCAAAAGCCATACGCTAAATAAATAAATTGAAAAATTCAAAGGTAGTCATGGCAATAGGTCGTGGAACTTCAAGTTCACAATATTCTCAATAACTCTCTTTACTCTTCTCTCCATTCGTTTCCTCTTATCCCTCTCCATTCCTCCTAACTCTAAAATTCTCTCTCCATACCACCCACAAACCTCCCCTTCAAAATTCGAATCTCTCTACTCCTCTTCTTCTTCTTTTCTTTTCTGTAAATTTTCATCCACCTTTTACAATCATTCTTGCTTCTCTCTCACTTCTTCCTCATCAATCTTCTCCTTTCATTTACAATCCTCTCTGCTGAAATAAACTCTTTTCCACTTCTCATTCCTCTCTCTTCATAGTTACTCTACTTTATCTCTTCATTTCCAGTCAATTAGTAGAAGTAGTCAATCCTAAACTCCCCATTTTTCATTCCTGCCTTTCTCAATATTAGTCAAGAAGAAGTAATTTTCTGTACCTGCCTTGTTAATGTTTCAATTCGTGTTTTATTTTGTGTTTTTATTCAGATTGTTTTAAAGTGAAAATTTTGACGATATCCAACTGTTTATTGTATGATGTACTGTGTTGAATAAATAAATATCTTATCTTATACAGTGTATAGTATACCAATATCTTCTAAACGTGAATTCTCATGATTGTATGATAATTATATGTCTCACCTGGATCTAGGTCTGTTAAATTGTATACCTATGATTACCCATGTTTGGGTAACCTATGATGATGAATGTTCATGAGAAGGGATTTATAATAACAGTAAGGCAGGTAAAACAAAGACTTTTATCATAAATTAATGTATTCAATTTATTTCCTATTTTAGGACCCTTGGATCACGATGAGTTAGAAGAGACATTGGTTATCACCAATGGTGTAACTCCTTCGAGGTAAGATCATCAATACTCATTTTAGGCATGTTTGAATGATTTTTGGAGATACTCAATCAATACTAGTAGTTCTGTGAACAGTAGACCTCGCGCTCAGTACTATTTTCCTGTTTGATATTTCTGGTGTCTCCAGTTCGATATTTAGCTCAATGTTTTACATGTAATCACTTAATTAAAATGCTTGTTCTCAACAGCTGTAATAATCTTGTCTCACTCTCTCTCATCATCAACAGACGACGGTTTCGATCTGTTTCTTCGACGTATCTCTATGTTTTTTCATCCAAGATCATACTTTAATATTGTACCAAGTTTCAATGAATGAGATCCACTCGTTGCGCCATAAATGCCGAACAAACATACATATAAACATACATAAATACAAATGCAAAACTGTCCACTACTTGAATATTAGACCTCAGTAGCTATCGCTTCGGTCAATAATCTCTATGAAATAATTTATTATAGAAATGTACTCATGATATTATTATAGAAATTTATTTCCGGAGAAATGAATCTACAACTATTCTAAATTTATTCTACAACTATTTTAGTCATTATTCGCGTTGGAGTGCCGTTTTTGACAAAATATAAAAAGTATCAATATTTTCATATTAATATCCATTATGACAATTTTTTCATATCTATTACATTTATCCATGTAATGTATACTAATTTCAAAATTAAAAATAATATCAAAAGACCAATAAACCACTCTCACACTTCAATACCTAATAAGGTAACGGGAAGTTACTTGGCCCCGGACTACAAGCTTTTCTCTGTGTTGATAATTACTAATAATCCAATATTTCAGAAAAAAAAGTTCAAAAACAGTTTCAGCGAATTTCATGTTTGAAAGACAGTGCAATATTGATAAGCCAATGTCGATCGATAGCATATCTGCCAAAAACGTATAAAAACTATGTGGTTAATAGGCTTAGGGTGGGAACATGTCGGAGCTGTGATAAGCGATCCAAGCTGTGATACAAGCAACGCTTTCATCGATGGTCGATTGCTCAAATGCAATTAACATCGCAGCTCCGACATGAACAGGCTGATTAGAAAGCACGTCAATATTCTCTACGCGCTGCTACTATCACAGCTGGTACCGCTTATCACAACTCCGACATGAACGCACCCTTATGTACATATGATTTCATATATTTTTTACAATAAAAGAAGAATGTTTAGTACGTATATATCATTTTTTACACCTTCAAAAGAATCACTTTATCACAAAAAAAATCTTCATCTCTAAGTAGAAGATCCTTATTCTTTTAAATACTACCCTAACTTACTTATCTTCTTTTTCATCTGTTTTACATTGATTGTTTATGCTATTAAATCATTATTGTCCATAATTCATTTAAATCATTCATTGTTTATTCTTTAATACATAATTCGTTATTAGCAGAAACGAAACGATTAGTTTATTTTGAATGATTCATTTACTATTTTGAAACTGTAAATATGAAACGCTTTTGTTAAATAACATGATTTATTTATAAGGCAGGGTTGTTGAGCGGGTGTTATCACTACAATTCATTGCTCATCGTGACCGTACACACGATTCAGGAGGGGTAATCACTGGCCATTGTAATTCTCCATAGTTCATCAGAAAGTTTTAGGTTCTTCAACTGCAGACCCTTACATTTACCATTTAGTTTTTCTGTTTCACGTTCCATGAGATTTGAATCACTTTATATGTCGTTCAATGTAGAAGTGTTCAGATTAACAGAACTTTCTGAATTCAATAACTTCTCAATATTAGCATCGAGTTATGAGTTCATTCTACTATCAAGGTTCTTAATAGCGTCAAAAGTAGAGTCCTGATCAGAAGACGGTGCAATCGAAGGAGATTTACAAAAGTCGTCGCACTGCCACGTTTCTTTTTTGTACCTAGACCAGCTAACTTCCCAGAAGTGCGGATACGCGTACACGTGTTTTTATACATTTTGCACATTTTATACTGTCAGCAGCGGTAGGAAAAACAGCTGAATTGCACTCAAAGCACGACATAAATACTACTTGGTCAATAACAATTCTAAATATTGAATACAAGCTGTCCCGGCGAACTTCGTATCGCACTCTTCCCCCCCCCCCCCCCAAATGTCCCCCCTCTTCTCCCCACAAATGTCCCCCCTTCATGCCACCCCTCAAAAAATGCCATCCCCCAAATGACCCCCGTTCATTCCCCCCCCCCAAATGTCATCCCCACATATCCCTCTTCTTGTCAACCCCCTCTTTCCCATCAAATGTCACTCCCCTCTTCCCACCAATTATTTTTTTCTTTTTAATTTCTTCTATTTTGTATTTCTTTTTTCATTTATTTATTTTTAATTTTTTTTTTTAATTTCTTCTATTTTGTATTTTTTTCATTTATTTATTTCTTTTTAATTATTTTTTTTCCGTTCTTCAATTTTATTATTTGAAACAATAAAACATGTATGATACGAACGATAACTCATTCTTAATTGATGATTCTAGCATAAAAATAATAATTAGAGTAGAAAACCTAGTACAAAAAGAAATGGTTCGGAGCGGGGATTGAACCCGCAACTTTTGTTTACAACGCAGACGCTCTATGCACTGCGCCACGGAGGCTTAGGATCTGTGAGCAGATTTTCTAATCTCAAATACACGATCATCTTTCCGTAGCCGCTTGGCCGGCAAGTTTGAACATAGGTCTGTGAAATGTTTGATAGGTTAGGTCATTAATTTACTAATTATTTATTAATTATAAAGGGATTTTCTTATATCTTAATACATATTATGTTAACCAGTGCTGTAACAATTCAAACTAATCCAAAATCATCTAAATCGGTTCAGCCGTTCTCGAGTTATAAGCGAGCGTACAGACACCAACTCTCTTTTATTAATATAGATAAACTTTTATCACGTACGTACGAGCGAACAACTTATAACATGAATGGTAGACTAGAAATCAGAAATTTTATTGAAAAATTACACAGTACAAAATTTTTTTAATACAATAAGTTTGGTGTTATATGGGTTTAAAAAACCTGTGCGTGACACCGAGTTCTTAACATCGGAATAACACATTATGATAAAATTTACACTATAATACACTACTTAGAAATATCTTAATTGCTATAGGACAGTAAGATGACATTATAAGAGATAAAGAAAAAACATTGCTATATATACATAATGGAATGTGAATTATTACAAATGAATACATACACTGTATAGTTGAGGGCTTTTTAAGACTATAAATGAGTCTATAACATAACGTTATCAGAACGGAATGATGGTGTCCTTTTAAAAGAAAAAATGGGGAAAAGTTTGATTTTTAGAATAAGACTTACTATAATTATTGAAAATATTATTGTTGTTGAAAATTTAGAACCTATTATACTCTGGGCGAATTAGCTTTTCAGAATTTTCCAAACCAATTTCCACCAACCAGGAATTTACAGACAGTTTGTAATTTTTAAGTGAAACATTGAGGTTTCTGATAGCTGGTGGGATATTGCGGAGTATAAAATTTGAAAGTTAAATTTCGAATTTCTGAGCTCGACTAGCCGAGCGGGCTTAGCGTTCACTCACTATCGGAACGCACTGATAACGACAACCTTTCTCAACGGCATCAAAGTCAAAAGCCAGCTTAAAATAGCTACTTCATTTTTTTAATGATTTTTTTGAATGAGACCTGTCTGCTACGTATCGTTATGATCATATCAACAATAGATTCTACAGGAAGCGTCTTCATTACTGAGCTTTTAGTAGACTTTACTTTCAAAGACATCAATATTATCAATTATTGCAGTGAGATCAAAATCCAAAGAAATCAAATTCCTTCTCGAATGTATTGATGAAAAGTTCAAGGAACTATTAAATACGCAATTTGTAGATATTCTTTGAGTAGAATACATTGAATTGGGAAGGTGTCGGTTTTTCAGAAGTAGTATTGTCCCCGATCCCATCGTTACTCCTTTCCTTTATCATCATCAGCACGCTGCAAATAGTCTCTGATCATTAAGAAGCCATTGAGAAGAAATTCACTGATAAGAACGCTCACTTTAATAATGATTGTTGGTTTTTAATATGAGAGAGTATTTTTAAAAGTTCTCAAACGTTCCAGAATGACCCCTTTCATCATTAGTTACTTATGAATACTGTTTGAGAAATGCGAAAATCTTTTGTATACCTCCTCATTAAATGAAGCTTACTTTCAAGTTTTTCACCTTGATAGAATATTGCAGTAAAAAGAGGCTTATGATGGAATCCTCCATAATTATGCATGAAAATGTTGAAATATTCAAGTGTTCCACATTGACTTCAACAATCATTAGTGATGATCAATGCGGACTGAGAACTGATTGTGTAGAAATACGCTTATGAAGTGCGACTTTTTCTGAATTTGGCATTTATAGCCTGATCAATAAAAATGTTCTCATTTTGAGAGAGAAATTATCTTAAAAGTTCTCTTTTCAATTTTAAGTAATAATTGCTATTGAGCATTGCAAATTTTTTTAATATTCAAAACGATTCCTGCCATTACCGGCATATCTGGAACTTATGAATGCTGTCTGTGAATTTTAATACTCTATCAATCTATTGCCTACCAACCTATCAACTACGTCTCAATGCATGATTGAGAATAAAGAAGTGTGGCGATGTAAGGACTGCAGCATAGGCGTCATTTGGGGGTGGCAAGGGGTGGCAGTTGCCACCCCAAAATTCTCAAACCCCTTTTTTTGCCACCCCAAAAATCGTATTATCGTTTTTAAAAGATTACGTGATGATTTGTATTAAAATTATTTAAGTCTGTATTTTGTATTCTATTTCTTTTCAGAGCTAACCAATTCACAAGGGAAAGTATTTCCATACTTAAAATTAAATGGTAATAGCTTTTAACATTAAAAAAGGATCAAAGGGTCAGATAAGATATGTTAATGCAAAAACATTCTAATGGCTTAAAAATACTTAATGTAAAAATTTTCAAGTTAAACCATAGATTTTTGCCTATAAACTCTGGTTAATCAAGAGTTAAAAACGATCTTAAAATGCTTAATTTCACACTTAAATTTTCAAAATTTCCCGGGGGGGCCCCCGGACCCCCCGCTTTCCTGAGGGGTATTCCATACCCCCCAGACCCCCCGGTCCTTTATAAGCGCGAGTTCGCCAGCGATGACCAAATAGGCCTAAGTATATCACGCTTCGCCATGGTCTCCAAGCCCCCCAGATCCCTGGCAGACCTTGCCACCCCATTTTAAAAGCTGAAATGACGCTCATGGACTGCAGTGAACGCAGGAAAAGTATGGCCATCGACTCGACTTTATCTAGAGCAGCGGCGGACGCTGCAACACTTTCGTTAGCTGACGTCATAGCGCTACTAAACGAAATGAAGGGGAACCAAAACAGAATGGAATTGGATCTCGGGAATTCCTTGGAGACTTGTCATCAAGGAATAGAGGAGCTGAAGCGGAAGCAAGACGATCGAGACAGAAAAATCGAAGGCTTGTTGAAATCGATCGAAGATCTTACAAGGGAAGTGATACAATTGAAACAGGAGAATGAGCAGTTGAGGGAACGCGTCGACGACATGGAGCAGTATTCAAGAATGAATATGATTGAGATACGAGGCTTACCGCAAGAACCCAATTAAGATCTGAACGCGGTTGTGTGCAGCATGTCGAGTGCACTTGGCTACGAGATCAAGGAGGATACCATCGACATATGCCACCGTATGGGGAAAGCGGGACCAGAGGGGCCGGCTACAGTCGTCGTGAAATTCTTGAGGCGATCCGACAAGAACGCGATTCTACAAAAAAGGAGAGTGAAGCGAGACTTCTCAACCCGACACATAGGCGCTAATTCCAACATCTCCCAGCCTATCTACATCAATGAGTGCTTGTCACCTGGCAGGCGGAAACTTTTCTCGATGGCTAGAGCGGCGCACCGGGAGAAACGCTTCAAATTCCTGTGGGTGAGAGACTGCAGAATTCTCTTGCGAAAGGAGGAACGGAAGCCAGTAATTGAACTCAAATCAGGTAAACAACTGGAGAATATTCTAGCTCTATGCTCGCCAATCACAGAAGAGAATAGTGAAAATATTGAAATTTCAAATGACTAACTCTGGAGCGCTCTTTGTTAATAATAATAGAACGTATATAATGAACGTATATCTAAAATTACATTATATGAGCAAAAATATTTTTAGAGTATTTTTAATCAGAAGTATTGTTCATTTTCCTTTCCTGTTTCTATCCAAGGAATCTGATTATTCCGAACACAGGCCATATTATGTTTTCTGTACTGTTCTGTATGCTGAGGGCTTCACATTGATAACTTTTTATAAAAATAATAATTGCTTCAGGTTTTACTTCTATATTAGCTTTGAATGTGACTATGTTGATAATGATGATAGCAATACAGTGAGCGTAGAAATTGTTGTAAGGAAGAGTTTGCATGGTTTTAAGCTATTGATCAATGATTATTACTTACTTTTATGTTAATGTTTTCTGAATGGAGAATAGCATAAGTAGATTTTTAATAGTTCAACAAAATATTCGAAGCTTAAGGGCAAATTTTGATGTTTTTCTTGCCAATTTATTCCAGTTGCCAATAAAACCCTCAGTGATAATTCTAACCGAGATATGGATAGAAGAAAGTGAAGCCACCTGTTATAGTATAGATGGCTATACAAATGTAGGCGTTTTCAATCACAGTTATCGATCTGGAGGTACCTTAGTTTATTTGAACAATGATGTAAGATATGAAACTAGAAAAGTCGATATCTTATCGGCCGATTGTATTTACTGTCAGTGCTACTATGATGACTTGTCTTTCTCTTTCCTAGCTGTATACAGATTACATCTATATTCTCAAAGGCTATATATTAGTGAATTAAGCGATTATCTTTTAAAATTGGAGGAGATTGGAACTCATCCAAGACCATTCTTTATTATAGGTGACATTAATATCAATCTGTTATCTAATGAGAACATTGTAGATGAATATAGGATGATGATGTGTTCTTTTGGTTTTGAATCTCTAGTTAATGAGCATACACGATTATTTAATGATACAGGAACGTGTATTGATCATGTTTTTGTTCAGTATCCTGAAAAGTATTCAAATCACGAATTAGTGAAGGTTGAAACCGAGGTTTTACACCTCGATATAACTTTCGAGGTTATATCAGGTTATACAATCATTCGATGATTGGAGTAGTAATACATTATGAATCAGAAACAAGTGCTCAACTTAGATCCCCAATTGAAGTGCACAAAAAAAGTAGGATAGACTACAATAAAAAACTTGTAGATATCCTAGTTGCAGCAGAGTGGGATAATGTGCTTGGGAAGACAGATAATTTTAATGTTGAAAATGGTTGGGAGAGATTTATATCTTATTTACAAAGATCAGTTAGTGAATCAGAAGTAATACACGAGACTATTAGTTACAAGAAATTAAAACCAAGGTCTGAATGGATATCCGATAAATTAATTAAAAAAATACAATTCAAAGATTTTCTATACGAAAAACAGAAACAGCAGCCCAATATTATAAATAAGGCAAAGTACGTAAAATACAGAAATAAATTAAGAAATGAGATTCGCAAGACAAAACAGGACTATTTTCTCAATTTATTCGAATCCAGTAAGAATGATGCTAGAGAGCAATGGAAAATTGTTAACAGACTGTTAGGGAGAAAAAAAGAGAGAAAAAACATAGATAAAATAATTTTACAAGATGGCGAAATAATGGAGGGTCATAAGTGTATAGCCAACAGTATAAACAATTATTTTCTAACAGTTGTGGAAAATAATAAATCGAAGTTGGAATCATGTCCTCAACATGATGAGCATCAGGGTACAGAGGTTTTTCCAATTCATAGTTCTATAGATTCTATTTTCATTTATCCAGTTAACGTTAAAGAAATTGGAGATGTAATAAAGGATCTTAAAGGAAATACCGCCCCTGGAGTAGATGGTATCTCAACCTATACAATAAAGAAAATTTCAACGTGCATTTTAGACGTTCTTGTTGAGCTATGCAATCTTAGTTTACAAAAAGGAGTTTTCCCATCAGTTCTAAAGAAAGCTGTAGTGATACCCATCCCTAAGAGCAGTATGAACAAAAATATTGATAATTATAGACCAATAACTTTATTGTCTATTTTTGCAAAAATATTGGAAAGAATAATGGAAAACCGCGTACTAAGTTATTTAAATCAGATAAACTTCTTTAGTAAGAACCAGTATAGTTTTCTGGAAAATAAGGGTACGGAGGAGGCCATGAAAACATTACTTTCAAAGGTTAATGATAGCTTTAGTAGGAGCTTGAAATGTTCAGCAGTATTTTTAGATATATCCAAAGCGTATGACTCTATAGAGCATGATTTGCTTCTGGGAAAACTGGATAGGATAGGAATAAGAGGAGTAGCAAATCAGTGGTTCAAGAGCTATCTGAGTAACAGATATCAGCAAGTAAGACTGAACAATTCAAATGAGTGTAGTGACATTGGTTTGATTAGGTATGGTATACCCCAAGGATCAGTCTTATCAGCGGTGCTTTTCCTTTCCTATGTGAATGACCTATGTGATGGTAAAGTTATGGGTGACATTGTATCATTTGCGGACGACACCGCGCTATTTTATGAAGGTCGGAACGAGTTTGAAATTCATGATAAGATGCAAAGAGACATGAGCAGTATACATTGGTGGTTTTCTAAGAATAAATTATTATTAAATGCAAAAAAAACCAATTTTCTCCATTTCAACCTTCAGAACCGCAAAACAAATAATACTCACCCAACATTGAAATATCACAAGTTCAACTTTAATTTAATGAATTGTCGTTGCGAGATAATAGAAGAAACGGACTGTGTAAAATACCTTGGTTTACTTATACAGGGTGTTTCAGAACTCCCTACCAATACTCTAGGGCATTGTTCCTGGGTAGAAACCATATCTAAATATCATATTTAAATTGTCCAGAAGTCCTTAGTTACTCACACAGCTGCCATTTTGTTTTTTTCACTTATTATTTTTTCTCTCAATAATGGTAGAACATATGGATTTGAAACTTTGCACCAACATTTATGACAACTAGACAAAGCTACAAAAAAATTATGACAGTTTTCCAAATTCATAAAACAAAATGGCGGCCATTCAAAATTTTGTTTCTTGAATAACTCGGAAACCGTTGATATTACGAAAATTTCACAGGAATAACTTTTTTTAGTAAATTAAATTACAAATCGATTGAATTCTTATTTGTTAAGATTGGACCAATATTGACTGAGATATGGCAGCTTTAGTGATAGGTGACCGCTGGAGGTTAGTTGCACTCCTTTTTAATGTCTTTAAAATTCACATGAAATACTCTAAAATCGCTCACAAATAACATGTAAAGCAGACAGAGACTGTTGCATTGTTGTGGCAGACTTTAGCCGCATGCCCAGGATGCACTGCAACTAGCCTCCAGCGGTCACCTATCACTAAAGCTGCCATATCTCAGTCAATATTGGTCCAATCTTAACAAATAAGGTTTCAATCGATTTGTAATCAAATTTACTAAAAAAAGTTATTCTTGTAAAATTTTCGTAATATCAACGGTTTCCGAGTTATTCAAGAAACAAAATTTTGAATGGCCGCCATTTTGTTTTATGGATTTGAAAAATTGTCATAATTTTTTTGTAGCTTTGTCTAGTTGTCATAAATGTTGGTGCAAAGTTTCAATTCCATATGTTTCACCATTATTGAGAGAAAAAATAATAAGTGAAAAAAACAAAATGGCAGCTGTGTGAGTAACTAAGGACTTCTGGACAATTTAAATATGATATTTAGATATGGTTTCTACCCAGGAACAATGCCCTAGAGTATTGGTAGGGAGTTCTGAAACACCCTGTAGATAATAGGCTGACATGGCAGGAGCATATTCAGAAACTAAAGAAGGAGATTTTTGCTTCCATCAGGAACTTCTACTTTTTGGAAGATATCTGCCCAAAATATTTTTTGGTTCACTTGTACCATACCGGGAGTCGGCCGGTGGATGCCGTGGTGAACGGTCGCAGATTGAAGAGGCTCTCTTATCGCTCTCTTGATAAGGCACTCGGCAGCAGGTTTCAAGTTTGCTTACGAATTACTAAAAATGAATTCCTTTTTATATTCACTAAAATAGACTTAATTCAATAGTTGTTCACTAGTTACTAATATTAACAAATTTGAATAGTAGTCTAAATTGAGTATTTAATGTAGTAGTCTCAATTGAGTATTAATTACTCATGGTAGTTAACTAATATTTTTATAAAATTGTCTCTAACATAGAACCGTGAATTAGTGCTAGGAATTTAATATATAAATAATTTTTAAACATTACTTCTATCGAGTAGGAAAGACAATCTAAATTTGTTCAGATATTCATGTAATTTGAAATACTTCATTGAAGTTTAATAGTTGTAGTAGCAATTAATTTATAAACGTACAAACTAACTATCGTCCCTAAAATTTAATCCCGGAATAAAGTAAATTGTTTTTAAATCATTTTTTATAGGTTAGGTGAAATAATACAATATCTAATACATAATTTAATTTCATTTGAAGAAATTGGAAAATCAATTTTTTTTAAATAAATACTCTTTTAACTTTTTAAAGATTGGTTGCTTATTGAGAGACAGTGTTGTAATAGTGATTATTCCTTTTCAATGCCCGACTCCATTCGAATCACGGTTTAGACTGGAAATTACTTATAATTAATTAATTAATTACTATTTATTTTTTGCGTGTAATAGGTAGCAGGTCGAAGTGGATGTTAATTGGCAAGCTGCTTTGTAGATTTTTGTGAACATTGCATCTTGCAGCAGTTGCTCGTGGCCTGGGGTGGGACAGGGCACGACCAACAATACTCTGCTTCGATTTATTTGCTTAGCCTGATTTTCAACACTCAATTATTTTTCTCTTGATTCGGTCGTGATGGAATGAGGAGTGGGGTGGAATAGGTCTTATACGTTGCAATCAGAGAATAGTTCTCGAGCAGTGCCAGTGTTTGATAGAGCCTTATCAAATACCTGTCTTGTCCTTATCTTAGCTGGTAGCCTTTATCATTCTCTAAAGTTTGAGTAAACAGAATAAATTCTAATCTTCTTGAGCGTTCCGTACTAAAGATAATATTATAAAAGTGAGAATATCATAAGCTGCTGTA
Organism: Laodelphax striatellus; assembly: GCA_017141395.1. Classification (NCBI taxonomy): domain Eukaryota; kingdom Metazoa; phylum Arthropoda; class Insecta; order Hemiptera; family Delphacidae; genus Laodelphax; species Laodelphax striatellus. The sequence goes on from CM029544.1 coordinate 27,515,426, forward strand.
GTGCGATTATTCTTTCTAACTTTCTTTTTCCATTATTCTTTTTATTCTTTCGATTATTCCAGGCTAACCTATTAACTAATAATATGTGTTCTGTAGTCTAATAATACTTGTATTGTCACTATTTTCGGTTATATGATTAAATGCTTGTTATGGTTGATTGCAATTCTGTTACTTATTACAGTGAATAGTCATCATTAAATTTATTAAATAGAAATATTATCTGTTTCTTCTATTATCTGATTCACTGATAAGGGCTCTTTCACGGTACTGTTGCTGTGACTGCTCTCCATCTGTGCTTAAGGCTTATCTCCGTATCTCAGCTTTGATAGGCGATATCTACAACCTGTTGCTGAGTGTACTGAACCTACATATCTTCAATATAGATTTCTGCCGATTATTATAGGAGGCTACTTTCTCAACGAATAAACTAGTTAGGAATATAAAGCTATTGTGAAAGACATCCATCTTTTATTATCTTTATAGGCGTCTAAGATACGGCGTTTCTCTTCCAAGTTCCATAACAAAGTGATACATCATGTCAATTATCACTTATAAAACTACAAGAAATAATATAGGAATCTATCACGATGGACAATGCTATAGAAAAAGTCACCATTTGATTAATGGTGATCTTGTATGGAGATGTGTGAGTAAAGGTTGCACTGGAACAGTAACAACCGATTCAACATTCAAGAATTTAAAATCATGTTCGCCGAGACATCTTAAACATGCAGCACCTCCTGCGCCAGAAAAAAATTGTAAATAATATGGATGATGAGCAATCAATTAATGATAGAGTCAAGGTTATTAGAAGCGCCCCAAAATTGCAGAGAATGTCACTGGACTCTATAATCAGCAGTCGCCGTAAAGTTGAAGTATGTGACGCTGAGTGTCAAACAGATAGTATATTTTTGAAGGAAAAAGATGAATTGGTCTCTCGTGTACAGGAGCTACTGAGACATCGAGATGCACTCATTGTTGAAATACAAAATCTTCAAACACATAAATCTGTAAATGACGAAGAAGTACAGGTTGATTTTGAAACTGCCTCTCTTAATACTGGGACGCAAACTGAGTCATATTACAGGCTATCAACCGAACAATGTAAGCCAGACTGTGGTAGTTTAAATCTTATCAAAATGAGGGAGAATACGATCCAGCTTTTAAACGAAAACAATAATTCTCTTCATATTGAAATCCGATGCCTAGAATCAGACATTGTCAACAATAACACAGAAATAAATAGATTAATAAGAGAGAACAATCATTTGTACAGTATTGTATCAACATTGAACACTCAGGTGAAAGAACTTGAAACAGAACCAATTCCTAAAAACAAAGATTATTCCTACTACGTAGCCGAAAATCGTGAAAAAAAAGGTAAGATACTATTTTTTTCTGATAGCCAAGGTCGTGACCAGGCAATGTATCTCAGCAATGAGTTGGCAGGATGTCAAGTGTCTGGATTTGTTTTTGGAGGTGCTAACATGATTCACATCATCGATAGTGTACTGAATAGCGTTGAAGTTGAACATTTTAGCAAGAATGATTTTGTAATAATAATAGGAGGAACTAATGATATCAAGTGGAACATGAATGAAATCGAGATGGACGCCTACCAGCAGAAATTGCAAGAACTCATACCACTGTCGGAGAGAACAAACATTATCATAGGTACAATTCCGTATCGATACGATGTTTCGGCCTCGTCCAACATTCATAGAGCAATTAAATGCATCAATATGAGAGTACGGAAAATCACCCGCGATCATCGTATGGCGATGCATTAAAAAGGAAAGCAAATGATGAATATATTGCCAAATCTAAAAATATTAACAAAGCAACGTGGAAGGTTGTAAGGGAAGAAATTGGAGGAGGCTTGATGCAAAGTGCAATCCCAGAGATAAATTTATCTGAAGAAGTTATCACAAATTCAAAACAGAAAGCTAGCTTATTCAACAAATTTTTCATTGCTTCTTCCTCTTCAAACCTAAATTCAGCATCTCAGGATAAGTGTTCTGAACTTTTGAGTAGAACAAAAAGAACAAGATCAACATTCAAATTTAAAACTGTTTCTGAGGAGAGTGTGAGTAAAATTATAACAGGATTGAACAACTCCTCTTCCTCAGGTTGGGATGAGATTCCATCTTCAGTGATAAAAGCATCCAGGCATCTGATAACAAGACCTTTAGCATATATCATAAATCTAACATTGAAAACTGGTGAATTTCCAACTAAGCTAAAATATTCTATTCTAAAACCTCTATTTAAGAAAGGCGATCGGAAAAAATTAGAGAATTATCGTCCAATAGCAATTTTGCCGGTATTCTCCAAGATCTTTGAAAGAGTCGTGCATGATCAGCTTTCCATATATTTTGAGAAGAATGATATCCTGTACAAAAATCAACATGGTTTTCGCAAAGGTCATTCAACTAAAGATGCCATTTTCAATGTGATCACTGATGTACTGGAAGGTTTGGATCAGAGAAAACATGCGATGGGTATATTCTGCGACCTCTCCAAAGCTTTCGATATGGTGAATCACCACCTGTTGCTTCACAAACTCAAGTACTATGGCCTAGATATCCCATCTCTAAATTTCTTCAAAAACCACTTATTAGAGCGAAAACAAAAAGTAAAAGTAAATGATATAAATGGGAAAAGCTTTTTTTCAGAATGGAAAAATATACCTTGCGGTGTGCCACAGGGATCCATCCTTGGTCCTTTGTTGTTTATAATCTACATCAATGACCTACCAGACAATATCAAGTCCAATGTCTTTCTCTTTGCGGATGATACCACAAGTATTGTGACTGGAACGCAGGAAGATGTTACCCAGAAAGCTGAAGAGACTATTGATGAAATGAATAACTGGTTCCTGGCTAACGGTCTCTGTCTGAATATAAATAAAACAAAACTATTGAACTTTAGGTTGACCGAGATCAGAGAGTCAAGTGGTGTTATCAGCCAGAGGTTTCATGACATTGTTCAGAATGAAGTATGCTTTTTAGGAGTCAGGATCAGAATCAGCCTCAAATGGAAGGACCAGGTTGACCACTTTCTAAATAGACTCTCTAGTATTATTTTCTCACTAAAAGTATTGAGAAATATAGTTGGAACAAGAACGCTACTGAATGTCTTCCATGGTTATCTGATGTCAACGGTTCAATATAGTATCATGTTTTGGGGGAGCGGAATAATTCATCTAAATTCTATTTTTAAGAAACAGAAGAAAGCCCTCCGAATTGTTGACAACCTGAAGCCATATGAATCTTGTAGAAATTTATTTAAAAAGTATAATGTGCTCACAGTTCCAGCAATGTATTTTTTGGAAATTGCCTTGATAATAAAGAGAAATGAGAATAAGTTAAGAGAGAGTCATATCCATCATCGATATAACACCAGGAATCAAGGAGTCCATCTTCAGTACCCGCAACATAGAACGGCTGCCTTAGAAAAGGGGCCGCATTATAGCGGGCTTAAAGCTTACAACTCCCTTCCCATTGACATAAAATCCATTGAATGCAATGAGCTATTTAAGCGTGCAATTAAAAGGAAATTGATAGAAGTATCACCATACAGCTTGGAGGAATGTTTCGACTGTTGGCGCCAACAAAATTAATGTACGTTTGGCAGTTCTTAAATGAGAAAACTCTCTTGTCTGTGATCTGTTTTTTTAGTGTATTTTGAGTATATATGTGTACACACACTCAAGACTATATATATGTATATATGTATGTATCTTGGAATCATTGACATGCCATATATTACCAAGCTCTGCTTGATTTTGTAATGTTATTTGGCGCAAATCAAACTAAACTAAACTAAACTAAACTCTGGTGGAATCAAGAATAAATTATGGTCTTATATGTTATGGAAGTGCATATGAAACCAATATGAAAGCTATTATCATAGCGCAAAAGCACATTATAAGATTGATCTGTGGCAGAGCTCGGATGGAGCATTCGCTGCCGCTTTTTAAAGAGCTCAATATATTGCCTGTTAAAAAATCTTTCTTGTTGAGATCAATCATTGATATTTTTAAGAATAGGAATCAATTGCCTGCACAAGGGGAGATCCCATATAGTGTACGCAACAGAAATAGATTATATTTACCAAGACCTAGACTAGAACATAATAGAAGGTTTTTTAAATATATAGGCTATAAGATTTATAATTCGCTACAGCCAGAACTGCAGGATTGTGATTATAATAATATACTCAAGGCAAAGTTGAAAAAAATTATTTTTGCATTTGATAATGATAACTTGTTTCTGTAAGTCATTAATATTAAGCTGTAGTCATCAGTATCTTTCGGTTTCACAGTTGATTTATAATTTTCAATGTACTGGGTAGTAAGTTTTTTATTTTAAATTCCATTTTATTAGTTGGTGAAAAATTGTTGTTTTTGTGAAATGTTGGGTTTTCTTATTTTGTTATTATTTTTATTTGGTAATTATTTGATTATTTCTTATATCGTTTTCACATTTATCTCTTCAGAGTTTCTTGAACTTTAAGTTAAATTTTAATGAAGGATCCCCACTCAGGATTACCTTTGGGGATGCCTATTTAGACAATAGACAACATTGTTTTTTACTGTGTAATATTGTATTTTGAACTTGCTTTGATTGTACAGTGTTTGTTGTTTGTCGAATAAATTATTATTATTATTATTATTATTATTATTATTATTATTATTATTATTATTATTATTATTATTATTATTATTATTATTATTATTATTATTATTATTATTATTATTATTATTATTATTATTATTATTATTATTATTATTATTATTATTATTATTATTATTATTATTATTATTATTATTATTATTATTATTATTATTATTATTATTATTATTATTATTATTATTATTATTATTATTATTATTATTATTATTATTATTATTAATGTATAGCTCCTGAAGTGGAAGACGCTGAGTCTGAATCATGGTCGTTTATTATTATTATTATTATTATTATTAGCCGTCAAGCTCCCAGATGGAAGACGCTGAGCAAAATTTGGTTCATTTTTTGTTTTTCTTGTTCTATTATTAATCCACCAGTTTTTCATTTTTAATGAGAACTCCGCTTTCCTTTCTTCACTCCATTTTGTTCCCACTCTTGGCACAGTCATCTCTGGTTTAACTTCCCATTTTTCAACCTTTTCTCTAAAAAGGAATAAATTATTATTATGATTATTATTATTATTATTATTATTATTTTCCCATCGAAAATTAAATCAGTTTACCAACAATAAATAATATGAGTTCACTTCAACTATGATTCGTATTTCAAAGTATTTTGGAATTTTTAAACGTTTCAAATTGCTATCATTAGTTATTATCAATGCTGTCTGTGAGAATTTCATTTTATTGCGAAAACACTCATAAAGAGGCTTATTAAAGAAGCTTATTTTCAGAGCTCTCCTACACTGATCATTAGGAATAATTTTATATTGAAAAGAAATTCAGAAATTGGAATGAGAGGTCTCTACCATAATATGTGTGATGATTGCTACAGAGCCATATTGCGAAGTATTTTCAAACTGATATATCAGAAATTTATGAATTCTGTCTGAGAATTTAAATACTCTAAAGTATATTATCATTTTGAACTTTCGTTGATTTTCATATTCATAAAAAAAGCAATCTACAGTATAGTATTGGTAGGCTACTTACACAATCCTACTAAACTGATGCTGTTCAACTGTCAATAATTATTACAACATAATTCGAAATAAAGAACAGCATTTTATTCGGATGAAGTATAAATTAACAAGTTGAAATTATGACCAACACCTTTATGGACAAGATAAAATTTTTCATCCACTTCAAAATTGAGATCGGATCTAGGTGTGAGTTTTGGGGAAGAGATTATGATAAACGGTTGCCAGCCCAGTGGCCTGACTGATTAAGAAAGACTTAAATCACCTAGATTGACGGAGGTCGGAGGGGATTTTCCCCTGGAAAATTTTAAAAATATTCTCAAAAAATGTATTAAATGGTCATTTGGAGAAGGAAATCTTGTTAAAAATGTAAGAAAACTTATAATAACTTGAAAAAAAAAATAACTAACCTCAAACTAAACTTGGACTAAGGCCCCGGGTACGATACGAGCGGCGAGCGGCGAGCGGTGAGCGGCGAGCGGCGAGAGCGGCGCCGCTCTGATTTCGGGTCTCATTTAGTTGCGTGTGAATTTGTTGAGACTGGCCACGATACGTCTGAGCGGCGGGCGGCGATGAGCGGCGCCGCTCAGCGCCGCTCATGAATCCATTTCCAAACCGATTTCATTTTTAACGCCGCTCGCCGCTCACAAATAAATCCATAGTTTGTATATCTATATTTCGTATTTGTACTAGGCTATATATACGTGTCGTATGTTCAAAGTAACGTGAGCGTTAAAAAGTAACGCTTGTATCGTAGCCACCCCCGCCGCTTACATGCCGCTCAGGTTGCCGCTCGCCGCTCACCGCTCGCCGCTCGCCGCTCGTATCGTACCCGAGGCCTAACTCAAAATATACTTTGAACTAGATGTACCATTAAAACAAACTCGAACTAAACTGATACTTCACTTGAAACAAACTCAACCCAATGAACCCTTGAACCAACCCTAAACTGAACTTGAATTAAACTCAAAATGAACTTTATCTCAACTCAAACTCAACTAAGACTGAACTTAGATAAGCTCAAACTAAAATATTGAACTCATCTTGTCCGTTTCTCATTGAAAATGATTTCAGTATTAACTTATCATTAATTTTCGGTTTTATTGGAAATTCACTCAGTATCAAGAATCGTTTGAAATTTTCTCTTTACAAGACATTATAAGGGATGATTGCTCTGTAGTTTGTATTTGAAAACATTTCAGAGTTTTCTAACAGTAACACATGAATAGTTTGAAGAATATCACTTTTTTATTTCTTATATTGTTTCTTTTTCGGCGTCAGACAAATAATCACACGTGGGCTTCTGCTAGCCCGTAGCGTTGACCTTCCTTACTCATTCAGAAATGTGTGATGAAAGCTGAGAGGCATCAACAATACCTAAGAGGATCCAGATTCTTGAGGACCCGATAGGTCTTTATTGCGTTGGTACTAATATTGTCATACTAATTGTACTAAAAATGGATACGATTATCCGCCAGAGCGAAACACCATAGATGCTCACAGCGAATAGGTTTATTTATGATATTGAACGGCTCCAAGAGTGAAACCTTCATATCTCCTGGAAAAGCCTTGATTTTGTGGAGAAGGAAAGAAAGTCTCGAACGATTTGCTACAGTTGATGTGATCATGGATGATTTCTCATATCCTGCTTTCCTGGAACTGAAACTTAACTCAGTAATGGATTTTCTGGAGTGAAACATAATCTACCTCTGTGTTGTCTTCTTCCTTTGTTTTTTGGCTAAACACGTTTATTTATTCGAGTGGAAGAACGACAGAAAACATTACATTGACACGTTTAGTATCAAGGATTCCCAGTATGCTATAAACTTTCAACCAAGTTTTTTTCCGTTAGTATGACCAAGTTTGACAACTGTAGATTGTTTTCGTATGGTACAGCTTTTGGAGTGGAGGCTGAAATGAGGATAACTTTGTGGTGGTGACACTCTTCATAGAAATGCTTGCTTTTCCTGCTTATGTATTGATTAGTGAGGTATCAAGCAGATTCTCTGTATTCTTCAGATACCTGTCACATTTCTTATCATCTCCTACCCATGTGCTATAGTGCTCCCACGAAGAAAACAAAGTTGGAAAGAAGTGGACAGAGATCTAAGATGACATCTGCTCCAATGTCCCAACATTTCGTATGAAAAAAGACCTCCTCCTTAGTTATAATGGCAGCTATTATACAGGGTTGATGAAAATTATGGAAACGGCTTAATATTTCTTATAAGAAGGTAATTTGACGGTAGGTGACATTGGGGTATTAAGTGAATGGCGTAAACCACACATCGATATGTCAAACCGTGTTTCAGATAATATATTAACTGATTTAGTGTAAATCTGTCTGATAAATAAATTAAAATATCTCAAAAACGGTTTGACATATCGATGTGCGGTTTTCACCGTTCATCTTGAAATCATGTATAACATGACCACATGGATCCTCAATCACCCACCCTGTATACTAACTATAATTTTCTCCTCTTTTTTAACTTTTTTTAACTTTGTTCTCTCTGTGAGAGCACTATATCTGAAAACAAAGCATTTCCATGCGCACGAAAACACTCAAAATGTATTGAGAATAATCATTTCTATTGTTATAACTAACTATTTTTGAAACAAAACTTTGCTTGCTATTTCTCAAAATTAACACTCCACAGCACTTATTACAATTCGGTTTTTAGAATTCAAACTACTTGTAGCTGATTACCTGCAGTGCAAAACCGGATGAGCATTGAAACGTTCTAAGCTTTGTGTACTTGTTGCAGAAATAAGAACTTACCTTTTTGTACTCAAGGCTTTATTCAACTTAAAACACAACGTAAGAAGAGTGTAAGTGGAATGAACAGTTTATTTAGAATGGACTTTTTATTACTGGTCTCCATGGAAAGCATCGTTCGCGCACATCATCACATTCTTCCCCGTTCAGAAAATCCTGACTAATCACGATCCTTGAGGTTTAGGTGCCAGATAACGTAGAGACACTGTTGACTCGCGTCCATCCTGAAGACGTATGACTGCATACTTAGGCACTACTCACACCTGGAAACTTCAAATCGAAAAGCAACTCATCGATCGGCGACTCAGCGACGCAGCATGTGTTTTCAAAATAATGACGACGCCCAGACTAGACGATTCCAGAATAGGAAACTACATCGCCGCGCAACTGAGTTGCTCTTCGATCTGACATGCTGGTCGCCGAGCGATGTGTGGACAGATTCTATGTACAGAAAAGTGAGGTTTGGTGATACTCTAACCACATCAAACTGGAAAAGTAGGATTATTTGCTTTAAAAATAAGTATTTCATCATTTTTTGGTTACTTCAACTTATAAAATATCGAAGATAAGTTATAAAATTCTCAAAATATTTACTTTTTGAGAATATTGTGATAGTAGTCGAACAGCAACTCTGGCAACTAGAGTAGCGGCTGTGAGTACGACAAGCAACTGAAGTCATCCGCTGCATCGCTGAGTTGCCGAGCGATGAGTTGCTTTTCGATTTGAAGTTTCCAGGTGTGAGTAGTGCCTATGGGTTGGCTTGTATGAGTTCCACTTCCTCGACCAATGGTTCGCTTTTCGATCTTCTACTGAACTTTTTCAACCAAACTGCGCCTGGGGCTGATAACCAGAAGGGAAGAGATGTGCTGGTCTGAGAACGTCTGGGGTGTAGGAACATTCGTTCATGCGGAGTTGTATTCGTCGCTGTGCAAAGTAGGGAACGAATTTAGTGCAAAGCTGTTGGGAGTGTTATTTCCCACTTGCATGATGGTAGGCCACAACTATTTAGGCCTAGTGTTATCGTTTTCCATACAACCCTCACGTAACGTTCAGCTTGACCATTTCCTTTTGGGTTGTGTGGTGTTGAATGGCTGATTGTTTTGACTGAAGATAGATTTTCAGACGATCCGACATGTAAGACGAGCCTCGATCTGAGTGTATATACGATGATAGACCTAATACAAAAAACAGATTATCTAGACATTTGATGACTGTCTCAGCCGATGTGTCTGTACAAGGAAAAGCCCATGGAAAAAGAGAGTATTCATCCACTATGATAAGTAAATACTTATTTCGTGTAGATGATGAAAGTGGACCTTTGAAATCAATATTTAGTCATTCAAAAGGTCCTGTCGACTTTATCAGTGTTCCAGCATGTTTGTGAAAACGAGGCTTCAATTCAATTTTGTCATCATTAGAATATTCTCTCGATTCGACAAAGATTGGTTTGCAATCGGAAGAGATATTTCTGAAAATAGAGATTGGTTCAATTTTTGCTTGTAGGCTACACATGGAGAGAGTTGATTTGTTTCCACCAAATTCAATATTTACAAATGAATGTTCTTTCAGTATATCGTGACCAATTATCACATCTCCACATAGATTGGACATTAGTTGTAATGGGACGTTTTCATAGACTTCATTATTCGAAATTATTTTGGCTGGAACATAAAAATGTTCAGTTCTTGTATGGAAATCACTTGATGCCAATGTTACAATTCCATTTTTTTTTTTTATAAATTGGGTTGGGCTTTTTAACCCTAGGCCACCGCGACCGCTACTCGATCTTTTGTGGCATCCCCTCTTTGGCTTATGCCATGTTCCATAATCCAAGGCCAGAGCAAAATTTACTCAAGGCCTTGAAGTCCAGTTCTCTTGCCTCCTCTGGTAGGAGGGTTGCCTTTCCAAGAAATCTACTCCTCATTTGCAAGAGTGCTGGACATTCCAGCAGCAAGTGTTCTGCTGATTCTGTTTCTTCTATGCAGAATCTGCATTCATCATCCTGACATAGTCCCTTCTTCCGTAACATATACCTGAATGGGCCGTGTCCTGTCAGTATGCTTACTATGTGCCGCAGCCTCCTCTTTTCCAGGCTTATTACATTGCGGGAAGCCTTTGTTGAGGGTTTAATCAACATTTTTGATTGTCGTAGTCCTTCTGTCCTATTCCAAATCAAAACCTTCTTCTTTTCCTCCCATTCTCGGACTTTAGCTTTACAATAGCTAAAAGGAACCCCACAACCTGGTTCCGGTCCTATAAATGGAGAATCTGCACCATTTTTTGCAAGGCGATCAGCTATTTCGTTTCCATAGATACCCTTGTGCCCCGGTACCCACATCAGGCTAACCTGATTCCTGACAGCCAGTTCCCTTAGGGAATTTTGACACTGTGTTACCAGCTTTGAACTGCTGGAACAGGCCTGTATTGCCTTTAGGGCTGCCTGGCTGTCACTCAAAATAGAGATCTTTGCCCTTCTCAGTCCTCTCTCAATGAGTTGATCAGCGCACATCTCTATGGCCATTACCTCGGCCTGAAAGACAGTTGCCGTTTTTCCCAGGGCCCTATAGAATTTAGTTCCTGGCCCATATATTCCAACTCCTGTCCTTCCTTCCCTGCGTGATCCATCAGTGTACCACTTCAGGGCGTTTGATTCCCAAGAATACTCTCTTCCACCCCTGTCACTCTCCAGGATTGTGACTTTGTAGGGGTGATCCATTAAGTATTCCCTGTTTTTAAAGTCCGGAACAGCTAAAGCCATAGCTAATTCAGGAAACTCCTTTAATATTGTCAAATGACCTTTCTCCATGGAGTTGTTGATATTTCTGTTACCGGTCATTTTGAGGGCACTTAGTGCTGCCCTTTCTTGACCTCCTGCGCCAGAGGCAACATTCCAAATATTGCATCTAGCGCAGCTGTTGGGCAGGAGCCTGTGGCTCCACTAATGCCCAGACCTGCCAACCTCTGCAATTTTTGGAGTTTAGTTGCAGTAGTCTTCTGTTCCACCTTCGGCCACCAAACCAGTGCAGCATAAGTGACCATAGGCAGTATTACAGTCTGGTAAACCCAGAACTGCATACTGGGTCTCAGCCCCCATTTCTTACCACACAGCCTCCTACAGGCCCCCATAGCCTTTGTGGCCTTAGTAAGAGTCCTCTCAATATGTCTATTCCACAGAAGTTTTGGTCAAGGACTATCCCTAAATATTTCACTTCTGTGGAAAACGGAATTGTTGTTCCTCCCAGAGTTGGAGCTGTTAAGTTCAGCTTCCTTTTCCTGGTGAATGGAACAATTACCGTCTTTTCAGGATTGATCCGAAGATCCTCCTTTTCACACCACCTTCCTATGAAGGAGAGGGCCCTTTGCAGCAGGTCACACAGGGTGTCTGCTGATTTGCCCTTATCATGAGGACCAGGTCATCAGCATAGGCTTGCATCCTGTATCCTCTGGCTGCCACTTGTTCTAGGAGATCGTCAATAACCATAGCCCATAGCAGAGGCGAAAGAACCCCTCCTTGGGGGCAACCTCTCAGGGCTGTTACAGTTACTGACTCACTACCCATTTCAGCAGTTATCAGCCTATTCCTGAGCATTGACATAATCCAGGAGGCGGTATCTCTATCCACCCCTTTCTCATGATTGCTCTTTCAATAGATGGAAATGAGGTGCTATCAAAAGCTCCTTCCACATCCATAAATGCCCCAATTAGCATCTCCTTCTCCTCTAAAGCCTTTTCTACCTCCCTGGTGAGGACATGTAAGGCTGTTATAGAGGAACGTCCAACCTGATAGGCATGTTGGGACTTATTCAAAGTGTTGTTGTTAAACACTTCATCCCTTATATATCTATCAGTTACCTTCTCCATGGTTTTAACCATGAAAGAGCTAAGGCTTATTGGACGGTATGACTTAGGCAGAAGAGGGCTTCTGCCACCAGCCTTTGGCACAAATACCAACCTAACCTGTCTCCATCTTATAGGAATGTAACCCATAGCATAACTAGCTCGAAATGCTTTCACCATTGAGGACTTAATTTCCTCTGTGGCGTTTTGTAGCAGGGCTGGAAATATACCGTCTGCCCCTGCTGCTTTATAAGGACTGAATGAGTTTATGGCCCATTCCACCTTACCTGGGGTGAAGATTTTACCCGCTCTTCTCCTAGCCCAGGCTAATTCCCTTCGGGATTTGCCAGCAACTCTGGGGGATTCTTCAGCCCCTGTCCCCCTGATCTCAGATCCAGGAAAGTGAGTATCTAGCAGAAGTTCAATAGTCTCTCTTTGACTACCTGTCATCTCCCCATTGTGGTTCAATAGGGAGCCTATTGGGTTAACAATTCCATTGCAAGGGACTGTAAATAGGTTATTACACAAGACGAAACTTTCGTTAATTAAACTTATGGATCTTCCAGTGTCAATCAAAGCTTTTCCATCAAACCCATTAATGTTTATTTGAACTAGTGCTTTTTGCAGACATAGTAGCATAGTAGTTTTGTGCTGTAGTAGCAATAATTGTCACCTTGGAATCTAGACTATTTGGGAGTTCTTTCATGTATATATATAGATCTTGGAATATGTATATATATATATTGAAGAGTATTGTCCCCTGAGGAATTCCATAAGGCTGTAGTAACCAGTCAGGATCCACCGAGACTAATTTTTTTTTTTGAGGGTGATGCCCACATGAGCTCTAGGCTTGTGCGTGGGTAATGAGAGAGGTGATGATGAGAGATGACGACTGTTTTTAGGCAGTCGGGACCGACGGCTTTTCGTCTCCTCCGAAAGACGGAGTGGCCGTTTCTGTCAAAATCCGTTCCGGCAACTGTATTCGATCTTGGAACCTTTGGATTATCAGACAGGCGCTTATCGCCCTCGGCTACGGACCACTCCAAACCTTTTTTATCCATTTATGACTGCCTGGCGCCTTCCTGTCAAATAAGATTTGAAAAAGTCCAATGCTTAGGCTGTGACAACATAATAAGATAGCTTTTTTAATAGGAGCTCGTGATTAACCCTGTCATAGGCCCTGGATAAATTGCAGAGAATACCAATGATACTCTTTGACCCATCCAATGCTCCAATGCATCCAATGATATTTAGAAGATGAGAGAAAATGAAGTTGTGAAATTGATTAATTGATTTATTACAGTACTAGGTCTTTGATGATTTAGAATAAAGAAGAACAAAGAACGAAGAAGTAGAATAACTCAACAATGGAAGAATTACGACAAGAAAATTAAAAAATATAAATATTATAATAAACATTCATTAATAATATAAACATCAGAAGTTCAACTCAGACAAATAGGAGTTCATCATATTATTTATTTTATTGTGATTATAAAATATTTATTATGAATGATCAAACCAAACCAATATAACTAGACTTATCACAAAAATTGGTGGAAAAGACAAACTTAATTAATATAGGAGGAAAGGTTTAGGAAATTGGAAAAAAGAAAAGAAAGAAAACAAAGCAGAGAATTTTATTGAGAAGTGGGAAAGATGAATGAAGTTGAGAGAGCGGGATTATTGAAGATAAAAAAGGAAACAAAGCAGAAGAAAGAGAAATGAAGTTTCAGACAGTAAGTAAATGAAAGAGGGTGAGAGAATGAGATGGAGGGAGAAGAAGTGAGAGGGAAACAATAACAGCAGTGAGAGAGAACAAGCCGTGTGTAGTGACGTCACGTAGTGTGAGAACCATTGATTGGTGCCTACGTCATCACTGCGTCTGAAGTCTGAAGTCATCCCCTCCACGACTCAGTACCCTATTGAAAGTATTCATTCAGCACGACGTGTAAAAGATCAGCATCTTTATACTAACGTGTTAAAACACAACGAGATGTGGATTATGTGTTACAGACTGAGATACTTATGTGTGTCCTACGTTATTACCTGATACAAAGCTGAAAACGAGAGAAAAATTCGTTGGTTGTAGTGTGTGACAGGCATTATGATATGGTTATGTTGCCAATTATGGCATTGCAGTTTGCGGACGTACTTTTGCTCGCCGATTGATATGCGGCAATCCAGCAGTCGATGGGCTCAACTCGTTCCTGCCATCATCAAGTCGGTTGCTACTATGAGCTGGCTTCAAACAAGGTAAACTGTAAACAAATCAACATCACATACAAATTTTTTCAGCATTCTCCTCAAATTTCTAAATCCACGGTAAAAAAAGGTGAAATTATCAACAACTTTCTATAGAATATAAGATCTATATTATGTATGTTTTTGATAATTAAAACATTTATTTCTTGTATTTCTCAATATAAGTTGTCAAATGTTTGAATTGTCAAATGTTTATGAGGTTCAAGTTTTATCTACATTCTCCTCGAATTTCTCAATCCAAGGTAAAATTGTCAACAAATTTCTTCAGAATGTAGAAGCTCTATCTATATCTGATTTCAAATATGACATCTATCACTTGAATTTCCAAATAAAACAACAAATTCCTATAGAATATGAGAGATCTATCTAATATATTATTCCAAGTATACCATTTTTCTCGAATTTCTCAATATAAGGTAAAGCAAGGTAGAATTGTCAACAAATTCTTATAAACTGATAGATTTATCAACATTTTTTCTCAATCCAAGGAGAAACGTAGAATTTAATGAAAATATAATTTGATAACATTCATCGGAATGGTCTATTCCACTTTTTAGCTTCGGTATTCCTTTTCCTATTGAGTAGATTCCTCATGAAGATAAAACAAGAACGTATCATTATAATTATAGCAGAAACATCGAATTCGACCTTGAGAAACAGCATTTGGCCTATTTTTCCACGTATTAGTGTTGATGGAGCCATTAAATAACGTTGAAGTATAAAAATTGTGAAATATTCAATTTTGAATATTGTTTAGAGCAAATCTTTTCGAAAATAACTTTTATTATGACAGAAACATCAAGATTCATCCTTTGTATCAGGTAGTGATTAGAGGTTACAGTGAATGCAATTTGGAAAACGTAAGAGTGGTTTTCCACACGTGTCTACTAGTGTGGGTAGAACAATTATAATCTAGGCAATGATGATTACATTGGATAGGAGTTGCGAGCGAATATTCGAGTATACGTACGCCCACGCACATAACTCGTACCAGCTCGCTACCAATGTAGACCCAACCGCTTCCAATTGTAGCTTCCCCCAACAGACTCAATTCAAGAATAAAATAATTTCTGAATGAATAAACAAACTACAAAAATATCATGTTAACAGAATTTATTATAATATAGTCATTTTCATCGTCTATTGGCCTTACATGATATTTATTCATTTTCTCATCTCAATTATTACAATGGAGTTATTGAACAACGGACATTTGGCCAAAACAGTGATAATACAAAATTCGAATTACGATTTATTATTGTACTTCGACAATAACACAGGAAATAACGTTTCAATTTTAAAAATGTAATGATCTTCAATGTAATATACTAACGATATGGATCCACAAGTAATATTGATCGCCATTTGTGTACTTAGTCTTCAGATTGCCGACATATGTTTCAAGAGGTGAGCTGACGATTTCAGTTTCAACCTCATCCTATCAAAGTCATTCCCCCCACCCACCCCCTTCTACATCCCATCATCCCCAATAATATCTCAGACAAGTGCGAATCAACCTCCATCACCACTAAATCCCGTTATGAACCCCCCCCCTCCAACAAGACACAAGCAATCGCACCCCCAGACTCACAAACAATAATCATGTGGACGCTGAATTATCACCTTTAATTAGTGATTGTATTCCTGTCGACTCGTTCCATTCCACCTGCAATAGTAATTGGATGAAAACTTTTGTTCAACTTTCTACATTATTCAGGCGACGATTCCTCGGCTTTTCACGCAGACAAACACATCGATATCATTAATTATTTCTCAAACTTGTTCCGGTTGATAAATATATTCTTGGTTTTTCGTGTCCTACCTCAATATTTTTATTTTCAATGAAACTGAATACAAACTTAGTTCGTTATTCTAATGGGTGCAAACTCTTTATTTACGGAAACGCTAGTAATAGTATTCATTCAGACAAGAGATATTATATCCCTTTTTTTCTTATAAATCTGAATATGAAGAGTTTTACAAAATAACTTTCTGTTATACAGGGTGCGCCACGGGAAACGGACGTTTTTTAAGTTAGTATTACGCATGCGGTATAGGCTACCACAAAAGCATACCACAAAATGGTACTTTCATTCATTAGTCTACTCAATAAAATGAGTAGACTAATGAGAAACAATTAAGTATCACCAGATATTTATTCAATTTAGCAGATCTCAGAATTTTTTTACAAGATGTTGGGGGGGCACGTGCCCCCCTGTGTCTTCCCCCGGCGCGACGCCTACTGTTACTGTTATTAATGCTACTATTATCATCTTCTAATCTTACTCAACTATACAACAAATACTATGAGTATTATACTATAAGAGAACTTGCATTATCTATAGTTAAGTTCAAGATGAATCCTATTTCTTGCAATTCAAGTTTCAGACTATGAGACCTGTTGATTCTTTTATGAAATTTTATTTTTCATGTTATGTATTATACTGGTTTTACTTTACGAATATCAAGAGTTTTTTTTGCTGAGAATGATTATTTTAAAATGAGTCTGAGAAGTGCGAGAAGATAATTGAATTAATTAGATAAAAATGAAAAAGTAAGATGAATACACTAGGTGGGCTCTAAACGAGAAATTGATTATCATATTATTGAACTACAGAAGAGTGATTTTGAAGCACATAGCTGAAAATTACCTGTCTCTGAATAAACGGCGCTGAACGTTTAGTTTTCCGAACCACTTCCTTAATAATTAGGAAAAGAATATTCATTCCATAACAACCTATTTTATAAGTAAAGTGTTGGTCTACCTTTAAAGTGCAGCGATGGAAATCTCCCGTCTCCACAAAGTGGTGCATTAGGAAAACAAGACACAAGCTGAAATATTCTGAATAATTAAACAAATTTTCGCGTGTTATTGATATTCCAAGTATGAACTAAAAGGTGGGTTTATGGAAGGTGTATTCGCTGAAAGAAATTCCTGTTCACGTCTAAGGTTCATTGTGAGGTTTATGAGTTGTTTGCACAGTTGAGTGTCTTGAAAGCTCGACGACAAAAATATTAGTTATTATTTTCAACAGCAACTTGCTTTAAATGTGAGGTTTTCGAGAATATATTTCAAGGTGTTGAAATATAATAATGAGCTTCTCTATATTCTAAAATATTTTGCTATTAGGTGTTTGAGATAGATCCCAATCTATCAAAGTACTGGAGTACTACACTGGAGGACTGGAATCAATATTTTACATAATATTTGAATTGTTGTACTCAAGTATTTTTGAAGTGATTAGACTAGTGATATTGATCACGATTACTTCTGGATTGTTCATATTCCATAAAAACTGTATATTTTCACCCACGTTACCTTGCACCTATAACCTATAAGTGTCTGATAAGCCAAAGATCCAACGCAGTTGATGCAAGACATTTTCATCGTGTTCCTGATAACACCTTAATAGCCGGCTGCCAAGAAGAGGTCGTTTAATCATCTCTCACAGAAAAAACATATTTTAATATGAAATAAATGACGTTATTTGTATGAAAGTATTCAGAAGTACTTAGCATGAAGGAAAACGTGAGGGATATTATGAAACTTCAAGCTCTAAAATATGTTTTGTTAGTTTGAGGTTATCGTGCAGATTGAGACCATTGATATTAGGAAAGCTGTTCGGTGAGAATTCGATTGTAGTCACTCGATATGATTGAATCGAGCCGAATTATTAAGTACGGTAACATTAACAGGATTTATTGATGCCAAGTGGAATTAGAAGCATCGGGACCGGGAAAAAGCTTAGTCGCATGTACCTGCCAGACAGCTAGTAAGCTGCGGTCACCTATCGGAGGGCAAACTCAACCGTCCGTGACCTAACATGATGCCCATACAAGTGTCTGCAGCTCTCTATGACAATCTGAAGCCTTTTCAAAAGGAGGGATTGCCCCCCTTGCCCCCCACTCATTATCAGGTCAGCCACGTTCCAACAACAGTCGCTGATTCAGGATTTTCGAAGCATTAGTTACTCGACAATGTTAGATTCCATCACAGCTCAGAGAAATCATTATTATTCTGGCATCCCCTCTATCAATAAAGCTCTGTGGGTGGAATCTCAAATACAACACAAAAATTATTGTTCTATTAATAAACTACTATTTCTTTTTATCTTTGAGCTCTATGAAATATCTATTATATTTTTAATGAACTCGGGAATTATTTTATTATTAATAAACTATAATCCCTTTCGATCTATAAAGCTCTATGAAATTTATCACTCATTTGAAATTATAAATAATTATTTGGTTTCAAATTTATCATCTCATCATTCTCTCATTGGACCATATTCTCTCATATCTCATATATCCACTAAACTGTGTATATAATTATTTATTATATATTTTCATTCAAATTCATCAGTTCACCTTATTGAATCGATTTCATCATTAAGTTCTCTCATGAACAATTTTCCCTTCTCCAAATCAATATTCTACTACTTTTATTCATATATCATCCTCCTAATTTTCAATACATCTATCTACCAGTCTTGTGGATTAAACTTTGTGGAAAAGGAAGTTGAACGCTTCAACTCCACTCACAATACTTGATGTAAATAGTTATTGTAACGCGCATCAATAGAAGACACTTATCTATCAATCTCTCTTGATGAGGGTTAAGTGTAATGGCTGGATTTCACGATTCCAGTGGACGTTCAGGTTACTGGAGGCAGTGGCAGGTTACCTGCCTGGCAGCCTGCTTCTGCTCTAACCTGAATAAGCCAGTAACCTGTTCAAATAAGTGGTCTCACGGTTCAGCTTACCTGCCTCAAGTAACCTGAACGTCTACTGGAACCGTGAAATCCAGCCATAAGGGAGGGCCGATTGCGCCCTAACTTCGCCCTCCTAGGTAATAAATAAAGGCATTCATTCTATTCTATATCATAATTTGTTTTTGTAGCTATTTATTGTTCTTCAATTGTGTTTTCTGTTTGAATCGCCATTTTGTATTGTTTGAATGAACCGCTAATCGGGGAGGAGCTTGTCTAGGCCAATGGCAGCCGTTCACGGTCATTGGCTAGAGCGTCTACCAATAGCGGTACTTTACCGTTAGTATAAATACTGCTGCTCTGTACGTTAAATTTTCAGTTTACCAGAGATTGATAATGGTGTAACAACCGAAACCGGTATCTCGATTTTCTAATAAATCAGTGGTTTGACAACATCTTGTCTTTTCATTTATTATGGATAACTACCACAATATCACCTTCACAACTACTCAAAGAGTATAAAATATCACTCTATCTAGCTTGCCATCATGAATTTTTAGGCTACTGGTTAGATAATATAGGTTGATAGTTGAATCTGAGAGCATTGGTTATTGTATTCACCAAGAAAATTCGCTTCAAAATTAAATGCGTTTCAGGTTAAATGTTCGCCGAAAAATGCCTATAATATTATGAAGAATATATTTTATATTACTGGTATATGAAAAGATAATATTTCACCAGCTTGGAAAAACATCAAATATAGCACCCTTACCTACTGAAAGAACTTGGAATCGGTTATAAGCAAAAAGCACTATCATGAGTAATTTCAAAAATTGAAGGGTTGAACATGTTTCGGGCCACATAACTCTACATACATACTGGATAATCGATAATAATTATAATATGTGACCATTGAGTCTTCTCGTATTTTCAATTTCCAACAAATATAAACACACTTTTGAAAATACTGTTACAGACAAGGAGATGAACATGGGAAATCTTGTATCGTTCTGCAGAAGCAAAAGTCTTTTATCAAGGAGTCACCACCTTCGGCGAACGGCTACCCTAACAATAAGGTAAATAAATATTAATTATTAGATGAAAGATGTTCAAATTTTCATCGAATCATATGATTCACTTATATTCCTTATTGATTATTAGTCATGTTCATGTTCTATATTTGTGTGTGTTACTACGTTACATGAGACGAAATATCGAAAACATAATAAGGTTATCGCTATCTAGAGATAAACTTCATACTGGGGCCTATTGCATGAGAAAATACAAGCTAGTAATACTAGTTGTCAGATGGCAAGTTACCATAGTGACAACTACTAGCTTGTATTTTCTCATACAACAGGCACCAGTAGTTCTATTTTCTATGAAAACTCATTACTTGTTTTTGTAGTGTTTTAATAATTCTTGAATTCAGAGTTGTCCTAGTTCAAATGTGATTGAGTGATATTCAATCAATCAATTATTGTATATTGATTGTGGAGGAGTTTGATACTACTTCAGCTTCAAGATTCCTTTGTGGAATGGGTAAATCGTTCCACAAATGTCCGGATATCATTGTTTTCCCCAATTTCTCAACCTTCAGTACTATCAGCCATCTTTATCTATAATATTAATAGCCTGACATTGAAATTCGATACTACTGAGGAATAGATTTTTGATTCACTAAAGAGGAGCATGAAGTTCTATCTATGTTAAGTATTATATCCATAATTTTTTTTATTACGAAAATAAAAGGGTATTGAGAAACTTTTAGAGTTCAAGCTTATTACTGTATTTGGAAGCTGAAATCACAAGTTATTCGTTTTTAATTTTTTTTATTCATGGAGATAAACTGGTTACCACTCTACCTTTTTGTAGCGCACACAATTATATAACAATATCAACTTTTCAAATAAAAAATATTCCATTATTAGCCTGAAAATTCAATTATTATCATAAATAATAATAATCATCATCAACATTATTAGAATCAATATTTCAAATTTGCCAAATCCATTCTTTTTAAATTTCTACTGGACAAAATGTTCACTCACAAGCTTTAACTGCTTCGTTATCGTGAGATACGAGAAAAAAAATTAAGAAAATCAAGAGCAGCTTATAGTTTCTCTAGCATTATCAACGGTGCTAAAATGTATACGAAATTCAATCATATTCATATCATTCTGATATTATAACCATTTATCCATCAAAATATCACCACATCATTTCATTTCAAATAATTTTGAACTCAGAAATGTTCAATGACTGAGCTTACAGGATGGTGTACTTTTAATTACCTTACTTTTCTAAATTAATGCAGGAGGTATAATAAAAATTATCCTCAAATACTACTCTTTAAAAAGTTAATTGCTATTGAACAGAGAAGAAACAATCATATAGAAATATATGCATTGATTGATAAGTTTTACAATAGGAGAAGGCTTCAACAGAAATTGATGAGATTGATCCACAAATAGTTTAATGATTTACATGTTCAGTATTAATTACAATAAAATTAGCTCTATGATCCAGTTCATTAGATGCCTCTTTAAAAAATTGATAGATGAATACTTTTAAAAAATATTGTAGTCTTAAATTGAGAAAATTCTCAGCCGATCATGATACACATTGATTTTAAGGTGCTCAACGATAGATAAATTTCGCAGTTACATAATAGAAAAGGTTTTGACATAAGTTGAGGAGATTGATCCTTCACAAAACGGCTTTTTATATGATCTGTTAAGCCTGGGTTCATACCCCATGAGCGTACGTTACAAGTCTCTTTCATATGACAATAATTATCGTGCTAGATTTGGAAGGAATTTTAAGTTTGTAAAGGAGAGGACCGCATACTATAGAGTGATTCAAAAAGAGCGCCGGTTTTAATATATCGAATTAAGAGTTTTATTTAAACGAAAAATTCAAAATAAATACATCAAAATGTTCATCTCACTTTCCGATTTCATGTATGAAAAACGATGTCATGCATGTGCCGATAACCCGTCGAATTTTTTCCTTCAAGTCATTGATGTTTCGGGGTTATTAACATACACCAATGACTTCAGATGACCCCAAAGATGAAATTTACAAGGCCTCAAGTCACACGACCTTGGTGGCCAATGATGATCGGAATTACGAGAAATGACGCGATCCTGAAACCGTTCATTGAGCAACACAATTGTTTCGCGGGCAGCGTGGCATGTGGCACCATCCTGCTGAAACCACAACTCGTCAATGTCTATTCCATCCACATGAGGCCACAAAACTCCCCAATCATCGAACGGTATCGATCTTCATTTACTGTCACAGCTTGACCTTCCTGATCTTCAAAAAAAATAAGGGCCGGTGACGCCACCCGACCAAAAGCCTGCCAGCGCAGTAGAGGATGACATAATTCTTCATACATAAAATCGGAAAGTGAAATGAAGATTTTGATGTATTTATTTTCAATTTCTCGTCTAAATAAACCTCTTAATTTGATATATTAAAACCGGCGCTTTTTTTTTAATCACCCTATATTTTCCATCATGTATGTATGTCAGTCTATGACACCAGACATGAAACAGCCTTGGCCTAGTTCCAGGCCTGGATTCCTGCTGATCTTTGATTGTATTTTGAATAGGTTGGGGGGGAGGGGGTGTAAAATGTGTTGATGTAATGCTCAATACAGCAGCATTATGATAATATGCCAGTTGCTGCTATTAAACTATTATAAAATCAAAGTTTTAGAAATTTCTGTCAGAACGATGAACTTCATATATAGAATGAAACTATGAAGATCTCCAGGGACTCGTTTCGTAAATATTAAGAAGTCTTGTCAAATAGGAAAAAGGCGATCACACACTATAAGTATGAGTGAACCCTCATGGGACATCATGCTGATATTATCTCGTGCGTGTGTGCCTTTTTCCAGTATTTCTAAATAATTATTATTGAAACATGTACCAAATGTGCATTTTCACATAAAAATGTGAGAAAACTCCTCTGATATACAAGTATTTCCACTTTAATAACCATTATAATCGATTCCTTTCTAAAGTACACCATCCTGAAGTCATCAGTTGTACTAAACTGAGTTAATAACGAATAAATGAAAGACAAAAAGGAGAAAATGTTCAATGAATTTTCAGTTGCAGTCAAAGGTTGGATGTGAAGTAGCAGTTGAGGTTCATTCATTGGGAGGGGAAGGGGGAGCCTGTAGCCTCCAGCTCAGCTCTAGACAACATCGTTCTCCAGAGTAAGAATCGTTAATATCTCGTGGAATTGCATCCATCACAATCACTTCATGTAGTGCTGACAACGTTTTCCATAGTATCATCTATATAGTTTTCAATGACTCATATATTTGCTTCAAATTTCATAAAACTTCATTTTACCAGCTTACACCAAACATGAAAATGAGTCTAAACGCTTGTTTGTTGTAAATAATCATAGTATGCAATTTTCATTCCACCTCAGTAGTATCATACATTCAAATCACTGCATAGATTATTCACGGTATCATTTTATTTGTGTAATGGAATCATGAGCCAGTGGAGTTAGTATGACCTACGCTTCACCCATTATTCAGGATCTATGATAGTAATAGGAAACGTGAACTTAAACCTACGATGAAGATTATAGAGCGAAGCATAGCAAAATTTATCAGAGCACTCTATACTAATACCATAGGTTATCATACGAGATTGATAATTAAGCAGGATACTCGATACAGTGCCTGTGCCTTTGATACATTACTCATAATAATCAAACAGGATAATAACGTGCGTGTAAGGGCTTACTTTCTCACATCCTATTCTGAAAATCTACAAAGAGAAATAGAATAGTAGTATTAATGAGCAGGCCTGAGAACTATAATTGTTGAACTGAAATTGAAAAAAAAATTATCAATACTTCTGAAAATAATGTAGGAAGGTGATTACGAGTCTTTTTTAATTCAACTGGAGCTGTTACTACTTAACTCTAAAAATATGCCCCAGACGTCTGAAAGGGACGGGAGAGAATAATGCAGTATCAGTTATTATTGTCCTACAATAATATTATTACAATGCGTTGAACATTCAAGCTCCGCTCAGAGCTCACATAAGATTATTGTGATGGCGGACTAGACTGACATGCAAACTACTCTTTGAGCTACTAGACTGGCCTTTTTCCTTTGGAACTAGAAAGTCAAATGACGTCAGTAAAGTCAACATCATACAATTAGGTGACTAGCATCAGTAAGCTGGACTGTCAACTAGCTGTGTTATACTCTCTACTGGCTCATCAATCTCTTAAATGATGAATTATTATTGTTCATTCATTTTATTCTTGTTTATATTCACATTTCACTAGCAAAGATATATTTCTCACAATATTAGCAGATAAGACTGTTCAGAATATTAATGTATTTCAATGTAAAATAATTGGTTATTTGAGAAACAACATAAGTCTTCTGCTGTCTAATTTAGTTGAAACAGGATTTTTCATAAATGATTATATCTATTCAAAGCTTACATCGATGCATTCAGAGTGTTGAAGTGATAATTATGTTTTTCATTTACTCAATTCTCATTCTCAAGCTGCCATATTCAGTATGATGAATATGATGAAGGTTTTCTCTTCTACTGAGAAACGTGGTTTCCTGACCTATATGTTGTTTCTCAAGACCGATTCGTTGTGGAATGTTGAGGATGATTTTTAGCATCTGCTACATCAATCAACTTAGCTTTCCTTTTCTAAAAAACTTTTCAACATCACAAAGGAAAGATTCGACGTACAAATTCTTCGAGCCTGATTGTTTTGTTTCGATAGTTTGGATATCGAAACATTTTTATTGTTGAATGGAGTCGTTGTTGCTCGTTTTTGACATCATGTCCAAGTTTTATTTGAAGTTTCCAACTCATTGAATGGACGTTTGCTTTCCATTGATAGAGTTCAATCAGAGCTCTGATTGGGTAGTTAAATAACTGGCAGAACGACGTATCATATCAGTTTTGAATGTTGTTTGAGTCCATCTTCATCCAGCTCGCATGAACCTGGACAGGTTGGCCTTACCTTGACCTTGACATTACTGCAACAGGCTTTTTAAGTAAGCACCAATTGCATATAAGTCATAAAAATATCAATTTTTTATGCACTGCAGACCAAAAACTGTGAAAAAGCACATGCCTTCCTTCAATCCTTCTCCTTCTTATTGTTTTTCTTCTCTCTTCTCCCTTCTTCTTCTTCTTTCTTCTTCTTTCTTCTTCTTCTTCTTCTTCTTCTTCTTCTTTCTTCTTCTTCCTTCCTCTTCTTCTTCTTCTTCTTCTCCTCTTCTTTCTTTCTTTCTTCTTCTTCTTCTCTTCTTCCTCTCCTCTCTTCTTCTTCTTCTTCTTTCTTCTTCTTCTTCTTCTTCTTCTTCTTCTTCTTCTTCTTCTTCTCTTTCTTCTTTCTTCTTGTATTCTTCTTCTTCTTCTTTCTCTTCTCTCCTTCCTCTTCTTCTTCTTCTCTTCTTCTTCTTCTTCCTTCTTCTTCTTCTCTCCTTCTTCTTCTTCCCTCTCTTCTTCCTCTTCTTCTTCTTCCTTCTTCTTCTTCTTCTTCTTCTTCCTTCTTCTTCTTCTTCTTCTTCCTCTCCTTCTTCCTTCTTCTTCTCTCTCTCTTCTTCTCTTCTTCTTTATTATTCTTCTTCTTCTTCTTCTTCTTCTTCTTCTTCTTCTTCTCTCTTCTTCTCTCTTCTTCTACTTCGATTTTCTTTCGGCGCGAATGCCCAAATTACCGGCGCTATGAACAATGGAAAATAGCACTGAAATCTGAGAAGGATTTCAGTATCAAAACATGAACATTTCTTCCTCATTATTTAACAGGAATGTAAAATTGTCTTTCACAAACAAATTGAAACTTTGACCGGTTAATCTTGAGCTTCGTTAATATCGAGGTTCCACTGTATTACTGGTCCTTTATTCCTATCCTAATATACCGGTCCTTTAGGAGCCCTTTAGAGTCCTTTAGGACTGTATACAAGTCCTTTTAATTCCTGTTCTTGATACCCTCGTCAATTGTCATTCTTTCTTTTGTCATTTTATTTTATTAATATTTTTTATCGTCTCACCTTCCATAGTCAATCTCCTCCTTCCTTAGAGTCCTCTTTCAGAGTCTTCTTCTCCATTCTCATAATTTCCCATCTCTCTCATAAATTATTACTGATTATTATCAACTTTCATTTATCTCTTTCTTTGACGTTCTATTCTCATGAATTTACCTGCTTTCCAGAGTCTACTTCCTCTTCTTCTAATTCACCTATATATTTTGTTCACTCTCCTCTCATTCTCAAATAGATTTTTATTTATTCCTACTAATTTATGAACAAGAGACCTCTTTCACAATTTTCATGTTATGCCTTATTTCTGGCTTCTGTTCTCCCATAGTCTGTGTTTTAACTTTTCTATTAGTTTCCTGTTACATTTCTTCACTTTTGACATAATTATTTTTCTTTCATTACCGTACTGTATTTCTCTTCTGTTAAATTTTTGTTTCCTCAATTCAAGCCTGCTACATTCTAATATTCTCTTTCGTGAAACTACAACAAACCTTTCTTCACTCTTATCTGTAATTTGTGATATCAAACTCTCCCCATCGCAACATAAATTCGAAATAATTGACGTTGCGTTCAATGGAAACTATAATACTTGACCACTGAACGCAGATCTGCAGATCTCAGTTTCTAACAGGTTTCAATTGAGAAGCTATAGCATTATAACATTATAGAGAACTTCAGCAATTTTGTATCTACATAATGTAGGTTAAATAGAGTCCTCTATTGTTTCTAATAATTATGGAACGACTACGGAACTATGAACAGTATAATATATAACAGGAATATACGTAACTCATTATTATTGCACTGTAAATAGTTCCATTACATAATATTAGTGAAGACTTCATTAAAAGGCCAAATTATCATTTTAAAACGCTGCATCTGAAATATAAACCTTCCAATATTGAAATAATTGAGGGCATTTAAAAATAAAGTAAATTGAATACTCAAACATAAATTATGCTGCGAGAAGGCAACATGCCCCAAAAAGGCTAATTTTGAGCATTTGAAAAAAGTCTAAACCTTCGGATTTCATACTACAAGGAAAACTCGGAGTATGAGTGTACCTTGTGGAAACCCCCATATCATGTGAAAGTCTAAGCTATTTTGAATAACTTCAATATTCAATTTCATGAATTAACGAGCAGGGAGGGGGTTTATCGCAAAAAATTAATGTTTCAAGCTCGAAACTATTCCCCCTCCCCACTCATCATTATTACATCCATCAGAGTTGAAATTCCAAGAGAAAATTCACATGGAGGGGGAATCAATACCCTATCCCCCTTTCATCTCCAAAAAATGTCACATACCAAAAGTGAGCACTTTGTAGAATTACTGCATTCATGAGGAGAATGCGACTATGCAACTTCACTGACTAGAGATCACGTTTCTTAACCGCGGACACCCATCCATTCACTGAATTGAGTTCAAGGGGCTCAACCATGGACGGATATCAATCTATGTTGATAATAAATAAATGAATAATTCCGTAGGGCTTCGGGTTTTAGACAGACAGTATAGCTCAGGTGCTTTTCCCCTTAAACCTGTCACCCATCCGAATAATGTTTGTGGTAATAATGAAATCTTGAATTTTCACTGAAAAATTTTGATACTAGAAAAATTCAATTGCCACATGCGTAACACTTGACTTTATCACAGCAAACGTTATAATAAGTATCGATATACTTTGAAAAGAGACTCTCGAAGTATATTAACGCGAAAGAACACCATAATTCTTCGTTTTTTTCTGATGTCAAAGTTTTAGTAGCTTTTGTCTCCAGATTTAAGGTAGTAGTAGTATTTCATCAAATACAATGAAATTTTGTATACTCACTCTCATAGTATTTATTCAAATTATTAAATGCCAAGTAATGATTCAGCTATTATCATCACAAAAATATTGTAATATACATCTCGTTTAGTGGCGAAGCGTGGTATACCACGATCTCGTTATGGCTGACTTACTAAGTCACTTGATGTATTTTACTTGCCAGAATAGTTCTTATTATGACTTAGTGGATTTAGTTTTTCACTTCTACCATGGTTGTTATTGGAACACTGACTTAGTTGGTATTACCAGACTATAAAATACACCTTAAGGTCAATTCACAAATTGACGACAACGACAACGACATTTTCGTTCTGCGCATGCGTCATCAGCCCACGCTCTGATTGGTCCATCCTTGTTGAAGAATGCTAGACTTCCGACCAGCCGAATTTCTAGGTTAAGTGACTAGATACGAAATTTGAATGTTCGCTGTTCGGAAATCGGAATCAATCGCCAATTATTTATGTGTATTGAAATCGTCCGCTTTACATTATTAGAAAATCGTCGAAAAAGTATGACTATGTTTTCCAATTACACCAACGCTATAATATGCGGTCAACCTATAAACAATAATGAGGAAAATATGTTGAACAAGATTCTTTTATATCTTATTTAATATGCGGCCAACCTACACGCTTCTAAGAGAAATATTTTGAACTAGAATTGTGCATTGCAGGTGCCGCAGCTGGGCTGGTACAGATGATGAACGGGAAACTGACATCGAACTGGTCAAAGCTAAAGCCAAAGCACAGATCGAGCCCCGCAGAGCGTCAAGCACCGAATGGACTCCTCTGGAGAAGAGCCTCGATTACTGGCAACAGGAGCATTCGCGACCCCCTGCTATACGCGAGGACGAGCGCAGACCCAAGGTCCGCTACAATGACACCGGCAGCCTCGAAGAGGTTAGAACAAACCTTTAATAATTCTCATTTCTCTAGTTTTACAGCTTCACTACACAGCTTAGTCACAGTCAACAGTCAATTTTACTCCGAGAAAGGACATGTTCACACTTCACTGGTTTTTGTAGATGCTTTAGGCCTACCTCGATTCTGTTTACTATTTTCCGATGGGAACGTAGTTAACCCTATAGCTGATATTCTCTAACACCGTTTTGAGTTATATTTTTCAAAGGAAATTAATTTTCCTCCTCACTTGACTGGCTTGATCCTCATCTCTGATTAGTCTACCATGATACATGTATGCCGGGTTTCACCAACCTTGTTCAAATAGAATTTGACCATGTTCAAAAAAGGCCAAGGCGCACACGGTAAAAAATTGTTGCAAAGAAGCAGAAACTCCAGCTGATCTTTTATAATGAATTCCAAGTGATTGGAATTCTCATACATAAACAGCCGGATAAAATGCTAATATAGCAATGCACCAATGTACACAGATCAATTTTTCACATAGTGTGATAATAACCTTTTCACCTGTTGATGCGTTTGAACATCGTTAAATATTTGACCAATGTTGGTGGAACCCGGCAGTAATCTTCAAAATAAACCATAGTTTATTATATGAATACTTTATTATTATTTCGTTGAGTGATCAACACTTCCTTGTCAAGGTTTAGTTCTAATAATGAGATGCTTACAATTTACGGTATGCTTTGAAAGATCTTTTTTTTTTAAATTCATTTGCTCTCACGTTTTTGTTTAATGTAGATATTTTAACGTTCACCAGGATTAATTTAACTAGTCAGAAAACAGCTGTTTGGACGAGCAATATCACAATACTTGACCTGCAAATGCTGAATTTAAAAATTTCAGGTCTTTTAAAAAGGTATTCTTTGAAAGGTCTTCTTTAAAAAGGTCTTTCAAAGACTTTAAAGGTCTTCAAGACTTTTAAGCCTTTGGATTATTGTGTCAAAGTTGCGTAAGATCACTGTTTACTGATTTCCAAAACAGCTGTTTTCTGACTAGTTAAATTAATCCTGCTATACCGGTACTTCCTTTCTGATTACAATATATCATATTTTCAAATGAGAGCATAGTATACCTATATCTGGTATTTTTTAAGATAACACCGTTTTCGGATATATTTTGAAAAAAATTAGTTTTTCTCCCCAATTGAATGTCTCATTTAGATGTATGAATGAGATGCCTACTTAGGTTTAGAATATTAATACATCTTCAAAATAAGACAGAATTTTATGCTTTCGATAATTTGTAAGCCTTAAAATAAGACCGTTCAGTTATGTTTTATGAAGAAGGCTGTCTTGGAAGATCGATTGTACGAAAGCCAATTGAATTCAACCGACGTATAATTACGTCGTTCGACGGAGGCCAATGTAACAACACCCCAATTGAACTCCGTCATTAGATTTCATGCGATCGGTCCTTAACATTCGCTCTCACAACACTTATGGCCTGAATAAAATTAATGGAATTTATTAAAGTGACGTCAGGTAACGGAGCCAATCCAATTATTCCTCTATTATGGTTCATTAGGTGAAGAGATTACCATTAATGTAGGCGTAATTGACAAAGTGTCAACAAACGTGGTACAACGAATACGCGTTTGTTTTAGTGCACAAGGAAGCAATTTTGAACATATTTTATAAGACATAAGATGTTGGAAATATATATCAGTATATAAGTTTCTATATTTAAAAAATTTATAAATAACAAATAAATAATATCAAATAAAATACATTGATTCAAAAAATTTTGATCTGCGCGACTTAATGAACGCACTGTATTATCTTTATCTGCATACATTTGATATGTTTTAGAGAACATAATTATTTAAACATGATAATCATTTCATAAGTTGGATGCCAGAGTAGATCTCCTATTATAATGTTTACTACACATATCTACTACGAACAACGTAGGACTTTCAAAACGCAGAGAAAAGACAGTTGGACAAGTTGGAATTGGATTTGAGGTATTTTTCCATTAGAAAAAAGTGAGCCTACGGCACTTAGATATTGTCAAACCACTATTGATGTCTTGCTGACTGAAAATTTCAAGCATCATAGGCTTCAACTTTTTATGTCATAGCCTGCCACATCATAATGGTTATGCCATGACACCATAATAATATATTATGGTACTGTGATTTAAAAATTTATACACATGTGAAATGAATTGGTTGACAATATTTAAGTTGTTACTCACATTCAAAGAAAATACTCATCATCTTCCCCATCACATTTCAATCATTATTTTTCAAATATTTTTCATTTGAAGAATCAATTCGACTATGATTATTATTGAAAGATATGGAAGGCTTCCTCCTCATCATCAATGACCCAACAATCTTCCATCAACATGAGGAATATCCTCTCAGGACTCGATCGAATCTCCATCAAAATCAATAACAATAGACCGGCTTTTCAAGAGCACTATCCCGTACTATCTCTAAAAACTATCAGAAAAGTTGGAGTATAGTGCACCTTTGATGGTAAAAGCATAGACTCGCCAGTCTCCCAGCAAGGTACAAAGGATCAAAGCTTCTAGATGAAAATGCATATGCTTCCATTATGAATTTTTTTACTTGTAAAAGTCACCTACATTGCACCTCAGAATGCAACTTGAAACGTTCAATCTGGAGAGAAAATTCCATCATTTTGTTGATGTTTTTTTTCTAATCATTTGTGCTTTTGAAGTTCCACTCACAATATTCTATCACACCGTTTACTAAGACCGATATCATCTCCTCATTAATTCAGTATGACAATATTTTACACAATCACCCAATAAAATAGTCTTTAATAATTAATTTTAATAAAAAAATTTAATAAATTATTTATTTAACCCTCCGTTACCCGCGCGCCTGTTTCTCTATAATTTTTCATGATAGTTTTGAGCTCATAACATTGCCTTTAGGATCACAATATGATATCAGATTGAACACGTTTTTTTTCTCAAAATAACGAATTTCATTAGAAAATCGTATGTATGAGATAGGACTCTAAATTGATAAATTGTATTTATTTATGCAATTTAAAAAATCACTAAAGTGATGAGTGAAGTTGAAGCCTGAAAAACTATGCTGAGCATCGAAATATGAAGTTTAAGTGGAGTTCTAATCGGTTTAGAGAGTTTTGTGAGTGTGAACGATTTTCTGTGTCTTGTTCTAGGTTAATGTAGTGAATGTCGTGGACTATTATGTAGAGGATGAGATAGTGATTGACTTGGAGGCAAGTAGGGAAAAAGAAAAAGTCAAAAGTTTCAGTGTAAGTGACCAGGAGGAATCCTCGTTAAGATTTGTTTCCAACGTACATTGTTGTCTTGATATCGTCTGTTCGTTCGATTTGCATAATCTTTCCAATAAGACAAGTGATGACTTATCTCACACTTATCTATTATTCATCTTAAACTATGCATGGGAGATTTCAGTTACAGTGTTTTGAGCATTTATTCGTCAATTTTAAAGTGTACCCAAAAAATAAAAAAATCAATATAGATTCTAATTTCCAGTTTTCAAAGTAAAAGTTACATTGTAATTTCCCATTGAAATGAGTTTTATTCAATTGAAAAAAATATGTTTGCATGGTGATTGAATGTTGTATGCTGTGATGATAATTTTCAACTTATTTGGTTAGGCCTATGTTGATAAAGCTTAATGTTTTGTGTGTGTTTTTCATTTTAATTCATCGTCTATAATTGCCCAGAAGCAATATTAATATTTGGTACTCAGACCAGTCTGAATCTCAGGGTATTTAAAAATTATTATTTTCAACAATGAATCAATTGAATATCACAACATTGTAATTCAACAAACTTTCTATATTTGACTGCATTCTTTTAAACAATTTTGGCTGTCAATATTGACCGACTCCAGTAGTTCTGCATGAAAAGTGGGATCAAGTTCCAAAGAAGCAGAAGTTTCAGGATATAAATATTAAATTTCGCTGTTTCAATACAAATGTGTACAATTATAAAATATATTCTACTAAGTATAGAATATACTTAGAAAATATATATAGAATAAAAAATATATCCTATCATACAACCTCTGAATTTCAATAGTGTGGGGTCGATCTTCTTTTAATATGCATTTATTTAGTCTTTTGATCGACTATGAATATAGTTGTTGTTTATTCAACAACAATAACAAGAGTAAAATTAATCATCTATTATCTTATTTGCTTGATCAAGTTAATAATAGAAGTAGAAACCAAAGTTTAACAAATATTATCTTGCTGGTATAACATATGAATATCTCCTTTAAACTATTTCATACAATAGTAATAACGAGATTAATTAGAGTATTATTCTGGAATTTTGAGAAAGGAAAAGGATGGATGATACCCACAATTCAAGCATAATTACTTTAATTTGAAGGGAACAGTTGCGGATACCTACTCAAGTCAATACAAATTTATCATTCCTGGTTGAAATTTCTGTTTCGTTTGATCTTTAATTTGGTTGAAAATACGTCTGAAGCTTGTTTATTGGAGGAAATTATTATCCAAGTATATACCTAAGTGGAACAATCATACTACCAAATAATATAATATTCCTATTTTCTAAAGACGATACTGTACATGAGATATGAGTTGAATTTCTGAAAAACTTCTAACGAGTGAATAGGGAATATAACCTTTAATATAATACTGATGAATATAAGTACCTATCCAGTTACTGATAGTATTGCAGCAATTTACTACTATAATGAGCACCGAATGTTTTCCAAAATTGTATTATTATGTTTGCATGCATTTTCCAAAATTTCAATATTTTTCAATTTATTGGTGTTGATAATTTATATCTTTTATGTTGGATATCTATGTGTTGATTGTGAAATTTGCTTGATCTACAAAATCATCTTCTATTATGACGACAATATAATAAAATAATGGAATGATTTTTGAATTTTTTCTCGTGCTATTTCGAAAATTCAATTCATGATGATTCTCTCAATAATCCTTATTAACCCTCTAGAATGTTTCCTTGATTACACGGTTCATGCGTTTAAATTTTAGTAGCACACATACTTTCGACTTCATTCACAGAAAGTAATTATTTTTTAAATATACATCATTCATTTCAATCGATTCATTCATGACTAGAATTTTGTGAATATTATAATAAACAATGAAGACGATTTGCAATTTAGATTTTTAACAATTTTAAACCACACCCATTGCTTGAATTCAACTAATCGAGCAAAATAACAAGATAAAGGTATTAAAGAATGAGTTTGGCAATATAACGTGGAAATTGCAGATGATTGAGTTGTAAAATATCCAATGATTAACTCAAACACCAACCAAAACAACAGATTTTGATGAAACAATAAAAACATGTTATAGTGCATCCAACAATCAATACAAAATACACGCCTCACCAACTACCCAAGTATTGCAACTCTTAATTTGAACCAGCCTAAGCAGCTAAGAAATAAGTAGAAAAGCTGATAGGTGCAGTCCTTTTTACTGTCTTTGAAATTCACACAAAATAATCTAAAATCTTTAACAAATAACATGCAAAGCAGACAGAGACTGTTGCATTGTTGGAGCAGACTTTTAGAACATGGAGAATATTCTAATGAAGTGTATTTTTAAAATCTCAAAATGAAGAATTTAACATGTTGCATTTTTTTTCAGTGAATTCTACTATACTATTTTAAAAACTCTAGCATTCTCTACACCACAACTTGTTACTATTTTGACATTATTTTGTGTATTAGGTGACTGGAATTCCACCAATTTCTCAGTTGTGAGAGAATAAAAAATTGAAAATTTTTCATTGAAGCTTCAATTCAATGGTGATTAAATTCCTTCTACAGATTCCAAGGTCATAATATATTGTGGAGCAGGAATTTTCTATGAGAAATT
Source organism: Laodelphax striatellus (assembly GCA_017141395.1). NCBI lineage: Eukaryota > Metazoa > Arthropoda > Insecta > Hemiptera > Delphacidae > Laodelphax > Laodelphax striatellus. The sequence goes on from CM029544.1 coordinate 27,550,358, forward strand.
TGATAAATCAATGTCGATATAATAATTTTATATATAACATAATAATATTAAAGATTGATGGAAATATCAAGTCTAAAATAACAGTAGACTAAAATACAGTATTCCTGATTTAAATTAATAAGTAGCGGTAATTATAAATAATTTTCAATAAAACAGTCTCATTTATTTCTTATAAAATTCTATTTGAACAGAACCCTCTATTAATTCATACAATCATTTGAACAAATCGACCATCACATAATACATTTCAAGAAGCATGTATAATTTTTCAATGTTTTTTGGCATGTTGTTTTCTAACTGGACACTGTTTTGAAATAATAAAATTGCAGATTTTTTGAATGATTTGGAACTTTGATGTTCAGATTAATTAATTAATTTTTTATTTGATTGAGAAATTGCTCACCATTTTCAATATCTGACATCAAATTTATTTTACTCCACAAAATGTTCTCCTATAATCAATTCTCGAGAAAAAAACACCTATAAGTCAACCGTGAATGCAGGAAAATCAAAGTACATTGCTCAAAATAGATTGATAACCGACAAACAGAGACATGCGAATACTGATTGATTATAAACTCGACCATGAGCGGAATTGCAGTGTAACTATCTCTACAAACTGATTTCAGATCTCTTGATGTAAAGAAAAAAACTGCTGTTTTGCATTTGCTTCAATTTGAATGATTTCAAAGTTTTTGTTTATTTTTTGTGAGAGAATGAATAATAGATGTATTGTCAAGCTTGAAGGCTGTACATTCCACGAACTTTAATCAGCTATTTCGCTTATTAATAAAAGTTTTATTACTGTATGAATGAACTATTTTATTCAATTATTTGGATTATAATTTAGGATATATACAGTCTTTCCACAGCTACACATCCATTGTTCTGGAAAGGCTATTGTTATCACTGTGAATTGGTGTGATAAACTTCCTTCTTCTGGGGTTACCAGAACCAAGGGAAATGTAAGATAATTGAGAAAATTAGGCTTTTACGAAAATACCTTGCTTGTAACTACAGTATAATGGTTATAGAAATTGCATTCCACTCGCATTCAACGAACAAAACAATGTATTCCTCCCGAAATGAGATATCACAAATGAAAAATGACTCAATTGAAAAACAAAATGGAGTCAGTAACCAATCAGATTCCGAGAGGGACTGTACTATTGCATACTGGCCTCTCATTGGTTGAGGCTGGTTGACGTAATCGACCGCTCTTAGCAAATAGCAGAAGAGAGGCGTTCCGTCAATGAACAGGAACAGTTTGTTTCTCATGAGCCAATCTGATTTTAATAATAGGAGCCGTGCTTTTTTATTAGTTAGATTTTGAATAATGATAAAAATTAATAAATATAATAACGTTTTACCATTTCAATCGCAACAGCGCTATTGCATTTCCCTTTTTTCTCTACGCACATTTCTCTTTTTCACTATTTTTAGTAACAATTCATTTGTTTTTTCAGTGAATAGTATTTGAATCAAACAACTTCCAATATACTATCCTCTAACCAAGTGATAAGTTTTGCCGTGTATTTTCCAAAACATTAGTTTTTTTTAAACAATGTAAATGTATATTTCCAGGTAGTATGATCTCATTTTCGTGATAATATCATTCCAGATAATGTGAATGATTCTTTTAACTCACTGTTCGATGATCCATTCATAAAATTTCCAATATCATAAGTTGGGGAGCGTTCAACGTGCAAGCAGTAAAAGGGTCAAAAGAGTCAGAAGATTGAAAAGCGACAAAAATGTCAAGAGAGGCAAAGACGGCATTATAATGGCATAATGACGGTGTCTCTCGATGCAGTTCCTGCTCTTCCTCACAGATGTCGCTATTTCCAACCAATTTTACAATGTTTCTAGATTTGTTTTATTCGAAATACTTCGTGATATTCCTGTTATGTTGGCAAATCAGAATTGATTCAATGATAATCAAACACAATTCAATAGGTTATGGAAACAGCGACCTGAACTGATTATTTTGAAACGTTTAAGCTGATCACTTTCATCTGTCGAGTCGAGACTTATTTCATTGTACACTTGATCAAATTCTAGTGCATACATCGATAGGTTGTTCTGAAATCACTTGTTCGTTCAATTTTTGTACTTTTGTTCGACAGTACAAGAAATTGTGGCGTTTGAGAACAAGTTTGGAAGTTGACGAGGGCAGACGAGGCATAGTTGCTACATTCGGACGACGAAGATCCTCTGCATCCTTCACTCCCACCATTGCTGAACAACAACATCTGCACTCGCAGTCTTCCCCCGATTTATCCCCTGGTCAGTTTCATTCGTTTTGAAATCAGTAGATGCACTTTGAAAACAAAATAGTCTAGTTTTTCACATAACACAAATTGTAGCTTAGGAGTAGAAATTATTTAAAATCACGGTATTAGTGACAACCGGTTTTCATCATCATCCAAAACTGCAGAGTCCACGATTTATAAAATTGATATAGATAATAATCCTTCCAGGGTAAAGGCAATAAAACCAACAGGTCATCTATCTCCCCTCTTCAATCTCTATGGTACGAGTGAACTTCTCAAATGTTTAGTGTAACAAGTGTGTTCCAGATGTTAGATTCATTTATTTAGTGTAATTCATCTTCCTGCGAACAATCCTATCATCCTTCACCTGAAGGACTGAATTCTTTGAGAAGTGAGCCAATTTCGTCAACGGGGAAATCCCGTATGAAAACTCAGACCATCACTGTTCGCTGAGTGAGTCTGACAGTTTAACGGCCAGTTGTACGAAAATCCAATTGAATCTAACCGCCGTTAACTGGTGTCATCTCAGCGGAAGCAATGAACGAATTGACGTCAATGCAATGCCGTCATAATTTTTATAGTGGTTGAATTCAATTGGATTTTTGTGCAACTGGCCGTGAATGTTTTATAGATTCAGGTCAACCATGTGAGAACCTTCTTGGGCACATGCAACCTTCACCCTGAAAGGATTTTTCATAATTATCAAATTTCAAGTTCCTGGACTCTGTAGTTTTGGGTCTAGCATGGCAACTTAATTAGTCAGTCTGTTAAAAAACTAAATCAATAATTGTAGTCGATTTCATTTAAATTTTAACTGGGAACAAAAATGTTCTCTGGTATAAATAATTATCTGGAATTAGAAGGATCTTGAGCACAGTTTTGTTCTTCAAATTCGATCATTTCATATCATACTGCTGAATTACAGATGTTCATACGAGTGGAAGCCATAGTCATACAACCTCTTTTGAGTCCAACACTGAACCACTGATTGATGAGAACGTTAGCAACAAAATGCCAGCTCAGGTGGGCACTCATTCTTATGAGGCAAGAAAGCAGCAATATCGCAACATGCTTAGCTGGAGGGTTCAGCCCACCACCCCAACCTCCCGTAGTCTGCGTTATCCAAATACTCGCCAGGATCCCATAGAAATGCATAGTTTTGATTCAGCTGATACTGAATCAACTCATACAACTGATTTAGGACAAAATGAACCGGTAAGTTACAAAATTGTTGTGGAAAATAGGAGTACTTTTTATTGCTTAGATCGCATAATATTATTGGTTTATTGTGAATAAAGAGTAGCCCACAAAAACGTGTAACATTAATTCGAGAAAAAGACTTATATATTATAATAGAAAGATATTAATACTAGATAGATGTGGAAGTGCATTATTCATCAGAGATGATTGCAGATGTTCAGATATGTTCCGCAGTTTAAGCCAAACGGATTAACCGATTTCCTTGAAATTTGGAATGAAGATATACGTTTTTCAATGGCCGAGCGACGTATATACATAGAATTTTGAAATTCGTTCCCGTTTCAAGATGGCGGCCCTTTATTCGGAAATTTTACCCCTAAAATCACCCTAACTTTCTAACACATAATCGGATCAGAATGAAATTTGGCTAATTCAATTTGACCGAATGACCATTTGTCCGACTGGTTATGGTGTTTAATTTGGAGGTTTTCTAGAAATTCTCAACTTATTTATTTTTAGGTTTTGAGAAAACCTAACAGGAAAATAGTACTGAGCGCGAGGTCTACTGTTCACAGAACTAGGCCTACTAGTAAAATAGTTCATTCTATGATCGTAATTGAGACAATTGAACACATGCGCGTGATTCATAAAAGTCTTGTAAGAGAAGAAAAAGGTTGGTATTCACTAAACTTGAAAAGCACGGCGTATTATGCATTCAGTTTCAAGTCTAGTCATGGACGCCTCTTTCCTGTAATATGGGACTTCTGAATTTTCAAGAAACTAGCTCCTGGAGCCTGGGTCAATTTATGAGACTAAATTTAATAGTAAAGGAGAGCCAGCAATAAAATTGTCTCATTTTACATGCTGTGTATGGACAGTTGAATCAGCTGTCCATGTGTAAGACTAGCCATTCACGGAGTCTACTTTGAAGTCAAGTCACTGGTACAGAGTTCCAGTAAGCAGATACCTCCTGAGTCGGTATGATTCAGTGCTACTCGATACCAATGCGGTTAGAATAATTTTAGATTAGATTATCTACTTTAAAGATATAGATTACAAGATAAAAATATGTCCTCTTTAATTTTAGATTATTATAGTTATAATAATATAAGTAATTATTATATGAATTTTATATGATATAAAGAATAAATGCAATTTGATAATGGCAATATATCTACATGAAACAGTGAAGTTTGAACATTTTAATGTCCATTCTTGGTGGAGGATATCCATCAACTCTCAACGTGATTGATTGTTTATTCTCATTTACCAAGAGAGTAACCCTTATAATTAATAAGAATAAGCCTTTGCGTAAGCTATGAGTCTTGGAGAATGTGCCTTTACAAACCACATGTGACATGGCAAAAACATATTATTTATTTGTATGATAAAATAGAAGAGGTGACAGAGATTGGAAGTGATTATAAGAAATATAATCGATGTGTACGTTATTCAATTACAACAACAGAAAAACACATGGAAATGATATCACTGCACAAAGTGACTACTAAAGCATGCTCCAGAAATGTGATATTTGGCAAACATTAGTTATTAAGAAGTGTAGCTGGTGGAAATGTTTGTTATTGGCCAAATAATAACGAACTACATGTCGTGATAAGCCGATGACGTATATTCGGTGTTTGCCAAATTCAACTTGTTTGGAGCCGTCTTCATTTAAGGTATTGGAAAGTTTTTTGCTTGTCAAACAACGATTTATGATGATGCCATGTAGTTATTTGAAATATTCGTTAGCCTATTCAGCAATTAACGAACTTTCCCTACATGTCGTGATATGCTGTAAACGTGCTCGGTGTTTGCTAAAATAATGCAACATGTCTGGAGCCGGCTTTATATTTAGAATATTATATAATCTTTTAATTATTCTCAACAATAATATATTTGGAATGATTTCAGCGTGCTAAAAGCTTTGAAGGCAAGACGGACATCGCTGAATACACTGGCGATTACAAGCAGCAATACCAACGCCAAACGCAGTACCAACATCGCCAGCACCCCAGATACCATCTGGTCCAGCAGAGAACTGATAGCGGCTATCGCAGCATGGATCATCCCGGTCAGACTCCCGTCACCAAGATGATGTACAACTCGTACATGGGAGGAGAGATGAGGAAATACTCGATTCCGTCAGTTGGTGAGAGCGTTGAGGAGGCTTCCGAGGGAGAGTTCGCCAGCATCGACGTAGAAGATGAGGGAGTTGCAGGATTGAAGTATGCAGGTGCCAGTCGCAGATCATCTGGTTACACCGCGTCAAAGAAACGTCGCGACTTCGGACGCATGAACGACTACACACGCGATTATTCCGTTGACGAGAAATCCGACGCTCTGTTCAAAGAGTTCAGTCGTTGCGACACTCCTCCGATCACCCACCACCATCAGCAGAAACGCCGTCATCACCGTCATCACACTCATTATCAGCATCAGCATCAGCAACAGCACTCAAAAATCAATCTGCGCTCTGAGGATGATTATGTTACCTACGTTGATGATGAGGTCTGCTTCTCCTCTGTGCCCATTATTCGTGTGGCCCAAGAAGAGGACCAGGATCTCTCCCACAAACTGTAAACACCTTACTGCTTCCTCTAACTAGTTCAGTACTTCTTCATTTTTCCGGACCTCTTTGATCCAGATGTACATGGATCGAAAAATGAATTCAATTTAAAGCAGATAATACTAATCGAAAATTTTGATTGAAAATAAGTTATTTTGCCATCACTAAATTATCACTGGGTGGAGTAAGTCAAGAAACAAAGACCCATCTTCCCTTATCCGAGTTTTGTTGAATTCAGCCCTGTAAAAAATATTACAGTGTGGTGAATATTTATTAATGTTTGTCTTCATCTATCAACAGTACTGTACATGATATAAAATATCATCATTATTATATAAATTTGGTAAATGTGTAAATATTGTGCTTTTATGACCAAAATGGATTTTTTTTGTATCATAATCAATTGAACATAATAAATTTGATGTTCAACATTTTTTAATTGAATGAGTTGACGTTCTATATTTTTTATTCACAAAATTACTTACGTTTCTAACGTCCGGATTAACGAGGTTGTACACTAGTTGTAGGTTATAACAGATAAACTCTTTGACTGGCGGTATACAAAGTTATTTTTTCATAATATTCTTTAATAAAGTTCATAATATTTTAGAATCTAAGTTAATTGAGACAGAGTTTCAACTATTCTCCAATCTATGTAGCCTGTTCATTCAAGCCTCTTAATTAAATTTATATCTGTTTTTACTCACATCAATATTTTATAATATTGATCGGTTTAATTTAATGCCTTTCTTTTGTAAATAATGAATGACAGCTCTCCAAAAGTTGGTTCCATTGATTTCTTTCCTGCATAAACGGATATAAAGTTACTCTATCTTATTCTACTTTAATAAATACTCTTCATGTACTCTGTAAATATTCTCCTATTTATCAGTACTCATATAATTATGAATACGAATACCTCAATAATACAGATATATCCAGTATCCACTCAATTTTTATGACTTGTGAATACAAGCTATGTAAATATGCTTGAATATATGACTTCTAAAATTAATTCTTCATCATTTTGAACATGTCAAATAATCTTTATATAAAATAGGCGAGAATGGGAGAGGAGAGGAGAAGAAGAGAGGACAGGAGATGAGAGAAGAGCAGAGGAGTCGACAGGAAAGGAGCTGAAAGGAAGAGGAGAAGAGAGAGAATAGATTGGAAACTATTCTACGAAGTTCAATAGTCGCAGTTATGTACGATCAGGGATGTCCTAGTTGTATAAAATGTTTCACTAGTGTAAATAATAAATGTCAGATCTACAGTTTTGAATTCCGTAAACAGTTGTTTACCATTTCGATTTCAAGCATGAAAAACAGTTCATTACGTCCTAGTATGGCGAAAATGTTTTTGCCTAATGTAAATACTAAAAATAATTTTGTTCATCTGGTTCCATTGGTTGATTGAAACTTTCTGAAAACTTTATTAGTTCTAATGATAGAAAAGTTTATCATATTGTCTAAGTAATTTTTCATAGTTATAAGAAATTGTGGTGCGTTTGTCAAGACCAAGAAACTGGCTGCCTTTGAAAACAAAATGGGGGAACCTACTTCCTACTAAGACTACGATGAAGCTCTGTGATTGGAGGAGAACTCTCACTCCCACTTTTAAGACCGAGAGAAGCTGTTCCAATGGGAGTATTAATGACATTCATGATATTGTCTAAGTATTAATTTCCTCCCTATTGTAAATAGTTATCATCTTTTTAACTACTTCCATCGGTTTGCTGAGGTTTTTTGAAACCTTCATTAGTTTAAAACTGTAAAACTTCTATTACATCGTCTAGTAGGTTTAATTCTAATGTAATATTACTGTATAAATGTAAATAATTATTGAGAGCTGACATAACTGATTTTATTGGTTTCGTAAATGTTCTATGTCTCTTCTGAACACTGAATTTTTGTATTCACGATTATTGTACCGCCAGTCAAAGAATTACGTGGATCAACTTTCTCCGACTCTCTGAAGGCCTACCCAAGGAATGAATATCCATTAAATTGTAGACACCATTTACAGAGGAAATTATTAACCCATTATACCCAGTAGTAAGTAAAGTATATCTGTTGAAGATCCTTTAGGTCCTCTCCCTTGATCCAGTAGCTATAAATATCAAATGAATTAGTGTGAACCTAATCCCTGTAGCAAATAGTTGTATATCATGAAGTGTGACCATTTACCCCCTCCCTCCTGTAGCTGTACTCCATATTTCTGAAACTACTTTATTTTGTTACAACTACATATATATTTATAATATCAGGCTAGGTATATTTATTTTTATACAATGGAGACTCTATTATTCTGCGATGGTACTGTGTTCAATAATTACAAGGAAATCCAACAATGGAAATCAACAAAGGATATTAGTAAAAGTATTTCCTAAAAACAATTTTTCAAAATCAACACACACATCTCTACACACAAAAAACACCCAATTTCAAATACAATTGAGCCTCACCAACTCGACCCGCTGGGAGCCCTGTTACTGTAGGCGAACGTTGTTAAGAATCAGTTGAAGATTGATGAATATTTTTCTTTAAAAGTTTGAGAGCCCCTGCACTGAAAGTGTTTTCTTAGTTAATATTGTCTTGCACGTTCAACTGTTTATTTGCAGAATTCACTGCTAAGATTTTTTACTTTGCTGGAAGTCCAATTACATTACAATCGCACAGTTCTATAACATAACAGCCATGATCAATCAGTGAATTCCGATATTAAACAGTTTTCTAACCCCATGTGGCCAAAACTTGAATAATTTAATCAATACGCAGCATATGAGAACTGATTCCTAGCGATGTTCGTACCTATATTCAAGTGCTGCTTATAAAAGGTAAAAAAGAGGCTTCACTGGAAAGAAACCCTTCAATTGGATGTTTTGATCAACCAATAAGAAGAATAGGGTTATAAATATTTCATTGGATAGGCTTGATTAGTGTTATTCTGTATACGGTAGAGATGAGTTACAGCAAGGAACATGGGCTTTGATCAATGGTTCAGATAAATCGTTCCACGCAGAAGTAGAGTATAAAGTTCTAGAGGAGTCTGATGTTGATAATGTCTGAGTAAAATTTCGATAGTTGAAAAGGATTTATCGTTAGAACCGCTAAACTATTTCTACTGTATACAATATTAGATCTGTTACGGTTATGATTATCGGAAAGAGTGTGCTACAAACCATTACTGCAGTACAAGACTGAAAAATTGAGTCTCAACTCATTAAAAATGTAGAAAAAAATAGTGCTGGAGAAATGTTTTGTTAAACTGGAGGAAATGTCATGTTAGTCTAGTTAGTGAGGTTCCACTGTAACTATCATGAAATATATTTGAAGAGATTTAATATTATAGAGGTATAATGAGAGATTAATCAGAGATCTTTTCTTAGCTCGATAAATTTTAGATTAGTTCGAATTATTAAACTTGATAAGACTGATAACGTAATTCCATATTCAATGGTATCTGCTCAGTTGTTCCGGTATTTATGCACCTCCAATATAACATTATTCAGGAATAGAACATCCATTCTCAGTTGAAAAGGTGGATGAAATTCAGTAGAGAAAAATTTGATGACATTTCATGAATGGATTCAACTCTCAATAAATTCTTAATTTTCTAATTACTTCCGTACTTAATATCCCGTACTCCCGTAGTTAATATCACAGTTGTGAAAATTTCTGCTGTTAAAATCGTTTAAATGCATCTGGAAATATATTTTCTTCTATCAGAAAAATTTCACTACATAATATTTGAAATTCTCAAACGAAAAATCCAAATATGGAGCAACCTTATATAAAATGATTAACTAGTCTCAATGAGTATCCTATTTTTACGAAAAAATCCTTCCTGATAATATAATTGCAACTCTTCAAGATTACTGAATTAAGAGAGTTTGATCCAAGAATCATTTTAGAAAAATCTCCAGTTCCATGATTAAAGAATCTATTCATGTTTATGTCATCGGAGCCTGCACAGGAAAATAGAGAAGACGAGCCTTTTAGATTCAGTCTACAATAAACACTTTCAAATCAATGAAGACAATTGGTGACAAGTCTCAAGCTCAAAAACTAGGCCTATAAACTCTTTTAAAATATCATTTCAACGAATAAAATCATGGGAATGGTTGGAGAGAAGCACTGTATCCCCCATACCATATTTGAATTCGAAATCAAACTATTTGAGAATTGATCTTCACATCTTTGAACAGAATAGAATAACTTGGCTTAACTGGTTTAATAACCTTAACCTTAACCTGGTTTTATTAACCTTGGCTGGGCATTACTTGGTTTTGGAATAAATATTGAGGACTAAGAAAACCTTATTTGACTCTTGAAATTTTTGAGAATGTTATCGCTTATGCTTCCTTTTATTGAATAACTTATTGGAAATACACGCTTTTCTCAAAATAGCCAATTATCTATGAAGTTTTTTATTTGAACTACACTAGTTTTAGCTTGATAGACCCCCCCCCCCCATAGTTCAGCTGCTTCTTTTCCTGAAAGCTTTGGATATTATTTGGAGGTAAACTTGATAAAATTCGTTTTATTCCAAAATAGTAAATACGATAATAATACCAAGATATCGAGGGAAAGATTTTACAATGGGAATACATTCCTAAAAAGTAGAGCTATTGGATAATACTCGTACGTACAATTGAATATATGCAGAGTAACTCAATCCCTACGATGTGAATGTATTATCATTTGAGAAAATCTAAGCATATTAATCTTAGAAAGAATAAGATTATCTCTTTATATAAGTTAATCATAAATTAGAGCCTAGTTTTTCTAACTTATTGTAAGAGATTTTGATAATATATAAAATACTTTAAGGAGAGATACATTGAACAATGCCATCAGCGATATAACTTACTTTGAAAGTTATCACTTAACGTATCTTCTTGTCTTATAATATAATGAATTAACAGTGGAAGTCCAATTATCTAAATCTTATGTAATTGGATTCCTTACAAATTTTATTCTATTTTAGTGGAAATTGAATGAAATGTGTTCAATTTGTGAAGTTCTCATTCATTTAAAATTCTTATTTCAATTTAATCTTCTGTAATAAACTTCAAACATTTATTATTATTCCATTGAATTATGAATATACTTGAAAAGTTGCTAATGATATTTATTGAACATGCTTAAATAATCATAATCATATTTTATTTTCATACTAGTTAATAAGCTTTATTTGTTGTACATAGCTCAGTTACACCTTGAAAAGGTGGATTTTGAAAATGTTTTATCACTTTCATCTGTTTGATAACTCTGTTCTATTATTTTCCTTTATTATTCTCTTCCGTTTCATTGTTATAGGATGATGTGTATTATCCAATATATACAATTAAATATAATAAATATATTATCCTGCCGTCAGGATTGGTCCACTCCCAATATATTGCCGTAATTGGAGTTATACTGTATGTGTCTCTTAAACGCAAGTATCACTTCTTAGCGAACATATTTTTATCTGAATATCGATATTAGATTACAAATTATAATACGTATTCCATTGCCCAGCGCTATATTAAATTCCGCTATATTAAGTTCTTTTTTCATATATATCATTGAGTGATAACAAAATTTATATCCTGTTGAATTATATTTTGTTTTCATCATAATGTTACTAACTTTATTACGTGATACTATCACATATATTATTATCAAAAATTTTGAGAATTTCATCAGTACATATGAATATTTATGTGATTTAGAATAGCATATATTTAAAGTACCAGAATTTTTTTTATGATTTTTAAAATACTTTATTATTGTTTTGAGATATTATATTGCGCCTCCCAACAAGCTTCTATTATTATTTTTATGTGAATGCATTCATTTGATACAATATGGTATCTGCTTCAATGAAATTTGTTAGTAGTGAATATTGTGGAAACTCTATTGTAGTAAACATATTTGTGTTGTCAAAAATTTCGATGTTGACTGTTCGAGTAAACTCGTAAAATAGTGTAATCGATGTGATATATATTTTATCATCTAAGTTGTGGACATTTCTGAGAGTTATGTGACAAAGCATGAGGTCTACACTCTCCTATCCTCTCTCTCTCACTCACTGTTTCTCACTCCCTCTCCCTCTCATTCTCTGTCTCTCTGTCTGTCTCTCCATTCTCTCACTCTACCTCTACCTAATCCGGTTTCTCTTTCTCCTTCACCATCACTCTCTCTCTCTCTGCTACTTTCTCTCTCTCTCTCTCGCAACGTCTCCAGAGAGCTCAGAACTACTGTGTCCGTTTTATTTACAACCTCCGAAGGGATGACCATATCACTCCATATTTTCAGCAGCTTGGTGTACTGAAGCTCAGACCTGTGAGGGCGTATCACAATTATGCTGCTCTATTATTTAATCAATTTCAAGTGTCCTGAATATTTAGCGAATAAGTTTGTCTTCATAACGAAGTGGCATATACAAGGCATGGATCTCAATTACTGGTTATTCCCAATCACAGAACATCCATGTACAATTTTTTTAGAATAGCATATGTACAGCTTTTTTTTGTCTGATTTACCCTCACCTGTAAATACTTAATATTATTGTTTTGGTATTGAAGGGCTATTATATTGCGTGGGCCAACAAGCTTGTTAACTATTGATTATTTTTATGTGAATCTCTCATTCATTTTATACAATATGGCATCTGCTTTCCAATGAAATGATGTCAGTTAGTAGTGAATATTGTGGAAATTTGTAGGTAAAATATATGCTTGTGTTGTCTGATGTTGACTGGTAATTTAAATTTTGTAAAAAGTGTAATCTGATGTGACGATATATATTACTATACCATGTACTGTAATACTATTTGAGAGTTATGACCATTAACTATACACTCTCCCTATCCTCTCTATTCACTGCACTGTATTCTCTCCTGAATTATATTCTTGTATATATTGTAAAGGGTTGTCTCTCCATTCCTAACTCCACCTCTAATAATCCGGTTTCTCTCAATCAATCTCTCTCTCTCTGCTACTTTTTCTCTCTCTCTTCTCTCTTTACAACTTTTTCCTCTCATTTTTCAACATCATCTTTCTTTAAGGTTGAGTGTTGGAGAGTGGTGGACTCTCTAGTCCTTATTCCGACTTATAAAAGATATTTTCATTCCATTTTATTATTGTTATGTTACTGAATTTTCTCTTTCAAATTTTCTATTTTATTGATTTCATTGAGACGCATTAGAATCTATTTCATAGATTTTTCATCAGTATTATCATGTATTCCTTATGTACTATTTTCCATAATTGAAATAACTTTTATAAGAGAAGTAAAGAGAAAACTTGCTATCATAGTAGAGACACAGAGGATGGAAACCTCTTAACTGTAGGATTAATCCCTTAACTGGAGGACTGGAGGATCCCTCCTCTGTGGTGGAGAGAAAATATTAGAGGAGAGAATTTTTTTCTGTCCATTTCTATTTATTTTCATTTTGCAACGCACACAAGCGTTTAATTTACAACCGTAATTCGTGCAACGCACACAAGTTAAGTTCAATTAATATTCATTCATATTTTATTTGATTGGACGATTATTTGAACATCAACAAGAATAAGAAACCAACACGCTTTTCATATTATGCATTAGCCTCATGTACTCCTTTCTGTGGCACACAATACTATAAATAATCAGTAAACATGTGATTATTTGATGCATCGAAATATACTGTTAATCAGTAGTTATATTAGTTCCATATTTCATGAAATGACATTCATTGTCTATACTTAAGCTTTATTTCATGTTATTATTGTTTCACACTGAATCACTACGATCTATGTCATCTATTTACATCGACAATTGTACAAATTGTACAATACCATCAATTTGTACAAATACCATAGACTCTATCACTATATCTATATATCTATCACTACATAAATGTTAACATTTCATAGTTTTCATATTTTTGACTGTCATAAACTTGAGGTAACAATTTATTTCCCGAAACACCGCTCAAATGGAACTATAGACCCGAAAGAGTCTTCCTTACAATGAAATACAGATCGGTATTGCTGTATTATTATTTTTCACAAAGTCTAGATTAGTTTATGTACTCATTAATTGAAAAAGGTAGTTTTCAAATTGTTTCCTGTATTGAAACAATTCTTTATTATGGTGTATTTATAAGGCTCTGTTTAAAGCACCGTATTGTATAAGCCTGCTGTGTGTGTGTTTGTGTGTATCCTATATTTTGCTCTTTTCTTCAAACTTATCTTCTATCTACTCTTTCTCCCTTGCTCCTTCATTATATTATAACTTGATGTACTATCAATCTATTCTATTACTTTGTTGTACCAACAACCTTCATATCTTAGTAATTAAGATCAAATATTATAACTATTTCTAATTCTTACTCTTCTGTACTATCAACTCATTACTATCCATGCATTTATCATCACCTATTATTTATTAGTTACATAACAAATAATACCTACATTACAATACTCACAACGTCATTTAGTTGATAATTGCATTTACAGAATAAGTTTGAATTGCACTGCAGTGTATTTAAAGTTTGTCAAAGACAGAAGGAGCATTTATCTCTCTTCAACATTTTCACAATTCTACCAAATTGGAGAACGACATTTTATAAACAATCAATTTCTTCACACAGAACATAGAGTAACTATACTTGTTGTCTGTGACACAGAATCACAGCCAATATCAGAGAGAATTAGAAGTGTGTATGGTGTCCAGTAAACAATTCTTACAAGTTTGTTTCCAGTTAGGACACATATGACTAAGAAAATTACTCAGATGAAATGAAAGATCCAGCAGAGAGAAGTGTAGCTTGGAAATTATTCAAACCTGCTCAGAAATAAGAACTCTAGAGCTTCAACATTAAAATTAGAATTGAACAATGAAAGAAATGGAACACATATCTGAAAGCTATACAGACATTACCAATCATCTTGTCACTCAAATTACCAAACCCATTCTACATCAATCATTCATGCTAAGTTATGTTTCTCGAAAGCTCCATCAGTCCACATATAATTTATTATGATATTCCAATCCACCAACCAAAGTTTATCATCACTCCATTCACTTTGTATACCAAAATCTATTGAAGTTTACTCTCAGTGCTTCATTCTGTAAGTATAAGGGAATCTTCCTGCTCAATATGACCAGAAATAAACGTTTCAGATTTTTTTCTCAGTGGCGACTCCAGAAATTTTCAAATTGATTCCACAATTTCAGGAACCTTTCAAGTAGACTACTATCAACCAAAAGAGTTAGTTGACTTCAGGATTTTGATAACTAAACAAAACTGAAATGAATATTTCCAGATCTTTGTCGAGATTAATTGCTGTAATAAAGTTCAAACGAGAGAGTACGTTTCTTATGCTTATCGCAGATAAACGTTGGAAGAAAGATGTATGATTGTTAACGGCGTTCAAATATATTCAAAAGTTATAGTAGCTTCTACCATAAATAGTGCACTATGTACTAAAGTAAAGTTGTTGTATGAATGGAAATACAGCGTAAAGTATGTAAGTTGAAAGTATTTGAATTTACAACTTGCAAGGATTCTGAAATAATCAATTCGATAAGACATTTTACTTAAATGTCTTGATTCATTTTACTTAAAAAATTTTCTCAACAATACATAGTTTATTCCATCCATTTCAATTTGAAAGTACCGCTGTCCAAATATTCACCATGATTATTATTCATTAGAGATAATAATTTCAGATAATATCTTATAAAAAAGAAGATATTTCTTTCATGAATTAATTTGATTCTTCCTGTAGGTAGTTAATCTTTGCTTTGGATATTCACCTTCATCAGCCTAGGTCATGTACCGTTAATTGATGATTGGAAAATGCTTATAAAGATATTGTAAAAAGGTATCTATATACACTAAAGAAATCATGAATGTCTTTTAAATAATTTTTTATATTTATGAGATACTGTCCTTGGATCAGGGTGCCCAAATCCCTACTATTCGCTCTTTTATAAACTTCACCTTGTAACAGTGCCGCTGGCTTCTTTCATCTGCAAAATTTTGAATTTTGCAGATTTTGAATGAATTTTTTCATGGCTTTTTTTCATTCTGGAGTCGCCCTTGTCTGTATATAAAATAGAAAACCCTTATCTTATGCGCAGTGGATTGTTCAGATGTTTCTATTCATTGAATATCTTTATTCCTTTAGTCAGTTTAGAATGGTTAGATCAGCGACCACATAATACAATTTGTATTTATGTATTATGTAATTTGTATTATGTGGTCGCTGGGTTAGATCTAACTTTCATATTTTCTCTTCCTGATTATTGGATTAAAGGATTGTTTTTTGTAAAAAAGGCGTTTATCCTTCTAAAGCTATTGAAATACATGCTATTATCCAAGCTAATATAAGCTAACAAAAGTAACACATTGGATTTTGAAAAATTCAATCAGATCAATTTTTATAAATACGTAATTTTCATTCATTTTCATCAACTCATAAAAAACAACAAATGAGAATCAATTCCAGATTATTTACTTCACTGATTCCTTTTTCTCTCATTACTTTCCAGTGTAATAACGTTTGAATTTATTGAAATAATTTTCTTTAAATCGAACTTCAGAATATAGAATATTTTGCATATTTCTTGATAGTTTTTCCGAGCAATACATACTCTCTTTTAATAACTTTAACCTTTTCTCAAATTACACAAAGCTGTTTACCCTCTCCGTTACTCGAAAGTATTGGTACTGTCAAAATAATAATATAAAGAAGCCCCATAAGACTGCACTTTAATATATTACTCAAAAACATTCGTTCAAACGCAGTGAATTACTGGCATTAGCGAGAGATTTTGACATGCGTTCTAGCAAAAATTATTCCATGATTATTGTTGATAAATAGATGCTTATGCAATCAAAACCTTAAATCTTGCTATTTGTTTGATCCACTGCATCTCTTCAATCTATCTTTTATTTTACTCCACAGCGCATGGGATGAGGGGTCGAAATACAATTATCAAGAGGTAGGTTCTTCAAAACCACACATGAAGCGTTGTTGGGAACAAATTTGTATCTTTATTCAAAAATGATGTTGTATTGATGTTGATAAAATACGTTGAAAATCCAGCCGAGAGTTTTATTGAGAATAACTTCCTTCTTCAACCTATACTATAATTATTGACTATTGATCTATATAAGTATTTTTTTTAATAAATTGAATGAAATATTTAATAAATTCTAGCTCCAGTGCAAATGTGAGTAGATGGTCTGCTGCTTACAGTTTTTAAGGACAATAAAAACATCTCTTTCGCCAATACAATTTGGATCGTGTTTTCGTTTCCCTCGTACAAGCCTCAAGCTCATGTGGGCATCACCCCAAAAAAAGATTCTATAGTATTTGCTACACCGAAGTTTTATGAAAAATTGAATATTGAGGGATCATAAACTCTTCAAATGTCAATGTGAACACACATTCTGTTTACAAATGTTTCGCGGCCTCGAGACACACAATTCCAAGGCATAATTCCAAACAATCAAGGTAACTGCAATTATTGGTGATCATTCAGTAATGAGAGCGATAAAATCTTCAGGGCTAAATTTTCAAGAGAAATCAAAGCTAGATGTGGAACAGGCTGAATTGCCTGATTCCCTTGTACAGTATGCAAATTAGTTGTATCGTAACATCAAGCCCAGTATATACATATGGAACAGTAATTATTTATATACGTATGAGGACTAACTTATATATGTGTACCCATATAGCACATGTCTATAGATATTTTTGAGTGTATGTACATGGAGTTTGGCGGTGAATCAACAAACTAGTTGAATTCACTTTTTCATACTATCAACTGTTCAACTGCTTATTCAGCAAGGCAGTTAACGTCTAGACCACATTTTTTCGTGTGCTTTACTCTCTCATTTATAAATAACATCATTTCCTCTTTCTATATATTTAATTATTTTTTAAAGGGTGATTCCCTAACAAGTCCAATGCTTGTGCGTGGGTAATGAGAGAACACTGGAGAGAAAATTTAAAGTTTATTATTGAGAATATCAGTGGAACTGACCTCTAGCTAGAGGTTACCCGTCCAACCAAGGCCTACTAAGCCCTCGACACTTATCCAATTTGAGTAATCATGTACCACGCTAACTAAGAGCGTGGGGTGAATTTCTTCCAACGAATGACAAGAGGCGCTAAGGTCCATTTCCATTTAACTGTCAATTAAGTGAAGCACTGCTTTAAACTGCAGTTAAAACCTAGAATAGTATTATCTATCGCACAGTACATAGACCAGTTTAGTTAATCTGGCGAATGTTGGTCGATAAAAGTTGGTTTTTAAAGAGATTACAGCTCTTAGTCAACTTGAAGGTTTGTAGAATATATTAATTATTCCTTCAAAATCGATAACGATTATCTAATCTTTTATTTCACCCTACGTCTTACTTCTTTCTGTGATTGGTAGCTCCTACTACCTTCCAAATTTGATTGAACAACTTCCAAATTTGAACGATTCTTGAACATTGATTCTTTCAAACAATGATTCTTTGAAACACTCTGCCTACTCTGTGACTACCAAAATAGATTGTAGAGAGCTAAAAAACTTACCTTCCATTCATATATATATATATATATATTTAGAAAGAATAGAAAATTTTGCTTGATTAAACACTTAGAAGGTTCAACTTATATTCACTGTAAAACCAAATGAAAGTTTCCCTTCTATTCATCCTATGAAGTGATGCCCACCTGAGCTCTAGGCTTGTGCGTGGCTAATGAGAGGGATGATGCTGAGAGATGGCGTCTATCTCTTAGGCAGTTGGGACTGACGGTTTTAAGACTCCTTCGGAACACGGGAGTGGCCGTTTTTGAGGTGAAAATCCGTGCCGCCAACTGGATTTGATCCAGGAAGCTTTGGATAAGCAGACCGGTACTCTCTTCTACGGACCACTCTGTAGCGTGCGATACAATTGGTAGTTGTATGGACTATCAATGTGAACGCCTGCTATTGGCCAATACAAACCAATAGTGGTCAGTTTTCTTGTCTTTGTCAGTAGCTAAATTTATTATTTATACACTATGTTCTTCGTAAGTTCTATACTTCGTAAGTTTTATTTATTAAAATTTATCTGCCCTAGAGATATCCTAAGGTCTGTTTATTTTGCTATTGCAAATAGTAAGCTGCAGTATGGGTTAAGCTGTTGGGGTGGTGCATATAAATCAAACTTAAATTCAGTGCTTGTTGCACAGAAAAGTTGATAAAATTGATGTCATCAATTCCTATGAGCTCATTCATTTCCATACTTCCAGACCTTGGATATACTGCCTCTGAGACATCTTTATATTTTCAGAGTGTTAAGAATATTTTATTTGAAAAGCGGTCAGATTGTTGGGGATGCCTTGGTTTTCTCAAATAGATTGAGAGAGAGAATGGTGGTACACAACTCCTTCATGTGAGGCTCATAAACAATTTTATGTTTATAGAGTTCCAGCTTTTTAACAAGTTGCCTAATCATGTGTCATCTGCGGTTTCACTGACAATTTTTGAAACAATTGAAGTTATTTTTATTTAACTTCAATTTTTATGAGATTGAGGAAAGTTTTTTTGTTGATGATATATCATTGATAACTATTTAATGTTGGGATAAAAATCAAATAATTTTGTCAATTTAATAAACTAATATCAGAGGGTGTTACATTACCGTACTACTTATTACTCAATTACTAAGTTTTTTTTTTCAAAGTCACTTATTACTTAAGTTTATTCATTTATTTTTACGTAGGGGGAGTAGCAATTCCTGCTAGCTCTGAGGTACGCGACCCTCCGAACCCCGAGCCAGTCAGTGCCTCCCACTTCTTCTCTCCAGCACTGACTGTCCCTACCCTGCCTTCTTATCTTCGACCCCCCCTCCCTCACTCTTTCTATCGTTTATTTCTTTTCCAATTTTTATTTTCATATAACAACCATAGCGGACTGGCAACTACACCTGCCGGTAGCTCCGTTCAGTTTCTTTTCTTTTCGTTTGATGTGTTCTGTTTCTCATTTGTTTTCTTTTGTTTTGTTCTGTTTTCTTTTGTCTTGTTTTGTTCTATTACTCCCTTCCTTCCTCCTTACCCATTTCTTTATTTTATTTTTATACTTCTTTGACTCTGCGTTCTGGAGTTGTCCATGCGGGGTTGCGGTGGAGGTTTGATATTGGCAATGGTCAAACTAGTTATGATTTGGTAAATTAAATAGACTGTGCAAAGTTTTTGGAACACTAGTTGCTCGCGTCCGTGATAGCCTTGATTCACACGTGTTCCCCCGGGTGGTGCTAAAGAGCAACTGCGACTGGCAGCCAAACTATCAGCTTAGCTGATCTCTTGGCTAAACGAAATGAGGAGTTCAAAAAATAAAAATTCACAATACGGCCCTTGTCAGGGCCAGTTGACAAAGATTGTTGGGCCTTATGTCCGTATCTGCCAGTTAAACGTAGAAGGTATAAGTAAATCTAAGAGTGATTATTTATGTAGATACCTCAATGATCATAATATCGATGTACTCCTCCTCCAGGAGACTCACACAAAAGACCCTGATCAGTTGAAGAGCAGAGGCAGAATTGATGGCTTTGACATGCTAGGGGCAACTTATGATGAGCACTATGGTGTGGCAACATATGTCAAGAAGGGGATCAAGAATGCTTCATTTATTAGTGCTGATTCTGAGAGGGATGTACACATGGTGTTGGTGGAGGTGGCTGGTATCAAAATCATCAACATTTACAAGCCCCCAGCAGCCACTTGGTCTGGTAATGAACTTCCAGTTCTCCCCCACCCCACAATATATGCAGGTGACTTCAACAGCCATAACACCGAGTGGGGCTACAATACTAACGACTTGAATGGAGAAGAGCTGGCAATGTGGGCTGAAAGAGCAGACATCACTTTGATATTTGATGCAAAGGAAAGAAAAACCTTCAGATCAGCAAGATGGCACTCTGAAACGAACCCTGACCTGTGCTTTGTTACCAGCGACCGTGTGGGCAACCAGCTACCCACCAAGAGGCAAGTTCATGTTAACTTCCCTCGCAGCCAGCATAGGCCAACTATTTTGGAAGTCGGTGTCCAGATCCCAATAGCTCAATCAATGCCTGTAGCGAGATGGAATTTTGTTAAAGCCAATTGGGCTAAGTTCACTTCTGACATGGAGAAGAACATCAGGTGGATTAGTCCTGTTGGAGAACTATGAAAGGTTTGTTGGAATGCTGATATCCACTGCAAAGAAGCATATTCCTAGAGGCTTCAGAAAGGAGTACATTCCAGGCTGGAATGAGGCTAGTGAGCAACTCTACCAAGACTATTTGAGTAGTGGAAATGTTGAAGTGGCTACTGACTTGCTTCATAGCCTGGATGAGCACCGCAGGAAGAAATGGATAGACACTATGGAGAGCCTGAACTTCACCCACTCCAGCAGAAAGGCCTGGAGTCTTTTAAGGAAGCTTGGTGGGAGTGGGCCAAGCAGCACTCCTGACAATTCAAAAGTTACAGCTAATCAGATGTCTAACCATACAGAAATCTGTCAAGATGCTCTCCAAAAAAAAGCCACTCAAGATGGACAAAGAAACAACTTACTAACTTGAAAGAGGCTTGTCCCAATCCATCAGACTTCAATATACCATTCACTCTTGAGGAACTGAATAAAGCTATTGGTGATACTAAAACTGGTAAGGCCCCAGGCTGCGATGGCATTCACCCTGAATTTCTCATTCACCTGGGACAGCATGCTAGGAAATGGCTTGTCAAATTTTTCTCCAGTATTGCACTCAGTGGTAGAGTCCCTAGTCTGCTCAAAAAGGCAAGAATCATTGCTATTCCCAAACCAGGAAAGCCTGCAGACCAACCCGAGAACCTGAGACCAATTTCTCTTTTGAGTGTGTGCTACAAGCTCCTTGAACGCCTGCTTTACAATAGAATTTCAGGAGAGCTGCTGAAACATGTACCTGTTGAGCAGGCTGGTTTCAGACCAGGGCGCAGCTGTGTGGATCAGGTTCTAGCCCTTACAACCTACATTGAGGCAGGCTATGAAAGGGGTTTGAAAACTGGTGCTGTATTTGTTGATCTCACCGCAGCCTATGACACTGTCTGGCGGACTGGGTTGCTTCTAAAGCTGATGAGAGTTATCAAATGCAGAAAAACAGTAAGCCTCATCAACAACATGATAGCAGACAGGCCCTTCCAGGTCATCCTTGGAGATGACACAAGTACAGTGAGAAAACTAAATAATGGTTTGCCACAGGGCTCGGTCCTGGCCCCTTTGCTCTTCAACATATACATAGCTGACTTGCCTCCCACCACTGCTAGAAAATTTGGGTATGCAGACGATTTGGTAATTGCTTGGCAGAGCCACAACCTACAGGACTTGGAGACTACTCTTACAGAAGACCTTGGAAGCCTCAGTAGCTTTTTTCAGGACTGGTGTCTGCGGCCAAGTGTGACTAAGACAGAGTCCAGCTGCTTCCACCTCAACAACAGACTTGCTGGCACTGAGTTGAAAGTCAGGTTGAATGGTAGTCTCCTACCTCACAACCCTTGCCCTAAATACCTGGGTGTCACACTTGATCGCACTCTGTCCTTTAGGGTACATCTTCAGAAACTGTCTGGGAAATTGAACACACGTAACAACCTGATAAGGAAGCTAGCAGGCGCATCATGGGGAGCATCAGCTCCAGTTCTGCGCACTTCATTGCTGGCATTAGTGTTCTCTCCTGCTGAGTATTGCTCATCTGTCTGGGTAAACAGTTCACATACTCGGAAGGTTGACACAAGTTTGAATCAGACCTTACGTATTGTTTCTGGCTCCCTCAAGTCAACACCTTTGCACTGGCTTCCTGTTCTGAGCCACATAGAGCCACCTAAAATCCGGCGGTCCAGAGCCCTAGTTAGGGAGTATCTGAAAATTAGTGCCAACCCGGATCTTCCAATCCATGAGGACATCAACCACTCCCCCTTCACGCGACTGAAGTCCAGGCTGCCCCCTGTCAAAACCGCAAAAAGCCTCATTGAGGAGAACTTTGATGGTGGGGCTGTGTGGAGGGGACAGTGGGTGACCTCGGCGCCGATCATGTGGCACAATCATGACTTGTCAAGGCCGACAGGAGGCTTTGACTTGCCTCGAGTTGGTGCCGTCTCAACAGAGTAAGAACTGGGCATGGACTTTGTGGTTATTCCCTTAAGGTGGGGTATGAGGCCTGGTGCGGAGTGCGACTGCGGGAAAGTAGGCAAACTATGGAACATATTGTACAAGACTGTAGCCTAAGAGCTTATCCTGGACAACCTGAGGATTTTATCACAGCCACACCAGATGCAGTGAATTGGTTAAATCAGCTTGATATAAAAATTTAATCCATTGACTGAACACTTATGTGCGTAGTATCTATGTTTCACTTTCACCCATTATCTATTTTTAGGACTATACACATTTATGTGTATTTTTGTTTTTTGTATATTTTTCTATTCATTTTGACTCCTCTGAAAAGAACTGCCATACGAATATATATATATTCATTTATTTCAAGTTCATTTATTTTTGTTTGGTTTACTTTTTTATTTATGTTGAAATGTACTCCTTAACTTTTAAAGTGTTTTTATTATGTCAATAGACAAACACTTCTTTAAAATGTTTTTTGAGGCGGCTGTCTCTTGCAAATGTCATTTCTGAGTTCAATTTTTAGTGTAGGTAACTTCAACTCAGCTGAAGCTAATGAAGTACCTTTAAACATAATACTGATTTCTATATTGTAATCATTTAATTATTTTTTGTTTATAAATATAATGAAAATTATCAGAATGTAGTAATGAATGTATTGAGCTTATTTACGATTGTATTGCTATTTTCATTTTGTTGTGCATTGCTTTCTTATTGTATTTTTTGTCAGTATTATGGATAAATTTCAATTTCAATTTCACCAATTTTGTTGTCACGTTATAAATGTGGCTTGTATTACCCAACAGCAGGTGTTCAACTGTTCACATTGAATACTAATCAAAATCAGTAAGTATATGTTCTGCTACTCAATTCTTTTGTTTTAGTTGACCAAAGATTGATGATGGTGTGAAAACCAACCAAAATACATTTCCTACTCGATACATTAATAAATTATATTTTATGTAGTTGTGAGAATTTTCAGTCCTTTTATTCGATATGATAACTACTATATTTAAAAGATATAATATTACCTTCATTACTGAAAAAAGCTCTCCTGTCAACCTTCAACATAAACTAGCAGATAAATTTCATTGATGTGAAATCCAAATGACTTTTAATTTAAACGAGTTTTAGATCGTGATTGCGCCAAAATTGAGTTTAAAATTGTTAATAAACACGTTGCGGTCTCAACTAATTTATCAACTAGTTAAATTCAACTGTGAACCAGCCTCGTTTCGTTTATGCAAAAAACGTCAACGACCCGTCACTAATATGTAAATATAGTGTCTCAAGGACGCGCCCATCCATCCACCTTCCCTCAACATCCTGCTGGGAAGTGATAGAATGTGACTCTCAACCAATAATTATCCAGCAGCCATTGAGTTTTTATACTTTGCCCAGTTCAGATCAGCGAACCCAACTAAATTTATAGATAAGTCACGCATTAATAGCACTGCTAATTAGTCCTTCTATCGTTCCCACGGCATATTTTATTGTTGGAAACACACATACATCGATACATAACAAAATGAAAATAGGATTCTGATACAGTAGTAGCCCAGTCAAATGATGATTTCCGAAAGGAAAGATTCCTTACTTTGGGAGGATCTATGACTATCTGATTTCTGAAGTCATATTCATTATTATTTCTGTTCATTTTTATTTTTGTTTGTCTGTCTGTCATTTACTGTCAAACGCGCTTTTTCATCCTCAAAAACCTTTGGTGGGTTTTATTCTCTCCAATTTGTCAACAAAAATACCCTAAAACTACTGTTTTTAAGATTATTTGAATACAAGTACATATTGCTTAGTCTACAGTTCCTAAATCTATTGTCTTTTCTATATATAACTATAGACAAAAATAAAGACATCCTATTTGGGACATTATAGACAAAATGAATACATTCTATTAGGGACCTTATAGACAAAATAAAGACATTCTTTTGGGGATCTTATAGACAAAAATAATAGACATTCTATTGGGGACCTTATAGACAAAATGAAGACATTCTATTGGGGAACTTATAGACAAAATAAAGACATTTCATTGGGAACCTCATAGACAAAATAAAGACATTTTATTAGGGACCTCATAGACAAAATAAAGACATTCTATTAGGGACCTCATAGACAAAATAAAGACATTCTATTAGGGACCTCATAGATCCGCCTCCTAAATCTGATGAGCCTTCACATCCAGACAATCTAGAACTGATAAGAAAAAAGTATGCTTTACAACGTCGGATTCTGTTATTGTAAGACTATAAGGAATAGCTGAGAGTAGTAGAAATTCTCATTGATTCAATGACAAATGTAATATTTTGCTTCTTATCTATTATTTATCACCTTATTTATCATTTATTTTCTTCTTATTTATTTTATTCACTTGAATTTGTTAGACTTTTCAATATTATGTAGCATTTATCTTGAAAGTTGATACAATTTTTTTTTTTTTAATTACTGAATATCCATTACCTTGTTTTATGGATTTTCATATTATTAAAAGGCTGAGTGATAGATACAATATAAACAATTCAATCCTGTACCTCAATATCCATAGAAAAAGCTCGTGAGAATAATATGATATCCGCAGTGTACAAATTTACATGTAAAGTAGGCATGTATCCTATTTTACTACATAAAAATCATCACGAACTCTATGCTCTATCTATCGGAGGAAGTAGTAAACAAGTGAGCTGGTACTGTCTTCAATGCTCGACTCCCATTGGACAGCTTCTCTAAAAGTGGGAGTGAGAGGTCTCGTCCAATCACAGAGTTTCATCGTAGTCTTAGTAGGAAGTAGGTTCCCCCATTTTGTTTTCAAAGGCAGCCATTCTCTTGGTCTTGACAAGCGCACAACAATTTCTTGAAAGAGTATGACGAGAGAAATATTATTGTTGAAAACATCTTTTCAAACTCATTTGATATTGAGAATCTCGGACAAAACAAGTACTGTATTCAGTTTTGACAAAGGATTCAGTCAGAAATTTAGTTTAGGAAGCATAAAAAATTAAAATAAATTATATTTCACTGTAGAATGCTATTTATTTATGCATTTGAAAATGCGGAAATGATTTCAAATTGTAGAAGGTCATTGGTAGAATGCCTCTGTTATCTTGAATATTTTTCAATCTATTATCACATCCCGCTTTCCTGAATCCATACCCCAAAACCATCGGTAGTACGCCACTAGCGTCTTTGTGCCCTTTGAATATTGACAATGTGACGCTTGATAAGGAAAATTTTGAGCACTTCTGATATAACAGATCATTGGAAATGGAAATGGAAAACACAAATCAAAGTACAGGTGAGTGAAATTACTGGTATTGTGGTGATGATGATCTACTCCTTTCCTATACTGCCTAGATATAATATAAATCTGGATATTCAGGGGAATAGGGGATATTTAGGGATTTAGGGTGCCTTAGTGTGTGGACACCCCTTAATGAAGTCTCCATGAACAATATCTTGTGAAAAAGTGATATTTTTTGTAAAAAAACTTATGTTCAATCGATGATGTTGTTTATTTTGTCATTGTAAACGTAATGCGGAATATATAATGAACATCCATATGATATCACGATATCATCCATTTCCCTCTTCTTCACGTAATTAACAACATAAAATTTGTATCTTCATTTCATTTTGTATTATAATGAATTATTATTCGTGTAAGCTTTGCCTAATTTAGAAAGTTTTTGTTTAGCTTTCCTGCGCTCAGGCTTATGCCTTTGCAGGTTTTTTCCTGATTTTGTTAAAAATGTTAGTAAGTAAGATTTTATTTTTTTATGTATTTTGTATTGTGGCAAAAAGGAAATAAATTTGAATTTGATTGGTTGATTGAACAATCATCTTTTTATATTACTTTTCAAAATTCTCACTGTTAAAAATATTGCAGTGCACTAACCTAGGCTACAAAAACAATCGACATGAGTCGCTTTTGTTCTTCAACTTGCTGTGATTCATAGCCTGCACCACACAAACACATCAGCACATTGGTCGGAAGCGGTGTTATTGAAGAGTCCTTGAATGTGCGAAAATCATTTGTTCTCGTCAATTTGAGAATTGTTTTAAAAGCTGTTCCACTTACATGGTCTGAATTTAATTAAGCAGAGACAATGATCGAACTCTGAATTTGCTGAGCGACTCTCACGCTCGTAATGCACATTTTCTCATTGTTTTATTGCTTTGCAAGATGCAAACTAAATGGGCAGGGAAGCTTATGGTTGAATGATTTGACTATATTCCCACAAAACACTCTTCTCATCCCCCTCAACAGAACGTCAGAACGTGGTTTGAAAAATTATCCATCTCCAGATCTCCTCTACTATATTCAATATTACCAATTATTGTTCCCTGTTTATAGGCTAATATGCTGTAACTGTTCAATAGCTAATAGACCAATAGTAGAAAA
Source organism: Laodelphax striatellus (assembly GCA_017141395.1). Classification (NCBI taxonomy): domain Eukaryota; kingdom Metazoa; phylum Arthropoda; class Insecta; order Hemiptera; family Delphacidae; genus Laodelphax; species Laodelphax striatellus. The sequence goes on from CM029544.1 coordinate 27,577,961, forward strand.
TCAATATAAATAAAATAATTAACTTATATATATAGTATCAGAATTATTCAGATATTTATCAATATAAATGGTATACAGTATACAATTTGTGTTGAAAGGGATTATTGAAGGGATCATTGTAATTTGCAGATTATAATGAAAATTGATTTTAGTACTATTCACACTGATGGTAGATAATAATTACTTCAAGGTGTTGAGGTTGCCCATCTGTAGGCCTACAAGCTGACTGAGTCTGAGTCTGAGTCTGGCAGCCCACCGAGGTCCCATGACTGAAGACATTGGCCCCCAGTGAGAATGAGCTAAAAGGTTTCGCTTTTCCTGATTTTAGCCGAGATCACACAATTCAGTAGAAAATTTAAAATTAGAGGTGGTTCTTGTATATTCGTGCGTGACGAATCAACTAAAAATTGTAATATTAGAAATGACCATAGTCTCCTTAGCTGTTGAAAGTGTATTTGAAATATCCATACTATTGAATTCAGAAATTGAGAAAACGATGCCCCAAAAATTAATAGTCTTGTGTGTGTACAGAGTTCTAAATTCGGACTTCTTCTTGAAATTTTTATTGTAGTTACTTAGATCCGTTCTTATCAGAGAGTAACAAAGAGAAAGGTAAAATAAGTATGTTTATGCGGTGATTTCAACGTGGATTACGAAGTAAAGGGACGACAGAAACAGTTGTGTTTTAAAATTTATTATCAACATTTAAATTAAATAAAACAAGCTAGTGGTCCAACAAGAATAACAAATAGAACAGCCACAGAAATTGATTACATTATTTCGGAATTACCCATCTGCTCTCTGTGCTAGCAAAACTATTCCCTGCTCCTTTTCTGATCACGACTGGCAGAAGTGTTGGGTTGAAACTACATAAATTAAATTCCCAAATTTAATGTAAATAAATGTTTGAAATATGGAAAAGAAAAGAAGTACCGTGTAGTTAATGAAATGAAATATAACAGCTTTGAATAATGGTTTTATCAAATGAGTGTTTGGCACTCTGTTAATACAGTTCGCTTTGTATGTTGAAGCTATGTTCAATAACTTCATGACTTCCTATGTAGGTCACTGTAATCACTATGTTCCAGAGAGGTCAGCAGGTAAGGCACAAAAACATAAGCTTTCGTGGATTACTCAAGGTATTAGGATATCCAGCGACAGACTGAAGGCTCTGAGCCTACTTCTAAAGATTCCATCTTCAGAAGGTAAATTGATTCACATAATCACAACTTCAGGTATTAAATTCTTTAGCTTAGTATCCTATTATAGAATCTACAAAAACACTTATAGGAAAGTGTTGAATGCTGCCAAAAAAATTGCCGCTAGTGCATTCATTAAAAATTCCTCAAATCAAGCAAGAGCAGTATGGAAATTAGTGAAGACTGAATCAGGTAAGAGCAATACTTTAACATTAGAGACTCATATAGCAAGTGAAACTGGAATTATAAAAAAAGGCAAAGATGCCGCCGATCTATTGAACAATTATTTCATAAACACTCCTCTTAAAATACAGCAATCAATCTCAAAAGACATAAGAGTCAATAGTTTTTTACATTTTTTCAACAATGTTCAACAGATTGGTACTTACTTTGGAGAATTTGATACAATTAGTAGTGCAGAACTTAGAAAGATAATCAAATCATTGAAAAACAAAAGATCTTGTGACTGCTATAATATTTCAAATTATCTAGTAAAGCAAACAGCAGAACATATTATTGAGCCTCTAACATTCATCTTTAACAAATCAATGCAAGCTGGGTATGTACCATCAAAGTTAAAACTTTCTAAGATAGTTCCTATATATAAGAAAGGTAATCATCAACTCCCTGAAAATCATCGACCAGTGGCCAATCCACCTGTATTTCTGAAGATTTTCGAATATGCTGTGCTCCACCGTTTAAGAAAATATTTGAACCAGCTTCAACTACTGTCCCCTAAACAGTTTGGGTTCAGACCGGGCTCTTCTACAAGTGATGCACTTTTTTCTTTTATGGATGAAGTGCTGAATTCTGTTGATGGCGGATCCAGAGTGTGTGGCTTAGTTGCGGATCTTTCTAAGGCTTTTGACCTGGTGAATATTGAAATTTTATTGAAAAAAATGAAATTATACGGTTTTGACAATGCAGTACTCAAATGGTTTGTATCTTACTTTGATGAGAGATATCAGCAGGTTGAAATACAGTCTCACCCTTTTGTATATCATTCGGAATGGGTAAAAACAAGGAGTGGGGTCCCTCAGGGATCGGTTCTCGGTCCATTGCTCTTCCTCCTTTACATAAATGACTTGCCTCCGTACCTTGAACCAGCACACTGTGTTTTGTATGCCGATGATGTGAGTATTTTATTAAAAAGTAATAGTCAGCATAACATGGAGTCTGAATGTAAAATAGCTCTTGAAAAACTAGAAGAATGGCTAGCTTCCAATATGTTAATATTAAATTATAATAAAACTAAGCAAATTCCATTCAGAACGGCCCAAGAAGCAATGTTAGTGACAAGAGATGGCATGGCTCATTAAATGACACAAAGGTACTTGGAGTGGTGTTGGACTCAGAACTCTCCTGGCGACCTCATCTAGATTATTTAAAAAACAAATTAAACTCTGTAGTATTTGTTCTTAGGACCTTAAAACAATTGATAGATACAAGAACTCTGAGAAACGTTTATTTTGCTCTGTTCCACTCACTTCTGTCATACGGAGTTGTGGTTTGGGGCAGTTCAAACCACAGTGCAGATATTCAGAATTCAGAAATAGGCAATTAGGATAATGGTGGGAGAATCCATTAGAACAAGTTGTAGACCTTATTTCAAGGATTTAAAGATTCTTCCACTTCCAGGTTTATATATTTTTGAGACCCTCTGCTTTATTGATAGAAATAAAGATAAATTTAACACAGGTGAGCTGTTCCACTCATATAATACCAGAAACAGACAAAACTAAAGGGATGAAATACATCGGACACAGTTTGTATGAGAGGGTGTGAAAGTGCTGGAATTCGCCTAATACAACTCTATTACAACAGCACACATCTCAAAATTATTCACAGGTGGGGAAATTTAGAAATAGAATGAGAAAGAATTATTGAATGTGTGCTCCATATTCCATTGAGGAATTCTTTTCTCATTTAACGAGACACTGAGAAATAGGACATGTAAGTATAACTGAATATAATATGATAACATAAATAATTATTGACAAATCCATATGCCCCTTTTAAAGGCGGTCGAAGGATGCTAGTAAATAAATAAAAAAAATAAAAAAAAAGCTAATCAAGAAGCATAACCATCAAAATGGTTAAGCTAAATTTTTGTACCCATGAATAAATAAATAATTCAATACATTTGAATGAATAAATTTATAAGATTTGCTGGGTTGGAGTAAATAATTTTATCCCATTCCATTTGAAAAGATCTCCCAAAACCCAAGCTAAAATCCCATGGCGAAGCGTGGTATACTTAACCGGTCATCGCCGGGTATATTTCCTATAGGACTTTCCCGGCGATTACCGGTTAAGTATACCACGCTTCGCCACAGCTAAAATCCCTATTCAGTATCATTCTAGTATCAAACATCGAATTGAGTTCAGTAGGAAAACTTAAAATTTCACCTGAAGAAAATCATTGCTGCGTTATTGGTTTGATCAATTCCTTTTTAATAATAAGAAGCATTTTCAGTATGTGGTCATTTCTGAGTTGTTTTAATAAGATCAGTTGTTGAGGTATCAGTTGATTTCAGCAAAGAAGTGAATGTGTCAACCACTTTTGGTTGACGGAGAGTGGGCTCTAGATAGGTTATGATACATTAGTCGCGGTCGGAAGCTCCATAGGGGTAACGGTGCTCTATTGTCACTTGTGCAGTGACGTTACGTTTGATTTTGCAACAAATAGTCTGAATAACTCGGTCTGTAAAGCATCAGGCATCATTCTGTCCGTTCGCAGCTCTAATTTTTTATTCGGCCACACAGCAGTGCAATTAGTGATGGGTTGTTGACGGCTCAAACATCAATGAAACTGTTTTTCAATAAAAGTCAACTAGTTTGCAACCCAGTTGAAACGATAACGTGTTTAGTGAACAAATAATTGGGGTCTCATTGTAATTTTATATATTTCAACCATTTTTTCATTTCTTTTTCTATTGAGTGTACAAAGAAACTTCTAACAAAGTGTAGCATTTTGCAAGGTACTAGCAGAGTTTCGGAGCTCTACTAAGCCTCTAATGTTTCTGATCAAATTATCTTGCATACAAAAAAAGAAAAATAATATTAGTTATCATTCTCAACAATATGATTCACGGACATGTAGGCTCATCATAATTTAAGGCTTTGTTGGATATTTCTTTGAAATAAGATATTTCTACCCTGATCAAGTTTCTTGAGGGTGTATTTCGTTTAGACAAGGTGTTCGATTATACTACTGGATGAATTGAGAAAGTTATCCAAACGCAACATCGACTAATTGAAACACTCGTCTCGTTTAGTCAAGGTGTGCGTTTAATCAATGTTTTAGCTTCATTGTAAAATAGAACCTTGTCTAAACGAAACCTTTACTAATCGAGACACTTCTTTCGTTCAGTCAGGGTGTGCGTTTAATCAATGTTTTCAGCTTCATTGTTAAATAGAACCTTGTCTAAACACTCCCGCTTCTTGCATAGGCATACTAGTAAATATTATTGTTCTCATGATTCTAGTAGATTATCTTCTACATCTATCACAGTCTCAATGTCTCAAGCCTTCTTTATTCTAATATAGACTAACATGTTTTGAGAAGTCTTGGTATCACTAAAAAAATGTAGACGAGACGTTTCGACTGAGCAGAGAACACAGTTGATCGTTGATAACTAAACAACTGTTGATTCAACTACATTGTCAATCAACGTTCATCTGCACAGTGCATTGGAAACGTTCATTGATGCACGACTGGGAACTAATTGAGACAAGTTTTGAAAATATGACCAGTCAATGCACCAGGTCTCCATTAAAAACTATCACAAATAATTCGTGTCCCCCACATTCATAATTAATAAGTACACCATGAATGAATAGCAGCTATGGCCTATCCATAACCATCCCCAATACAATCGTGTAAGAGTGAGCGCTTTGATTTGATGCTTCCTCTGCTAGTGTTACAAATTCATTCAATTCTGCAATGAAATAACGAAATAAAATCTGCTTTAAATAAATAGGAACCAGTTTTGGAGATATTTGCAATGGATAAAGTACCTAATATTCAAGAGTTCTCACATTGAGCTCTCAATGCTCATTGCACTATTTTTATGTGAGCGTGAGCAGCATCTGAATTTTTTTACCTCTGTGCAAAAACAAGAAAGCAACTTGAATTTTGAATGGACAATATTAAGCTCCATAATTAAAAATATATTTTTCAGTAAAAGTGAAGTACCGTCAAAGTTTACTCCATCATTGATGATTTAAAATACTTATTCACTTGAATACACACAATATATATTTTGAAGGTATAATACAAACAAACAAAATTTCAACATTCATCCTGCACCTGGCTTACCTTACTACTCTTGTTCTAATATGAAATTTCTCTTATCTGTATCCTTACTTTATTACTAGTTCAACATTCTACTTTACTATTATACCTAAATAATTCTATATCCTCATACCAATGCATTTTATTCTATGACTACTGTTTTTTCAGTTCTAATAAACTGTAAGCTTTAGATCGGTTGTCATTGGCAGTTTTTAGTTAGGATGGCCTTCAACCATTGATTTTAACACAAAGTTTGGCAAATAGTGAATTCTTTCCCAAGCTCGACGGTCACATTTCCAATCTCTAATTTTCATGAAACAGAATGATTGATATTAGTGATAGCCGGTCGGAGTAGTGAAGATCTGAAGCCCGGATATCCGAATATGTTTGCTTTTCCACATAATATTACACAGTCGCCAGGAATTAGCATCACGCAACATATGTTATTTACGGTCAGTGACTTTCATAGGATATCTTTTCATACATACTAAATATACATATATACCTTATAGGTACAGTTGTTGGCCTTGGATAGCGCACTTTCATATATCGCACTCAATAATGCCCAACTCTCTCATTTCCAGCAAAAAAATTGTCAAACTCATTCGAAATAATTGCTTTAATACCATTTCCAGTTGCTCCTACTACAGTTATATGGTGGAAGAAGAACAATGGATGAGTTGTTTGCAATGTAGCTCACAGACATTCATCATCATTTAAATTCCTCATATTCTTCACCACTGATAATTAGTTGGATATTCATATTTTTTCACTACCGAAAATCGAAGAGAGTGATTACGAAAATAGTTGATGGTTCAACATTTCTTTACTATTCAAAAGCGACAGGACTTCGAATGAAACTCCATTCACATCGAACGACACGTAACGTGTCCGACAAGGTATTTTTCTATGAGATTTGAATGGGTTCATTCACATTTACATCGGTCAAACATTTACATTGGTTGAATGCCGGTAGATGTGAATATGCCTATTTAAATTACATCGAAGTACAGTTGTCGGTTATGTCAGGTACTTAACGTTTACGTACGTTGTCGGAAGATTCAAATGCAACTTTAATTTGAATCATGAATAGTACGGACTTGGCTTTTCAAATCTTCTAAAGAAAATACTATTTGTGATAAAACCAATGCAGTAATTTTGTATGCCATTGGTGAATTATAATGTTATAACTAGTCCAATTCAATTCACAATAATACGAAATTATTAGCTACACAATGCTGTGGCTGGTACTTTTTAGTGTAATTTATAAAACTGGACTATACACATAGAGCACCAACACCTACTCATTAAGATAAAAAAACAAAATCTTGATTTAAGATAAAAAATATCGTGGAATGGTCTTCGAATTTCTGGAGGTTTGCTTTTTTGAAGTTCTACTTCAGAATGAATAGACCGTGAAAAATAGTATGGAATCGATTGAAGAAAATATTTTTTCCTGAAAAATAATAGACCTATCTTATAATGGAACTGGATTTTGAATCCTTGGAAAAGTAGTAACATCATTGACATTATTTAATACTGTAAGATATATTTATAGCGGATAAATATAAGGTAGTGAATGAAATTTGACAAATACTTAAATTACTAAGGGGATTCAAGAATAAGTTTACTCTTGACTCCAGTGTCGTGGCATTGTTATTTCTCTTCCAATAACTGTGAAAATTTACATTTATTTGAATAAATCACTATTTCACAGTTCAGTACTACATTTCTTGATTGAATTGCAGCACAGAGAACAGATTAGTAAGCTTCAATTTCAATTTTCAATTTATTGAGTTCAGTTACAATACAATCAATGATGTCCCTCTAGCTAAGAGCTATTTGAGGAACTTATTAAATTTAAATTAAATACGGCATAGCACCACATTTAAGCCGACAATACATAAGATTAAATGATTAATAAATAAATAATCAATAAACGTACATTGAAATCCACTTTCCTCCTCCAGCACTCTACTGCATTTATAGCACTAGTCTATTCACACAGCACAAAGTTACATCCTTAACTAATAAATATCTATGATTATAGTTCTCTATGATTCTCTATGCTTCTCTATGATTATAGTTTCCTATGCATTTGCATTTGAGATGAGAACAAGGATATAGTAGATCAGAAACAGGTTTTGTGTATGAAATAGTTGCGGAGAGAGACATTAGATAAAAGTTTCACTGCTTCAGAGTGGAATAGAGCAATCAAAATGAAGTGAGATGGGAAAATTGTAACAGAAAGGAGCGAACGCATAGCGTGATTCTGTCAACAGGCTGAGTTGTCACGTCTAAATGAGCATTGCACCGTCGGGTGTGGCTCAGTAATTCCAGGTTTACTGAAAATTGAATAGCTACTGGTATTATTAAGGGGGAAAAAATTTGCCACTACAGCTGGCTACACACGTTCCGGAAGGTCTGCGAACAATGGATGCGTATGCGTTTCTGACTCGACTCACCCTGAAATCTGATGAACCTTTGAAAACATATCCCCTCTACAATTTTTTATTCGTTGGTGAAACATTTTCAACTAATATATCTAAGTTTGACGTTGCAATACTTATGTCTCAGACCAAAGTAACGTTATTTACAAATTTTTCATAATATTAATATACGAATTATTAAATTACTGACATTCTTGTTTGAATGCTTTGGATATTGCTATAATTACGGCCCAGACCTTCAAAGTAACATTGTATACTAAGCTATCATAATTCATATCAATTTTTTTGATCAAAAATACTGAATACAAAAATAACAAAAAAGTGGATATGAACTGATATTGAATAAAAATCTAAAATAAATTGTATAATACAAATGTAAAGAGATTTTCATTGAATGCTTTGGATATTGCCCAGATCTGCTTAGTAAAATTATTTACAAAGCTTTTATTCATTAAAGTACTCAAATTCTTATAATATGCTTCGCAGAAAAGGGGTTTTCACTAAGACGTTCAAGAGGATTGTTTTCAGTCATTTCAGAAGTCTTCCATCAAAGGCTTTCCACATGAAAATTTCAGAAGTCTTTGTAATCAAAGAGTTACAGGACAAATAATGGAGTATTCTATATTGTATTTAGTTATTGTTACATTCAATGCTATAAATTTTATCTGTGGCTCCAGCTTCAATCAATTCTCCAAGCTACAGCTAATGAACATGATCAATAACATCTCATCTATTTCTTATAGCAGTTTCAATTTTATGTTATCAGCGTCCATTTCTTGAACTTATTCGCGTTCACTCCCATACTTTAGTGTAGTAAGATTCATTTAATTTGGAGAATGTAAAGAAATTTGAAAAATATACATCTTTGTGTCCAGCTGACAAGAACATTCTATTTGAAAAACATAATGACCTTCTCTTACTAGAAATAATATACAGTACTACATTGTCAGCTGCTATGTTTTTCAGAATGCACTTTTCAGATGGACACAACATATGCCTTTTTTTCCAATTTCTGTACCTGTACACACGATTCATCATCCATCATGAATTTTATTATATCAATCAACACTGGCCTAATTTCCTCGTTTCTTATAATAATTATAAACAGTACTTTTTAGAAATGTATGTATTATAATAGACAAAAATAACTGCACGAAAAATATTATAATTTAACTCTAGAAACAACTTATAGAGATTTAATAAAACACACACTTGTTTCAGAAATGTTGTGGAACTTCTCCATATTCATTCACCTTATTATAGAGATTTATTTTTTTTAACCAATATTGGTTAGTGGTCACCGCTTGTGACTATTCTTCAATGGCAAAAATTATGGAATTACTAATTTGATATTATCTGAAAAAGCATTCAGTATCCCAGCAGTTGCTCATGCGAGACGTAAGAGTGTTCTAACTAATTATAGGGTTGTGAGTTTTATAACGGTGAATGGCGTTAGACCTGGTGTAGGCTTGCATTAAATTATGCACCCCTTACGGTTGTCACTAACAAACGTCCAACAGATATTTTCACAACATTATGCAATTTTTAGGTCCCTATATTGGTCTACACTACCGCATCGAAATATCGTTTCCATGCTGGTATTCCACTGAATCATAAATAACAATATTGGTGAGTCAAGTATTTTATACTTATAAATTTTTATAATGTATATTTGATATCAACAGCCGCTTGCACGAAAATTCAATTGAATTTAATCGCAGTAAGATGTAGTCTTTCTACGGAGGTCAATAAGAATGATTTCAAATAATTTCACTTATATTTTTGGTGTTTTCTTGGCTTTTATATCGAGATTTTCAATTCTAAATTGATAATTCATAGTTTTTTAGCTTCGGGAGTGAAAATTTGTGAAAATGACCTTCATTTGGAATATGTATCAAAGAGAAAACGGTTTGATCGATGTGTCCATGTTTTCATCCCATGAGTTGATTGAACTTTCTTTAATAAATTTACAAATATATTAATAAATAGATGTTCTCTGCATTGATTCCGTTAGATGACTGTATTTTTCGGCGGTTGAATTCAATTGGATTTTTTACAACTGGCCGCAAGTGTAATGAACTTCACCACTTTAAAAAACAGTACAAACTTATTTTAAAAATCTGTATTACAGATTTCGGTGTTATCTTGGCTAGGAAAACATCAAGTTTTTACTTAGTATTGTGAATAATCTTCAATTATTTCAAGAGCATCAATTACATCTATATCAAGAGCATTTGATGCTCTCTGATGTAGCGTTGGTTTTTTTTCATCCTGCACAGATCTCATCAATAATAATTTCTATAAAAATATTATTTAAGACTACATGCAACAAATGCACTGCTTTCAGGATGAAAACTCAATGCAAACAATGAGTAATTGAACCATCCAATTGCTACTGCTATCTATGGTAACAATGAGAAATTAAAACACGTATAATTGTCGACCAATCAGGTGAGAGTATGGATGTAACAGTGGGCGAGTTCCATTGAATATGAATATGAGTATAATCTTGTGGGCCTCATATTGAACTTTCTTGTGATCGGTCTTTCCAATTCACAAAGTTTATATTTCAAACAGATAAATTAGCTCAAGATGAATCCAGTTTCTATTTGACGAAGCATAGGCCTATCTATACAATTCATTATTAAATAAATCACAAATACATAATCATTATATATGTGTCTATGAACACATTTCATTAATGTATTTACATTTGACTACATTATTGTAATGCATTATCACATTTCCTACAAGTTTCCCTAACATTACCGAAAATGTGAAAATATAATACAGTTCAAATATAATATCACTTGAAAAATTCTATTGTTCAATTATTTAATCTATTCAATCCCGAGTGCTATTTTAAATGTAATAATGTCACTTGATTGCTTGATGCAACAACAGAGCATTTGAGTCAAAAATCAACATCATTCCTCTCGTCTGAAACACAAAATATTGCAGACTGTCAATGGTGGGGGGCTGCAGAAGTAAGTGATGAGGGGGTCAAGGGGAGGTGAGGTAAAGTCATGACTGGTCGATCAGGGGGGGGGACAGTAAGGATTGGGTGATGGGGGGGCTGCAGAAGTTATCGATGGGGGGAGGGTAGAAACCAGCGAGCGACTGGAACGCGTGCTTTTTGTGGTGGGGTGGGGGGATGATGTCTGATGGCCATTCACTGACCCCGGTCCGTGGACCTCTTTCCCGGAAGCTGGCAAACAAAAGCCTCGCTACATCCGGAGCCATGCCATCAAGGCCATCGGCGGTGGTTTGGCCCACGCAGAGAAAGTTCGTTCAGTTCGATCAGCAGCCTTTTTCCCAGCAGTCACTGATTTTGTGCGTTTTCCCTGAGCCGGTGGTTCCCCGAGTGCCTAAAATTTCTTCAGGACCAAGACGTTACACCAGGTCGTAACATGTGCACGAGCATACCTTGCTGAGGACAACATTCAAAATGAAAAGATTCGCTTACATTCCTACTATGGTACAGGCAATTACAGTGCTGACCGTTCTAAAGATGCTAACCAACGGTGAGTGCCTCTTTTGTCTTACATTTTCACTGAAAAATAACTTTGCAAATTTTTGTGTTGTAATCAATTACTTTTCCTAAACTAATGAATTTTAAATGAATATTTTAAACATAAACATTCTACAATTGAACCGAAACATGGTTGTACCTCTTTTGTCTTCCATTTTCACTGAAAAAATAACTTAACATTTTTTTGTGTTGTAATTTCCTACACCAGCTTAAATTTCTGACGCCGTGTCTGATGAGATGTTGAGATATTTAAACCTAAAAATGGTACAATTTAACGGAATCATGACGTTTTTACCTCCTTTGTCTTACATTTTCACTGCAGAAAAAACTTTACAAATTTTTGTGTTGTAATTCACTACTTTTCCTACAGATTGATATAACACCAATTTTAATTTTCCACAGTGTATTGGTGAGATTTAAGGATCTTCTTGTTAACTTTTCATAAGAATTAAGGTTGTAACACTCTTAGTTACAGCTCCATTCAACTCAATTATATGAAGTTCACATAAAGAATGGTTTCGAAACATTCATTTCCGCGTGTATTTCTATGTGATAGTAGGCAATACTCTAGTGTTTCGCTTTTTCTAATTTAATATTACAATTCCAAAATAAAAACATTATTTATTCCCATTATCTACGATGACCGACGATTGATGAATCGATTATGTTTCCTACTTTTAAAGTTTGAATATTAATAATATTATTGTTATATTAACTTTGCAAAACCTGGCGTATTTCAAACTTACGTTGTGCTATTCCACTCTGAATCTCGCAAGAAACAAAAAAGAATTTGAGGTATAAAATGTTTCTTCTACCTCATTTGTACATTCTCAATTTGTTCTCTATTCAAACTCAAAAAATAACTTCGCAAAATTAGACTTCTAACTTAGGTCTTATTTTTTTATCGTATGGCTTTTATTGGTGATTGGTGGGTAGACCCTTACGGATAGGTTCCACCTCGCCTCATTGCACAATTTTTTGTGTCGGTCACCCATCCAAGAGCGGTCTTGAATGTTTGTAACTTAACCACATGATTACTAAGCAAAGTACTTAGTTCTCATATACCCATGATTACTTAGGTCTTATCATTCCACCATTTAGCTCTCCTCCACCCTTGGCCCTAATTTAATTCCTCCCTACAATTTCTCACACTACAAGGAAGATATTAGCCAGAAAACTGCTCTAATCCACGCGAAAGGAATAATTGACACCATTTTTTTTTGTACGCAATTGACAGTTTTTGACTTCTGTTTCATATTTCTTAATAATTTGAACTTAAACTACAACTTATATTTCAATGATTTTTATGTATTCATAGAAAAAGGGTCCAACTCAAACAGTGTCTCACTGTGAGACTTCAACAATTTTCACTCAATACGTGTGACACACACATCTAAAGCAAAGTGTGAAGAGACAATCTTTCGAATCTTTCTATCATAGAAATACGAGTTTAAATTGTATTTCTGAAGGATCTAGTCCCAGCTTAGAGTCGGATCATTTCACCAGACTCATTTTTACTTATTACACTTCCATGTTTAGTAGTTATCTACAGATTGTATACTACATCATTTTTGCATTCCATAATGTTAAGCTCAAGTTCTTGTCAACCTTCCTTCTACTCTCTCCATGTAACATCATTTTAAAACTAATAACTTTCCCATCATTTATGAATCAATAGCAATCCACTGATAAACAATAAATCACATGTTTCTTCAATCTCCATGAATATGTTTATAATGCACCTATCCCAGATTTTCTCATAATCAACTTCTATATCAACAACATTGAATAGATTCATTCAAATACCCAGAGATTGTTGGGTACACTCAAAATGTACAAAAGTACCAGAATTTCCAACAAATAGGTCAATGATTTATTGGAATAGTATAGTAATGATATATTTGAAATTAAGGACTTACACGTGGATTTCTTTCAAACATCTATGCTATGACAATTCAATATCAGAGTACAGTATATTAAAGTATATTGTGTTTGATTAATGTAGGCAACCTGACATGGAAATCAGAAAAGTTTTTGATCAACGTTTTTGGACTGGATTGAATTGTCTTCAATCTATTTCAATTTGAAGTACTGGATACTAACAACTTCTTTGTGACACAGAGATTAAACTTTACCCTAGTTAACTTTGGAGCCAATTGGTCTATTCTTGTTCTTGTTATAATCTATATTAATTTTTCGGACAGAATAAATTGAATGTTTCTTAGGAGTAGATTCAGAAGCTGGGCTAGCTTTGTTGTATTGTAATTATAGTGATTCGTGTTCACCCTTCACATTTCAACTTATTCTAAATAAAGCTCGTATATTAGTATTATTATATTCAGTGATTATTTCATTATTTATAAAAAAAACATTCCTTGTACGATTTTCGGCTGTATATTGCCTTAATATATTAAATTTCTGGTCTCCTCCACTTCTTACTCTTGAAAGAGTATCTACGGTATGTCATTAGATATGTTGGTAAATAATGTCAGTAATGCTCAATAAATTGAAGCTTTTTTCCAAATGTAGGTTCTACTGCACAGTAAGGAATTGGGCTGAACCAGGTTCGAACTTAACGTTCCAGAAATGGTTAGTTTTATCCGCGGTAGAAATTCAAAAACTCAACGATATAAATAACATCCATATTATCTTATCTAGTATCCATTATCCATTGATATAAATTGATTTCAGTTGTATAAGCTCCCTCTATTTTAGTCATATACTGACTAATGAGAGAAACTTTGGACTTCGGAAAACTTGACTTGAAATTGAAATAGCGTAGGCTGAAATGATTCGGAATCATCCATCCCAATAATCTCGTTCAGATATACAGTAATCAATAACACCTATTTCGAATAATAATATTAAATGTGACAACTCTGAAACTGAACCTAATAATCTAATATTCAACGAGAGCCTTATAGCCGTTTGATAATATTCGCCTTTTCTTGAATACCAATAGATTCAATATAATAGTGTGTCCGCCATTTCATGAATCATAGAGTCAGCCATTTTGTATATTCTACTGACAATAATATTGGCCAATCAGAGAGCTTCCAATCAGAGAGCTTGGCCAATCAAGAACTTCGACCAATCTTAGAATGGTAACTCCCTGCAGATAATCCTTTATTTCATTGACAAATCGTAATATCGTATTGATCTAGCTATAGGCTACTAAAGGTATACTTCAGCTAATATCTATACTAGCTAAAACATCAAGGCACAACATGGTTATTGTTTTCTGTATTAAAATAATAATTATTATATATTAAGCAATCGATTTCTGTATGTATCTGCGACTGTCCTCAAATATTACTTCTAGAATTTCATGAAATCTGAAAGAAAACTGATGAAAATGGATTGCTCAGAATCTTATCACTACAATACTCGCCAAGTATATAAAAAGTCTTAACATGATCGAAAAATTTTAACAAACATTTCTCATCTTAATATTCTCTATTTAATTAAATTTCTATTCCTCTATGATTATAGAGAAGGCATAGAGAAAGCATAGGAAAAGCTTCACCTATGCTTTCTCTATCCTATCCACTAGAGCAAGACGTGATAACATTGTCCATAGATACTGAAGCTTATTTCAAAGGCGGAATTCAATACTCATACACTCAATATTCAATAAATAGTTCAGTAAAAGGTTAATCTTTCATGTGATTTAACTTACGTGAAAATACAGATTGTCACTTGAACATAGCTGTGATGTTCATTACCCAGTTCAACATTCATGAATAAATTCTCTCAATAGAAAACGATTGAGCGAGAGATATTTGTCCATTCATACTTCTATTCATCAATTCATTGATTAAAAGTAACCAATTCAATTGAATTCAATTAATGGCATTCACTTTCATTTCATTGAAAGTATTTATATCCAGAAAGACAATGAATAGAGATGACTCAAACATTTATTCATTGATATCCTTGTAAACTATAAATATTCACTGATTAATATGAATATGTTTGTTAGGGTCATCAAAGACAAATATAGGTACTTTGAAATTTGAAATTTCTCACACCATATCGTCTTTCGTGTCATTCAACATCATACTCAATTTCCTTAATAGGTTTTTCTCTTCAACAATCTTTCTCTCGATTATACAATGAATAAATGAGTTGCCTCAACACTAGAAAGCAATAAAATTCACGAGAAAGTATTATAAAAGCTAAGAATATCAACCAACATTTGGAGATTCAAAGCGGAAGTATTATTCCACAGCCATCTCTAGGATGGCCATCTCCTAGAGATGGCTGTGATTATTCTCAAGATGATAGATCCTCTTCTCCATTGATTCTCCTCCTCCGTGGCCACCTCCTTCCTTCTAAGATTTTGAACAGGTGGAATGGAAGGAGCAGGTCTTCTATTGCTTATCTTGTTTTTCTTATTTCATCCGCAAGCAACCGGAAAGTTACGCCTTCTTATTTTCTGGCCAGTCCTCTTCTTCTGAAGAAGGAAATAAGAAGGAAGTTTCGGGCAAAATGGCCGAGCTCCTCTAGAATCTCTGTATGGGATTCTACGGATAAAAAACTCAATTCACTTCGAAATTAATTTACGTTGCACGCGAAACATAACATGGATGAAACCCGATTATGATTAGAGTGTTACAACATCATCATTATCTTTCAATCACAAAAATGTGATTCACAATCATCGAAGTTTCCTTTTATTGAAAAAATGTTTTGTGAAAGCAGTTATTGTTGTAAAACAATATTTCATTTGTAAAACACTTAGTTGTGAACTATAATGAAGTTCTAATATTCACTGTATAGGGCTCAATTAGACGGCTTTCTTCTTTAATGTACTCTCGTATCATTCATCTTATCTATTTTATCTTCACTCCCATGTGGAAGAGAAAGGTCCTGGGTTCGATTCACGGTGATGGTGGAATCTTCTGGACTGTAGCATCAATGACAATACCAGGTTGAAATATGTTATTCTCCTAATTCTGTTATTTTTTTCAAATCGGGGGATTAAAAGAGGAAGATATAATATAATTTTTATTGGTTTTGTTGACAATATTCGTCATTCAAAAGTGTCCAGACCAAATTGATATGGTTTCAGTTAATTCGAATATAATATTATTCATATTTATTTTGTACTGGAAGTGTTGATTGCCGTTTAAATCCATCTATTCACACGTAACTTAGGAAGTATAGCATGAACTGTCGCACTGAAAACTTTTCAGTGTTAGATTCCGTTTCTCTATGTAAAACTTTGAGGCTCCAAACGTTAGAAGGTACCCATCCCAACGTGCAATAGATATACACAGATATACAGCCGTCAATGATGAATTATACAGATCGTACCCTAAAAAATGTGCCCTAAAATTACGTTTCAGGAACTTAATATTACACCCTATTCTTTCCAGGGAAGGAATCCTTGCTTTTCTAGGAAGTACATCCAAAACTTCACAGTTAAATAGCAGCGAGTAAATTTGGGAAAAAACTTAAAAAACATTTTTAATAAGTCTACTAGTATCTGTGGTATTCTTATTCATCAGTTTTATTGAGGATGATACCTATAATGAGATTCATTTAATTTGACGCTTGGCATTAGATATATAGATATTATTTCTTGACGTTGCTGATGACAGTAGAGTACGATGGCAGAGGAATAATATTTCTCTATCTATCTATTTAATGCCAAGCGTCAAATTAAATGAATCTGATCCTTCAGGCTCATGAGGCTTGTACGTGGGTAATGGAAAGGATGATAATGAGAGAATTGAAACAGCATTAAGGCTACCTCAATAATTTTACAAGCAAATAGGTTTTAATGTAGAATTTGATTTAAGTATAAAATTGAATGTCAATAAAAATGTTTTGGTTTGGATCCGAATTAGTAGATTTATTAACAATAAGTACAGGACTAAGTACAGGAATAGTTAGCGAGTATTCAGAATAACTGGGGCCCATTTATTATTGATTCATGATTATAAGAATTTTCCACATTTTGATTTGAGTGAAAGGATTCCTTTCTCAATCAAAATAATAAAAGTAATAGAAAATTAACTCCAAATACTGCTCTTTTAGTCGATTGCATGAAATTTGAGCAAGGGTATCTTCAGTAATCGTTGTTTGAAATTTAATCAACGTTTATAGGCAATCAGACGCTTGTCAATAAACTCTCACACTATTTTTCTTCAGCAAGTTTACACATCGATTTCATAGAGTCTTTTTGTGAATTTTTCATTCATTTCAAATTCTCCACACCTGAGATGATTGTCGAGCTACACCCATTAACCAAGTTGAGTTTTTCAAATTAATATTCCAATTATCCTTCTGAATGTCAAGTATTTGATTAACCTCATATATTTCTCCTATTACTAAAAAATATTCTACAACCTTCCACTTAAACTTTAAATTTATGCTTGGCTTAAAAAAATTTAACTCTCAATGTTATTTGAGAATTGCAGTCTTTTTGAAAAAATTCAAGCACACTAGACTAGACTTACCAACACTAGAGACGCATTTTTCAAATCATGAGTCACACTAGCAAGTGTTATTACAAATAGGATTAGCAACACTTGCAATAGCTTGCAATTATTTGGTGTTTGGACACTAGCTCATAAGACCAAAACCAATGTTGAATAGTTATTGCTTTGTTTTAAATTGATTAAAAAACATCATTAGTCATTATCTTGCCAGAATATTTGTTCATACCAGCCCTCTCAGACTTCACTTAGATTGCTTGTTTTGTAAATATATTTTTATGCTCTTTCCCACTAGATTGTATACATACGCGTTAGCCCCTGCGCCCACTTAGCCACTGCTATCTGATTTCAGTCAGCAACCCAATGTTGCCAGATGACATTTGGCTGTTTTTCGGGTAATCGGGTAATCTAACCTATCAGCCAAAGTCATCTGGCAACGCTGGGTTGCTGACTGAAATCAGATAGCAGTTGCTTAGTGGGCGCAGGGGCTTAGATGTAATATTTTTTTGACAAATATAATCATAGTTGTTGGACTCAACCCCTTTGTTGAAAATTGTAAATTAGACTTTGAAAATTGAGACTAGCATGCTTATACTCACTGTCGTATTGCTAATTTTAGGAGCCCTGAATTCGATTCAATGAGAAACGATCACATCAACTACTAATCAATCATTCATTATTTTTCAACAGTTCAACATGCCTCATCTCTTGTCAATTTTTTCATCGATAGTATTTCCAGATTGTTTATCATTTTCTAATAATCTAATTATAAGATTATTTTATTTGATTTTAAAAAATTACCAACAATGGTTATTGAAATTACTTATTATTATAGAGGTGAATATAATCATGACAAGATAAGACAGGCAGTCTTTCTTTCAGTTCTATTGAATTTATTATCAAAGCTGAAAAATTTCCTGTTTCGCTCTTACGCTTTACTCCTGTAACCGGAGAGACTGTTTCATGAAAATTAATAAGAAGTCCTGTAAAAGGCCTTCACAAGGCGAACACAAGCTATATAAATTATGAATTGCACGTCTTACTATGCAGCAAATGCATACGTCTAGAGTCAATCCACCTTTTCCCTGTATTATAGGTAGTGGCGAAGCGTGGTATATTTATCCTATAGGAAATATACCCGGCGATGACCAAATAAGTATACCACGCTTTGCCACGGATTACAGGACTTTTAAATTCTCAGGCTTCTGGTATCGAATTAATGTTGTTACGATTGGAAGATCTGGTTCATTCGTGAAGCGCGAATAAAACAAACATAAGCTCACAGCTCAAGCCTTCAATCACTTAACACTTACTAATTACTATCACTTAACTCTTATTTGCACACAACAATTCAAACCTACTCCAGGACATGGCTTGCCATAGCGGAGTAGGTCAATTTTCCAAACAACCACATGTATTGTAACTTTTTTGCTTATGATTTTTTTTACTAACAAATCTTTGTATAATTAACTGTAAATATTTTGAATTTGTATTTGTAATAGATATAGGTATTTTGGAAAATAAATCATTTTTTTTATTTATCTTTATTTCATTTTCAGCTATAGGCTAGCTGAATAGGCTACTAGCTAGTATAGGCTTTGTTTTACTGTTGAACAATAACATTGTTTCACTTAGCAGTGATAGCCACACATTACAATTACCTTACTCAAAAAGTGTATTACAAAATGTGATATTTTTTGTTCTAGCGCAAACAACATGTAATCAGGGGCTTGGCCGCGTTGTTTACGAGAGATTACCTGATCAACAACTTCAAGGATTTGATGATGATGTGGTAAGTGGTGTCAATTTAATTAATCAAAATACATCATTTTTCTAAATTTTCCACCCTCAATTTCATGTTGTAAACAGCACATTGATGTTACCCATAAGTATCGCACTGACTCATGTTCTAAAGCGCATGATTAATCGGTGTCCGGACCGTTCCAACCAGGACATTTCAAACCAACTCCAAAATAAGAGGACATTTCAAACCAACTCTGGATTCTCTACCTGGAAGGTGATTATCAAACAATAGCCGGTCCTTTCGACACGTTCCCACGCTTCTGTCAGCATATGAAAATCATTCATATATCCATCTCCATTTTCTTCTTCTTCTCCTTCTTCATCTATTTCTTCTCATTCTTCTTCTTTTTCTTCTTCTTCTTCTTCTTCTTCTTCTTCTTCTTCTTCTTCTTCTTCTTCTTCTTCTTCTTCTTCTTCTTCTTCTTCTTCTTCTTCTTCTTCTTCTTCTTCTTCTTCTTCTTCTTCTTCTTCTTCTTCTTCTTCTTCTTCTTCTTCTTCTTCTTCTTCTTCTTCTTCTTCTTCTTCTTCTTCTTCTTCTTCTTCTTCTTGTTTCTTCTTCTTCTTCAATGGAGATTTACAGAGTTACAGGAAAAATACTGATAAAATTTACAAAAATTATTTAATGGAAAATTACCCACCTATGGAAAAATACCAAGTGAGTAGACAAAAATATTCAATGGAAAATTACACAGTTATGGAAAAATACCGAGAGAGTTAACAAAATTATTTAATGGAAAATTACACAGCTATGGAAAATAAAAGTAGACAAAAATATTTAATGGAAAATTACACAGTTATGGAAAAATACCAAGAGAGTAAACAAAACATATTGAATGGAAAATTACACAGCTATGGAAAATACCAAAAAAAAATAATGGAAAATTACACAGCTACCTTATGGAAATATACGGGAATTTGAAAAAACAATCATCCACAGATAATTACTTAGTTATGGGAAAATACTGGAGTTTGAAATAAACTATCACGGAAAATTACATATTTACGTAAAAATGCTGAAACTTCACAAGAAATCATGAATTCCAATACATGGAAAAGTACATAGCTACGGAAAAATACTGAGAGAATTAATAATAAAAAATTCTTCACGGAAAATTACAGACCTATGGAAAAGTACCGATATTAGAAAAATAATATTATCTATTTATTTATTCATTTATTCATTAATTTATTAATTGTCTTTCAAAATATAAGGCGAAGTTAGGACTCGCAGGTCCTCTCTTACACTTAACCTTAGAACTAATGTTTACAGTTTATATTATTGTAAAAAGTATTTTATTTTCATTATATGCCTATATAAACTTAACTAATCGATACACCAATACTCACACATACACACCCACCCACCCACACACACACACACACACACACACACACTCAATAAAATAGCTCAAGCCAGTTCTGCACCTCCAGCCCTCAGCCAGTTCTGAATTGCCACGCCAAACAGGGTTCGCACTCTCATCTGCAACATAGTGGAAAGCAATTTATTGGAGAAAGAAATAATTCTATTAGAAGTTGATATTTTGGAATGAATAAACAGCAGCTCTTTTATCGAAAAGCAAGAGGTTTTCAATTTTTTGAAATCATTCGGAACTTACAAAACTTCTCCTTTTAGTTTTGGCACTTTGAAGTACCTGTATATAACGTGATCAACTTTTTTCGGTACAGCTGAAGGTTCTCAGTTACATAATTATATTACTGGATTCAACCATAGAGAACAGATTAGAGGGAATGCTTCTGTATGATTCAACCTTGCTTGTAACATTTTAAACAAAGCGTAAGGCAGATTTATAGAGGTAGTAAAATGACTCATTTTGTAATCATAGATGATCGCTCGTTCTAACTGAATCAAGATCAATAGTGATTCAACAGTAATCGACTAATTGAATATAACCATCGTCAAATGTTTTAAACTAACAGTGGTTAAATTCAATAAGCTGTTTGTGCAAGCAACCCAATTTATTTATTTAGCGTATGGCTTTTAGCAACCCAATATTTTCTATGGACTGAAATGTAAACATTTTAAACGAGTGTAGGCTACCTAGGCCAGAAACAAGAGAAGCTTGTTTTTATCCATTCCCAGTTGAACTCTTTGTATGTCATTTCATGCATGCTTTTCGTACTGACGACAAAAAACACACCGCTTAGGCGCTTCTATATTCATTGGTGTAAGTGAGCTCTTTCATGAAAAACTCGTGACACGACAATCTGTCTATATCATCAACTCTGCTCAACTCGGTCCCTTTACTTTCAAATTATTGGAACCCATACTCTATTGATAATTTAATACTGAATTGAGCAAAGTTCAAAATTATCAGAACTCCTATTTTCCTACTTATAATCTAGGAATATCATACATGATGCAAGTTTGTGGAATTGATTTAATGAAATCATTAAAAACTGCCTCTTCTTCTCTCCAGTCAGCTGTCAACAGTCAGCTGTTCTGTTATTTTGTTAGGGTGAGAAAGCGCTACCTCCACCCCTATTAGAAACTCAGCAGACGAATTTAGTTCAAAATCTGTGCGTTTGTTTATGTTTTCAGTGACTATCTTTAGGTTTGAACATTTATATTTTCAATTGTTTGAGGATGAAATCGTATATCCTCCATCTCATGTACATAATTGGTATCCCACAAAAGGGTAGATTGTCTGCAATTTACAATGGGAAGTATTATTATTCTGACACTACCCTATCTCTCACCAAAATACAAAGCATTGCTATTAGGTACCAAATGAAATTTGAAAGGTGCGTTTACATTATTTATTAAAATTGATCAATTGTGTCTGTATTTAATTTAAAGGCAGTAACTCGATTATTCATTATCTCATCGCCAATATATTAGGCTTATGATCAAATCAAATCAAAATTGTAATAATAAACGTTCAAGTTCAAAAATTCTCTTAACTATTATTGTTGGGTTGTAGTTTTGTACCCGATTGGAGTAGCTATTCAAGAATATCCTTCCTCTAAGAAATGTTTGCATTGGAGCTACAGTCTCGTAGAACAGAGTCTATCATATAGTACATTTTTTTATTTTGGCGGTTGGTGAAATGACAGTTATATTTCACGTTTCCATGGTAACAGGCTATGTTATGCTCCGGATGATGCTGTAATGTTATGTGATGTTATATTAGAACAGAGCTGAACATATTAACATCAGTCGTTAAAATGGAAACCTTAAATAATAACAGTAATTCGCCATCTGTCAAAACAATTTGAGATACAGATGGTTGCGTTGTCCAGTTTAATGGTCCAAAAAATAATTGTTGGCAACTGTGTTTTGGTAGAATAACCCTTTCTCTTGCTGAATTCCTCATTTATGTACTGCGTACATATTTACCAATAGTTAACATAGTAGGCTATGTATTTTAATGATACTGTACTACAAAATTATCGTTATTCTACGCTAGTTAATCAAATAATGAACCATCATCATAAATATTAGTGAACTCTGTCTACCGCAATATCACCTTTGCCAACAAGCAGTTATAAAAATAATCTCATTTTTTTAATACTTTTTGTGAACTTCTTCAGTGCTCTAGGATTTAATTTATTGTAGGCCTACAAGTTTACAGAAGTTTTTGAAAGAATTGTTTGAACTTCCTTACAGCCAGATGCATGAAAACACAACTGAATTTAACCGTCGTAAAATCACGACATCTAACAGATCCAATGCAGCTGATCCCTGTTGGGGGCTGCATGAACCATCTTACGAAGGTTAAATTTGATTGGCTTTTGTCACAGATAATACATTCATAATTATGCTTCTCTATAATTAATGATTTATTGCCAAATAAACAAAAGTACAAATACGATTATTTCTATACAATAATAATATGTTATCACATATTAATATATTCTCATTGGCATGGTTGGAATAAGGGAACCCATGAGCTCCAGCGTTCTAAGAAAAAGTTTTATAAAATAGCACTATTGACAATTTACAACAATAGACTTTACTGAATCAAATACAATTACTGAGAAAATAATCAAAGAAAAATATTTAAGAGAAACACAATGTCAGTAAATGCAATAAAAATCAAAGAAGTACCTATATAAATTTCAAAAAATCAAATAGCATCAACTAAAAACTATCATTCCCTATATCCGATTTAATATAATAGTAGATATACATCTTCTCAAAAACTAAATAAATACAGTAGCCTATACAAATATAATATGTTTGCTAAAATGGTTTAATAAGCCAAACATGGTTTATGAATAGGTTTTTAGAGGATTATTCTATGTATGTTTCAGGTGAGAGACACAGCCCCTCCATTCCGTGTGCTAGAAAAATGCCAAGAATTGTGCTTACGAGATCGTACCGCCACGAACAACTTGGTTCGTACGTGCACCTCATTTGATTTTCAACCGGGCAGTCGCATCGCCTCATTCAGTGGCACTGTCGAGTATGAGGAATCCACCTGCTACCTCACTCGCGAGCAAGCTCATCCTGAGGGCATTGGTAATCTAGTGCTAGTGCCCAACAGTGTTCACTATGCTGAGGTCTGCCTCTCATGTAAGTTCAAGTTTTCTCATTGCATTGTTATCAGTTTTCGTATTACAGCACCTTAATACCTTGGACTGAACCGCTATTATTATTTTCGTGAATGTAAAGAACCCTGGCGAAGCGTGGTATACTTAACCGGTCATCGCCGAGTATATTTCCTATAGGACATATACCCGGCGATGACCGGTTAAGTGTACCACGCTTCGCCATGGGTAAAGAACTCTATTTTCATTCAAGAAACCACCATTTTTTTATTCATATTAATCTACTCGATCAATGATACAATATCAAGGAGTTTAAACATTTTTTTGCTGTGGTGATGCCCACATGAGCTCTCAGCTTGTGCGTGGGTAATGGGACGGATGATGATGAGAGATGTAGCCTACAACTACTTGTTACAATAATTATCATTGTGTCATTTGGAGAAATACCTCGACAGAATTCTTCAACTATTTTATATTACTATAGTTAAATTTCTCTTCATTTTACACTGCAAGTCCTTTATAAATTTTATTGAATTGCTAGTACGTTGTTAGATTTTAACGGTATAATCTAATCGTCAACAATAAAACAAGAGCAAATTTCAAAAAAATATTTTCCTTGTATAATTTATTCAATGTTTTGAAACCTAATATTATTCACAATAGAACCAAATATACTTCCAATATTATTTCATGGATTATTATTTCAATGCAATAAGATCGACCCCACACAGTTTCACCCGGAGGTAGAATTCAATTTTATTTCTCTTGTATTTCAATTTTGTATATTAGGTCACGTAGACAATGTAAGAATTAAGAAGTAAAATGCGTATTAAAGTAGACTTGTAAAAAATAATCCTAGCGGCGTCCAATCATTGTTGCTTTCAAAGTTCAAATTCGATAGCATAATTACTCTACAGGCTTTATTATTTTTGTAAATCGAGTTGAATTTGATCGTACGTACGCAGTATGTTGCTATCATGATGAACCAATGTTAGTGGGGAAATGACTATCCAGTGGTTTCGCTCGAAGCATTTGCTAACGGACCAGGAGCCCATCGTTTCCGCTACGATTATCGTGTGTTTTTGTTTTGTTCGCGCGTTTCTGTTTTGTTTGCCGCATTCGATAAACGGTATTCTACATTTTGGCGGCGCGCTCAATGTGTGTGTGTGTTCACATCTCCCAAGAATGATTGCTTCATCACAAACCAACTAACTTAGAAAGTATGTTCTCGAGAAACAAATTTAATTTGTGTATTTTTGAGAATAAACGTATTTCAATACAATACAGCTTGAAATCCTCGATAAATGATATTATGAATGTCATGTCGTGGTCCTCTTAAATTATACAAGTAATTATTTCATTTCTGAGTCCATTTTAAGGCCAAAAGTATAATGATAGGATTTAGAATGGAAGGGATAATGATGAGAAATTACAGGTAATGTTATGGACTGCTAATAATGCGGAATGATTCAACAAATATCCTTTTAACTTATATCTTCCGTGATTATCAACTAGTTAATCAGAGATCAGAAATTTTATTACAAAAACTTCACAATGCAAAAATTACAATAAAGAAAGAAAACAAAGCGTTTTAAGAAAAACATACATTTGCTTTTCATCTTATTTAGATACTTATCAAATTCATTCAGGCATTCTCTACATCGTTTTCAAAGTTTCAAAAGTATTATTCATTTAAAAAAATATATTCACTTACGCCTTTACCCAAAATAATGAAGTTGGGAACCTATAATAAAACCCATTCTATTCAATGTTTACACATCTTGTGTATTATAATATTATGGTCCTTACTTTTATTTTGTGTTTTGATGCACAAGAGTGACTTTTGTTGAAGTGGCCAGTAGCCGAGTTGGCTTACCGGTTGTCAGGAAAAACAAAAGTTCCTAGTTCGATCCCAGTTGACGGAAGATATTTCTACAATCCTCGGGCCACTCCAGTATTCCGGAGAAAATGTTAAGCTATCGGTCCTGTCTGCCTAGAAAGCAGTCGTCATTTCTCATCATAACCCCTCCCATTACCCACGAACAAGCCTAGAGCTCATTTGAGCATCAATCTCGAAAAAACTGAATATTTACAGCAAGATTATGTTTTGATACGATTTCTAATTATGTTAACTACTGAGCTCTTTTCCTAATTGTAGGCCTGCTGTATCTTTATTAATTGTATTATATTATTATTAAATTATATTACTTTGGAATTGTGTGTCAATAAATTGAAAAAATTGTTTGCTAATTAAGCATTATTTTTACAGCGAGTCGAGTGGAAAGAGAATGTCCGAACCGCCATTACGTATTTGAAAGACATGCTAGAAAAAAGCTGAAACTACCAATGACAGATATCAAAGAAGTTATAGCTGCAAATAGAACAGATTGTGAAGATCGGTAAGTGATTTTTAATAATTTACTAGTCAATTATTAAGTAGCCTACATCCAAGTAAAATTTATAAAACTCTTGAATGGAATGAGCTCATAAGAGGCTGTGTCAGACATTAAGTCGTTTCAGCATGAAAACTGAAACTCTCATCCAATATATCCGCGCACCCACCTTCAGTATTATAAAAAGTCTTAAGTTGTCTATATTGTTATCTATATTTTATGTCAGACAGCCTTAATATGAGAAGTGAATTTCAATGGATGTTTCCCAAATATAATGATAATAATATAATGTACAGTACTATATTGTCATAAAAAGTAAATGAATATATTAAGTAAACGAAATATTTGGTATACAATATTGAAGGAATAACCTGTACCTGGAGAACAAAGATATGATTATTTCTGGAGTACAATCTTTCATGAATATGTAAGTTACTACCGGTAAAAGACTAACTTGAGATAAAAATAACAATGGAAGGAGAGTAAACTGAGCAAAGAATTGTCACTATAAGATTAAGGAATTGAAATAAACATCTAGAATAATTTTGTTCAGTTTTTAATGATTGTTCCAGACTTTTTTCAATATTCATTGAGATATAATAATCATGCCTAAAATCAAACGCAAAAGTATATAAACTGATGAACTCAATGTCTAACCAGGTGCCTTGGGAACGTGAACGAACTGTAATTGAACAATATGTACTTTATACCTGGTGATTGTGTCATAATTTGAGTTTTTTGAAGAATTAACCTACTTTGCCAAACAACTTTGCTGAAGATTTGTTATTCAAATGTGTCTTCACTATGACACAAACTCACGCTTCCAGTTCGGAGAAAACTGTTTTCATTTAATTCCAATTCATTAGCTTCAGGCTACTTCTTGTCTGCTCCACTGTTCAAAACATTCTTCTCTCTCCTTTTATGCATTCGATCGATTGAACAGACAAAATTGGCTAAGCCGTCGGTCCCGGCTGCCTGAAAAAACAGTCAATAAGTCACGTCAGAGACCCTGAACTGATCAGGAGTGACCTGAAAACTCTGACACCAGACCTGAGCCAGCCAGGTTACACGGAATTATTATTATTACCTGTGTTTCAAACCACCTTTCTGCCTCGAGACATGCAAAAGTTATTTTTTATTCTATATTTTCTTTTTTCAGCACTGTTGTCTGTTATTCAATTTTTTCAATCTTCTATTATTTTTTCAGGTGTCTAAATGAGTTTGGCTTCGTTTGTCGTTCAGTATCTTATGATGCTACTGCACGTAGTTGTTGGCTGAGTAGATTCACAAGGCGTTCCCATCCTGAACTTCTAGAAGATGATGCCAATTCAGATTATTTGGAAAATACGTGTTTGAATGGTGAATACAAAATCCTTTACTGAAATTTCATTATTTATTTGTATCTATCTACGAATTTGATTTGATTATTCTTTGTTTGTTTATCAAATCTGATTATTTTCAATGGAAATGTCTTAATACAGATTGACTGATATATTCTTATTGAATAGAAGAAAATATTCTCATACAGTTTGACTGAATTATTTTTATTCAGTAGTGAAATTATCCTTACAAATTTTGATTTCATTATTTGAATTATATGATCTAGCTTCTATATTTCTATTTCATTATTCAATCGTAACGTTTGAATCTAATGTAAATATCAAACGTCTTAGTTAACAATTCTCGGGTAAGTCATCAAATATTTTGACAAAAATTAATATCAAATTAGTATTTTTCAAATCACTTCGTAGGATACTTGAACACATACAGCAGATGTTAATATTTAATTAAACATGAAATGTAATTATAGTTTTATAAAAAATGGAATTTAGCTATGATTTATTGAAGTGTTCCTTGGAGAACCTCCCAAAATAATAATTACTGCTAAAATTTCGCCAATGTTGATTTGTTTATTATTGTATCAATTCAATATTTATCAAATAGTTTTCTTTTGTTATCATTCATCTTATATTTCTCTTTTTTATCTATTTTTCCTCTTATCATCTAGCTGAAAGAAGATGTGATGGTCCCATCATTTTCGTGAAAGAGGAGAATAAAAGATTAGGAGGGCCCTTTGAAGTAGACATCTACACAAATTTATCCCTTATTGAGTGCCAAGCTCAGTGTTTGAGAGCCGAGAAGTAAGTATTCCACCTACCTTTCAATTTTTACTTTCACCTATTCTCTTACACAACTTACTCTCTCTTCACTATGCTGTATAACAGTCTACTTATAATTGATCATATTAATAGTTGTAGAACTTAAAATTTTGAAAATAAAAATCAGGGTAAATTAACGGTATTTTTATAAGAAAAGTGATTTGCAGTGATTTTCTACAAATCATTATAATCATGATATTTTATGAAAGAGAAATTCTTTGGATTCAAACTCTTCATTCTGATTCACCGAAACAAATGCGTAACTAAAATAAACTTTTTAAATTTTTTTATAAAATCATTTCATAATTTGAATAAAATGGATTAATACATTATCACAATAATTTATCTTTGGTATTGAAAATGAAGAGGAAAAATTGCTAATAACACTTACTCAACCAATCACCTAGCACTTTTTTCAATTTCATCTGATTTTCCCAATAAATATTCTCTTGATTGCCAGCAAAGTCAGATAATAAGTTATAACATGTTGGAAACTAAATCTGTTTATAAACAGGCATAAAATTGAGGCAAGTCATTGAGGTGTATGTTACCTAGAAACAACTGTATTTCATCTTTTTCATTTCAAGTGGTAGAATCATTGGTTCCACGAAGAATTTTTTCAATGAACCATGTGGATTACGTTTTGATAAATGACATTATATTTCATGTATCCTCATCTACATGTGTAATACTTGTAAAATTGATGACATAATAATTATCAATCAAATGAAGGTTTCAATCTTTGAAGGTTTCACATAGTTTGTGATATAACAGTGAAAATCTTTAGAATTAGGGAATAAACTAAAATTGGAAAGTTTGCAAAGTGGATTATTGTTATTGATAAAAGTTTAATAATATATCCCTCCATTAAAAAAGGAAAAAATGGAGCATACGTATTTAAAAGCGTCAGACTTCTGTGTGTCACTCCGTATTATGCAAATTTGTTTTCTTCTTTCTGACATAGTGCAAGTTCCATTGATGTATGAGTTTGTTTATTTCCCAACTTCAATTGTAACTAAATTTTCTCGTCGATTGTATTCACAGATACTTTTGTCGATCCTTGGAATACGATGAACAGATAAGGAGGTGCATTATATTCGAGGAAGACTCCATGTCACAAAAAGATGATCTCCGCACAAGCAGCAGTCCCACTCACGATCTATACGATCTAGTGTGCTTGGATAGCCGTAAGTGATCTCATTTACCAAATCTTTAGTGTCTTATATTTAAATGCTTCTTAGTTTAGCTAATGACTAATATGTTTGTAGAAAAAAATACTGTACTTCTAACAGATACTTGTAATATTTGTATTTGTGGATTTATTAATTTACTACTCGTAAAACAATCTTTTTTGGCACTTGAGACCTATCGAAAGTTGTTGAGCTGTTTTCAATTTGATATAAAGTATTGATGAAATAAATTAAAAGAAAAATTCAGAATTTCTCTTGTTCTTTAGAGACGTTTGTGACACAATCTAACTTTAGAGTTGTTTAGAGTTAGACACAATCAAAGACATACAATGAGAAAAAGGTTTGTAAAAATCTTACATTTACAAAATCTTTGTAAAACAGAAACATTTTCAGATAATTTTAGAACATTATTCTGTGATATTCCAATCACAGTACAATACAACAACGTGGACAAAATTCAACAATAAGTTATTATTTGGTGTGAGTTATAGCGCGTTTCAAGTAACCTGTTATCAGATTTATCACTACACTAACTGTTACCTTTTAATAAATTTGAAGCTTTAAAATTTATCAGATCTCAGATGAAAAAAATTAAAAACAGTAGCATCCACATGAATTTAAGTATTTCTTGAATAGATGGTCATTGGATAAGCAGATACAAATTTGTGCGAGATGATTTGGATAATTTGACGATAATATAGTTGAAATATTAATTGAAGTTAATTTAAATTTGTCAGGATCAATTTAACTTTGCAGGAATCTTAGTAATAGAAATACATTGATCTACAGTGTTTTTTTTCATTGGATAGCCAGATATTCGATCTTTGTGGCATCCCTCTTTTGGATAGCCATGTTCCATAATCAAGGCCAGAGCAGAATTTACTCAGGGCCTTGAAGTCCAATTCTCTTGCCTCCTCTGGTAGGGAGGGTTGCCTTTCCAAGAAGTCTCCTCCTCATTTGCAAGAGTGCTGGACATTCCAGCAGCAAATGTGCTGCTGATTATCTACAGTGTTACAATGATTCAATAATCTGCAAGATGATTTCAAGATCTTTCTGTTTAGAAATTAAACAGACTAGAGCTTGTCATCTATCATAGTTTCGTAGAATATTTTGCATTTTATTTAATTGAATTGATAAACTACTCAAATATAAGATAAAATGGCATTTATTAATTTAAATTCAAATTTGTTCTCACAAGCAATACAAAATCAAAATACATTGAACTTACAAACTCAAATACAACAGAACACTTCATTCCTAGCATCACTTTTGAAATTATGAAAAATTGGTAATGTATCTTTGCTGGGTTGCCATCTAGAACCTGTCTGAATTTAATTTAAAAGTTTGACTAAGACCAGAGACAATTGGAACTAGATTCCACTTAACTAGTATACTTAGTGTAATACTTAGTGTAATACTTATACTTAGTATAATACTTAACTAGTATCCACTTGTCTCTGCTAAGACTAATAAGGGTTAGTATCCCTATAAACCTTGAAACAATCATTTTGTCGAATAAATGCATGATTGTTTGCAGCTAAAGGAAGCGAATTCCCCGAGAACTCGCTAACATCGCATCTGTTCGCGGACGGTAGACGTCCGGACACGGCGTTCCAGCGCTATAGAAACAGTCGGCTGGGAGGCGAGTTCCACTCGGAGATCACTGGCCGCTCGCTCAGCGAGTGTCTCGACGAGTGTCTGCGTCAGGCTAGCTTCCAGTGTCGGTCGGCAGTCTACAGCGACCGATTTCGAATTTGTCGACTCAGCCGTTTCAATCAACGCGACGGGCACAGAATCATCTACGATGCCGACTACGACTACTATGAAAATCTTATGAGTATGTACTAGGAAAACTACAGCCATTTCATGTGAGAATTCGATGAGTATGTGCAAGATTACTAGACAAATTTGATTTGTCTAGATTATATAATATTTATGAGAATTTCATGAGTATGTGCACAGTAACTAGGAAAAACACATAGATTATATATGAGAACTTCATGAGTATTTGTACAGTACTAGGAAAAATACATAGATTATAGTATATGAGAATTTGATAAGTATATGTAGGCCTATAGTAACTAGGAAAAATAAATAGATAATATATGATAATTTGATGAGTATATGTGCACAGTAACTAGGAAAAATAAATAGATTATATATGAGAATTTTATGAGTATTTGTACAGTACTAGGAAAAATACATGGATTATAATATAATTATCAGAATTTGATGAGTATATGTAGGCCTATAGTAACTAGGAAAAATAAATACATAATATAATGATAATTTGATGTGTATATGTGCACAGTAACTAGGAAAAACACATAGATTATATATGAGAATTTTATGAGTATTTGTACAGTACTAGGAAAAATACATAGATTATAGTATATGAGAATTTGATAAGTATATGTAGGCCTATAGTAACTAGGAAAAATAAACAGATCATAAATTATAAGAATTTGATGAGTATGTGTTTTAAGTGAGTTCTGAGTAATCTTATTCAGATATTCATACTGTAGTGACTTGATACTTTTGTTGTTACAGATTACTATGATGGGGGGGATGGTGGTCATAATCACTTGAGGCCCGATCCACTTGGACAAGATACTACTTACCACGGTCATGGGCGACCTCCATACACACCTTTAGGTAATTACATCATCATTTACAGTTCATACCTTCACCAAAAATAAAGGATATTATGAAAGATATAATAATTATAGTCCTTTATCTGTGCTTTTACCGAATTACTATTATGGATGGGCCGTGAAATAACGGTGGTTCACACTTTATGATGTCACTATAAATCGAATTAACTCGGAATAATAATAAATTTTCTGGAAAGAACAGAAAAGTATCTCCCTTACCTAGAAAATTGCATTTTTCAACTTGACAATAATCTAAAATTCTCACTCCAATTGATAGGCCTACCTAACAATTTCTCACTTGAAGCTTCAAAGAACTTTTAATTTTAATTCATTAACATTTCAACTAACCAATACAACTAATAAGCAATAATGAGTGGTTTCAATAGCATAGAATCAATTCTCATTAGCCATCACAAAATGTACTGAAAAAAAATTACTCACAAACATTTCAAATAGGTAGTATGGAAACAACGACATCTGTGAGCGAAACCAGGAACTGCATTTGCATGGAATAGCTCCCCTTTTGCCCCTGTCTTATAACTCCAATTAGCAGCCAAAGACTTTTCTTTTGCTGTTGGCTCCAAGACAAGAATTTCAAGTATTTTATTCCTGTTTTGTTTAGATTTTCATGTTATTAAAGCATCAGATCTTTGAGAAATTGTTACCTAGCTAATTATAGTCTCACCTTTAATTCATAGTGTATAGCTATAAAATTGTGTCTATGAATAGTGCCACTTTCACTGCTATCACTATCTGGGCACCCTTATGCTGGGTTTCACAAACCTTCGGTCAAATAAAATCTGATGATCTCAAAAAAGGCTCTGGCACACAAGATATAAAACGCGTAGCAAATAAAGTGATTGAAACTTCACCTGATCCTTCATACCTGTAATATTTCAGTGATTGGAAAGTTCTCGTGCAAAACAGATGTATAAAATGCCAAGTTTGCAATGAATCAATGCACGCAGAACAATTTTTGCGACACCTGGAAAAATGTATCGATTCTGTATCATGTATTTTTTAAGAGATAAAAATGAATGTGATGAGGTTCCTCAAATATTTGTTGAATGTTGGTTAACCCCGGCATCAGTCTTCTATTTAACTTCTTCAACTGAATATGATTGTTCGAATAAATGTATAGATTTTATCATAAAATAATTTAATTTTGATACTTGACAACTTCAAGTCTGTTTATTCAGTAATTTTCATAATGTTTGCACCCTACAGGAGGAAACGCATACGGTGGAGGTGGACAGGCCGCTTACGGAGGTTATCCCGGAGCAGGGTATCCGGACAATGCGGGATACTGGGGTCCGGGTCAGGCCGGCGGGCATGATCCGAATTTGGCTCCGGGCTACGGACCGGGATCCGGAATTGGACTCGGATACGGACACAACGCTCTGCCGCCTCCGGGGCCGCCGCCCCCTCTGGGAGCCCTGGGACCGGGGGCCGTTGCTGGCCCTGGGGGTGGATATTACGGGGGCGTCGGTTACGAACCTGGACGTCCATTTTCAACCCGCTGCGATGATACCGATACTTTCAAACAGGTTATATTTCATTTCGATTCATTCAATTTTTACTCATTAGCAATATTATTCATTTTTTATAGTGCTTTTCATCCTTAAAACCCCTGGCCAGCTTCATGCGTAATCCAACTGGAATACCCGGAAATGTTTCATATTGTGTGCTGTTTATTCATCTGGGCACGTATGCGTAATGGGGCACGCCAAACAAAGAATATTTTAATTTAAATTTGCGTATTAGACCGAAATATCAGTCTGCTATCACGACTCGGTGTGTTAATTTTGATGATTTAAAAGCAGAGAAAAAGATCATAAATATTTTGCTCACATCTGTTCATGACTATCATAGGAGTGTGCATTTCTATTGGTGAGGCTGAAGGCCTGTGATTTTCTATTCGGAAATTGTTGGGGAACTGTCTCTGCGCTCAGGGGTCTTAAAGTATGAAAAGCACAAAGTAGAGTACTGATGTGTAATTTATTTTTCAAATCTCGATTATTATCAAATCAAATCCATTTTCAATCTTTTATAAGAAAGGAAATTCGGAATTTTTCCGTTCACTTTTCAGATGAGTCTATTGTGAATCTTTTCATAAATAAATTTTAACAAATTTGAGTTCCTGTATTTTTTCATCATTATTATCTCAATCAATCAAGTTTTATTCAATTACATCAGCTAATGTCTTGAAAATGACTAATCTATTTGATGGTGCGCAAAATGAAAAGATGAAGTATTCTGAGACAGGTCGCATATTTGTGTTCTATTTCTTTTTCTAATTTCAAGCACTCTTCTTTTTTGCAAGCTTATTGTAAATTATTTCTTGTAGATTATGAGCTCTTCCCTCGCGCACAGATCAATAGTTCATGCGGGGAAGTGATTATTCCATGTGTTGTTATTTTATTCTGTACAATGCTATTTTATTTGGAATAAAGAAATTGAATTGAATTAAGCTGTATGCTGTAGGCTATATATGCCTACATTATAAACAAACATGTATATGCCATCAATAACAGCTGAAGAAAATCTTATCTTAGTTTTATACATGAATTAATATTTCAATCTTATTTATTATCATCAATCATAATTCATATTATCCTATCATAAATCATATTATTTTTCAAATTTCATCGGACACCTAATTTAGTATATAAAATTGTTGTTGTAGATTGGAGTAAGAATGAGAGCCCGTAGACAATTTGTAAGAAGGATGGTGGGAGCGCCTTCACTCAACATGTGTGAAAGAGCTTGTATGGATGCCTCGGATTTTGTCTGTAGATCGTTCAACTTCAGGTACCATTTTGTATTCTAAACCTACAACTATTGCCATTATTCAATCGAATTCAATAGAATTTAATCATCTTTGTTTACAAAATAATATTTCAAACATTTGAAAAGTCTCGTTGAAATTCTTATATTATAACGAATTTTGTTTTCAGTATAACTTTAAGGTCCTTCCTAATTAACTAATTAATTAGGAGGATTAATTCCATCCTAATTAACTATAAGGTCCATCAGTATCTTTAAATTTGTTTATTAGTACCATGTATAAAGTTTTATAATCTTAACATATTTATAATTGTGTAGCAGAGCATTATAATGATCCTCCCACGAAATCAATGAAGGCAGTCATAAATATTTTCCATACAAACTTTTGTTCAATGAGTCATGGAGTAAATCAAATACATTCTGATTAGTAGAGTGAGATTTTGTAACTTGATTGGTGGAATTGAGTTCTCATTAGTAAAAACAGTAACAATCTTATAGACCTATAGGCACTTCCAAAATAAAAATTAATTATGAAGTTTAAGGAATTTCCCTGTAAATAAAATAATTAGAGCGGTCTAAGATTAAATCAGTAACAGTTGAACTGAATTGATTCAGATTACAATGTAGATTATGTAGCAAAGAAAAATTTTGCAGAAGATTTTTCAGATTACGTAGCAAGTATACAATGGATTAATATGAATTCTCAGATACAGTATATTAACCACAATGTGAAACAATATCATTTTAAACAAAAGCTCCAAACTTATTCTTCTCTATATACAGTATTAGTAGGCTGTTTCCCATGATTAGATTCTGTCTTGCATATTCCACACTCAAAGCCAATCACTGGTTTTTGTCAAGGATTAGGCTGATTGCATTAATAATAACCTAAATTATAAATCACAATATGTAGTATTATCTTCAATGAATCATCATTTTATTTATTTAAATGAAACTTAGAGAAATTAGCATCTAACTTATAATAATCATGAATAATTACATAAAATCAACCCAAGTGAACATTTCCTCCAATAATAATTATGAATATTACGTAAAATAGTCAAACAAAATCTACACCTTTTCTTACTTGGTGTAGCCGAATAATGAACATTCACATGATTACAATCTTGAGAATATATTGTTGCACCCCTCTCTATGCAAATGCTGAGGGATGGTAAATATTATAACACTTGATAAGAATTAATTCTCATAATATTCTCAGTCAAGGATTGATTTGAAAACACAAAAAAAACTAATTGTAATTTATATTAAATTATAACAGCTATTAATATAAAACTTGAAAAGAGAATCATTCTCAAAATATTCTGTTCTAAAAGTCGAATCA
Source organism: Laodelphax striatellus (assembly GCA_017141395.1). NCBI lineage: Eukaryota > Metazoa > Arthropoda > Insecta > Hemiptera > Delphacidae > Laodelphax > Laodelphax striatellus. Next base: position 27,614,728 of record CM029544.1, read on the forward strand.
AAAATTTCTTTACTCAACAAATAATGCACTTTCACAATAGGTAGCACATTTACAGAGATTGTTTACTGGATCAACTCCACCAAGACTCCTACGTCTGCGTTCTTGTTGAAATGAAAATGATTTTATTAAATTTATATTAAATAATAATGTTTCAATCTAGGGCCGCAGCAGCTGTGCCGTTTGGTACTGCTCGCGATAATTGCGAGCTGAGCGATCATGATTCCAGAGATCTTAATCTCAACAATCCGGCATTTTTTGAGAACACTGGAGAATACGACTACTATGAACGGTCACAGAGTAGATCTGGACCTGGTGGAGATTGTCTTGATGGTGAGTGTCGTTAGTAAAATTCCATCAGATTTTGACAACTCTATAAAATCAATCCTCTTTGAAAGTTGTTAATCATGAATACCTTCCCTATAAATTAATTGAATCTAAAAATATTCCAAGTCCTAAAAATGATTTGTGAGAACTTGACTGACAATGCTTCACTTAGCACTTGTACTTTGTGATTCAAAATAGAATAACCGTTTGAAGATTGATTGATTTTATTAAAAATCATTACTCTCCCCGTCTGGAGAGGCTGTTGAGACTTGAGAGGCAATGAAACTTCCATTCAGAATAATTTCATCATGCAGAGATTAATTATTTTAAAACTCGTGTTAAAAATAAGCCTTGATCTTCCCTAGAAAATATGATTTTTCATAACTTCAATGTTATGGTGGTTGCACTTAACGAATGAAGAGAAACATATAGCCTACTGAGCATGAGATTCATTTTTCATCCACTAATGACACTCTCAACAGACAATATAGCTTGAGGCCTTACTTAAGTAGAAGTCTTAAGTAATATGAAACTAGCATTAAAACAATCAGATTAGAAGGTAGCTTTTTATACAAGAGCTAGAACATATTAATAAAATTCCTCAATATCTAATAATTTCAAAACTACCAAGAGAATAAAACTTATGACATCAGTAGTTGGATTAAGAGCAGTCATTTTTGAATCATTTGAAATTTGAATTTGAAATACATCATTGAAAGTGTACAATAGATACGTCAATCTGGTTTGTGATTGTGAGCATGCTTATCACAACAACTATAAAGGAATTCCTCAAGATTTGTGTACATTTTATGAATTTTCTAATTTGATAGTGAAATTTCCTGTGGTAGTTCGTTTTTTATTCTCATACATTTGGCTGCTTCAAATCCGCGATCTTTTCAAAATAGTTTATCATCATATTTCAAAACATGTTTTCATATCAACGGCATTATTATTGATGCAGCGATCGATCCTCAATTTAGTGATCTTTCTTTGAATCGAGATCATTTATTGTTGTGATTTCTAGATTGTATATCTGAATTGCCAAACTAGTAAAGGCGTAATTTATCTTGATTTTCTGCCATGTTCCTGTTGCAGTAAGTCAAGTCTGTAGTGAAGATGGTATGGAGTTCACTCTGAAAACTCCTGAGCCTTTCATTGGTCGAATTTACACGTACGGATTCTATGACAGATGTTTCTATCGTGGAAATGGAGGAACGGCCAACGTTTTGAGAATTAGTGGAGCTCAAGGATATCCGGATTGCGGAACTCAACGAGTAAGAACTTCACAGAAGAAAACATATTTCTATTGACATTTGTTTGCTGTTATGATGCCCACAAGTGTCCTGTACTTGTGCATGGGTCATGACGGGGAGGATGATGAAGGATTGGGATGGACCAACAGCTCTAAGTGGGCTCCGAACCACCGTGAATTGATTTTGTCAGAGCATTTTGAGTGAGAATATAGGTCCTTGGCGTAAAATATTATGTTCATTTTAACATAATATTATCGTACAATGAGAGCATAATAATTATCATATTGTACAATAATTATTATACTATCATGTTATTCACCAGTAAGCCCATTAATTGGTGAAAGTAATTTTACTTATTATTTCTTTTTTTTTAAAGAATGAAAATTTATTTTGTTTGTTTAATGGATTGTGCATTTCATAAGAAAACATTAATGATAGGAGTGAAAACTATTTGACATAACTTGATATTCAAATCTAATAATTTATGTATAAATTCAAATATTATTATTGCGTAGAATATGAAGTATGAAGTAGTATTCAAACATTGATATATAAAAAAACACTAAAAGAACTCCACCCAATCAAACAGCGTCTCAGATCTAACGTTTTGTAATTATCAAAATCATAAATTAATTATATGTTATCAAAGATCTTCAAGACTATTTTAAATTCGTGATGAGATAGAATACAATAGTAGGCCAAGAACCAAACAATGATGATGAACACATCAACAATGCAATATCAATGAGAATGGAGTTGTTCATGTTTTCTGAATGAATATAAAATGTTTTAAATTCAAACTCGTTCATTGTGAACTAGTAACTTAGGCCGATTAAAACAGATCCTCTCATCACATAATATGAAAGAGTAAAACAAGTTGAAACTGTATACAAATGAATAAAATACAAAGATTACGTCCGCATTCAGGTAGAACAGAAGGACAATTTAATAAATAATTATATTGGCCCACTCAATATTATTCATGAATATATTGATCTATTATCTTATTATCTAAGAAACTGAATACGCAATAATATCTATTTTCTGTGTAGCTTGAAGAGCAAGTTCACTGATACATTTCTTTCTCATATTTTCTGAAATGAATATTATATTTTCTAGAATATGATATATATTACTCAGACTTCCTGTAGTGTGAAGGATGTTTCTAAACAATCATTTATTTATAGAAGAACAACCATTTTATGGTAGATGGTTTTTGCAAATGAAATTTAATTTGATTGCAGTACGGAGACACAATGACAAACATAGTCGTGGTTCAATTCAGCGACTATGTACAAACTGGAAGAGATAAGAGATACAATCTGACCTGCCTATTTCGAGGTCCGGGTGAAGCAGTGGTTACCTCAAGCTATATGACGGCAAAGTAAGTACAGGACTGAGTCTCAAAAAAATTAAATATATTTGAATGAAAAAACATATTAAAAATAATGTCATTTGTAGATCTTTAATTGTAGGTTTGAGAATTATTAAAGTGATTCATTTATAAATTGAAATAAAATTCATAAAAAGTGAATCACACTTGGTCTAATTTTTCTACCAAAATAATCCTGAAGACATAAAATTTGCACATATCAGATATATTTAATCTATTCTCCTAGATTTGGACTCTTTTATGGATTGAAAAAGAACAGATCAGGGCGAAAGACTGTTATGCCCTCTCTTAAGAATCGATTATTGTATATTGCTGAATAAATAAATAATGTTTACGATGAGAATGGAATAGTTTTACAAAATAGTCAACTAATTTTTTTAGTATTCCAGATTCAATTGATAATCCATTAAAATTTCATCATGCTCCATCATTTTTTATATCAATCTTTTTTATATTGGTTGAAGTTTTTTTTGAGAGAGAGTAAATGTAGAATTCCATATTTCATAGACAAGAATCGAAATAGTCTATTGCATATTTATACTAACTTTTTTTTATAATTGGTATTACACATATGAATATGAGTATTTTTCGCGAAAACTAACCGAGTGGAAGAGAAAATAAAAATACTCTATTGCAAAACTCAATTTTAAGAAGAGTTATTCAAATTTTAATTGAATTTCTGTACCATCACATCTTTTGTCAGCTTTTAAGAGCATGTAATTTTCTCAGTTATATTGTATCTGTTTATCTTTGATGAGGTCAATTAATTTGTTTGTAGCTCTGGAAGTCCAATTCCAATCGAATACTTGCCTGCAGAGAACTCGCTCAGTTCAAGAGTGAGATTGCTGATACTATTCCAAGGCAGGCCCACCAATACGATAGCGGTTGGTGATCCACTCACTTTCCGACTGGAAGCTCAGGATGGATACAACTATGCTACTGATATTTTCGCGACAAACGTCATAGCCAGAGATCCCTATTCCGGAAGATCTGTACAACTTATCGACAGATATGGGTAAGAGAAGCTCAATTCATTCAATTGAGAATTATTACACTGTCAATCATTGGAAAAAATACAAACCGCTTATTGGTTCGTGGCTTGAGTGATCCATTATTCTTGAAGATTTTTTCAGTCTGAACTAACAGAAATTTTTGATTTATTCATATTCTTGTTATATTATGCTTCAATAAATTAATGGAAAATTTATTTTACAGGTGCCCGGTGGATAACTACGTGTTTCCTGGACTGGACAGATCTCGAGAAGGGGATGGATTGGAAGCAAGATTCAACGCGTTCAAAATTCCGGAATCGAACTTTTTGGTTTTCGAAGCTACCGTGCGAACCTGTAGAGATGGTTGTCAGCCGGTAAATTTAATATTAACTTTCAACAGTTTACAAAATAATTTCAAAACTCAACACTACAATAAAAAATCCAGACAAAAATAAGAGTTTATTGGGGCTTAAATTTAGCAGCTTTATAAAATTATACCGTTCAAAATAAAAACAATTCAGTTTTTAGTTTGGTCAATACAGTGATTCTGTTATAATCAGAAACTGTTTAGTAATAATCACTATGTTCTTATTTTGTGATGATTATTATTACATTATATAAGATCTGAATACCATCTTCTACACAGCTGAATAGATCTTCTAAGCATGATAAATAAAGTTGACAAATGAATTAGAAAAACCAACAAGTTGAGCCCAGTATTATAATCAATCAATAATAACCAGTTTCCAAATCTTCGTCATACTACATTTCAACATCTTTCTTTTAACATTAATTTCTTTCTTGGCATTTGAACTATAATAACAACGGTACTATTATAATTATTAACAATAAAATTTTCAGCTGAATTTGAGTTTCCTTTTTATGTCAGAAAACCGTCATACACAGGTACAAAAAGAAAGGTAATTTTCATCTCTAATAATTACACTCTGCATTAAATTAAAAGTATGAGCACTGAAAAAGTATATTGAAATGTATTGTGTTAAGAATTAACCTCCTAGTACGGTAATTTTCCTTACATGAAATCATAATTGTATTATTGATTGTTGTTGGGTAAAAATCCACTTTGATTTTAAAATTACAAATTCAAATGAAGAACTTTCAATTTATCTATGCATGGGGGAGATCAATTATATTAGAAAGTTCTCTAAATAAGGTCATAGTGTAATATTTTTTTAATTTGGCGAATGACAAATGACTTTCACTTAACGTTTCTGTGGTAACGGGTGATGTTATGTTGACTTTTTCACTTATACATGTAAAAACATATTTTTAAAAAATCAACAGAACATCACCCGTTACCATGAAAAAGTTGAATGAAAGTCATTCGTCATCCGCCAAATTAAAAAAATAGTTCTATATAAATGCGCTAGATAAATTATTTTAGTGGACAGTTGTTTAAATTTTAAAAAATAATAATATTTGTCAATTTTATGATCATGTACATTACTTCTATGTATTTGAAGTATGAAACAATATGAGAATCCGTTTTTTTCTTCCTTAATGGGAAGAAATTTTATTTTGTTTTTCATTTGCAAATCCTTCTCTTCTTGTGTTTCAGGCTTACTGTACGGCTCCTTCGGGTAAAAACGAGCCATCACTTGGTAGAAAGAGAAGAGAAGCTAATACAGCCGTTGCGCATGTGCAGAGTATAGAAGACGGATATGACATGTTGAACTCAACTGAAGATGAAGAGCAAGTTAGAGAAATGATTGAGGTATGCTCAACTGAGGTATCACTTCTGTATCAGCAATTATTTGATCGAATCGTACTCATACTCATCCAGGAACTTTGGAATACAATATTCGATTTGAACACTAAATTTTACTTTCAAGTATTAATTTTATGGGATGCCCCGCACTGAGAAGGGAGTCCGACTGTCTCTTTCTTGTTGGCATCAGAAGGGAGCATAGTTTTCCACTCTGGAACTCCAAGATGTTTAAAGTCTCAGTCATATGAATGAGATCAGTGAAGAGGTGAAGTCATATGACTATGATGTGACTCCACAATTAATCCAGAATAATGTTATTATAAGTGCGTGCACAACACGAATGTTTCAATTATTCAGACGTAGGCTACTGTAAAGAAGGTGAACAAGAACTACCAAAATCTCTTTCTTACAGTAGCCTTGAAAAAGTAACTGTCATAATAAAATGGAATGTATAAAAATATAAGAGAATATTCATACCTTGAGGAAGTCACGAGTTTTTCAATAATCTTGTTTTCACAAAACACAGAGAGACACAAAAAAATATGTCGTATTAGAGACTAATTATAACAAATTAATAGTTTGCATGAATTTCTTCATAATTATAATAGGTCTAAGATAACTTTGTTATTATTTTTATGCATGCTTTATCTATCCTATAACCATTGTAAACCCCATGCCTGAGGCATCTGGCATCTTCTAAAGCTAGGTACTTGAAATTTCGCTTGAAAGTTTAAAAGTTTCTAGACTTCCAAAAACTTTTTATTCAAAGGAGACTATATAAATTCAAACTCTCTTGTAACTTATAGCCTCATTAAAGTTGTTATCATCATAATCTAATAAGGGGTTTTGTGAATCAATGCATCCATGTAGTTTGTAAATTGATCGATGATATAAGATTTTTTTATTCATTATACACATCTCATTGTATATTTATATTGTCCTTGTATCATTACATAGATTTCTACTCCTATCCAATGCTTGCAATCTCTGGAATATGTTCCATGAATGATTTGAGAATATCACATTTCTATACCAAACATATTTCTTTGTTAAGTAAATCGATATTTATGAAAAGTACTCTATTTAAACACTGCTTAAGTACACCCTCCATACCTTTTTTGTAACTCCATTGTACATTTGCATCCCTCTCTTCTCTTTACACCCCTTTACTCTGTCTATCAATTCATGATTGCTAACAATAAATCACTATTATGCTTTTTCAGGTTTTTGAATCAAGATACGAGATGCCTCAACAGCATAAAGTGGAGAAGTTGACCCAGAGCGTATGTCTCACTGATAGAGAATACTACGGAATGATTTTCATTGTGGGTGTACTGCTGGTTATCCTCACCTTCTTTATGGTCTCTGTCGCAATGTATTACAAGTGAGTTTTTAATAACTATAATTTCATTTATATATGTTATTCATATATTCATAATGATATAATATACATATCACATTATTATGTTCGTGTCATACATGCTCGTCATATTTGATATTATTGTTTGAACGATTCTTTAATTGTTAACTTATGAATAATTTGATCAAGCTATCCAAACATGTATTGATGTGGTGAAAAAATGATCAATTTTCCAATATGAATACATCAAAGAATGTAGAATTTGCAAAAGCATCCAATGGATAAACCTCTTTGTGACTCATATATTTAAAAAAACATTTATATTTGATTGATTATAAATTTTAAGAAATATGACATTTTTACAATGCAACTTTTCTCATGCTGAGAAAGATTAATTTATTATGTCAGAGTATTTTAATAAGATTGTTTTTTCTTATTAATTTTCATCTGATATTTCAAACTATGCCAGTCTATTGGAAAAACTACTTTGAAAGTTACAATCTTTACAGGCGCTACAAGATCGCTATGAAAAATGCCATGGCTAACAATAACAGCCATATTCATTCATATCGAGACCAGGAACGATCTGGACATAGTGCATCAAGTTTGTTCTCCTTCAAAAGTTTCATGAATCCTAGGTAATTCAATTCTTTTCAAATTTCCTTCCTAATTTTATTTCTAACAAATATTTATTTCTATTATTAATATCCTGAGTAGTAATTTGTTTTATTTTCTTTTTAAAATAACACAGGGGCGGATTAAGAGGGGGGCGGGGGGACGACCGCCCCCTCCGTCCGCTACAGAGATTGAAAATTTTGCTTTACAATTACTTATCAAAAACTAATATGTATAGGATTATAGTTTCAGTAGTTTTATTATTATTAGAGTAGAGATACATTAGTATTATTTTGTAACAAAAATGAGGATTTAAATGGTTATATTTTAAAAAGGAACGTAGAAAGCATTGCTTCTGCTCAACGTCGGCAGTGCCGGTCCCAGGAGGTTTTTTGGTACACATGCGAGCCGTGGATTTGGCGCAAATATATATAGCAGCGGTGCCAGGCCATCCAAAATTTTTAAACTATTCATACAATATTTATTCTCAAATCAGAAATATTTATTTATTATTGTACGATACAACATGAACAGTGTCAATATAAATGAAACATAAACAAATTTTTGCTGGAAAACAATTATCTATCAATATTGATAGTTTAAATTTAATTTATTTATAGTCCAATTATTGATGGTTCAAATTTGAACAATAACTCCTAAAATATTCTAATTGCAGTTGCAATATTACTGTCTTCTTGATCACAAAAAAAAGTACCAATGAGCAGAGACTCACTAATATTAAAAACCTCTTCAATTCAAGTTCAGATGCCGTTCCTTCCTTTTGTCTGATGCTCGTTGGTAGTATGGTAGGCTCCCATACAGAAGAGTTTGCAGATTGCGCTCATCAATGCAATGCTCTGAAAACAATTTCTGAGAAACCGAATATTGACATGCACTGCGTTTATCTCGGTCTCTTTCTCTTTAGCTTATCATCTTCTTCTCCTTCTTCTCCTCCTCCTCCTCCTCCTTCTTCTTCTTCTCCTCCTCCTCCTTCTTCTCCACCACCACATCCTACTTCATTTCTTTTCTTCTTCTTTTTCTTTCTTGTTCTTCTTATTCCTTCCTCTTTTCTTTCCTTTCTTCTTTCCTTCTTTTTCTTTCTTCTTCTTCATCTTTTCTTCTTCTTTCTTGTCATTAAGAGCCTGGTCACATACAATTGTGGTTTGCTTCACTTCACTTCACTTACAATGCTACTTTGATTGTGGTTTGCTTTGCTTCACTTCACTTACTATTTATACCATACGATTTATATAGATTTACTATGCGAGTAAGTGAAGTGAACCAGTTAGCTTTGTTAGTGAAGTAAAGCAAACCACAATCGTATGTGACCAGGCCCTTAGGCTACTAGAAAGAAAAGCAGCATACTTTTCAATTACACGTTCTAGATATGTTCGCATATTTTTACAAGTCAAAATGGAGGATGGCGAGCTTAGCAAATGAATTTTAAAAATATTCACAATTCAAATTTAATTTTTTCTTTGCTTTTAATTATCTTTTTGACAAAATTGATAAATAATCATGTTACTATTTACAATGAATATTTACAGCATTATATTTGTCCCTGTAACTCCAGTTTGAGAAAACTTCTAAACAGATAGTTGCATTTTTTTCATGTAACAAAATAAGATTATCAAAGATTATTATTATTAAAGATTCATATCCCATCATCATCCTTCCATTACCCATGCACATTACTCATGCTTAGAGCTTATGTGGGCATCATCCCTAGCAAAAAAAAATTAAAGATAATATAATAAAATTTAATATATAATTAAACACTATTATTCAAAGAGTATCTATTATTAAAGATTAATGAATGAAATTAATGATTTAATTTTTGGACGTGGCACAATGGTCTAAGAACTAAAATTTCGCACATATTAGGCTACTGCATATGCACAGCTCATATCTGTCTTGAATAAAAAAAATCAATTGATTATAGTTTTCAAATAGGCCATGAGTATACTATCAATAAAGAAGACAAGATGAGACTACTAAGGTTACTAGAAGGTGAAAGTATCTAATAGCCTTGGGAGCCTCAACTTTGCCATAGCCTTGTTAGCCGCAGTCACTGTATGTTAACCCACCGTCCGGGGACATCTTAAAACTCAAAGTTAAAAGATGTCACCAGACCGAGGGAACCCATGACATACGTTGCCCGGCCCACACGCGGAGTAGTACCAGCAAAGGAAATACAGATAAATTTCTGTGTTACCTTGCCAGACCATCACCATTCGAGGACGTAAGGCTTGTGGGCCACGCGACCTAAGGCGAATACTGTTGTCTTGCTACACACCCTATGACGGAAGGTGGTAGGGTTGGAGTCGAGAGACAATCCATGGGGTACCGCTACAGATCACCTCTCTCCTGCCAACCAACCAGTATCCCCAATTTGGAATAACAACTTTTGAAATAACATCACTTCCTCTGGGTCTTCTGCGGTACAAGAAGGTTAAAGCCTACATGAGAATACTTTAAAGTAACTCTCATAGACCTCAAGAGCCTATACAAACAACCCCCTACAACAAGGAAGTTCAAAAGACCTCTACAATCCCCCCCATCCCTAACCCAACAAGAAAAGAAACATCATCAAAGGCTCCAGAAGAACAGAACCTCTTGGATGCCTTTTGAAGATGAAGTCGACCTGAGTTGCATCCTCCTTGCACCGCAGAAAACCAAGAGGAAGTTTATTTTGCTAATAAAATTTCAAATTGTAATGGAAAATTACCAAACGATCTAATATAATTAATAAGAATTTTTAAAGTGGAAATTGAATTTGGAAACGATTTACGGTATAAGTTGGTGAAGCCAGTAAATAGAGTATACGATTGCATTAACAGGATGATAATAAATAAATTATTATTATTCTGTGGACAATGCTTCCAACTTTAACAAATATGCAGTGGACGTCCTTCCTCCAGTCCATTAACTTCACTCTTTAATTGCAATGTAGCGTAAATGAAGTGAATGCTTAAACTTGGTGATCTGTAACAAAAAACTTTCATTAGATGAAATACATAGGCTATCCTACAGAGAGTGTATAGTAATACATGACTATATACTCTCTGTAGGCTACCCTAATAAAACACAATCCTGAAACAAAACACTTATGTGTGAATCTTAATATTGGATCAAGCTAAATACGTGAAGTATGCTCTGAATTCTACCAAAGATGCACCATACCAAATCTAACATGCAAAGAAGGCGAATAAATAACATCCAACATGTAACTACACACAGTTCTAGATGCAACACAGAATATTCAATCCATGCACACAGTATATCATAAAAATAGAATGTCCATGGCCTTGGATCCCTTGGAAAAGCGAAGCTGTATCTGAAACACACTTAGAAAATGAAGAATTGAGTAAATTTTCAAGATTAAAGTTGAGTAGTCGACCTGGAACTTATAACTAAACTCTTATAAGTACTCACGCCTGAACCGCCAGGAGTGGTCTAATCTATAACTTTGACTAATAAAAATCAATCGATATTCATATTGATTTCAATTGATAACTGCACCTCTCAGCGTGTGTGAGAGAATGCCCTAGTTACTGCGCTCTCCTAGCGTGTGTAGGAGAGCGTCTTAAATGAAGATTTTTCAATATCTTGAGAATATTTGCACTTTTCAGCATCTATAAGAATTTCTAACTTTCTAACAGTACTATACGTGAAATATTCCTTAAACTAGAACTAATCAATTTAATAATAATTATAATATATTATCATGATTCAGCACTTCTCAGCGTGTGTGAGAGAATGCCCTAAACTACTGCGCTCTCCTATCGTGTGTAGGAGAGCGTCTTATAAACAGATATTTCAATATCTGCATTTACATCACTCATTAAGAGTTTCTAACTCTCATTGATGTCTGTAACTTAAATTAACTTAAATCCTATTAGTAGAATAATAATAATCATGAATCTGCACCTCTCAGCTTGTGTGTTAGAGTGCCTTAAGCAGTTTTCTTTTCTAGCATGTGTAGAAAAGTACCAAATCATTCAACTCTTGAGTTAGAACTCAAGAATATCTGCGCCTTTTGGCGTATCAAAGCATGCAAGTTAATACTTATGATAAAGGCTAGAATAAATACAGCCCCAAAGCCATAATAGCTTGAACCCCCCTTCCCCATGCCAACCAGCAAAGGCTGGAGGCAATGCTATGATCAAAATTTTGAATAAGTATAAATTTTAAATTGGAAATGACTTATATAATATACATGCAGCTTAAAAGCTATCAAAAATATCTTTTGTACTTCCCTGAGTTCTAACCCCTTTGCTGTTATACATACAATTCCCACTTGCTCCAGTCTGTATAATAGATCCCAACAGGCTACAGTGTAACAGTTACCACCTCATAAAATGAAAATCGATGCCGCAATCATAGTAGTGAAGCACACACAGAACACTGACTAGGACACTACGATACTCGACTGAAATCTGCAAATATCCTACGGGGACCCTATCTAGTTGAATCCCTATTTATGGTCGTTATCTTGTCTCACATCCAACTTTGCAAACACAAGCACAGTACCACATATCCCATCATTGCATGATGGGGAAAACATGTACATTTACATCTGCACTGCATGGCGGTGCTGCTTTATAAAAGCGCCCGACCAAGACAGAAGACACCCTCTCGTCGCAAAACTAGCATGATGACGTGGTACTGCACAGGATTGTGTCAGAGTATGCTACATGACTAACAAACATAAACGTCCCACCCCCTATCTAGCTCAATCCCTATTTATGGCTGTTATCTTGACTCACATCCAACTATGCAATCACAGGCACAGTACCACATATCCCATCATTGCACGATGGTGAAAACATGTACATTTACATCTGCACTGCATGGCGGTGCTGCTATTAAAGCGCCCGACCAAGACAGAAGACACCCTCATCGCAAAACTAGCATGATGACGTGGTACTGCACTGGATTGTGTCAGAGTATGCTACAAGACTAACAACCATAAACGTCCCACCCCCTATAATACCCCACCCGCTACTCTGGGACAATGTTAGATAATTCTAGCCTAACTCTTCAACTAGTAATTTAAGGGAAAGATACCTGATACCAGATTCACTTAACCACATCTTGGTTTGATTGATTCCACATCTTTATTTGTATTGAATGTGTTGAATGGCTGCCTTTAATTGATTCCTGGGAGGGCGAAGTTAGGGCGCATCCGGCCCTCTTGAGAACTTGACCCTCAACCTCCCTTTGTAGTGGGGTTACCATTCAATACATAATTGATGCCTTCCAATAATCGATTGTTCATGTTTGTTTTTGTATTTTTCAAAAATTCATCCTGTTGAAACAAATGAAACTTGAGTTTAGCTTGTATTTTCAATTTGTTAATAATTATTGCTATGCATAGGCTAAATATTTTTATGATATTAAATAATAGTCTAATATTCACAATGTTAAGATAAAACCCTTAAGCATACTCATCCAATGAGTTTGTGAAGATAACAAGCACTTCAATATCTCCTAAGATGAAGGGTAAAGTTTGGAATAATTGAACCAAGTAAAAACCTGCTTCACTTTGAATTGATTAAATAAAATAAAGAACCATAGGATTTATTGAATGAATTGTTAGATTAGCACAGGGAAATGGCTGGATAAATTTCATGAAAACTATTTGTGAAAAACTATTTGTATTGATGAATGGAATATAACGAGATCTCAAATCAAAATCAAATCAACTAAGAGTAAATGAATATTAAAGTTTGGAATATTTGTTGAGAATGACGACTCCATATCGGTTTCAATAACTTCGACCAATTTGTGAAGTAGACTTCAGATATCAACCATACTCAAATGTAAAGAAATTTGAAAATTTTAAATAGTTCAACTGATTAGAAAATATTTAAAACTTTAATATTATTCACTTTGAAAATAAATAAGATCAACTAACCTCAATAGTAGAATTGCCGGATCAAAAACTTTACAACTTAAACTGTAGTATAATTTGCTTCATTTAACCACCAAATTATGAAGTTGAACACTGGTTATAATTGAGAGCTTCACTGTATTAGTTTAAAAATAGACTGTAGTTGAAAGCACTCGTAAATATTTCGAAAAATTCAGAAAATAATTCGACCGCTGTTAACACTACTGGTTACGAAGCAGAAATGAAGTGTGAGCATGGATTTCACAGCTGATACTAGCAAGTCAGCTGATCAATCAGTGATGCCAAGATATTATATTTGCATAAAACATTCAACAATCGATAAAATAATTTATCTAGTTAATATGATAAAATTTTCAATTATCAATTTGCTTATTGTAATAATTCGAAAATCAATCTGATAGTCAGTCTTTCGTATCTTTCGTAAGACTTCGAATCGTTCGTCAGCTTTTGATACAGTATGATCGATATTGTTATCGACCGGGAATTTCAAATAAATATTGACTATTTCTAGAATCTTTGAATTCTTTAGATTTTTAGCTGTCCGCGGGTGAAGAGACAATACATTCAGGCATCTTTGCTCAAAAATTTATGATTTTATTTGCAACCAGTTGTGAGATAATTCTGTCCCAAAAATTTCACCTTTAGGCACCCATCAGGGGCGGATTAAGAGGGTGGGCGGGGGTTTTTTGCGACTTATCAAAAACTAATATGTATAGGATTATAGTTTCCGCAGTTTTATAATTATTAGAGTAAAGATACGTTAGTATTATTTTGTAACAAAAATGAGGATTTAAATGGTTATATTTTAAAAAGGAACGTAGAAAGCATTGCTTCTGCTCAACGTCGGCAGTGCCGGTCCCAGGAGGTTTTTTGGTACACATGCGAGCCGTGGATTTGGCGCAAATATATATAGCAGCGGTGCCAGGCCATCCAAAATTTTTAAACTATTCATACAATATTTATTCTCAAATCAAAAATATTTATTTAGCATTGTACGATACAACATGAACAGTGTCAATATAAATGAAACATAAACAAATTTTTGCTGGAAAAACAATTATCTCTCAATATTGATAGTTTAAATTTATTTATTGTCCAATTATTGATGGTTCAAATCTGAACAATAACTCCTAAAATATTCTAATTGCAGTTGCAATGTTACTGTCTTCTTGATCACAAAAAAGTACCAATGAGCAGAGACTCACTAATATTATAAAAACCTCTTCAATTCAAGTTCAGATGCCGTTCCTTCCTTTTGTCTGATGCTCGTTGGTAGTATGGTAGGCTCCCATGCATAAGAGGGTCTTTTGGTGAAAAACCTCTATCAATAAAATGCTGCTGAGTACCATGAAATTATTAACATATTATTTCGAATCCATAAACTGGCTTCAAATCTCAATGTATCCAGATGGACTATTGAGTCTGTTCGTTTCATACTGAGATTTGTATTGAGGTTGACAGGTTGTTACATACTTTTCATCAGTGTGCGTGTTTTCATTTTAAAATTTGCTCATCTCATGTTAACTTGAACTTTTGTTGTGATTTACACTGGAAAAATACTTAATTTTATAAAAATATCACATAATTTTAATATTTATGTAAGAAAAACGTTGTAGTTTTAGAGCCTAGATTTTCGGTTTTTCACTCTTAATATTGTTCAAAATTTTCAGGAGGCCCCGGACCCCCCATGCCTGGGGTAATACCCCCAGACCCCCCGGAACTGACCTTCCTAAACCCCCAAAACACAGACCTTAATCCGCCCCTGAAATAACATTGCTTGTTTTATTTCAATGACGTTTTCAACTAATAAGGTCAGTATGGTGTTAGTGCATGATTACACCTATGTTATATAAAGGCGTATGTAAAGGCTTCTGAAAGGTATCTTTCAATTTGGGTTTGGTAGTTTGTCAATATTCTAAATAATCAATATTTTTTAAGTAAATCCCTATAGTTATTATTTAGTTGGGATTTAGTAGTTTTTGTCAATTCTCAATAATTGAGATTTTTCAGTGAGTCCCAAGGTATTAACATAGTAGACCAACTCTAGTTACTTGGATGGCATTTAAGAGTTTTTATACAAGTCTGAACTTATTAAATTCACGTAAGATATGTCTTTCAAAATTATTAATTCCAAGAAGCTTTTTCGATCTTTGTGATGTTGATTGCCGAAAAATTTTTAATTTTGAGATGATCTTTTTCTATTTATACCTTTTTTGATCTTTAGAAACTATCCAGTTCCTCGGATTCTTTTTCAATTTAGACTGGTCCCATCTTTTTAAACTTCATTTCTTCTTTTTTTCTATTCTGAAACTGATTTCATCTTACCATGAATTTTTCTATGTTAATAGCCGAACCACAGTACTTTCTGCGGATGAAGTGGATACTGACTTATCGCCTGGACTCGGACTCGGACTAGGATCAGCACTGGGACTAGGCGGACTAACAGCAGCTGTCGATCCCAGTGAGCCCATCTACACGGATCCGTCTCTTTTTGAGCGCTCCCGCAGTTTGAGAAGCATCGCTGTCTCGCAAGCTGGCCACAATCACCAATGACGATGGTCTTCAATACTTTCATGGACACAAAACTTCACTGTCTACAAGTAGAGAGCTTTATATCGTCGAGTTTCAACACAGGTCGAGGCTGGAACATCAGTTATTTCAACGCTAAATGGAATTTTTTTACCTTGAAGTTTGAAATCGCCTACCCTGTGACCTGAGATCTTCTGGAAGCCACCCCAGAACATGTCCTCACTCTCTTACTTGTATTTGATTTTTGAAAATAACCGCATTCATTCATCGACAAAAAAAGTCATTGAATGATTTTCAACAATTGATGAGAATTTCAGAGGATCAGGTACAAATCCTATAATAGTTATATTTCTTAGTAATTATCCCAGCACCATCGTAAGGTGAATGTTTGTTTGATAAGTGTAAAATAATAAATTATCATTATATTCAATTGCATGTTTTTTTGGTTTAAGAATAGTTGACATACGCGGATGGTGATAGGGGGTGTTGTCGAAATTATTTGATCACTCCTCCACCAATGGGATTCGTTTTCAAAACAAGGCCGTCAGATTGTATAATTTTCAGAAGATTAAAGAAAAAAACAGAATTTTTAGTCTAGGTTTTATCAATGTAGTTGCAATAATGGATATGGGAAAGCAATTCCGGTCCACCATCCGCTTATGTCAGTGTTTAATTTGTGTTAAGGTTTAATTTTATATTCACATTATTTTTATTATGCTTAGGTTTTTTATCTTATGCTGGTTACTTTTATCGTGATTACATCAATCGTGATATTAGAGTGTGAGAAAATAATGTTGCATGTAACTAAAAACTTCCTTGGTAAGTCGGTTGTGGAGAAACAAAGTACCGTGACAATATTAGATTTCATAGAATATTGAACCTGGATCAGTTTAATTCCCAGACAGGTTGAATCTGTGAAAGTTCTATGTTCGACAAGAACAAGAAAGGAGGTACCCAATGGTAGCCTACGTACTTCTTCATACTTCAAGTGTGCTCCTAACGGAGTGGTAATTGATCAGTGTTATTCGAAATTATTCAGAATAAAGTTCAAAGTTATAAAGAATACTCTGTCATTTATTCAGATTTCAGGACTTCTATTAACGAATATTAATGCATGATGTAATTCATCAATACTGACATTAATTGCAAATACAGATTTTTAATATTCATCCAAACACAATTTCTGACATCATCACAGAATGATGATTGGCAAAACCGAAACTGTTTTTATTAATATTTAAGGAGAATACTACATCAGCTAGGCTACTAGTTATTACAGCTTCAACTGTTGTAATGTATAGAATAATTTATTGAACCATTATAGAACAGTAATTTTGTAACTCTAATGATAATTCATCAAAAAAATTAAATGAATGAAAATTATTTATCAGGTAATTAAGCACATACTGAAATGAGAAGTCTCCTCTCTTTTATATCTTATTCGATTATTGATCTCCAAAAATTGAGTACACTACAACAATATTGAGTACTCAGTATTGCTAAGTGATGAAATTAATCATTCATGTTTTGTGCTTGGCAATTTTTCAGAAGTTTTAATTCGATTCCATGAACCTGTCAGTGATATTTTTTCTAATTCCTCCATTAACGTCTTCATCCAGCTTTTAATGTTATTCAAGTTCAAATCACAATAATTGTGATTTAATCTCCAAATTCGCCTCTTGAAATCAAACAAAATAATTTATTCTCGAGATTATTGGATTAAATGCTAGAAAATGTAGAACAATTATTGTTGAATAGTGATTTCCCATGACATTACTGAAACTAGAAGGTTATAATTTATGCGATGTGACGCATAGTTATATTGGACGGTACGCTACTTTGTATTCACTGAGGTGAAGATTAAGAATTTTTTATGATAGATTTGTGAGGAAGTTTTTAAATAGGTATTTTCTATTATCACCTTCTATAATTATTAAAATTTGTATCAAATAATAATATCTTATTTTCCAATAAACTATTTCCATCGATTATTTATTTGTGTAATTATTTATTCAAAGCTGCAGGCCCTTCAAAACGTTTTTCTCCACAGCTTTCACAGTCGCTAGAAATTCTATTCTTCCATGATGAGAGAAAATTTCATTATTTTAATTTCAATTTTTTTTAATATTCTGTTTTTCATTAATACAGTAGTAATATGGCAATGATTCACTGTTAAAGACAAATAATATGCTCTTCTAATGCCGTATCGTAGTGTTTCGACAAGCTCATTATAAGAATTCAAGTGATCTTCGAAGGCGTCAAGTAACTGTTTTGAACTAATTATCTTAAATTTCTATAAAAATTTTAATATTATATATAATTCGTGAATTTTATTGATAACCCAAACATTTTCAAGATTTTATTTAAAAAAATTGAAGTTAGTCAACTCGAAATTGTTTTATGGCAGTATTATTCAAACCCTTTGCTTAAAAGTTTTATCGATTATCATATTAGTAGGCTATGTCTAATTGATGAACTTGAAAAAAGAACGTCAAAAAGTTATTTGATCGGTTTCACAGACCTCAATCAAAGCTTAATCTATGATTGAATCTAACGAATGACCAACCTCTGTGCAACTATAGTCGATTGTCTTTTCTCCATCATGTATTTACAGTTTAAAACTTGACATTCTAAAATAATATGACTGCAAAACAAGAGAATAAACTTCAATTATTTTCATATTAATGTATTTAATAATGTATTCAACTGAACTTCACACATAAATTTATCACAATAATTACGATATGTCAATAGAAACAAATATTTTATTTGTGAATCATCTTATTATGGAAATTATTAGTTTATTTCAGAAAACCTTTGGATAGAGGACTTTATTTACTAGGAGAATGGGAATAAACTAATGTACAATTAGATGGATTATTTAGTAGTTGGTAAATTATTTCATACGTTTGAAATAATGTAGTCTTTAAAAGAACAATACATAAAATGTTCACTTATTTGACATCCAGATCTTCAAGTATTTCAATAATTATGTAATCTGTGATTTGAATCGTATAATTTGTTTACATCCATGCTTGTTTTACAGGACTGTAATAAGAAGCTTTTATGACCACTGATATTAAGCAGAGCTTTTGATGTAGGCTATACCCTGATTTTTTTATTTAACTTGTTTGATGAATAATTATAACTTAGACCGCTGACGTGTTAAATATGATGAATATGAATTAATTTAGGCAACCGCTTCTTCGCGTTCATAGTTATCGTCATCGAAATCATCATCATCTGCTACTGATGGCTCTCCAAGAGCGTGAACAAATTCTGTAATCACAAAAAATATCATAAATATGATTAGAATGGAATATTATAATAGAAGTTCAACAGAGATTTCTAAGAAAATTTTATTGCGAATTATTCATCCATTCACTAACAGAAAATATAAACATTCATTTCATCCGTTCGAACAGAAATATAATTTCCTAAACAAATGTTCCATATTGCATCTGTAGATTGAATCTATGTTGAGTTGAGTCATCAAATCTGTAGAAAATGATTGGTACATGATTTGAGGATTCACTCTTTCAAGACTGCAAACGAATATGGTCTCATTTAAATATCTAATAGAATAATAAATTGAAACAATTCAATTTCAATTCAATCTTTATTGCCAAAAAGTAAAGAAATACGAAAATAAAATCAGTAAAACACTATAAATAATATAGAAACTTAAAATTATGAGAAAATATAAAAAACTCTTGGCATTACCCAGCATAGGAAACTACTGTCCTGTTATCCTATACTCAGTCTTCAGACTAGAATATAGGTACCAACATTTCTCACATTATTTTTCATTTCATTTATTCACACACAATTTCCAAAAACAATACAATAATACAGCATATAAATACAACACAAAATTGGAAAAAGTGATAAGGTGACCTCATTGGTAATCGTTGGTGATCCATTATCATAATAATAAAAATATATTTAATTTGTTTTTCATAAATGAATAAATATTATAATAGAAGTTCAACAGAGATTGACACAATAATCACTCGAATCATCTGAGTCGATAAGAGTTTTTGTTCATAACAGATTTGAATCGGCACAATAGGCTATTGCCTATACCAATTTCAGCAAAGTTCATTTACAGATATTTTGTGACCAAACTTTCCAATCTGATTGTCAGCTATTCAAAACTTATGCTATAAAGAATAAAAAGATGAAAATTAAAATTATGAAATCTCACCATAAAAGTCGATTCTGCCATCACCATCAACGTCCACTTCTTTAATCATGTCTTCAACTGAAACAATATAGGCTAATTAGTCAAACAATAAGCATACACATTATTAATACATATTTAATCTCTTTTTAACATTGTAACGTCTTCCATAAGATGTTACAACAAATCTAAAGAAAAAAGAAATAAGGAACGGAGCTTATTGTCTTTCAATAAATGGGAATTTTTTGCAAACAAAAAAGAATTCTGAAAGTCACTAAAACTTTGGGATGATGCGGTGATCAGTTCCGTACTTAGATCAAACAAATATAATAAAACTAGTATAAAACAAACGTTTCAGTTGTATATCAATGGTTGATGGTTGAAAACTCTATCTCTGAATAAAAGTTAGATTAATCATACATCCTTTCCATTACCCACGCACAAGCCAAGAGTTTATCTGGGCATCACCACAACAACAAAAAAGTACTAAACATTATCATTGCAGCAAATGAATCAGACACTATTATCTTCAATTATCATTCTTATGGGAGTGAGTTGAATTCAGCATAATCAAAAATCAACAACCAAAAATGCGTCATTCAATACGGTACACGTACTTTCTTCTTCTGAGAGATCCTCTCCAAGACATTGTAGAACAGCCCTCAGATCAGAGGCAGTAATATAACCACGATTGTGTTTGTCAAAAATCTGTAAAGGAAAAATATTGTTAAATTCTTAGACACAATTCAGAGTTAAATCCTTATAAACCAAACTGATAATGAAAATTGAAGGAGTCAAAATTGCAAAAGACTCACCAAAAAGTTAGAGTTTATAGATAAACAATACTTATTAAGCCCACGCAAGATTGGCTTGTAAAATAGTGACAAATTTGTCAAATCTTTCAAGATCTTTGCACTCACCCTGAATGCATCCCTGAGCTCTTTTTCTTCTTGGTCGGCGGTTCTTTCAGTTGTTGCTCCCATGTTTGAAACGATCTCAACAAACTCCTCGAAGCTGAAGTAACCGTCACCTGTAAAAAAATAGGCCGAATTATTGATAAAATTATAGAATTTTAACTCTAGTTGAACTAACAAATCAAAATTCGCAATAATATTGCTATGAAGATTGAAGGACTGAAGGTCCTTTATTGATACTGGAAGATTGCAATAAGAAACGTATACTATACATATAGACCTACAACAGATTAAAATATTTGAAGGTTGATATAAGTGAAATTGTTCAAGTTTTATAAAGTACCACACCCTTTATGTTTAGTTAAAGTAACCAATAGCATAGGTTCAGCATTAATGAGAGATATTTCCACAAGCACAAGATATAGTACAAAACTGCGATGAGCATACAGGTTCAGCATAACAAGGTAAAAATACAGGTAAATGTGAATCTACTTTTGGAATTTCAGTTGAATCACTCGTATTAAACTAGCCTATTTTCTAAATATTATAATGATGTAAGTGATCTATAACTAGATTTAATGTAAAACTTTAACTTAAACCGTTAACAAATCTATGAAACGTGTAATCAGTATGAGTACAGATTAGGTACCGTACCTACAATTTATGGTAAATTTATCAATACTGTAACTATTTATATTATAATAGAAATTTATTTTATTCAATCATTCAATAATCCTGGCTAATCTTCAAAATATCTTATACTGTATAATGTGAATGAAATCTATCATGAGATGAAAAAAAATTATTTCTACAACATTGCTAGGCCTATCAATTGTAATGAAATGACTCTCATTTTATTCTTTAATTTTGGTGGTGTAGAACAAATCTAATTTTAGCAATATAAGGTACGGCACGGTAATTAATTTTCCTATTAGTATTCAAATTTCCTAACTTCTGCTTCTATTTCCTTAGACGGTATCAATTCATTAGCTATCTTAAATTGAATGGAATACACACACACACACAAACACTGGTGTGAGCTTACCATCAATATCAATTTCCTGTAGCATTTGCTGCAGTTCTTCCTCCCTGGCAAATTGTCCCAAGCTTCTCATCACTCTTCCCAGTTCCTCCTGGGTTATACTGCCATCTCCATCCTTGTCAAATAGGCGGAAAGCCTCTCTAAACTCTAAAAAAAATTACAAAGGATAATAATCATTTTAATTTGGAATATTACGATAATGCCGTACATTTTATTTCAGTCAAGATGCATAGGAACTCTCTGAGAATATTTCTAGGCAGTGAAAATAAACCACTAGAGAAACTATGACAAACCGTAGTTGGAAAAATGTGAGAAATTTGCTTTGCATGGCATTCTTTATCTCGATAACAAAGCATTTCCAGAACTTTTTGTGTAGATTTTCTTCTAACTTTGATGAGTACAACTACACCTAAAAGATTTTATTTCATGTATTCATCAATAAAAATTATATTTTACAGTACCATAAAGTATAATCCCTGCTTGAATGATTATTAGTCCGTGTGCATATAGAAGTTATTATTGAACAAGAAACAGAACTATTGTACAAAGTAAAATCATCCATATATTGATTTATTGAACAAAAAGTCATTTGAATCATATCAAAAAACAAAAATCAATAAAAGTTGTTAGCTCTTAGCCCATTATCCTTCAAACTCATTACCGGACTAATCTGATTTTATAACTGCTCATGAGAACATCATCAAAATGCACCTGGTACTATTAACTATTTGGTAGAACATTATTACTACCTATGTGAAATCGGTCTCACAACAAAGCACAAACTTCATACAATATTTATTCACACTTTACAAATTACTACAATAACGAATTGACAGACCTTGCCCTACACATGTTGGTGCAGCAATTTCAATCATACCATTGGAGTACAGTTAATGAGTATTGACAGATCCTGCATCATGTATGAGTGCAGCAATTTAAATCAGATCTTTGTAGTACAGTAATGAGTATTGACAGAACTGCCTCATATACATGAGTGTAGTAATTTAAATCAGACAATTGGAGTACAGTAACGAGTATTGACAGCAACTGCCTTTCATGCATGAGTGCAGTAATTTAAATCAGACAATTGGAGTACAGTAATGAGTATTGACAGAACCTGCCTCACACATGAGTGCAATAATTTGAATTAGACCATTGTAGGCCTAGTAGGTACAATATGAGTACAATACCGTATGAGTATAATTTCTAATAGGTAATAGGAATATAATGAGTAATTGACTGACCCTGCATTTGGGTTTTGGACAGAGGTAGCCGATTATGTGTGTAGGAGGGAGGGGGACGTTGTTCAACATTAGTGACAACGTTAATGCTGGAGTTGACGTCAGTGACATTGACGTCAGTGAAAGATGTGGGCATTGTGACTGTAGTTGGCGTGTGGACAGGTGTCGGCTCATCATCAACGCGTTGTTCATTGGCACTGCCACCCTGATCGTCATCACCTCCACTAACTGGACTGTTGGTTTGTCTTGTCTGAAAGCAATCACAAAATATTAATAGTTGAGAAGTAATTACAAAGGGATAAGCATTGATACAAATTGAAATGAATTATGGAAGCAGATTTGTAATATTACAATGGAATAATCATTTATACAGATTGAAATAGATTATGGCGAAGCAGTTTTATAATTAATAGGTATTGTTTTTTGGAATCCAAGCAATTGTAAAATATTAATCGTTAAGAAATAATTACAATGGAATAATCATTGACGCAAATTGGAATTGGTTATGGAAGCAGTTTGATAATAGGTCATATTATTCAAGTTTGTTTTGTCTGAAAGCAATCATAAAATATTAATTTGATAAACGAATTAATTCTCATACAATTAGAAAATCGGTTGGCCGGAAGGCCCTTTATCTTTTAGAATAATCTGAAAACAGAATTTTCATAAAATACTTTTTATGTCGTTGTTTCAAATCGTTTGTTTTCAGATTAGTTTTTAGATTGGTGGTAGATTTGACAAAGTGAAATCAGAACCCTCATTTGGAGTTGTACAATGCATGGATGGCTTTCAATAATTATAAGCACTGTCAGAGCACTTATAATGTCTTTAAATTTGACTATCGTTTATATTTTTTCTTTTTACTAAATAATTAATTTTGTGTAAATCGCAACAAGTTTGTCGTGGCCATTCAAATGTTCAAAAATCAAAGTTGGAGCTACATAAACGACAATATTATTAATTTACCTATTTTATTCTACCTACTTTGTTCTTCACATTTTTAATGCAATTGGTTCGAATATAGTTTCCTAGAAAAGCTTTCAAGAAAACTTTTATTAGAAAACTAGAAAAGCTTAAAAAAGAGTGAAATCCATTTTGAATGTTATTATTGTTACGCAACTGACAATTATAATTGCCAATATTCTCTATTATGATAAAACTGAATTATTACATTTAATTGAACTATCTTCAATCAAATTGTATTATTGTATCATACAGGTATATTATACAGAGTCCATCCTAAAAGTAATAAGCCTTGTTGAGAAAAAACTAGTTTCATTGATCGTATCAGTACAAAACCTTATTAATAAACTTCAAAACAGACACCTTTATCAATAAATTTCTGGACAAGAGTCTTCCAAGCCATAAAGGCGTAATGAGCCTAAATGTATATTATTTTTGTAAAATGGAATATAAGTTAATTTTGTTCACAGAGCTATTAAAAATTTTGTTTGCAATAGGTAGTTATCACATAGATGATATTTCATATAAAATTAAACGTTTTATGGTAGTTATTTTACAGTGCAGTGATGAGCATCTGAAAAATTGTAATCAAAATTATGTATAGCGTATAAGGAACAATTATTCTGAATCCTATTCTCTCCAGAAACATATAAGAAAATCAAGTTGTATTTGTTGGGTTTCATCATATGAATCAACTATAGAAATTCATTGCGTATGTGAAGGATTAAGTTATTTGAGACCCTGTTGCATAGAAGTTCATCTCAAAGCCTAATGGTTGAGTTTGGCCACACCCAAAGTTAGATGTTGAATGAAAGTGGCTTCATGTTTCTGTTGAGATTCGCTTTTGACCTCCTTATCCTTTTCAGAGATATAAACTTGTTGCTAAGCTTTTGGGGGTGGTCTATTAAGCCTCCCTTTCTTTACCCTCTGTTTTCATCCTTTCTTTTCTGATCCTTTCATCTCTCTTTCTCTTTCTATCCCTCCTTCCACTCTTCTCCCCTCTAATCTCCATCGTACTCCTTATTAGATCACGCCATCCCCTACTTACTTCCAAGATTAACTGCATTGCTTCAACGATAATTCTCTAATATTGCCTGCACCGAACATTTCCTCCTCTTTCTCTCTTCACTCCTTCTCTTTGATCTCCCTCTCTCTTTTCTTCCGCTTTTCTTTACTTCAGCAATTAATTATTTTCATCAAATATTGCTACTTCTCGCAGTAGGCCTACTTCATCATCCGCTTTACTCCGCTTTCCTTCGTCTGCAATTTCTTATCGTGCTCTCTACATTTCATCTCTTTTCTCTTCAATTTTTCCCTGATCGCCATGAAAAACATCATCTATCTCTCTTAAAATTTCATTTGGGATATCCTCAAATTACGTGTAATGGGAGAATGACCTATTCTACTCATCATTGAAACTTTTGAGCTAGAAATAACTTTTCAACAGCTGTTTCATAGAAGGAGTCGATGAAATTTTTTATACCTTATCTGCTACTTCTAGTCATTTTTCATCCTTAAAATGTTTTTCATAATACATTCTTACTTAGACATATAGGGTTACAAACCTATCAGTTTCTTCCCACATGGTAGAAAAAGTGGAAGCAAATTCAAGTAGAAAAGCTGGGTGTTAATTGATTATTCACTATTCATTTATGTGTTTATGAAAATCATCTATCATATTATATTTAATGTGCCTCTGTGCCTGAAATTGATAAGCATTACCGGTACACTAATACTTTGTAAGAAAATTATATTATTATTCAATAATTGTTTTAAAAATCAAAATCATGCATTATATTTATGTTATTCATTTTGAATTATTAATAGAGAACAAAAAAAATTGTAAGATATTAAGTATAATTTCAATTGTCATTGTAACAAGACTCGAATAATCTTCACAGCTTTATCGATCTACAAACCGCAGTTTGACAATTGACTTGAATGTTACATTCTTGGCAAAGTCGTTCTCTGAAAGTCTGAAGGAACGACTTATGGTGTTTATTTCTGAAAGATTCTTCTGTCTCGTTCCATTAATATAGGCCCAACCTCTGCTACATCCAGCATGATGAATTGCATAAAGGGAATGAAAAGAATACTCGATAAAACAGTAGAGTTTTCTGCTTCTAAAAGCGCATGTCACAATACAAAATAATTCTAAATCCTCAAACTAAGATGAATTCATCGAATAGAGACATATTGTTATATCTCCTTCTTCATATTAATTTTATCATGACTACTCTTGTTATCTTGCTTACTCTTTATAAATAAACATTTTAGTTCGATCCTACAAGTACTCAACTACTTACAAAAACATATTATTATTAATCTGATTCCTATTCAATAATTCTCTTTTGTTGATTATTTATTATTAAATAATCATTCAAATAATATATAAATAATTATTTATTATTAATTAATAATCAACTTAATAATGATTAATTATTTTAATCTTATTTTTTTAAACTTTTTTTTGTATGATACATGCCTACTACTGGCGAATAAATGATATTCCAAACACTTCAGCCCAATCTGAAACCATTGAGAAAACGTGATCTGATTTCTACTTATATGTTTCTCTATCAAGAGTGAGTGGATGATTCCAACTCATTCTCTATGATACTGAATGAAACATGTCCATATTCCAATACATGTCTAATTCTCAACACAATGATATGAATTGATCATTGACTTCTACATGAATTGATCATTCAATTCATGTAGAAGTTCATTATTAGATCAATTTTAGACCATTGAGAAAACTTGATCTGATTTATATTTACTGATTCTTTATTATGAGTAAAATTTTCCAACTTCTTCTCCATAATAATGCATTAACAGACCTATACTACTGGTAAATAAACAGTATTCCAAAACACTTCTATCATCTTCATACAATTATATTCTTCAAAACAATGACAATTATTTTATTTAATAGATAGGCCTATTCAACTTGAGATCGATTTTATAGTATAAGGGAAAGGTGATCTTATTCCTATTTATTTATTCTCTTTCAAGAGTAAAAAGTAAATAAATAATATTCCACAACTCTTCTTATTCTCAACGCAATGATGATCATTTAATTCATGTAGAAGTTCATCAGATTTTTGAAAATGGAGAAAATTTGATCTGATTCCTACTATTCATTCTCTTTCAAGAATGATCTTTCCAACTTATTTCCTAATATGAATAGTAGCCTACTATGACCTATAATAGGTAAACACTAGTTCTCTAGTGAAAAAATTATTCTGCATCAACACTTCAATGATTCAACTGTTGTGGTTGTATATGTATATGTTTGACTTTGAGACCACAGAGTAAGGATGGGGATGAAGTTATCAAGCGATCTGTTTTTTAATATTTAATTTATTGTTGTCTTACCATGATACTGCGTATGTGGCTGACAATAGGCGCTGGTGACAAGAACCGGCCAATAGCTGAAACAATGTTACCTTCCAACTTGATGGAGTAAACACCAGCTGCTGCAAGTTGAGAAGGCTGATAAGAAGTGATACGGCACAGCTTCCGGCCAAGACTGTTGCTGAGTGCAAGCGAGACAGAAAACGCCAGAAACAGACAGAGCGACCATGTCCTGCGCATTATCCTGCGCTCACCTTACATCCGAAAGTCATTCAATAATTTAGACCATGCGCGTTTCAACGCACCAATCGCGATAACATCGCGATAAAAAACGCCGCTGCAAAATATTAGATCGCAATTGAGCGCTGTTTTTTATTGGATTTGAAGCGGCGGCGACGTTCAATCCTGTTGCAGTCAGTGGTGTGAGTTAGAACAACTCCCCGCTCGCAAAACACTACATTGATTAATATTCTCGTTCCGCAGCCCAGATTACATGTTGTTGCTGAAAACATCGCTCATTTTAATTCAAAATCAATAAAAAATAAAGCTTTACTTTCAAACAAATAAAACTCCCGTACGAGGTAATAAGTTGTTTGAGTACCTACTCTAATTGTATTAGTAGCTCTGGTTCAAAACTAATAAATGATTCATTTCATTCTCAAACAAAACAATATCTTATAGGAAGACTGAGATGTGTTGGCTGTTATATAGTTTAATGCTTGATTTGGTTTCTTGAAATTATTTAAAACCAATGAACAAAATAATAAAAGCCCTCTCATATGAGGTAGTAGGGTTTGTTGGCACTTTAATTGTATTGGTTCACTGTTGTATTGGTAGTTCATCATATTCATTCAAAATTGATAAATAAATATAAAGCTTTACTTTCAGACAAGAAGTCTCTCATAGTGAGACATAATGTGTGTTGACTGTTATATTATCTACTGGTACTGGTAGTTGTGTTAGCACTTCAATTGTACTGTTGGCTCATACTGGTTTTAAATTAATACAAATAATGATGATAAAGCTTCATTCTCATACAAAACCCTTTCATACAAGTTAATGAGGTTTGTTGGCACATCAATTGTATTGGTCGATCATACTGATTCAAAAACAATAAACTAGACAATAAAGCTTCATTTTCATACCAAAAATAAAAATGAAGAATAAAAATTTTCATACCACTCCTATACAGGGACATGAATTTGTAGGCCTATAGTGTGTTTTATGGTGTGTTATTAGTTGATTTTATTGGTATTCAAGGAGATGCTTAATTAATTTTCATTCAGTTACAAAAGTCTCTCCATCAAATAATTTCAAATTATTGCGGTCTGGAATTTACCATACATTTTTCTAGATATATTTTTGCAGACTATTCTTATAATTAATTAATGTTTACTATATATTGATCTCTCAAGACCTGGCAAAGAAGACTAAAAATCAATCTCATACAAGGTTATAATAGTGTTGATACACAACTTGAAGCTTTACAGCTGCAATTTGAATTCATTGGTACTTAGAAGCAATACCACATTACAATGATAGTTCGACTCTCTTATTGTAATGGAGGATGTGATGATGTGGTAGAAATCAATAATGGAAATGGATATGACTATCTTTGTTCTATAGAAGTCGTCATGTACCTCACCAAAAATATAATAATTCACAAACTCTTTAGTGGATATTAGAATATTAGTCATGGATCATGATTTCAGTGGATCAGTCATGTCATATATGTTCGGAGAATATTATTACAAAACAGCGATGGTCACGTGATGGAACAAGCAGAGAATCAAACAAAACAATTACATGAAACACTCAAATTCTGCATTAATTTACGAACAATTCTTGAAACTAATCAATCCTAAAGTAGATTCATCACATCTCAATGATTGAATATAATAATTTGAGTAGATCTATCTGTCCAAGTTCTATTCTAATTTTAAATGATACCATACTTTTTTAACATAAATTGAAATCAACACATGAACATATCAGTCAATATTCATCAGTAATAGCATATAGACAAGTGAATATTATCATGACATTTCTATTATAGATACTATTCTGATATTGTATTTGGTAATAGTTAACGAACTACATACTATTTTAGTGGTCTTCTCACCTAGAAGAGCCTCTAGTGAAATTGTTGCTAATTTTCTCAATAATAATAATTCAAAATACCGCATTAATATGTGTTAATTGAAAATAGTGCTGTTTCCATCAACATTACTCAATTCTTTGTTCGTCTGACTTTATCAAAAATGTACCCTTTTTTTCCATTTCATTCTCTATTATGTTCAAAAATACAATTCTTTTCAAACAAACATTTTGGGTAGTAATAGAATTGAATACAGACGTCCCTGACTTCTGAAACAAGAGTTATAGGAGCTAACAATGAACATAAAAGTTGCAGATAGGATCATGTATTATTACTCATAGCCCCTACCATAAATTCCAGGTTGGAGTTGGAGGAAGTGATTTATCAAGATAAGTTTGAAGGTGGAAAGTTACATGACAATAAGCTTTGTTGTAAAACTTTTGAAACAAGTTTGAGACCAGTGTACTATTCCTATGTTGGAAGTTCCAGTTTAAAGGGAACTTCATATAAAAGTATCATATTTAGAAAGCTCTTGGATCAACATGATAACAGCATGTAACGCTAACCCTTGACGTTTTCCAACATGTATCATCTGTAGTTTTTATACTTTGAATGATTATCTCAATAAATTGAAGACAATTTATTTCATCCCTTGGGAAGTGATTTCCAGGAATAAAATAATTCATGAAACAAACACAATTTTAAATAATTCTATGAATTATTAAAAGTACTTCCGCAGCTGCAAGCATTAACAGCATAATAAAAATAACTGGAGGAAAATTCACAAAAATACTTTTCACACCAAAATTTGTGTTAAGTAGCGTTTATCTTTAGCTGTCTTCAGAGTATTTTTGTTTTTGCTGCAGTGATGCCCATATAGTGATTCACTTGTGCAAGGGATTATCCCCACCACCTACGTGCACACAGCGAATAGTATCTTATCAAAGTCCTCCTGATTGTATGACAACTATTTGTATTGCACACTCGTATTCGTCTACTATATTTCGTGTCTGATTGTTATATTTCTTTGAAAAATATAAGACTAATATAATGATGATGCATCCAAGATCTTCTATATGACTTTCTCTCTGTTGCCTTCAATAATATTGTCGATTTGAGAGAATTTATGAATACTGTATCAGTTCTTATCATGAGACTTCAATGCTTCACTTTTTTATATCCTCAAAATTTGTGAATGCAACAAACAAAAAATACATTATCTGAAAATAATACATCAATGATAATTATAGTAAAAGTAATGGTGATGAACAAGAAGGGTATTGTCATTAATCAATCCTATCAATTAGAATAATTTCCATTACAACTAATAATAACTTCGGTCTACTGCTAAAAATATTCAGTTTGTATTATCAATATTTTTTAAACTTAGAATTTTTCTATCATTATTATGTTGCAATATAATATTAATAATATACGCTATTATATAATATGATAGTATTATATAATATGATAATATAACTCATATTAATATATTATGAGCTTCAGAATCATTCTATATTTTCAATTTTCACGCTGTTTGAAATAATTTCGCGCTCCAGCTACCTCTTCCACTGCTACCAACACATCAGTGTTGAGCACTCATTCACCAGAACACATCACATCTAGTGAGATTTACATTATATCGCATTTATCGGTTTTATGTTGATTCTTATGGCGAGGATCATTTTTTTATCATGACTTATAATTTTATGCAACGAATAGTCAAAATATTTTCAATTTTTGGCTGTTTGAAATTTCATCTGGCTAGTCATCTCCTCACTAGAAATGTAGAGACAGTAGTGGCTAGCGATCTCTGTTCTTGACTTCAGATTTTGGTTTGATGTTTTGTGTCTAGAGTAGTAGTTATTTATTATCGAACGAAAAGTGCCAACTCTCTTTTATTAATTTTTAATTATAATTGTTTATGACTATTCTACAACTGCCAATGCTAGCGGACTGGTTTTCGGACATTGAAATTTCATCATGAGCTTCAAGTGAGTAGATTATCACGATATTTTACGTAAACTCAGCAGACGAATCATCCAATTGTTGACCATTTAGGTTATTGTCAGACATTTGGAATTGATTCGAAATTAGCCCCTACGTTTATTGACACGATCGTCACTTATGTATTTCTGCTATCTAGTTACACATGTGTATGTTGTAATTACCAATTGACTTACTTCAAATATTCTAATCATGAGTTTCAGAGTCAGGCCATGCTCTCTATAATCATTTAACTGCTAATTGTAATCTTATTAACTTATCATTTCCAGTACTAAACTGATGAAATAGCTTGGGAGGAAATCAGATAAGCATAATAAAGAAACAGACTTGAACTTTTTTACTTGATTTACTTGAATTTAGCAGCTCTATTTCCATGTATCACTTGGACTTCTTTATATTTTTGCATCAGCAATAATATGAGGAAGATCCTCTCATCATGACTCATGACTTATATTTAATAAATTCATGATTTTATATTTAATAAAGTTTACTGTTTTAATTATTCTTTGGTCAAGTTACAACTCATACTATTTATTAGAATGACATCTATTAGAATAACAGCTTGTACTACAGTACTAATGGTTAAAGCAAAGGCTAGAAATGGCGTTTATTAGAAGTGACTATACTGACCGCCAGTAATCATCTTCCAATTGTAGGGATACTATTGCAAGCGTAAACTGTTGTTTTGTGGGACGGTAGGTAGGGACGGAGAATGGATTTGGATATGTTCAACTTGGTGAAGGTCTGTTTAGGCCTTGTGCCCTGGTGGGAATACCTGAATCCTCGTGGTTTGTTTTTAACTTACTCTTTAACAGGGAGCCTCTATTTGATAAGTGATTTGTAGACAAGTTGTAAGTAGACTCATGGCTTGGAAGAATGCAAAGAAAGCTTTTCAGATGCTTCAAGCGGTATTTCAAAGACTATTACTTTCCAAAGTAACATTTGCATTCCATAGTGTGGGAGATGACATATGGAGGAGAGCTTTGCAGAAGATCTGAAAAAAGATAACAAACTTCTTTCTGGATGTCCAAGAACAATAAAAATGATTAGTTGAGTCTTTTGGTTCAATCGGTCTTCTATAATGTTCGTCTTGAGCATCTACAACGAGGAATTGTCAACTCATCTTTTACCCATATTATGCTATCATCTTTTTCCATATTAAGCTTCACCATGACAATGTCCAAAGCTACACTGCCTTCATCGTTAGCAATTTCCTGGTCCTGGAAACACTCCAGACCCCCAGACTCCTGGATCCCCCAGACCTCTCCAATTCCAACTCGGTTCCCTGTGACTTATTTTGTCTCTCCAACTGAAGAAAGAGCTGAAAGGAAAGCATTGGGAGTATTCAGAATTTAGAAGAGTTTTTGACAACATTCCTTGGAGACATTACTGTCTAAGGTCCGGTTGCACAATGGTAAATTAAGGTTGATCTTGATTACTCAATCAAAATCATTAATTGGAGAATACTTTCTTTGTAATCAATTTTCCAAAATGTTGCTGGTTTCGAATTATGTTATTGTAAAACCACTGCCGCCAGCCCATACGACTGATATAATAATTAATTTCTTTTACTTTTATTGTAGAAAAATTTTCATTCCTTTTCATCTTTTTTTCCTAATACAATTTCTAGTAATACAATGCTTTTATTTGATCTCTAGTTGTAATTTTCTTTTTCTCTCTTTGCTTTTTATTATTATATTTTTTTTCACTATTTGCATGCAAATTATTTGTAAAATAAAAATTATTGTTTGGTTTTATAATATTATACATGCTGAAAACGGGTTATGACCCGAAACTGTAATGATTATTTACTTTCAATAAAATTGATTGATTGATTGAATAAGCTCAACATACCTTTGTGTTGAAGAGACTTATAGTTTCAGAGTATCGTCCAGGAATGATGGCCCAATCTCCGTAACAGTATGATGCTGTAAGATGGTATTTTGAAGAATTAGAAGAAATACTGACATGATCAATATTCGAACCAGCAATCTTCCAACCTAACATGTGTTGCAACCTTTACTTGTGTTATAAATATAATCGTATGTAGCTTTTGCGATTCACATGTGTGTTGAATTAATTCCATGCAACAGAGCTTCATCAAAGAGGGATAATTTTGGTTGATGGAGCTCTTCCTCCTTGATAGAATTGATTCCACAAAAAAAGTTATTTTCTACCATCAAGGTACTAGTTGTTGGTAAATAAATAAATTATTCAATAAGTACTCTATTAATGTGAAAATCACATTCATTTTATGAAAAATTAAACTGCAATAACAAGACAATTCTAAATCTCCATAATTCGTTTATTCATTGCATTTGTTTATTTCATTATGGGTCATGCACATTTATGCACATGCTCAGGAGCATTACATAGAATATTCTTCATTTTTATTGACCCTAATTTTTGAAGAAAGATAGGGTTTCATGATTAAATTTATATCAATAAAAAGTATTTTTTTGGCTAAAGTATTCTGTGAAAATAATCTTTGTTGAACGGTGAATGGAGATACTACGAACAGATTAGAAGTCACGAGTTTAAGAAGAAAGATTTCATTGTTCTATTTTCTTTGCTGGTTTGAGAGTCTTGAGTTTTGTTTATTCCTAGCGTGCTTTATTCAAAATCAATGGATTGCTTTTCAGAGATAGCAGAATTGTTGAGATTAGTGTGATGTATGGTGTTTACGCTATCAATAATGAGGAATTTGAAACGTTCAAGTATTCAACTCTCAAGTACCTTCTCTGGCAATTATCAAGATCAAAGGAAGTTGACGTTAATTTTTAATCATTGATTATATAGAACTATAGTTTATTATTAATTGCCTGGAAGCCACTGCAGTACATAAATAAATTTTTCTTCAGTTTATTGATGGAAGAATAATATTGTATTCCTATTGATGAAGACTATAATATAATTACGTAACTGGAATATAACTCCATTATATGATAACCTATATCTATTATATTAATTTTGAAATATTTTTGGAGCATATTTTTTAAATTTCTTTTTTCATCCATTGGTTTGTAAGTTAGTCTTGCTTATTTTTTTGAATTTCAGGACTCGATTTGTTATTTTCATGACTCTTTTTATTATTTTCGAGGAGTTATGAATCGATTCAACATACTTCTTCTTTCTAGAAGTCTACATTATTAATATTGCAAAAAGCTCCATTACTCTCAATGTACATTATTTTTTCCAATTTTCAATGTAAACTCTATGGATAAAAGACAACCAACCTATATTAATTCAGTTCACTTTCATTACAATAAAAAAATGTTTATTGTAATGAAAGTTACTTTGTACCTAATTTTTTTGTATTAATACTTCTGCCTTGTCCTAATTTGAATCTACGTACTTTACTGATTCAATGTTAGGAGTTTATGATGATTCACCATGATTTTTTCAAACTGTATTTTTAGATACACTACTGATTTCATGAATTATACAATTCATTAGTTTGTAGAGGTCAGTGAAATGTTCGTAGTCGATAATTGACTACTTTGTTGTTTTCAGGAGTGCACGAAATCTACTCAATGGCTTCAAATAAGACCAATTCTGGTTGTGCTCTGGGTCCTAATGTTGATGTTTCCCCTCAAATTGACTGACAAACTCTGTCAGCATGGCTGCACTCTTTGATCCATATGACAGGTCAAGGTAAGCTAACAACAAAAATATCACTATTTTAAAACACTTCTAAGTAGAGAACTTGACTAAAGTTTTAAAAGTTTTTTAAAAAGTGTTATTTTATCAGTAGAAAAAAGTATGTAGCCTATTATATAGGTCAGTAAATAGTCCGAAACAACACAACAGAAATATAATGTGCTTTTTCATTACAAATAGTTAGGCTTTTTAAATTCGAAGTTCGTATGACAGCGTACCTACCCAACAAAGCTCATGTGAATAGATGAAGAGTAAAAGAGTTGCTTTACTTGTTTGATCTAGAGTTGTTTGTAGTAATGGAAAAGAGTTGGTTTACTTGTATACTACTCCACATGCAGTATATATGCTTGTAATCTAAATCTTCTGAGTGTTCTTGAAATAAATTTGTTACATAATTGTTGGGTTGAAGAGGACATCCTTATTCCGGAAAACTTATCCTCATGAATGTTAGTCAATAATTCCTCTTCTTCAATTCATGACCGTTTTTAATTCTACCAACTTAGCATAAGCTTCTTTGAAGTTCGAATTTATATTTTCAGTTCTGGGCCTGTTTTATAAGAATTTAGAAGTCTTGTAATACCGGGAAAAGGTGGACACACTACACATGAATAGCACAGCGTACTATGCAAGAAATTACGGAGTAGTCCTTAGCCGAGAGCGATAAGCGCCGGTCTGATAATCCAAAGGTTCCGGGATCAATCCCAGTTGACAGAACAGATTTTGACCACCAAATGGCCACTCCCGACTGCCTGAAAAGTAGTCGTCATCTCTCATCATCACCCCTCTCATTACCCACGCACAAGCCTAGAGCTCATGTGGGCATCACCCTCAGCAAAAAAATCCATGTCTAGTTTGTGTCCCTCTTTTTTCTATAAATTATTACAGAACTGCAATTTTATTATGAAACTGGCCTTGGAATCTCAAAGTGAGATTCTATTATGAACTATTTAAATAGCTCAGTAATTTCAAATTCTGAGAACCTGACATTTTGAACTAATACATTTTGTTTTTTGTTGAATTTCGTTGATAT
Source organism: Laodelphax striatellus (assembly GCA_017141395.1). Classification (NCBI taxonomy): domain Eukaryota; kingdom Metazoa; phylum Arthropoda; class Insecta; order Hemiptera; family Delphacidae; genus Laodelphax; species Laodelphax striatellus. The sequence continues at coordinate 27,651,335 of CM029544.1, forward strand.
CCTCCCATTTGTTTAAGATTCACAAGTTTTTTAATTTTTGTTGCAGCTGGTACTTTGGCCAAATGTCTCGGCAGGATGCCACCGACCTTCTCATGGGGGAGAGAGAGGGAGGGGTATTCCTTGTAAGAGACAGCGCCACTATCCACGGAGACTATGTCCTTTGTGTTAGGTATGTTCAATCTAATTACTCATCTAACAAAATCAATCCTATTTTAGTCCTTGTTTGAATACTTATTTTCAAAATCCCATTTTCTTTTCATTTTTGATATCTCATCCTTCCCATCACGCATGCACAAGCTTGGGGCTCATGTGGGCATCACCTTCAGCAAATTATAAATTTGACAATATTCCTTCATTGATCATTTTTATTACAGTACTTCCCTTGACAGATAGTTGTTTGTTACGCATGTCACAAGGGTAACGAATATGTAAGCCATTTCATTGTTTTCAAATTGATGGAAAATTAAGTATAGTAAAATTCCGATTATCGGACTCAAATCATGTGGGTTGTCATACCCGGATCAAATTTCGAGAAATAAATACGAGCTGCAAAACAGCTAAGAGTATTTTTAAAAATAATGTACTTTATTGTGATTTATTATTGTTTGTGAGTAGATAATTCATAATACAGGAAATGTTCTTTCTTTGGTTTTTTGTATATGTTTTTCTCGAAAACAGTCTCTTTCGATTAAAATGCAATTATTGGGACTCTCGATTATTCGGATGAGACCCAGTCCCTATGAATCCAGATAATTGGAGCTCTAAGTTACTGAATAGTTATGTATTATGCAACTTACTTCTAAATGTATAAAAATTTTATCAATGTTTTGTTGCAGAGAGGACAGTAAAGTCAGTCATTATATAATAAATAAGGTACAGCAGAGTGAGCAAACACGGTACCGCATTGGAGATCAGACATTCAATGATCTGCCCAGTTTATTAGCGTTCTATAAACTTCATTACCTCGATACTACACCGCTTATAAGGCCTGCCCCTCGTAGAGTCGAAAAAGTTATAGCCAAATATGACTTTGAAGGAAGTGTAAGTATTGAATATTGGAGTCAGTAGTCTAATAGCAGTAAAAGTATGATAATACTAGTATGATAACACAGTGAAGTATTATGCCATTTATTAGTACTCAAATTTTAATTAATAATATGATTATGGAAGGAAATGAGATATTGCAACTATACAGTTGCTGTTAAATCATAATAATGAAGACTTCAGAATGTTAGATGGCATTAATTAGGAATTTCGTTCAATTAATTATAATAATATGATTGTTATTTTCACTTGATTTTATGAATAGTTGTACAAATTATTTACGAATTATTAGTTCCATGATATCAATTTCATTGTGACAAGTTATAGATTATGCATACTACCTGACTTATTGATGATATCACATACTGTATTAATGAATCATATTAGTGTTGTTTGTACATTATTCTTGAATGTAATGATTTGGCGTTTACTCACTAAAATATCCTCGAGCCAAAGGTTGTTTCTCCAAGCATAAATGCATTAGACTCCGTGTCTATTAACTTAAATTTATTCAATAAAACTTCCGTATGAATTTTATTTTATTCAGCAACTCAATTTTAAGAAGTAAATTTTTATTATAACACGTCTTCTATTTAAATTAAATTGAAATAAATTTGAGAAATTCTTCTATTTCCTTTTAAATAGGCCCCAGATTAGTTTTATGTGTGATTCAGGCAGCTTCGAACTGTGTAATGAGATGTGAATGAGATTATAATCTTCTGATTGATCTCTATTCTTCTCATTCTAAGATCTTGCCAGCATGCGAATTGTATTGGAATCTTGGCATATTGTTTTAATGAAATCAACCAATGAATGGTAATTGCAGGACCAGGATGATTTGCCGTTCAGGAAAGGTGATATTTTAACGATCGTCTCCAAAGATGAGGATCAGTGGTGGACCGCAAGGAATGTTATGGGAAAGCAAGGCTCCATCCCAGTGCCATATGTTCAGAGGGTTAGTACTCGTCTGTTTTCAATACTGTTTTCTGAATATTTTAAAACTATTTTGAGCAGTCCACGATCAAATTTCTCATCCAATCCCATTTAATAAAACAACCTTGAACTAACAGCTGATCAAGTACGGTACCCCTACATTATACATGAACTGTTATGATCCGGAAAAATGTCATATGGTTGTCTTGTGTAGGGGTACCTTGCCTAATCAGCTGTTTGTTCAAAGTTATTTTATTGAATGTAATTGGATGAAAAATTTGGTCGTGGTCACATAGCTTTAAAGATTCTAAAATTAATTTTGGTTCGGAAAGTCGTTCTAAGACCAATAGACCGTGTCAGTGGTGACATAAAGAAACAGTAACATAACCTGTAACACGTATAGTTCTATACGCGTTTCTAAAACTGTTTGGAAACCTGTAATGGCGTAGCCTAATGAATATTCTTATTCATTTATTTGATCAAAATATAATATTAATGGAAAGAAAAACCAGTTATGAAACTTGTAGAACTCAATCCGCTATTACAGGTTTCCGAACAGTTCTGTGACGTCACACAATTTTTCCTAAATAAATATCTTTATTGACATAGAACGCCAGAACATTACAATATACTTGATGATCCATATACTTGAATGATATTGATAAGATGCGTAATTGGTTCTGTATGAAACATTTTTGAGTGATTAAATTATATTTAGTTTTTAGTCCCATTTTCACAAAGATCTATTAAACTCAATCTAAAATATGAATCTCAATTATTGACTATGTTAATTCTTGTGCGTGATCGAAGATCATCTATCATCTTTAATTCAATTTTGTACAATCGGTGTGTTGACAGTATTTTGTTGTGTTGACAGTATGATCATCACCACCATCATCATCACAGTCAACAACCATCAGCTCCGCCATTTTCGAGAGACTCGCATTCCCCTGCCGCCTGTCATCAGCCTGAACAACCGGCGATTCGTAGGCCAAACATGCAGGTTCGTATCATTAAAATCACTCATGTTGTCAATTTCACCAACTTATTGTAGTATTTTTTTTTTTTTTAATTTGGTGGATTGTTCAGCTAATTACAGACGAATGTTCTTTGGCTACGCGCAAATACGCTTGTCTGTCTCCAAAAAATACGACTGTTTCTTACTAGAAAAGTAGAAACAATAAGTATAATGTAAATATATTTATTAAAATTGACCATATTATAACACTATAATTCGTAATCAATGTTTATACGAATTCTAACCTAAAAACAGTTTGACCCACTTAACCTACAAATGCTGGATCTCGCAGCTATCCTGTCAGAGCTGAGCGTAACATCATTCGAAAAACAATCATTCGCCATCCACCAAATTAAAAAATACTGCTATACAATGTGTTCGAATCAAATAATCCTTAATTTCACCAAAACTACAGTTTCACAGTAAATAACACACTTAACAATAGATTACAAGGTTATGTAACACACAGTCAATACGTCAGTGTGTAGGTATGATTTCCGGTAAGCCTACTACGCAAATCTATAGTCTATAATGGCCTATATAGTGCAGTAATGGACTATATAGTGGCCTGTATTTAATACTATATAGTGCAGAAGTAATTGTGATCATAATAATTATAAGATTAACTGAAACACAATTATACAGGGTGCGGCAATATAACCTCCGTATTTTCAAATCATAATAAAAAATACGTTTTTTTTCAAAAACCAAATTTATTCATTTCTTTTTTTTAACATGGGAAGTTTTTCTACTTAGTTTCAAAAAGGATATCAGATAAGTGGTGGCTGTGGTTATCGATACACTTTTGGAAGCGAATTCTAAAACTGGCACGGACTCTCTCGAGCATGGCTTGAGGTATGCGCTGAACTTCCTCGCATGTTGCTCGCTTCAGATCTTGCAGATTCCGGGGGCGATGTTTAAACACCTCGGCCTTTAGGTAACCCCCCAGAAGAAGTTGATAAAAGTTGTTGTTCATAATTTCCATTACATTTTTTTGTATACATGAGTAGGAAACGATAATCTAGTGATATGTAATTTAGTTTCTTCTTAGATGAAATTTTTGTGATTTTACTCTTGAATATTGAAAACTCGTTACACTATGTTTTCATGAAATGTTTTCGTCTGTCGATCTTCAATAATTATTATAAACTGACTTCTTATGATTATTCCAGAGAAAGCTTCCTGCGTATGCTCGAGTAAAGCAATGTAGAGTTCCAAATGCATATGACGAAACAGCGCTCAAATTAGAAGTAGGAGATATAATCAAGGTAACAAAAATGAATATAAATGGTCAGTGGGATGGAGAGCTGAATGGTAAAGTTGGACATTTTCCTTTTACTCATGTTGAGTTCGTTGACAACGAAAACAGTGGTTCAGCAGAAAATAGCTAAGTGAACAAATATTTCATGCCATAAATTATTCTATTAGTTGGTGTTTTAAAATTAAAGGATATTATAATAACGATTGTAATGATGTTCAAACATAGCAAATTTATATCTTGAAAATTGAGAAACATTAATTTCACTTCCATTTGGACTGACTACAATTTCGCCTTTCTGCAGAATTTATTATGTTGTACAAACTAATATTCGAGATTAATTAGCTATGAATTTCTAATTATGCTATTGTAAATTATTTTATATGTGGAGTGTGTAAAGTAAGAGAAGATTAATGCATGTACGGTTCTATTTATTTATCTTATTTTTATCTTGTCAATTTTCATTTCGATGAAAGAGGTACAGTGTAATTTTATAGCCAAATTTGTAATGTATAGTCAAACATTTTTGTAAAATATGTTTATAAGGAAATGACTGAAGGCTTTTGCCATCGATTTGTGTCAGAGATTGCAAAATATAAAATCTACGAATGAAATTTAGGAAATGAATCAGTGCCAAGAAGCACAATCTTAGTAGGTAGTCAATAGATTTAATAATTTTGAAAATTGTAGATCAATCAATTCATTAATATTACGCCTAAACTATTATATTGGATGTGCAATTATCAATGCACCATATTATAGAGAGTGATGATTCTTCGTTTGTATCATAGCATCAAATGCATTGCAAGTCTCTGCAGAATTTATTTTACTGAATAGATCCAAAAGTATGTATGTACTTCCATCTGAAATAATATCAGTGCCGTATTATGATATTGATATTATAGATATTAGACTAAAATTACAATAACATATTTACTGTAATTAAATTTCATGATTGCGGGTTACACTTACAATAACTGTGATGAATTAAGTAGGGAAAGAACGTTCGCATAGCTTTAATAATATTAATGATGATTTCCTGTTATGAGTGACTCAACATTTCAGAGTAACTTCTCTCTGTTCTTCACAAAAATCCATCCAGTGTCCTTTAATTGAATTTCTATGTAGTTAGATCTGGCCTTTTTTCGAAATTAATAAATTATCCATAGCTGTAGGATATTATATATGTATTCACTTGTCTTATCCACTGAAGCCTAAGAGCCTTGAAACCCCTTAAGGTATCGGATATTTAAAGTAGGGTATGTTATTATGCTGCCTTCTAATTTTTCTGGTATTCAACTTTTTAATAGGATAAAATCATTTTTGTGTCGTGAATATGTTACTGATAGCCTAAACTTTGAAAACTAGTTTTTAACTATACATTGCTATTGATTACAGGTGTCAGGGTATAGATGAAGAACGTTTTGATGGTTTCTTCCTCAAGTAGAATATCGCTGGGAACTTAGGAACTAGTCAAAATTAGGCTTTTCCAAATTGTATGACATTAAAATATTGTTATTCCATATTCAATTCCCATCCATGTAGCAGCATTATTATAGAATATTTAAATTCGTCAGTCTCCTTGAAGTATACTCTTTTCTAAATGTTCCATTTTTATTTACTTGATATAAATCAAAATTTTATCTTGTCAACAGCAATTATTTTCATGTTTTTAATCAGATTGATCTAAGGATTTTGAAATAATCTATCATATGTGTGAATGAACCCTCTTATATGTTTTCTCTCTTACCAACAATAATTCCTAAACATTTTAAAAATTATTGTTTTGTTTTAATAAATATAATAAAGCAATTTACCGTACAGTATAGTTCCAGTTGATCTCACGTTTTGTCATGGAGGTGACCCAATTGAGTTGATTCTGTTTGCCATGCTTTGAATGAATTGCTTTTTAGTAGTAAATGTTTTCCCAGTTTTTTAAATTGTCATCAGGACTCGACAGGTATGACACACTACGGGTTGAACATCAAAACGTTCTGCGCACACTTTCTCTATCCATCAACACATGCTCAAACAACCTTGGGCTGTTTCATAACTAATACTCCAAACTACTGCACAAGCTTTTGTAATTGTAAATACTAGAGCTAAATATTGGTTTGTAGTTTGTTATGAAGCAATCCCCTGGCAAGAATTTTTGTCTGTGTATCACAAAGCAATTTATAATATAGCCTATTCAAAATGAAATATTAGTTTCAATATAGTAGTTGGTAATTGACATATTCTGCTGTTGAGTATTGTAGAAAATAATATAAATTGGACATAATTTTGAAGATGCACTGTATTCATGTGTTGAAAATGAAATAGATTGAAGTTTCTACAATCAAAACCTTATTGATGTACTTTTATTGAAAAATAAGAATATTTAAGCTGAACTAAAAATATTTCATTGTAATCTTCGGAATGTTGAATCATCTGAACTTTTTCTAATAGCGTTACATAACATAAAGTGTTTTCTTATGTGTTACTTTTGGATGCATTCCGCATTAATTCGCTAATAATATTTGAATTAGCACTCACCAGTCTGTAAATTACATATTAACTTGCCAATTCATACAATTATCTTTCAAACTTTTAAACGGGTTTTCAAGTGTTGAATGTGGAGTTCAGTAATTTACAACAATTGTAATGAATTTACAATTTGCAGTAATGTTGACAGTAATTTACTTTAAATTGTGTCAATGTCAGTTATGTAAACTTGGCACAAGGCTTGTATTCATTTAGTTTTGAACAAGCCAGGCTTCTGTACAATTTTTAAATAAATGTCTTCACTTTCAAAACATACAACGAATATTTGATGAGTAATAATTTTCCAAAGATGAATATTTTTTGATGTAACCTAAATATAATGAACTATTAATATTATGTAATGCCTTGGGATTCAACTCAATGCGCAAATTTCATTGTATTGAATTTTGTAAACTGTATTTGTTTCTTTACATAAGTATATGGCATAGTTAATCATTTTCTTGTAACAATTTTGTGGTGAGTCTCATTGGCAAAACGTTTTTCATCCACAGTGTAATGATGAATTGAGAGAGATTTGTAATTTATATAAAACTACAGTAGAACCTCGAATCTCAAAGTACCTAGATTTTCATAGCACTGAATGATACTTTTAAGATTCTACCCATCGAGGTCCTAATGTGAGAAGTGAAGAATGGACTTTACAATGTGGAAACTATTTTTGGATGTGGTGCAAATACTGTTAGAAATTGATAATAGGATCTGCATTATCTGAGTTGTAGATATGATATTTCTGATTTAGACAATGTACTGTAATATTCATTATTATTATTCTTGTTTGCCTGGCTTCATCGAACTGAATTTATTTAGAACAGCTCCATGGCTGATGAACTCTTACTGCTAAATATTTTCGTCGCTTGGTCAGTTGAAAATACTGTAATACAATGAAATGTTTTCTATCATCGGAAATTGATGCTATTTGAATAAAGCTTTATAGTTTTTGAGGTTTAACAATTATTCATCATTTTATAAACTCAATGAAAAAATTATTAATGTAAAAATTGGTAAAATTAATATAAGTTGTGCCATCCATACTATTAAAACTTTTCAGATTTCATTCAAGTGTGTTTGGATTTTTTGAGACGAATTAATCGTCATCCATTAATTAATTATTCTTCCATGTTTTATCATGTTAATGCTATATGAGGTTGAAATAACATATTGTAATTCTCTTGACGTTTCAAATGTTGATGAGCTGCGCTCAAAAATTGTATCTTTATTTGATTAAAGTACATTGATTGATTCACAGTTCATTCCATTCATCCTTATACATGTATGTTTTAGTTCATTACTGATCAAAAAGTTAAATAATCATATCGGTTGAACGTGACAAAAATTGATAATTATTAAAGAGCTAATAGTTTGTATGTCGTGCTCAGAGAGGTTGTGATAGTCAACGCTGTATTCTAAACTATTTTCTGTAAGGAATAATTTTGTTAACATATGTATTATTTTTGTTGGTTTTTTTATTCATTGTTTCTTCCTGTTCATTATCGTCAATTGTGTTTCTCACACACATACTTTTGTCATCAATTTAGCAGTAATATCTAAAAGAAATACATAATTAGGTGTAAACCTAATAGCTTCTTTGGAGGGGGGGGGGGCTTTTTAGAATAACATAAATGCCCTACTGTTGAATTCTAACATTATTTTATCTTCAGCTTTGGATCTTCAAATATTAATTACTGTACCTTAGGTGAATAAATTATCATAATTAGTACTGACTTTGATTAATATTATTTTAAGCCCCAATAATTATTACTAAAATTATTATCTAATGTTATTTGGATGGTGTATAGGATACGATGCAACAGAGAAAAGTTTCACAAACTTTCAATATCTAAAAGCATTAATTAGTCAAACATACATTCAATCATTCTTCTTTTGAGGTTTATGTCCACATAAGCTTTTATCTTGTGCTTAGGTAATGGGAAGGAGGATGGTGAGAGATGAATTGACCTACAAATCTAAGTGACTGCCGAACCATCGGGAATCGTATTTGAATCTCATAAATTATGAGTGAATTGAATTCTTAAATTATGATTCAATGTATTTTTTTATTATTATTGAGAATTCTTATTCTCGCGAGGCTTACACATAAGTGCGCATTTTCCATTTAAAAGTTTTTGCGCGCCCTAGGCCTTGGTCTTATGATAAAGCGGCATGTTGCCTTCAATATCAATTATAATTCACAAGCCAATTTATTTTGTACAATAACTTGAAGTATGTTTCAAACCGTTTCGAATAATATTGAAGCAAACATATCGCCAATTGTGAATGTATCAATCAGTAAAAAAAAGTACAATGAATAATTACGAGATTTGAACACCGTACGCACTCTACTGGGATTTTTCGGCTACAATCAATTGACCAGCTGAACCGTGAAGATCCTCAGAGCAGTAGAATAATAGAAAGACTGTTGTCACAAGTTTACATGGTTAGGAAAATAAATGATTCTTTGCAAGCATAATAATTATTATTTGATATTTTGTGCGTTTCAAGTAACCTTTATTTGTGTTTATTTGAAAATTACTAGGGTTTGAAGTAAGTTCGGCTGCTTTGAAAGGGCTACTCATTCTTGCGCGATTCATATCAATGCAGAGATTTTCATTGATGAAAGCAGAATATTATGAAAGTAATACGTTATTGATGACCAAAATCATCCATTGTTTGTATTATTAATTAAGTTTAACTGGAATATTATTTCTTATTTCATGATTCACTTTCACACAAAGACACTGCCTAAAGATCTGTTTAAAATGGTTTGATGTTCGAAAACTTTCTAAGCAGGGAATTTATCAACTCAGATTTCAAAAATTAGCTATTAAAAACTACTTAAATATGCTTAAAATTCCCTAAAAATTGACCCCGGCGATTTAAAGGTTTTTGGCCTATGAACTCTGGGCGTTCATGTTATTTATAGTTTGACTGGCAGTGTTGGATTGGAGTAAGATGGCGGTCGTATCCCTCGGACCTCGGATGAAATGAATAGCAAGTTTTCAAGTGGTTTGTGTTTAAAAGTTTAGGATTTTTACGCATTTTAGTTGTATATCTGATTAATTGGTTTAATTCCTCACAATAAAATGCTACTGAAAATTGAATATTCTTTCTATGAAACACGATTCGCGAGTCAATTCCATTATAGCACAGCAGTGCTTTGGGCCTAATAATTTACGTATCATCCACTAAAAAGTTCGTCCTAGAAATCATCTAATTAAATATATAATATTAGTGAAAACAATCATTCTTATCTTCAAAATATGTTTCATCGTATTATTCATCAGTTTTGTTGTGTCGATGATGAAAGTGATTTGTGAAGTAAAGGAACATTATGGACATGGAACAGTGCGTCAATAAAGGATTCTGTGTTTACAAGTGAATACTACTATGAAATTGAGCTTCAATGATGAAGTTAGATCTCTTTAGTGCCATTATCAATGTTTCATGTATTTATGAAATGTTTTAGCATTTGGAATGGCTGTAGACTTGTTTATAAAACATTTTTTTACTTTAACTTGTCATCACTTCAAGTGGACTTTTCTATTTGAATTTTATCGTACAACCAGTCTTTCAAAAATATTGAACAGAAGATTAATTAGTTAATTGTGGGCCTTATGCATTGGCCGGAGGCCCTGTAAGGCCTGGCCTCAAAAGGCCATTATTGGTAAGTTAATTTTGACATTTATCAGATTAATGAATTATGGATTATTATTACTTTGTGTCACTATTTTCATTGTTTGTCATTTTTTACAATCCCCATGTTCATTTTTATGGAAATTCCTTACTTGATGCTGTAATTGGAAAATTGTCACTTGGCTACCGTAATTGTTTTCAATTAATTTTCCTTTTTACACCTTCCATCTTCAGGTTAGTAGGCAAGTTATCAGTCACCTGTCCAAAGGTATTCATTGGTGTATGAAATTGTTCCTGTCAGTGAAACCTCCTGACCGGTTGAGCTTAAGCTTATATAATGTATTTTATAGTGAGATATACTTTTTTTGTTAAACCTCTCCCACTTTGGTGAACCTTGTCTTCCCCATTTAAACTTATCTGTCAATCTTTTAAAATAGTGAAACCTTTTAATTACTTCTTGCTTCATAAGAGTGTGCATGATAACCTAGCTTACCATCAATTTTCCATATTTGCAATTCATGAGACAAGTTTTCTTTTGTTCATCCTCACTTTTCATTGTTATTTGTAAGATTTATTTTTATTAATAATATGAAATAGGAAGCTGGCTGGTTGAGGGATAACAACCTACTTTGCCGCATTTACCATTCTCACATCTCGAGTGGCAATGTTTTTCAGTGACTATACGTCAATAAAGGCAGTCTGATATTAGTATCTTCACTTTTTGGGTGTTTTTATGGTCATGGCTCTTTCTGGCTCCCTTTACAACCTGCTCCGGGCTGCAAGAAAGTTAGAAATCTAAATTTTCTTAGTAACTGATTCATTTTTTTGCTCTAAAACCATTTTTTGAACAATGTGAAGGTTGGTTATAATAAAGTATCAATGATACTTTCGGTGAAGATACTTCTTTTGAAATGATAACCACCAGAATATTATGGTAGGAAAGTAATTGGATCATAAAGGACTAATGAAATTAAAACAAGTCAAAGATTGAAAAAACTGAGAAACCTAATACTTGGTACCTCCATGGGGTGGATGACCGCTTGCTGATCAGCACCACTCACTTTCAGTTTCGTTTTTCCGGGACTCTGAACCCGGGATTTCAATTTTCAATCATTTCAAGTATAATTCATTTTTCATCGTCATTTCTCACATTACCCACGCATCACTATAATAGGTCTCACCTGGGCATCATGTCAGCAGACTAAATATTAATATTATGTTAGTGTTCCAGGACTACAATTGTGTAGATTTAACAAGTTGGGAACTTATTATTGATTGTGATAGATTTTCGTTAATGTAGGAAGCTTATTGATGTAAGCACCCTAGTATTTTTTTTGAGAGGGTGATGCCGACATGAGCTCGAGGCTTGTGCGTGGGTGATGGGATGGTGATGATGAGAGATGACTACTTTTAGGCATCCGGGACTGACGGCTTAACGTCTCCTCCGAAAGACGGGAGTCGCCGACTTTGGTCAAAATCTGTTGTAGTCAACAGGAATCGAACCGGTAACGTTTTTATTATCAGATCGACGATAAGCCACTCTACTAACTGGCCGCTGCAAATGATTTTGTCATTGAAATTATCTTTTGCAAACTATTTGAATCAGCTGCAAGCTAAAGGATTGCTTGGGTATCACTAGACACCCACTGAATTCTTTATTGTTAATCTGTAACCATTTTAGGTAGAGACAAAGCTTGACTCATCCATCTAATTCCTTTTTGGATCAACAAAATTGAAAATTGCATTCCCTGACTGACTTTTGCTGTCACATATTAACATTCAATAGAAATCAGAAATAGAATTTCTGGTCTCACTTGATAATTGAAACCTACGTTTTTCTAGAAATACGGATCTATTGAGTAATGCGAATAATTAATAGGAACTATTCCAAAGCTAAAATAGTACAGTATACGAGTGATAGATATTATTTCATTTCATTTTCATAGTCCACATACAAGGATTGGTGTCCTGATAGTGCCGACATCTATTCGATTGGATTAGATAAGAGACCTGCTACTCCCGTTGTAATATAATATAATTTATAAAAACGAAAAATCGCTTTCTGGTGGTTGGGAACCCGCTTGAGTTGTATGTCATACATTTAGTTGTATTACATACATTTCTTATTATCATCCTTCCCTTTACTCGTTCATGTGGTATCATCGTAGCGAAAAGTCTTCTTCATTCAACTGAATTCACTGGCAACTAATGAGGCTCAAATTAAATTAACTGACCTGCTTTAATAACATTAATACCATATTTAATTGAATGCTTCCATAGGTTTGAAAGTGACTTGGTACTGTATTAAAAGTGATAATAAAAAACGTATAAGTTAAATAAAAAAAACCTGAAGAAACCATCATCTATTCAATTTATTTTGAAAAGCAGTTTTTGTAACTGATGAAAATGAATGAACATGATAATTTTATTATCTTTCATCGTAAAAAAACCTTGAAGTAGGCCATTTCTCTATAAAGTCTTATCAGCTATTGAAATTATCTTGTAATTAACTATTATTTGTAAACTATCATAATTACTTCCGTCATTCATAATTAAACAAATTAGTTTTGTCGCTGTTATCAAATAAATTCTGGGAAGAAAGTTACTAAGAAATTTCAAGATCAGTGCAAGCAGTTCTGTTATGTTATAAGAATAGATTTTTCAAATAATTATTTTAAACTTTTTATTATTGTTCGAAAGTTGGCTAATACAAGTAGAGCAGTCGTTGAATTTTTTTCTTATAATTACTAGTAGGCCTACGACTTTTGACATACAACAGTTAGTTGTATGTGCTTAGGGGTGATGGGTGGATCTTCTGTTGAAACTCTTTAATAGGTAATTCAAGGCAAGAAACTTATTATTCCAACATAAATTATCAATCTCTATTGATTATAATTTAAACTTATTGTTGAAATATCTAAAATTATTAATGAATGTTGATTAGGTGACCAATTTTTAAATCGTCCCTGCTATCTTATTTTTCCTTTTTCTGAATAACTGAAATAAATCAAAATTTGGAATCTTTAATTAGAATGTATATATGCTTTCTTGGTATTGAACAATTTAATTGAAACTGTCGAGTTTTTTCTGAAATAACTGATGAAAGCCATCATTAATTGTAATTATTTTTAATTCATTAATTATTATTTGTAGCAGTTACTTTTCAGTTTCACTAGTAGAGCACAATATTTAAAAATTACCAGTGATTGAATTGAAAGTGGTATTTGACTATTTTATCTCCTATTTCCACTTTCATTCATTCAACATTCATTATTTTTCCATGGAATTTGAATATGCTATTAATTTTCATCAGCTTATCAAATGAGTTATGATTGAAACAAGATTCCTGATTGAAAGTAGTAGCTCATCTCAAGTGAGGTCCAAACGTCTTGTATTTTCATAAATTGTCATAATTTTGTATGATAATTTATTCATTTATCATAAATCATCGTGGAAAGTTGGCACAAACATCGAATTTTCTCTGTGAATCAACTTAATGTGATTAGATGTTTTGGTCATAGCTCTTCTTATTTGAATTTTGATGAGTTTCAATTTAGAAGATTCGTAATTTATCAATTCACTAACTGTTCAGAATGATCTAGAATTCTTTTAGGAAATCAGCTGACTTGGATAATAGCCAAGTTTGTAGACCATGTTGACAATATTTCTTGGCCATGAAAATTACATTTTCTCCATTTCATTGATTAGGAAGTTAAGTTAGAAGTGAATAGAACCTATGTTCTTCTAATAGCTGATAGTAGAGTATTTGCTTGAATCAAAGAACATTTTGGGATAATAACAAAACCACTCTTTAATTTATTATGAAGTGAAGAATTGGAGAAAGGTAGAACAATAGATTTTTTCATGAAAGTACTGTATGATCGAAAACAGGTTTTTTAGATAAAGAAGTCTTACATAAATTTCAATATATTTTTTTGATAGAGTAGATTTGTTGATTTATTTTCAACTAGAAAATTTCATGATAAATTGACCTCAATCAGGCCTACTCTACCGATCTGAAGTAGATTCCTCATATTATTTTCAAAAGTGATGGTTGTAATGTACTTCAAAATTCCTTTAAAATTTGGTTAGAGAATATTTCTTTCATGAATGTGATTTATTTGAACTCTATAAACAGAAACATAAATAAAAATAATAATGAAATTCTTTTAATGCCATTCTTCTCCCAGTATACTCGATTTCACTCTGTTTATACCACTCATGCTTTTAAAAACCCAATACAATTTCCTTGTATCCCATTTTCATTGTTTTATTTTATTCAACTTATTATTTTTTATTGAAGCCGGTTGCGGCATAACTTGCTTCAAATGATGATGAAAACTTTTCGATCTTTGTAAGACTTGGTTACATAGAGCATGCATTGCTGGTTCAAAATATAATTTTGAGTGATAATAGCCTACATTAAGAATTCATATGCTTTATGAGCTACTGCATTCTGAATCTCATAAACAGATTTTATCCATATTAATTGATGTTCTTGTGCTGTAATAGAAAGCAATCTTTATAATAGTTATTTGAATTCTTTCACACAGCATGGATTTCATTACTCTTGTACTTTTATCTTGTTGAATCTGTCTACCCCGCGGTCAAACTCTAGATGATTCATTAAGATAAAAGAACTTGTGTAGAACAAATTAACTTCCAAAGTTATTGTAATAATCAACTTGAGTGCTCTTAATGCAATGTCAGAATAATAAAATGTTACATTGTAGTAATTCAATCTTGCAATGATTAAACTTTTAATAGGATATTAATTAATATGAGATAAATATACGCTTTTGTTAGTTCAGTTACCAAATTTGGGTGGTCAATTACTTTATTCAAGTGAAACTGACAACAATTGAAATACTTGTCATGCACTCAGTCAGCTGCATAATCCATTGTTTGGGGAAACAGACCGAAGTTGTAAGAGTTTTTGAATAGAGGAATTTGTAGAAAAACTGCCATTTATGTTGATCACAAATGCCAATTGTGTTTTCAAAATTGTTTTGCTGGATAAATTTCGATTCAGTCTTAATGCTTAGTCAGTTGAGAAACAATTCTCTCTGGTTCTAAAAAACTTCTTGTTTCTTGAGTCTTGTTCTCCTTTAATCTTTGACGCTTCTTTATTAATCGGCTCTGTTTCGTTTTCGTTTCTTTCACACTAAACTATCTCTATTCTTCTCTTTTCTCTCTTATCATCATCATTTTCATCATCATTCCATCTCAATCTATCCCAATCGTCTCGTCCACTGGAGATTATTCTCTCACTATATTAACCATTGAAATGAATTTTGAGTGATTATTTTCTTATGTTCCATCAACATTATAAAAAGTTTCTATCCATAATCTGAACATAAGTCTGCTAAGCTTAAATGATATGCGTTCTTATCTAATTCAAATAAAACTGCTTTCTATGTTCGTTCTCTAAATAATAATTATTTCCTTAGTGCAACTGGATTTGTTCAAGCGAGTAGTAATAGCAAGTCAATATACTTTATCTACTAGTGTCAATCTGTTTTAAACTAATGCGTTTTCTATAGTAGGCAAATTAACGCACAATTTTCATAACATGCATTAACAACTTGACATTTTTTTAACATTAATTTTTATTCATGACTATGATCTAATCAGATTTACTAATTATCCCGGAATATATTATGATCTAATCTAAACTAACTCTCGTCATTCTAATGGGAAAAGGAACTGGAAGTGTTTTATTCTTTTTAAATCATATCTGAGGGTTTCAAGTGAAAGATTGTGTTTGATACAGTGAACATAACCTAGAAATATTTGTGCTTGAGTGAAGGAAATAGTTGCGGACACAAAGCCTGTTCTCTTTTCGTTCGAGTGAAATCAGTGTCAATTAAAACTGAAATAATGCGGGATCAGATTATTAGTTTTGAAATTTGTGAATAATAAATGATAGAAATTTGCGAATAGTAAATGCTAGTGGAAGAAGACGCAATTGAAACTCGTAGGCCCATTAACAAGGTACCCATGCCGAATTTTCAAGTTTCATTTTGAATGCAAAACAAAACAGTTGTACTGTGAAAAACAAGGAGAAACAAAGTCAAATCAACCAATTTTTGAGATGAATGAAGAAAATCTGGCTAGGTAAAAGGGTTGTTATTATAATTATGAAAAATCATGTTTTCTATGATGAGGTGATTTTTCAGAATAAAACTATCAGCCCAGTTACCTGGCAACGGTTTTTCTTTATTTATCTCAAATTATCAGCCCAGTAATTTAGTAACAGTTTTCTTCATTCATCTCAAAAAATAGTTGAAACGACTTCAGGGATATGCTGATTCGATTACGGTCTCAAGTCAATGTGCCTAAGACACGTCTCTACTTATAACTAATAAATTCAAGACAAAATACCCTTACTTATCCAATGAGATAGCCTACTATAAATCCAATAGAACACTTATATACTATAAATTCAAGAGAACACACATATCTTATAACTAATAAATGTAACACAACACACCTCTACTTATTTTACTAATAAATCCACTATCTAGCCCTACCAACGAATTTCTCATTTTTCTGTGATGAAAGAATATAGCAATGCAATATTATTTAGTCATTATTTCTATTTATACATCGACTATTGAAATGTACTTAATCAATATGATGATGGTTGCAGGTGCGGAGATGTGCTGGTAAAAGGCACAGAATGGGCGTGGTGGTTACTGCACTGCTGCTTCACGTGTACCTGATGGGAGCGGGCTGCAACACTGGAGCCAGCAGTAGCAGTAACATCAATAGCAGCAGCAGCAGCAGCGCAGTGGTGGCGCGGTTTCCGTATGCGGGCAGCAGCAGCGACTGCACAACGCGGCTCAACCACCTGGCCATCGACAGCAAGACGGGCCGGGTGTTGGTGGGAGGCGTGAACAAGCTGATCCAGCTGGACGCGTCGCTGCGCGTCGAGGAGTGCGTGCTGACGGGCCCCAAGCAGGACAGTGTGCTCTGCCACGCCCGCGGCTGCGATTCGCCCGACATCGAAAAGGCCTCCACCGACAACATCAACAAGGTGCTGGTCATCGATGCCGAGTCCAGGATGGTCATTGCCTGTGGCTCCATCCTGCAGGGTGCTTGTGAGAAGTTCAAAGTGGACAACATCTCCTCGCCCAGCCAGTTCTTCCCGGTGAGTGTGGCCGCCAACGATGCCTCCTCGTCGACCTACGCCTTCATCGGCCCCGAAGACTACAGCGGCTGGCGCCCGTCCAACGTGCTCTACGTGGGCACCACGTTCACGCGCAACGGCGAGTATCGCCACGACGTGCCTGCCATCGCTAGTCGCAGCCTCTACAACCTCGACATCGCCGAATACTCCTTCTCCAAACAATCCCTGCTGCGCATCGATGTCAAGTACCGTGACCACTTTCTCGTCGAATACGTGTATGGCTTCAACTCGACTGACTTTGCTTACTTTGTTGTTGTCCAGAAACGGTCGCACCTGCCCGGGCAGGAGGAGCTGGGCTACGTGACTAGGTTGGCGCGTGTGTGCATCGATGATGCCAACTATGACAGCTACACTGAAGTCACGTTGCAGTGTTCGGTTAGGTCTGCTAGTGGCACTACAGTCGACTACAATCTAATCCAGGATGCTCAGCTAGCTCGTGCTGGAGCTGATCTGGCTTCCAGTTTGGCTGTGGATGCCGGCGACTATGTGTTGGCAGCCAGCTTTTCCCCGAGCCGCGGTATCAGCGATGAACCGCTGTCTGAGTCTGCTCTCTGTATCTTCAGTATGGACGATATCGAAGCCAAGTTCAACGAAAATATCCATATGTGTTTCAATGGCAGCACCAAATATCGCAATATGGGATATGTTTCTGGGCCTATTCTGAATGGAGATTGTCCTACAGCTGGCGTAAGTTGAAATCTGATTGAAATATCTGTACAGAAAACAACCTTCTTCCTTCACAATAAATCATTCATTGGTTATCTCATTAATTGTTTTCTGAAATAGTCTTCTCTTATCATAGAATCTTTTCACTGAATTTTTTCTTGTGCAACACATTTATATAAATTTATCCAATTGGTGAATAGATAGGAATGTCATTGCAAGCTGTTGCCTACAATATTATTTTGAAGCAATGATAATCTCTTCCCATTGAAATACCGTGAGCTCAATCATTTTTGACCTTGTTAGGTTCATCATTGTGAATTCCTTGAAATTTGAAGGATAATAATCACTGCATACTCCTTGAGTGTACATACTAATTATGTATTTATTGATGATGCCATCAGGCGTACAAACACAGACATTCCAGTAATGATAACTTAGAGGAGTTATCATCTAGTGTTGCAGTAGATAGTCTATTTCAGAGACAAAAGATACTAAGCATATGTATAAACAAGCGGATCATTTTCAGGATATACTTGAAGTAGGATATTTTGTTTTCAGTGTCATGTTTTTGTCTATAACATTTTTCAGTTTTTCAAGCCTCAATGGAAAATGGAGAAAGGTTGCAAATTTATATAGTGGTGAAGCTCTGTGCTATGAAGGAGAATTTAAAGAATAATAGAATTTTCAATCTTGTCTAGTATATTTCAATCTAAAATTGCCTCGTTGTAATATTTGTCTTGATTAAATTAGTTACATTATTCAGCATTCTGTTGTCATTTTGATTTTCAGAGTACTGGAAATATTTTAAACTTCTGTGAAGTTGGACTGAAGATTTCTGGTGTAGCCCCAATCAGTACAACGTCAGCTATAGACTTTCCCAACACGTTGGTAACCTCGGTTACTGTGACAACGACAGAGAGACATACTGTGATTTTCTTTGGAACATCCTCGGGTTATTTGAAAAAGGTGTGTATCAAATTAATATTGAAATGGTAGGGAAATGCTATTATCAAAAGTTATTCATTCAAATTAACTTAGGTATTGAGACCAACAATAACTGATTTCTATTCCATTCAAAAACAATTTATTTTTTGGGTGAAATTCAAGAACAAATTTATAGTTTTCCAGAGAATTATATTATTGATATTCATTTATTCATAACTTTTAAATTGAAATAATGTTTCATTCTTCATAAGTATATTCATTTTTTTATGTAATTAGTTGCTTTAGTGTAAGATAAGCTTGCATCGATATGCAATACTCTTTCAATGAAATAATAATAATAACTTATGTTTGATTAGGTACTTGTACTGATCTAATTATTATCTGTTTTTTCAGGTTTTAGTCACTAGTGCCAATTCAGCTATTGAATATGAAGAAATGTTGATTGATGAAGGGAACAAGGTTCTACCGGATACCGTTATAGCTCCTAATGGCGAACATTTTTATGCGCTCACAACTACCAAGGTATTTATTTAACATTTTTATTTATCTTTATCAAATTCTAATCAATTTAAACTATCAATTGAATACTACTACTACTAATGCTACTATTAGAACAATCATCAACTGAATATATTAACCGACAATGTTGAAATTGATCATTATCCAAGCTTCTGAAATGTTCAAAAGAAATCGACCTTGTTAGCGTCAACCTATTTGGGCAAAAAATATTCAAAAGACTTGAAAATTGTGTTCAAATTTTAAAATTAACTGCTATAGTCAACTGTATTTTTGAATGTAATGTTGTTTACATCAGGAGCAGACATAAATATTGAACTTCTGCCATTTAAGTTTGTTCCTTTCATAATTATCGTTAAGCTCGTGTTCATGTTGTTTGACTTTGCCACTTGCTCAAATTGTCTGCACAATATTTAATCGGAATAAATTGTATCTGACTGAGACTCTGGATTGAATCTTGTTGAGTGTTGTAGTTCCAAACTGACGATTAATTGAAAGGCGTTCAACTTGCCACTTGCTCAAATACTAAAAGCACAATATTTGACATGTGTTGGCCTTGGCAGATTAGAATTATTATAAGTTGGTTAGTCAAGATTAAATATTCATTATTTGAGTATATTTTTTTCCGTGTATGATGTAACATAAATTTATTTATATCATAATCACAAATAACACATGATGAATAGAAGATAAAATAAGACAGATGAATACATAGGATATACTCATATACATGTATTGTATTTCGTTAGTCTATGACAATAATTTAACGCAAAATACTTTAGGACAATGTAACTCACCATTATTATGTTTACTCTGTTCTGTATGTTAACAATATATCACCATTCTTAACACTTTCAGGTTTACATAGATCTCGGTCATTTGTCACCATTATTATGTTTACTCTGTTCTGTATGTTAACAATATATCACCATTCTTAACACTTTCGGGCAGTTGTTGATCTCGGTCATTTGTCTACCATAAGATTTTATTGGTTATTTCTGCACAAAATCCCATTTTACGGCAACCAAGTCAGGACAATGTGGCAACACTGTTTATATTCAACCTCTCTTTTTCTAGGTTCTTAAAGTAGCGGTTGAACATTGTGGCAGCTACGGTAACTGTTCAGCCTGCTTGGAATCTAAGGATCCATACTGTGGGTGGTGTTCTCTGGAAAGGAGGTATGGTTATATACTGAAATATTTCAATGTTTAATCGCTCTTCTTGTCTCTGTTCTTTACTATTAATTTATATTTTTCATGTTTTGAATTGTCTGATTATACAGCACTCAAATCTAGTTCTTCTTAACCAATCAAAATGCGTCACAATAAAATATTTCATGAAATAGCCTTGAATTGAACAGCTGACTTGTAAGGTGCCCACACACTAGTCATGTATATCATAGTTTTCTGGCTTGTATCAGTGCATGTTTAGTGTATAAGAAGTCAGTTATGACCTGACCAGTTGAGTTCTGAACTGAAGTTGAGATCTAGGTCAGTCCTGAGTGTAAGAAGTCATAAGTGATCTTGAAGTCAGTTCAAGGTCATTTTATTGAGTGCAATTTGACAAATTTATGGGAACATTCTAAATTCAGGTTTTGTATCGCATTTATCATAAAATAACATTATCTGATTCAAGCCTACTCAGTGTCAATAAGAGATTGATTTTGAGTTTACAATGAGATATAATTAATGATATATTTCATCTATAATAAATCATCTATCATAGTGCGTTCAGTTCGCTAAGGCCCCTGGACTGACAAAAAATAACCTCATCACAGCTTTTAACAATGATGAAAATATAAGAATTCATCAAGTATGACACATTCATATTAATATTACATGGTGGATGAAAAATTGTTATGCTTTTTTGAACATGATAAAAAGCTGTAATGGGTTTTAAAGACAATTATTTATTTCCAGTCCAGGCCCAGCAGGGGCCTTAGCAAAGTGAATCTTGAAAAATTATTTACAGTCATTTTAAAAACATTTCAGCTTCAAATTTGAAGCTGAATACTGCCAATTTATTAGAATTGAATAATATTTTACTTTCTCTATTAAGTCAAGTTGCAGTCGATTGGTAAGTTTCAACCCATTGTTCAAATATTGTAATTTTTGATTTTGATACTCATGTCGTTGATTCTTTTTCAGATGTACTATCAGAAGCGCATGTCAAAAGGCTAGTCACAGCTCACCGCGTTGGTTATCTCTTGGCACTGGACAACAGTGCATTGATTTCGAGCAGATTCTTCCTGATCGAATACCCATCAATCAGATGACCATGGTATGCTCCATTAATTCACTTAAACACACTCGATAATAATGATTTCATACTAAGGGGTCATTTGTCACAAGATTTCGCCATGACAAGCCAATTATGGCTTGATTTCGCCTTGTCAATTAATTATGTCATGATTATGACAAGCCAAACCGTGATTACTGTTGTAAAAGATATGAAAGTTTATTTCAATCTAGTTCGTGGATCTCCGTATTTGAGTAAGTTATGTTAATTTCCATTAATTTTGTATAGCAGGATGGTCTCAACTTGTCAGAAATCAGCTGTTTCAAAGAGCAATATCACAATACTTAACCTACAAATGCTGAATCTCGCAGATTATTGAAAAGTTCTTTCAAAAATTTATTCTTTGAAAGGTATTCTTTAAAAAGGTATTTTAAAGACTTTAAAGGTCTTTAAGACTTTTAAGCCTTTTGATTATTGTGTCGAAGTCACTGTTTAATTATTACCGGATCAGCTGATTTATGACAAGTTAAATGGATCCTGCTATATGTTCTTGATATCTGTGTAGTTTTTTTTTTAATTTTGTAGTCAAAATTTTATTAATATATTTTTAGATTTTTTGAAGGGTATAAATTTATTTATTTAATTAAATGAGTTTTTATTGCGCAGGTCCAGTTGACAATACGAACACTTCCCGAGTTGCCATCAGGAGCCAAGTACCGTTGCGTGTTCGGGGACGCGGAGCCGATAGACGCGGCCCTGACTGAGAACGGGCTGTCGTGTGGCACGCCACAAGTGGCATCCAGGCCGTCGATCGCCCCCAGCCACGACCATGTCCTCGTGCCACTCTCGGTGCGATCCTCAGAGACCAACAAGGATTTTGTGTCGAGGAATTTCGCCTACTACGACTGCTCGGCGCACACTAAGTGCTCAGATTGTGTACGGTCGCAATGGGCGTGCAATTGGTGTGTCTACGAGAATAAGTGCACGCATAATACTTCCAACTGCCAGCGAACTGTTATCAGTGGAGAAAATGTGAGTGTCATAAGAAATCTTATAATTATTATTATCCAACATAATCGGACTACACCGTATTATTATGTATACACCGTATTATACACCTTATGTGTGAAAGAGAGTAATTTGAGTCAAAATCTGGATGTGCATGATCACAATACAAGACAAAGAACAGATTATCATTTGGTGAATCATAATAGTTCAATTTTCGAGGAAAAGCCAAGCTACATCGGTAGGGTATTCTATAATAAGCTGCCGCACTTTCTAAAAAGCTTGGTTAATATTCAAATATTCAAAAACCAATTAAAAAAATACTTGGTGGAAAAAACATTTTATAGTATTCAAGAGTTCCTTTCACAATAGATTAGTTTTAATACATCTGAGACATTTGCATGAGTTTGTGGTCAATGAGATTTGTGTGTACACATGCACATTATACATATATATTGATTTTTATATGTAATATGGACTACCAGTATATGTATACCGGTATTTATTGAACTTGTCTTACACTCCGTTTGGAGTCTACAAGACGTAATCTAAAAACAAAAAAAAAAAATAGATTCGATTTTACTCCATTCATTCAATTACAAAATTTATCGTGCAAGATCCTAAATAGTGCTATAGCTACGATTTAAAATCATAATGATTCAGATGCATTTACTTGAAAATTATTTGAAAAAAACAACAATAGCTACAAGAAACAATATGCACTTGTTTAGTACAATACAACAATGTACACTTGTAAAGTACAATATGCACAATATGAAACAAATATTCTTGAAATTTTCTTATCTAAAAATTAAAATAAACATTACAAATGTACGTAGACATAAATGTACGATACATAAATATTCCTGAAATGAAATGGATATCCTTTCCATCAATATCGGCCGTGTTCTGAATATTAAATTCGTTACATTTCATTAAACATAAATAGTATTGTTTTCATTGTGCGTTGAACCTATTTTTAAAAAATCAGTCTTAGAAACAACATGTTTATAACAATTCGTTTTCCCTTTCACAGAATCCCGTACACTTGAATTTTCATGGAGTCGGTGATTGTCCGAGGATTCGCGATCCTGATCAAAAGATTCTACTACCCAACAGCGTTCTTAAAGAAATTGTGGTGGAGGTAGAAAATTTGCCACATCCACAAGTTGGCCATACTGGGTTTCAATGTATTGTCAATATAGAA
Source organism: Laodelphax striatellus (assembly GCA_017141395.1). Taxonomy (NCBI): domain Eukaryota; kingdom Metazoa; phylum Arthropoda; class Insecta; order Hemiptera; family Delphacidae; genus Laodelphax; species Laodelphax striatellus. The sequence goes on from CM029544.1 coordinate 27,675,531, forward strand.
GGTGCCAAAATGATGATTAGTGCCAGAGTAGACAAGAATAAATTTGTTATCTGCGACAAGACAATGGTGAGTCAATACGTGATCCAATATCTTTGGAAATCAATCCAATTCCATATTTAGATATTTAAGATAAAATCCAATATTTGGATTGTTCTGTTACAACTTGTCCGAAGAAAACATTTCAACTAGAAGCATGTGTTGTGTTACTAGTGTTCAAATACATTACAATTATATTACCATCTAATCATGTGTTAATGTGCTTGATACTTGGATACTTGTTTATATGTTTGCAGTTTTTAATTAGGTCTTTATCATTGAACAATATAGTGTCAAATCAAATCAAAGTGGTTTTTATTTTCCATGATAACACATTACAAAAATTAAAATCATACAACAATATTACATCTTCTGCAAACAAATAATATTATATAAGACTTACAGTTTCAATTGAATAATTTTTAATACTAGTAACTAAATCTAACTAAAATATATCATAGTTACAGAAAATACAACACTTTTTTTTAAGAAGCCTCATGAAATCTCTCCACAAAGGCAAAGCCTGTGTGTGAAAGTAGTGTTCTGAAGTTTTTTGTGTAATTTTTACAATATAATGTGTACATCTTTTTCTTCAATTAATTTCCAACCTTCTCCTCATCACTATTCCACTATTACTCTCCTTTCCACTTTCACACTGTACCTCGTTACTCTCCGCTATTACTTAGCCTTCTCCTCAAGCAATGCCAAAACATTAGTCATTCTTTTTGGCCGTATTTCTTGTTGATCTGAATATATGAATAGTTGTATTCCCTGATTCTTCAAAATAATAGAAAAATTCTACTACAAGTATACTCTAGGTTAGCCAGGGAGTGGCTGCAAACTCAACAAATGTTTGACTTGGTTTGTTAGAATTTTGTTTTTGTACTCTCTGATAAATAATAAACCTCTAGTAGATATATTAAGTATAGAGAGCACAGCATTATTCAACTGCTATTATTTCACTGTTATGCCCGTAACAAAGATGTATAACATACATTGCTGTTCAGTAGTTACTTGAGGAAAAGCGACTCGACGTTTTGTTTTGTCCAACAGTTTAGAGTTTTCGTATAAATTATATTTACATAACCTTTTTCTTAATTCATTTATGTCTAATGCTGTAAATTCTGTTAACAAATTTTATTTATTTATATATTTATTCGGTTCTTTTTAAGCATAAACTGACCATTGTTTTATTGTTGCAGTACTCCTATGAAGCCAACACAGGGGAATACGAGGCCAGTGTGAGCATTGTATGGAATCGTAACCATCATGTGGATACAATCGGAGTGATTCTGTACAAGTGCGATATATTGGGCTCGCATCGTGAACATCCCGATTGCTCTCTATGTGTAACACGGCACACCAAGTATCAGTGTACTTGGTGCTCTAACACTTGCAGTTTCACCGAGTCTTGTCAACATCAGCCTGTGAATGAGTGTCCGAAACCTCGCATTGATATGGTGAGAGACATTTGTAGTGGTGTTTGTACTCGGGAAAAATTCCAGCCAATAAAATAATGTTGAACGGAAATATGTATGGTGTAGATCTACACTCTAGATCTAGATCTACACACTGTAGTAAGTGTGATCTACCCACTAGACGTCTAGATCATGATTTGCTGTGGAATTGATCAAATTTTTCATCAAATTCACAAGTCCATGCACATACCAAGAGCTTATGTGGGCATCACCATTGTAAATAAAAAAAATTGTTTTTTTAATTTTTACCAAATAAAACACACTTTGCAATTGGATAGAACTTATAGCCTACTGTAGAAACAATTTGCAAATTAAAAAAAATAAATATATTTTTAACTTGAATTTAGCTACAACGATTATGTTACTACATACTTCCGTTTAACGAGTGTTTGGAGCGAGGTAAGTCTCTATAAAGACTTACCTATGGGATCGCACACCCATCCACCATTTTGGTTCGTTTTCATATTTAACCCAGCTTTAACCTCTAAACTGATCGTAGAAATTCTAGTAGTACGCACTCACCTAACTAAAGCTATTTCATAAACAGCTGTCTGAAGTCTGACACAAAATGGCTGACGATGCGTGAAAATAGAGCTTGTGAAAAGAGCTGATCATGACGTGAGTGCCTCAGGAAGCGGGGCTTCCCTCCATTCTCTAGTTGAATACAGAGTAGTTATCGGTTAAAATAATCTCATATTAATTGTCTAAATGATAAGTTATTTATTTGTTATTGGGAGTTTATTTGAAAAAAATTTCTCTGATTCACACGCAGACTCACACACTATTAACGCTTTGAAAATAATCCATATGTTCTAGTTGTTTGATAAATTAAGCTAATGACAGTGAATTACTTTGAATCCAGCAGTAATATTGTAGCCAATAAAAATATACAAGTAGTTTTACTTCTTGGAGCAGATAAATTCTGTAGATTTCCATTCCATTATGTGAGCTAGGAATTTTGTTCAATTGTTTTATAAAAGATTGTTCTTCTCATTCCAGATCAAACCACTTAGCGGACCAGTTGAAGGAGGAACATTGGTAACGATTGAAGGAAGTAATCTCGGCCTAAAAGAAGAAGATGTCAAAGGAAAAATTCGCGTAGGAGATACTCCTTGCACTCTTGTTGAGTATGAAGTGTCCGTGAGGATAGTGTGCAGGACAGGTCCATCTCCCAATGAAAAGGTTGCTGCCGTTATCATTGGAAATCAAGCTGGCTACACTGAATCGTCGGTTCATTTCAGTTATAAGGTTCGTTTGTGTACTCTAAAATCTAAATTCATCACAAATAAGTTGAGTTCATTAGTCATAATCTGATAATTTACAATGCTTGGATCAAAGTTACCACAATCTGTTATAGATTTGACAAAAATGTATTTATTTTTATACTTGTTGCCTCTTTTTCTTAGAAAATATTCTATACTTTCGCCATTATTATTGTTGGTTTCAATAATCCTAGATTATTTTTCATAAAAAAATATTCTGGAATGTCATTGTATTAGTTGGTGTCAAGTACAGTTCCCGTATATTCCTATAGTCATCGCGCAGTGACAACAAAGTTGATTGGTCTGTGGCATCAAAGGAGAAATGCTACTACGCATTCGCGACTAAAAATTTTAGTGCAAAATCAGTTTGTCCAACGTTGCGTACCTTGCGCTAACCTCGATAATTCAAAAATTAATTTTTCTAGGTTAGGCCATAGCCAGTTTTCTATTTTTTGTTATAGTTCACGTAAGTTACATTCTTTACATCTAATAATGTGATCATCTTTCGCGAGTTTACTATTAGTTTACTAATATTCGTAGTCTCATTTATTAAACCAGGGAGTAAGCCTATTTTCATACGGAATGTTGGTAGCATTGTAGCAGATGCCATTTTAGATCTCTGTTTATTCTCGGCCAACTTTGTTCTCATACAGGTATAGTGGTACAGTATTATTGTTATTTATTTGTCTTACAAAATATCCTATACTTTTGCCATTATATTTGTTGGTTTCAATTATTGTTGTATCATATTTCTTCCATTATTGTCGTCGGTTTCAATTATAATTACCATAATATTGTCAACACGTGTTTTCTTGTAGAATATACAAGTATTTCTTTCAGTGTCTGTTTCAATTATTGTTATACAGCAAGTATATTAGTACATTTTTACCATTACCATAATTTTTGACTTGCAGAATATTCAAGTAGTGGGAGTGTCACCATCGGTGGGGCCGCAGAGTGGGGGAACCCAGCTGGCGATCACGGGACAGTACTTGAACATCGGCAGTCACGTATCGGCCTATCTCGACGATTTGCCGTGTCACGTGAACGCGACGCAGGCTTCCAGCAGTCGACTCACGTGTGTCACGTCTCGATCACCCCTCGCCAGACCTGTCACGTCGATCACTTTGTCGATAGATGGCGCTAATCGAACATTGCACTCGGAAACATCTCCGCCGTTCATCTATCGACAAGATCCAACAGTGATGGAAATCAAACCGCTGAAAAGCTTTGTGACCGGTGGACGCATGATCACCGTTCATGGCACTAACTTGGATATCATCCAGAATCCGGAGATGTTCGTCTATGCCGATTCCTACACCATGCCTATCAACAAATCTGTGAGTATTCGTTCAAGATTCTTTATTGTCACAATACATATTAACAGTGTATAAGCACGATAAGCAAAACGGGCCTTATAATAATGCCTTATAAAACGGGTGGCTACCGTAGTTGCGACACGACATAACATCGACAATAAGGCTGTAAATAACAACAACATCCTAAGGAGAACTATAAAAATCATCTATTATAGATATATACTACTGTTTGACCAGAAAAAGAACGTCCCTGGCAGAGTGATATCTATCATGCTCGACTGGCTATTTCTCCAGTTCGCCAGTGACTTTCTTTCTCTGGTCAAACAGTATATTATATAGTACCGTATGTAAAGTGTAGATATGCGTTGTCAGTTTTGTAAGCAATCAATTAGAAAAACTATAAATACGAGGAGAAGACCAGATTGCCAGTCGATGTATTTTGTTCTATCAGGTTGTATGAGGAAAACTAGTAAAAGGGAGTGAACAACATGAAAAAATTTGTTTACTTGAGTTTCATCTCAATTCAATGTCAAAGTACTGATAGGGCCTGCAATTAACCAAGTATGTTTGAAAGTTGAAGGTGCTATGTCCTAGCACCTTCAGCTCATGGAATGTTTAATAAAAATAATTATTGTGTTGACAAATTGAATGTGTTCGTCACAGATTCTTATTGATAACATTCTCATATTACTTAATTCTTATTTGTTGAAAAATAAGAGTGTTTCAGTTAGTAATAATTGTCTATATGTTTGTATAATTCATTTATTGAATATTTTGTTCACAACAGTAGATTACAAGAATAAACCTCTTAAAGTCCGTGTACTTATTTTCTTTCAGAAATCACAGAGATAAATGGGTAATTGTTGAATAATCCTCTTAGTTAGTAATCTAAGAAAAAAGTAATGGATAAATTCAATAGCTGCAATAAATTATTATTGTATTGAATGAATTCCAATTAGAATATACTATTATTCTATTGATATGATGATTGATTAAATTGAATGGCATTTTTCAGGACTGCACGGTTCTCAATCCAACTCAGATGGAATGTCCCTCGCCAACAGTAAGTTTTGAGAAGGTGTTCAAACAATCGCCGGGAAAAATTCAAGGTACAAGGCTGGGATTGAAAATCGGATTTATCATGGATCATGTTGAAGCTTTAATGGATTTAGAAAAGCATTTCAAGAGCCTGCGATGCCAGCTGATCTATTATGAGGATCCTGTGGTTTTCGTTTTCACGGAGAAAATAAAATTGTACACTGGAGATCTTCTTGTTATTGAGGTAATTATTCCAACTTTATTTTCTTTCTCAATCTTTCATTGAATGTCATCTGGGAGATGAAAGAAAGCAATCTTGCTTTCAAACTCGGCCAATCACAAAATACTTGCTTTTAACAAATACGTAGTAAACAAAAACACTGCTGTTTTACCTGATGTTTTATACTATTCTATCTGCATTTCCTCTTATATTTTTAATTGAACTCATCTCCAAAACAGTCAAGTAGGGGAAAATCTTCAAAATGAATGTTTATTTGTAGGTTTTGGTTAGGCTGAGTCATTTCCATCGTATTCACTCTAAAGCTGAGGCCACGCTGCTAGGTTGTTATCTGGATGGTAAATGGTTTATCTATAGTTCATACAAAATCGATAATAATAGAACACGTTGAAAATTATCTCGGCCTTCTTGATAAACCGTGTCAACCATCCACCAACTACCCACTTGCAGTGCGGCCCTCGGTTAAAGGAAACATTTTCTCCTCTTTATGCCCATATTTATCTCAAGTTAGTTGTCCTGGCCAACACGCGCTCCAACCGTAGTATCAGGCGCTTGTTACTCATCCAATTCCAGTGATTGTATGCCATTAATACCGTTGAACCAATCACTTTCACTTATTGATCAAATATGAAGCATTAAATGAACAGACAAATCATTCAAAAATGAGTGAAATGAAAGAGAGTTTGAATCAACTTATATTCCAACTAGCTGTGTGTTTGACTTATTGTACTAAGTATATTACAATGTGTAGGAACTAGATTTTCGATTCATTTTCAATTATTCATAGGCTACGAAGCATACAAAAATTTAATGATTCAAATATTATCATCACAGATCTTGAAGTGTTCTCATTCTTAAATGTTTTATGTCTAATTCGCTCGTATTCAATCCGTTATAAATTGAATTTGTGCTTTATCTTATACAATATATGTTGGTGCCTGAACACGATCTTTAAATGAGGTTATCTAACTAATGTTTCCTTTTCGAATTCTATCTATATGTTGTGTTACTTTTCGTATTTTTTTTGTGGAAATTGTATGTAAATAATTGAAATGAATGTTCTTATCTTTCAGGGTGATAACCTTAACGTAGCCACGGATGAATCTGACATAAATGTAACGATTGGCTCAGCACCTTGCAACGTGACGTCTTTAGCTTTAACTCAATTGGTTTGTTCGCCCCCGGACGTTCAGCCGGCTCCTTACGACGAACTGAACATGAAGACTGAAACTGGACTACCTCTTGTTGTTGTAAGTTGGCTCAACCTGCTTTATTATTTATTCATCAATCAAGTAATGCATAAAATTATAATGAAGCGAAAACAACAGCTTCCTAGTTAAAACGGGTTCTCTCATTGATTTGAGTGACTAAAGACTAAGGTTTAAGGAATATTCCCACTTATCGGTTCAGTCTCCGTTAAGTCTTATTTCAGTTCGTTCGGCGCATGCGTCAATAACGATGGATCAATCACAGAGCACTGGGCGAATAGACGCATGCGCAGAACGAGCTGAAAGAAGACTTGACGGAGACTGAACCTATATGTGGGAATATTGTTCGATATATTTTTATAAACCGTCGCACATTATGTCTTGAAGTCAACCCTAGTTGCTATAACCTTGAGGTCTCATTTTAACCATATCTCTTTTTGTTTTATAGGTAAGAATTGGTCGCTCATTACGATTTCCTATAGGATATTTGAGATATGAAATGATGAATCCGTACTTTTTTCCTCCGGAAGCCATGGCTGGAATCACAGTTGCAGTGGTCTGTCTACTGCTTGTTTTCATAGTGGTTCTTGTACTATATCGTCGCAAATCTACTCAAGCGGAGCGCGAGTATAAACGTATTCAGATACAAATGGATACATTGGAGAGCAACGTTCGGTCTGAATGCAAGCAAGGTACGAAATATTTATCATTCTATTACATAAAAATTCAGTACGCAATTGTATTACATAGTTTTGTCAATATCAGATAATTGAAATGTATGTTAATGTCCTTTATCAGAGTTGAAGTGCTCTCAACCACGAGAGCTCTGCATTCACGTTACATTGATCATTCTATATTATTTAATATCTTTGTTAATTGAGAAAAAAATTATTATTGAACAAGCAGAAGTTGAAGAGATCTGAAGAAAGTGTTGAATGTGTTAGTTTTGTTGTTTTAATATCAAATATTTAGATTCAAACTTGTTTACTGAAGTGTCATCCAAAGACAAAACTAGAAATTTGTTGAAACACACTTAATATGATTGTGATTTCGATGGAAGAATTTATTCATTTATTCCTGCAAATACAAAGACTCAAGACGATACTTGAAGAGTATTTGGATAAAAAACTCATCCCAATTTCAAATATTTGCAATAGTGATTCAAATTATGTCTAGGCTTACACTTATATGTACCGTTGAACCTATACCGTTGCAACAATAGGTATTGTTGAGTAAAACTTGATCCAAAATACATACCAACTTATTGAGTTTATCGCAGACTCAATTTGATCACCGATCAATTGTAACAATTGAAATGATTAATCGGAGATCAAAGTGTGATCGGTGTTTGGGCAAGTAACCTCATTTCTGATTTCTCTACATTAGTACTCTGCACTAGTGATGAAGTTTTTTACCAGATATTCATGTTTTGCGCTCAGAGTTTTTGTTTAGTAAGTTTTGTTATAATTTATTGTTGAAGCATTTGCTGAACTACAGACAGACATGACTGATTTGACTGCAGATCTCGAATCGTCCGGAATCCCCACCTTGGACCACAACGAATATATACTCAAAGTATTCTTTCCTGGCGTGAGGGATCATCCTATACTCAGTAACCCCAAGGTATGCATAATCTCTACCTTTTTCCTTATTAGTTCATTCCAATCAAGTTTCTCTCATTATTAATTCATTCTAATTCTGTTCCTCTGATAATTCAATATTCATTCTAATCTTCTTCCTCTGATTAATCAATATTCATTTCAATTCGATCCTCTTCAATTTGTTTTTTATTGAAATCTAATAATATCATTCCTGTGCTGTACTTATGAACTGACAATGCTTATGTTTTAAAAAAATCTAATTACCTAATCAGTTAATTAGTAATCTACTCATATTCTTTTTTTCGAAAAGTTGTTTCTTTATTTAGACACTGCCAACGATTAGTTAAATTCTATATGTTTGTGTCAAAAATGTATATCTTGTATATTCTTGTTATTTTTAAAGTAATTGAATATCATCAAATGGTGTAACCTCCAGATATGATCATTTCCCATCTGATTCTTTCCCAGCTCAAAATGATTGAGATTGAGATGATTGATAGTAGATTTCAGAAACGAAAAACATTTATTTTTAATGATTATTAATAAATAATTATGCATTTTTGTAATTGAAACTATAATTTCCTGAAGTACGTTAGTAAGTTATTGTGTTACTTGTGTATGAAATTTTGTTTTTTCTTATAAGTAGGAGTATTGCTCACCAGTTTATTTTATAACTTTTAATGCTTTGAATAATTTCGATGTTGAATAGATTTCCACCCATCATTTCATTACCCGAAGTTTGAAGACATGATTTTGTTATTCGCCTTTGTTTCTTAGTAATAATTTCAATCAATTAGACATTTACTAATCAATTATCTAGTTTTTCTTATGTTTAGAATTGGAATTTTCGTGATTTCAATATTTGACTGACCTGTTTTATTTCCAGGCTCGAATAAATGGACCTCCGACAAACTATGATGCAGCCATGTTACAGTTTGAACAGCTGATTGATAATAAGAATTTCGTCCTAATTTTCATTGAAACCCTGGAAGCACAAAAGACTTTTAATATTAGAGATAAGTGAGTAATACGTCTGTATTTGGTAGTTTCATTTTATATTCATCAGTTTCGTATCAAGAGTATTTGATTAATACATGATACTAGGATTTATACTCGCTTCGTGCTCCGAATAATGTTACTCTGTTAAGAATTTGATTTATTTTTGACCTCTTACTAAGATTTAAGGTTAAAGTTGTAAGGCCTCGAAGTTTGTAAAATGTATTCTAATTTGAAATAACAATTTTTTAGCATAATTTTGATAACAGAATTTATTAGGTTTAAATAGTTTCTGCATTGTATTCTCAATTTTCAAGTTGATTGTTGGAATGTGTTATATTTATATTCAATTTCATTTTCCATTGGGAAATTGTTTTTTCAAACAGTTCTTTGTTTTATACTTTGATTTGATAGACAAAAATCTGTTGTCCTCAACTTACTAAAACAGTAGAAGGTGGCTTTATTCATAATGTTACTGGCTTATTCATAATGTTGATTGCTTTATTCTTGTTCTTATTCTTCTTCAAGAATGGGATAATACAGCTTTCAAGTTAAAAAATACCCTTTGGTTTGGCATGGTACAATTTTCATGTATATTAGTAGCGTACAAAGGACGTTTTTGCTGAGGTTGATGCCCACATGACCTCTAGGCTTGTGTGTGGGTAATGAGAGAGGTGATGATGAGAGATGACTACTTTTCAGGCAGTCGGGAGTGGCCGTTTTGTGGTCAAAATCCGTTCTGTCAACTGGGATTGATCCCGGAACCTTTGGATTATCAGACCGGCGCTTATCGCCCTCGGTGATAAACACTTTCCATTCTATGTTGAAATAGAATAAGGATATTATGTTTTGAGTATAACACTATCGTTGTTATTCGATCAAGTATTATGAAAATTACTGAACTCATTACCCACACCCAGACTGATGTCTTTGTGGGGAATATTCACTAAGTATATTTATCTACACTGCCGTATTTGTTTATTTCGCTAATAAAGATTCAATGATTCAATTTGAGAATGTTATGATTTTTTTTCTTGTAATGAATCTATTTCTAAGGGAATACATGATACTGTATTACAACTGTGTAGTCTAATGTCTATCGTTTGCATGTTGCAGGGTTAATGTGGCATCTTTATTGATGGTTGTTCTGATGAGCAAAATGGAGTACGCCACCGACATACTGCGCAATTTACTATTAAGACTGATTGATAAATCTGTGGGCACCAAGCACCCGCAGTTAATGCTCAGACGTACAGAATCTGTGGTGGAGAAAATGCTGACCAATTGGATGGCACTTTGTATGTATAAATATTTGAAAGATTACGCCGGATCTTCGTTGTTCCTGCTTTATAAAGCGATCAAACACCAAATAGAGAAAGGCCCGGTTGACACTGTCACACATGACGCTCGGTACTCGTTGTCCGAAGAAAGACTTCTTAGGGAACAAATCAATCATGGAGTGGTGGTGAGTACACTATTCATCATAAACTTGGTATTAATTCGATTTAAATTGCAGTGGAACTAACATTGATATCGAGGTACCTCTCCGAGGAACTTGAGGTTTATTTTCTTGTGATAATTTTGAATCTGAACTGAAGTAGAAGCAATATTATGGCACCTCTTCTACTTGTGGTTGGGCTTTTTTGTGTTTGTTTTCTTTTATTCAAATTGAATTTTAACCAATATTATGGCTCCTCTTCTCTTCGAGACTAGTTTTCTTGTGATTATTTCGAATTATTGAAGTATAACTAATATTAATATTATTATTATAATATTGTGGAATCTCTATTTCTGAGGCTGAGTGTCTTACGGTTTAATTTGAATTTAAGTTGAATTAGAACTAATAATGTATTGTGTTGTAACCTTTCCCTATTGGAGGTTGAATTTCTTTTTATTGAGTATGAATTTGAATTCAAGTAGAACTCATATTGTGTTGGTACCTCTCCATATTTGTGGTTAATTTTGTTGTGATTGAATTTGAATTTATAAATTAGAATCAATTTATTTTCTAAAATTTTGCCCTTTTCTGGGCCTACTTATAGAATTTGAATGTTATCTCTATAGTGATACGTGATACCTATTTGTCACACTTTTCTCTATTAGCTCTTTGTCTTTCTTACTGATGATGCTGATGAAGGGAGGTTTAAAAATGTTTTTAAATAGTATTGTCTTCTAATCTAATTTGGTACAAAGAGATGGTAGAGAATGCTTTCAAAATTATTTGAAAATTTCGAGTTGTATTATTGATCTATTCTAGTTTTTCAAATGTCATTCATTAAATTTGGGTTATTTTTTATCCTCCAGACAATCCGGTTAATCCAGGAAGATCCACGTTATGAAAAGATACCGTACCAAACGTATCAGGTATGTTACCTTACAAAAAAATCATTAAGTCATCAGTCTTTATTTCCGAGTACCGTACCTTTTTCTCCTTTAGTTTTTTAGGATTTTTCATTTAACTTTGTTCCAATTATCATACTCTCCATTCTATCTTCCTACTTTATAAGTAACTTTTCATCATAACATATTCATCCAAAATATCAAATCATTCGTGAAGCTAACCTTTCTTCTATTAATTTACTTCTCTCTAGTAATGTAACTCTAGTAGTAATGTAGAATAAAGCTATTCTAATTCTATCTTTATAGATAGGTATCAGTTGAATAGGATCATTTTTAAAATATGCATTTTAAGTAGGATTTATTTATACAAATTGAGGAGGAACAACAAAAAGTACAAATTGATGCAGTAGGTATCAAGATAGTATCAACTCATGAATTATTGTAGTTTCTTAATGAATTGGCAGTCGTGAGAGTTGACACGCTGCCACGTTGTATGAATCGTACTACACTGCGTATGGATAATGAATACTTGAAAATGGAATGTAGACAATTCAACAGCATACTCAGGCTTTTGATAATAAAAAGTGTTCAGTGCTCTACATTATAAAGTAGTGTATGAAGCAGGTTCTACAATTTATTCTCAAATGATATTTGATGGCCAGCTGCTCGAAAAGCCAATTGAATTCAAGCGCCGTAAAATGACATCATCTAAGGAAGCCAATGCAACGAAATCGCTATGGAGCTCTGTGACTTCATATTACAGTGGTTAATTTCAATTGGCTTTCAGTGCAATCAGCCCTTAGCATATTGTTCAAAACTCCACTTGCGAAAGTTGGAGAATAGTAGATTCAACAGTTTCTACAAAAAGAAAGGATAATTTCCGAGGTTTCGAAAGTTTTCCTCCCATTCAACTTTCTTTATACAAACCAACAGGCTTTAAAGTTTCTAATGGACGATAATACTAGCTTTAAAGATAAAGGAAATATATTCTGTAATTTTCATTCTGCTTAACCAGGGAGTGAAAATAAACTGTTCTATGTCATAAAACCCGAATTTCGTTACAGGAGGAATTGATCTCAAACTCACATAATAATGATGAGAAATCACTGATTAAAGTTGAAGCATGTGGAACTAGATTGTTGAAAATGATAGACAACGTAATATTCCAGGATATTGGTTGTGATATGTATAATGTTTTATCGAACTATCACTTCATCGATTCCCCTGGGATTCGTTTAGCACTGTTGTCCATCATTTTTAGATCACTTACAGATCCACATACAAAAATTAGAATAACAGACGTCACGTTCTGTTGATGACTATATTTATCTTTTGCTTATTCAGCAAATAAGATTGAAAACTTGAAGCCAACTATTTGTTTAGTTATGCCGATTGTATAATAAAGTATATACAAATTGCAGACTTCATAAGTCAATTTTCTCCTATCAACATATAACCTATTATAACCTATCAAAATAGGTTATCCCAACAAAGTATACGTTGACAACATATATTTTTTGGACTAGAATCAATCTAAGTTCATACATTTAAGGAAAAAGCCTGTTACTAAAAATGATGCCTTTGTAATCATAAACAATGTTGATGAATTATAAAATAACGGAAGAAAGTATAACAAGAATTAAAGCACAGGATCATGTGTTTTTTTAACAATGTTAGATTGATTGCCTTTATGAGCGGAGTTGGAACCCAAGATGCTTGCTACGGCACAACGGCTCAACCCTAAAATAACAGCTCTTATATGCAGCTCAACAGAACATGGAACAGCTCTTTTTAATGAGTAAATACGTATATAAAAAATTTAATTTGGGAAAAGGAACCATTCAAATCTCTCAATTTTGTTAGTATGGGTATGAGGTATCACTTTTCATCTACATTCCTAAGTAGTAAGCAGGAGTATTGCTGACATAGCTGGTAGCAGAAAAAATTGGGAATATTGGAGTGCAAAAAGATCTTATTACAGATTTTCAAGTATTACTGATCAAACTGGCTAGGTCTAGGAAATGTTTGTAATTTTTTTCAAATATCAGAGATCAAATTGTTTAGGACTAGAAAATGTTTGTACAGTTATGAGAAAACATTTAGTCCAAAAAGAATAAAGTTTCTTCAATGTAATGAAATCAATATCAGATTGGTTGGAAGAAGAATAGAAGGATATCATTCTATCCATAATCATCGCTATTATAATGAGTATTGACCTCACACTCGAATTATTGAAACGTAAGTTATAATATTGCTAAGGAGAACCAATCAAGAATGGGTGTCTCACGCTAACAGCTCGCGAAGTACTTGGCTTTCCTCCTCTTAAGGAGGTTTCAGACCGCCGTAGCGTCGCTTTAGGAATCTAAATGCATTGAATTGCTTTGTCTGAATAGCTCAGCTGGTATAGTGATAGAGAGAGACGGCCGGTTTGTGGGATATGTGTGTCCCGGGCTTTACACGTAGCTAAAGCGACGCTATGGCGGTCTGAAACCACCTTTATCATCAGTGAACTATTGAATCATTCAACAATGATATTGAACATAGAGTTCATCGTTTCTAATAGATTAATGGAACGCTGTACAATTATAATTGATTGAAATCCATTCATTGATAACATTGTTGATATAATATGTAGTCACTTTTAGGAGATTGAAAGATCATTATAGTAGTTTTTTTAATTCAACAAGTGTTTACGGCTATCATGCTTCTTGGACTGTAGTCAAAAATATGATGAAATATACATCTGCTTGTTACACAGAACACTTACGGTTCAGTCACGAACGCGTTTCGAGCTATGGTGTTCATCAACGGCGCTTTGAGCTACGGCGTATGGTCGTATAGCAAGTAGATGTGTATATATTTCATTTTATTAACGATAGGTTTCATAAATTATTGGTTCAAGTGCGATATTATTTGCATTTGCCTAACAAACATCGCTGCTAATTTGTAGTTATAACACAGAGTTTGGCATGCGTAAGTTTTTCGTGTTAACAAAACATCAGGGAATAAGAAATGTTAATTGTATTGAAGAGTTTGGTAAGAACATTCTCCTCCATCTTTATACCTTATTCGATCGAACTTACTTCCGACCCTTGGGAACTTTTCTGTTATGTTATTTGCCAGTTGCATAAAAAGCCAATTGAATTTAACCGCTGTAAAATGAAGTCATCCATCATTACAACCTATACAACGAGATCCCTATGACGCCATATTACAGTGGTTTAATGTGATTGACTTATCGTTTATAGACTTAGAACTGTTTTATATTTTACTTTCCTTCATTCCAAGCCGATTAATTTTTCGTCATTTGTTTAATGTACAAATTTGTTATGTTACTTTTGTATATGAGATTCTCATGTTACGTTTTTAGTGTCCGCCTTAATTATTATTATATTTCACTAGTCATAGGTAGCGGGATTTTGTCGGAAAATTAGCGGAAACGTCACTCAGTATGGATTGCCGAAAACTCTATTTTTCCATGGCCTTCCCTCTCCATGTAGGTTACTGCTTTTTGCCTCCTTTGACTGGGCTAATTCATAAGGCCAGTACCCGGCCTTTTACACAAAAATCCTTGAATTTAACTGGCGTAAAATCTCTTTCTTCCAACGGAACCAATTTAAAGATATCCCACTGAGCTCCTTAAAATGGCATCATCTTACGGCGGTTAATTTCAATTTGGTTTCGTACAATGGACAGTATGACAATTGCAACAATCATTTAGCTTCCGAATGGCTTCATTTTGTTAGCTAATAACTTCTTAGCAACCTCTAGGATTAAAAGAAGCCATTGAATATCATAATTTTACTGAGATTATCTGAACTACATGGGAAGCGGGTTGGTCCCAGTGGCAGAGGCGAGGCTAATCGGTGAGATTAGATAAGAGACAGCGCCTACCTTTCCCGTTGTATCGGTGACCGGCTCCTCTAAATACAAAATTTTATGAGCTTCAAAATCGCTTCCCGGTGGTTCGGAACCCACCTAAAGCTGTAGGTCCATTCATATCTCATCATCATCCTTCCCATTACCCACGCACAAGCTTAGAGCTTATGTGGGCATCATTCCTAGCAAAAAAAAACCTATCCCAAGATTTTTAATAGATGTGGTTTGGTAAATATTGTATGTTGTACTCATGTGATTATTTAGTGATTAAGCTAAGTAAGGACGATACTTTAGACGGAATAAATCAGAATTCATTATTCAATGAAAAGAGGCAGTTGCCGAAGGTGATTCATCTGTTTTTTTCTCTTTCAGGCAATATGATTTATTATGATTAATGGGTCTCTCCTAAATCACTATGATTATAAATTCAAATACGATTGTCTTCCGTGGGCAATGATTTTTTTGTTATTGTGATTAATATTATCGTGTTTCAGTTGACAAGATAATGAACTAAAAATTGAATTTTCAGGCTGTGCATGTAGTTCAAGATGACGTGGATGAAAAAACCCAGTGCAAGGTATTAGATTGTGATACTATTAGCCAGGTGAAATCGAAAATATTAGACGCTCTCTACAAAAATACACCATTCTCGTTACGTCCTTCAATCTATGACTTAGATCTCGGTAAGTTGTTACATACATTATTATTAATTCAGTACGGTATTACTTGATATTGGATATTTAAAAGAAATAGCTCCAGTTAATACATTTAAAGCAAAAACCTGGCTACTTGATAATGGAATCATTTTCAGTGAACTTTTGATTACATTAATACAAAAAACTTGTTTTTAATACTACTCATTAATAATTTTATCAATAGAACTCGCATTTTATTATATTATTATCTATTATTTTTCATGTTTAGTTTTGTTGATAGCTTTTTTTATTTTATCTTATCATGCTTTATTTTTTCCTCTTGTGCCACTGCCTCTTGTACTGCCACTGCTTCCGTTCAAACAGTCTGCACCTCCTTCTCCACCTCCTCCCACCCCCCTTTAGCCTCTTCCCTCATCAGTAATTACTATTAAGACATTTATTTATGTTTGTTATTTTTAAATGACAGGCTCGGTCAACCCGGGGTCGATTAAGCGAGAATCTGATAACAGAGAGTTTACTGTATTATTCTCAATATTATAGATGACTTAATTGTAACCTTGATTTTCTAGAATGGCGACATGGTAGAGGCGGGCATTTGACTTTACAAGACGAAGATGTGACGACCAAATCAGTGTGTGGTTGGAAAAAACTGAACACGTTGGCCCACTACGGAGTCAAGGAATCAGCTGTGATGTCTCTAATACCTAAACAGAACGATGGCTATAACACCAACTGTAAAACACTCTGTCAAAACTGTAAGTAGGATTTTTACTCACAACAATTATTATTTACTATTTCCTTTTAGAAAAACACGTTACTAGGCTCATTTCTAAATGAACTTTTAGTGAATATTCCTTTGTAATATTCAGTTTTGAACAGGATAAACGCTCTATTGTAATGTATTCAGTTATAATTTAGGATAGATAATCTTTTGTAGGATATTAAGTCGTATTTTGAAAGTTAGTTTAGAGTTACTTTTGAGTGATACTGGAAAATCATATTTTCTGAATTGTCATTCAAATCAAGTAATCTCCATAATAATGTTCATATTCATTATTGTTCACAAACATACGGCCCTGAGAAAATATGATTCTCAACGCTTTTCAAGAAACTTTCAAGTCAAGTAACGTTTATTAATATGGACAAATCAGCCAATTGCACTAAAGTCAATGTAATTTGGCCACTGTAAAATGACGTCAACTTACGGAGTTTATCAGGGAAATCGTTTCACTGGTTCCGTCAAGGGACTCTATTTACAGTGGTTAAATTCAGTTGACTTTCGTACAATTGGCGATTGGTGTTGAAAATGTCATTATGAATATTCATGACATTTTATTCATGTGTTGTTATAATAATATTTGTAAGCTTGTATCCATGTTACTTTCATAACACAGATAGAGTTTACAATATTTTGATGTAAAAATAAAGATATAATATTCTACATTATCTAATTTCCCAAATTACATGTTACAGTCGACTAGTTCGACTACATTTCACACTAGTCGACTAGGTTTTATTGTTTCTTCTTGAATTTTAGGCGTGGAAATACTCCTTATGAATGATATAACTAATATTATGATACTATTAGAATATTATGTTATATGAATAGTTCGATTCCTGTTGACTACAACACATTTTGATACTCCAACACAGACGGCCACTCACGTCTTTCGGATGACACGTTAAGCCGTTGGTCCCGGCTGGCTAAAAAGTATTCGTCATCTCTCATTATCACCCTCCCATTACCCACGCACGAGCCCCAAAGCTCATGTGTACATCACCCTCACAAAAAATACATATCTAATAATACATATCATAATCTAAGTATTATGTTTTATCTAAGTATTGTCTGATGTAACTTATTATTTGGTCTTATTCTTGTTTGTGTTAATTTCTTTTGTGTTATGAGGGTTATAATAGGATTCAATTCCTGGTGCCCTCAACTATGTATTTTTTTTCAAATGAATAAATAAGTCGAATGGTTACAGGAAAGTTTCCAGTCGACTTATTTCTAAGAATTTGTGAACAATTTATACGAATAAATTGTTCATTTATTTTATAATATAATACAATAAATACACTAATGTTAGTTGTAATACCATTTATAAGAATTAATGAGCGTTCCCATGCCTAGAATTGAAGGAGAAACAATAAAAACTAGTCCAAATCTTTCGATTGGCATATGCCAATTATTGCAACATGTAAGCAAGGCATGACGATTTCGAGTTACTCTCAGCTAACATTTTCTGTTGCGTTGTTACAGGCACTGGCACCTATCTCAGTAACTCGCTATCGCCCATTATGGCGACGAATGGCGACATTGAGTCTGGCTCGAATGTGCACGTCTACCACCTTGTGAAGCCCCCCGACGATCATTCCTACAAGTCGACCGAGCGTACACACAAAGCGATCCCCGAAATATTTCTCACCAGACTGCTATCGACTAAAGGCACCATACAGAAGTTTGTTGACGACTTTTTCACAACAATACTGACGGCTAACGAAGCTTTGCCACCTGCAGTCAAGTGGCTGTTTGACTTGTTCGATGAATCGGCACGCAGACATAACATTGTCGACCCGGAGGTCATCCATGCTTGGAAATCAAATAGGTACGTTTATTCTTCTCTGAATGCTCTCAAAATTTAGATTACAATTTTCTGTTCATTCCAGTCTCTATTATTTTCCTTTCTATTCTATTTTTGAAACATCTACCCACGGATACTTGAATACGCGGTAGGATTCATGAGTGCAATGCACAGAAGTCTTGCAATTATGACATAGCTATCAACCAGTTACCAGTTACAAATTGCGGTCATAATTATATAGTTTTTCTTTTATCATGTAGTTTCACATCAACATAAATTTTACAAATAAGGTTATTATATTGATGTTTTTATCCGTTCACGTGGCGTGATCTACAAAATTATCTAATGCTTTCAAGTATTCTCATTGTATATCACTGATTTCCTATGCTCACACTTGGTTGATTTTTGTGTGCGGCACCTATTAAAATCTTATGTGCTGCTATGACGCATGCTGTGCAGCACATGACGCATGCAGTACAGCATTCGTTTTTTCGCCTAATTTTAATAGGATGCGTGAAGCGCAAAACGAACAGCAAGGCGAAACAAACATTGACCAAGTGTGAACATAGCTATAAGAATTCTCTTGTTTTACTGATTAATTACTTATTAGAACTTCTCAATTATATGCACTTTAATAATTACTGATTATTCTGTTTGTGTTTCACAGCCTGCCGTTACGATTCTGGGTGAATTTCATCAAGAATCCTGACTTCATCTTCGATATAAACAAGACAACGGAAGTGGACTCTTGTCTTTCGGTGATAGCTCAAACGTTCATGGACGCGTGCTCGACCACCGATCATCGACTCGGCAAGGACTCTCCTTCGAACAAGCTGCTGTTCGCCAAGGACATTCCGCATTACAGGGAGATGGTGACACGTTTCTACTGTGATATAGCAATGCTGCCCCAGATAACGGACCAAGAGCTCAGCTCTGCTATGCAGCAGCTATCGCATTCGCAGGCTGGCCACTTTCATTCGGTCTCCGCCTTGAAGGAGCTCTACATTTATGTGTCCAAGTACAGTGAACAAGTAAGTTGAAAAACAGTCAATTGTTTTTTTTTTTATTTGTTTAGTTGTGTACATGCGTTGTTTCCTTCACTTGAATCGTGCTGCAGGTTAATTAATTAATTTATTATTAATTATCACATTACATCAGGTTACTGAGTTACATTCATTTGACTGGCGACTTGTCACAAAATATTCATGAAATACTAATTCTGGTCACATTAATATTTATGTCTCAATACCAGTTACAGTATAACACGACAATAACTCTGTAGATTTTTTCTAATCTTGCAAGCAGTGTGTAAACGATAACATTCTACAGTAGTATTCAGTAAGTAACAGTAGTATTCATTTAAGTTGGCGGATGGCGATCAGTAAATAGCTGATGTCACGCAGCTTTCACACAATAACCCAAAGACTTTTAATAGGTTTAAATAAGACCTTTAAATTCTTTAAACACTTGGAGATTGAAGTCTTTGTGATAATCTGCGAGATTCAGCATTTGAGCTCAGAGCTCTTTATAGCATTATAATACGGTAATCACAAAGGATTCTCACAGAGATCAGAGTTCTTTATAGAATTACAAAAAAAAACAATAATTATTAATGATTTTCGTTGAATGGATTATTAAGCGTATAATTGCAGTATCTAATTATTCCTTCCATTTGTAATTTCTGGCTGGTATAGCTACGTTCAGAATGAATGATACTGTACAGAAGTGTCTGGTAGACAAGTGGAAAGTCACCTGACAGCAATCACATGGTAATGGGTTCGATTCCCACCCTGGCACAATATTTTTTTACAGTAGCGTTCATCAAATCTTCTGAAGGTATTTAATCTGTTTTCAATGTTCACATTTGCGGAAGTCTTCAAGAGATTTTTTCAGATTATTTGGATTTTCATTCAACTGATTATTGTTATCATTTACCACATGTTCACGTTCATACACTGTGTCTTGTGGGTATCATATCATTTTGGCTGTCATTCAATTTTTTGTGCAGTTGTTTCTCCTGTAATGAACTGATCGAGTGATGTGGTTGATAAGTACTAATTCGAATGGTTTATTTTCAGATTCTGGAATCGCTGGAAAGTGATCCGATCTGTCAAAAGCTGCACTTGGCCCATAAACTGGAGAACGTAGCCTGCACACTTGAAGGGGAAGAGACTTCCACTTGCTGACAGTTTGTGCTAAAACCTGAAGCCCGACTGTGATATTGTTGCACAACTGTGATTTAGTCAGCAGTGTATGGAGTCAATACAGCAACATTGTTCATATTATATATATAAATATAAATAAATATAATATATCCGATTATAATGATTATGTGTTTGATGATTGTCATCATTATCATTCCATCATCATTATAATCATTAGAAATTAATACGATAAATTACTATTTAATATTATGTATGTATTTTATGTTGGAGCACTATTTCCTAACATGAGTGCCTCGAATATTTGAAACTGTGGAGAACTTATGCAATTGTATAATATATGCATATAAATGAATTACACTTAGTGTGTACATATATACTAATAATTTTATGAGTTGAAATATGAGGGCATACTATTGATATATTTTTATCAATCTTCAATCACGAGAATCCAACGGCCAATAAGATTTTAACACTATTTTAAGATTTTTTATTTGAAATAAAAATTGTCTTTACATTCCATATTATAGGAAATAGTAGTTTTTAATTGAAATATTTATTCCATCCAGGTATGAAACTTTTACGTAAGTTCCCGTAAAATTAGTGATGTGATCTTGTCAGGGATTATCATTGATAGTTATTTTTATGTTATCAGAACTATTATCAAGAAAAGAAAACTTGAACTGACTTGTCATTTATTGTTCAAGAGAAAGTCAAGTCTTAAGCCCACCCAGACAGATATTAATTCCCTCCTCATTTCCCTGAGAACTATAGTTGATATTTTATCCACTTCTTGGCGACGGGAGTCTTTTGCCTTCAACTGATAATCCACAGCTCGCATTTCCTTCTGCTATATTCGTCTGCAATTCCTAATCCAGAATTTCGTAATAGTTTAAATTTGAATTTTTTTTATTTTTATTAATTAGATACTATGTAATCTAGGCCAAAAAGTTTACTTTCCACTCATGGGAGTAATAGCTCCCATATATTCTCTCTTAACGGACTCAGGCCAACTTAACTAGGGAATGTAATAATGTTGATTTTCAAGATAATAATTATTATAATTTGTTTCCTCGCATTCCTATTATTATTAATTTGTATTATTTTACGTTCAACTGAAACTTATTGTTTTATCTACTGCCTGGATCAAACATAGGCTTTTTTTTTTAATAAAAATATATCAATAGTAATTATAATTATTGTACTCCTCTAATTTTCAGTATCATTATAGATCAAAATCAAATTGTGCATTTTTTGTAAAGTGAAGTAATAATTTGTGTTGAATAGTGTATACATTCTTTACTATTGAATATTTATTTTGAAGAAAAAAAAGCCAGGAGTAATATATGTAACGTTTTTGTACATTTTGGTAGCCATTTTTTCTCTATTTTCTTGAAGTAATAATTGAAGAAAATGTGCCAAGGATAATGTTGTTGTTATTGTTGTCATAACGTAATCTCAATTTTTAAATGGCTTTTTGTGAAATGGATACTTTTAACATTTAACATATTCGACTCAACGTTTACAGTAGCATTTAATTTACGAACTGATTTAAACTATTGTGTAAGTTTTGCAACATTTTTATAGCATTTTAGAAGTTTCTTTTAATGTACTTAAAGATCAATGCAACGGGTCTATCAACCCGAAGAACATTGACTTTTACTTTGAATTGCTACTATAGATTTTTCTGAGCACCTTTGATACGTATAGTAAAGTAACTATCGATTGAAAATTATAGAATCTCTGGTCAGATACAGTATAAGGAAACGATTTTTTATTTGGTGCTAATAAATCTTATAAGAAAGCCTAATCCTCAACAGAATTCTATGTTCCATGTACATAACGATGATTGGATTGAATTAACTGAAATGAATCGAAATTTAAAGCCAGTAGATCAAATTCAATTGTATTAAAATCAAATTATTAAATTATAAGTATTATATTTGTAAAATATTCAACCGAAGTGTACTATAATTTCATACAATAGAAAACTATATTTTATGATTGGAAATGTGAAATACATTAACTTATCAAGATATTATCATATTCGTGAGTCTCATCGAACTAAGTCTGTTGCATTAAAAATCTCAGCATCAAAATCATAACACAAGTACTTGCCCATCAGCTTGTATTGTATTATTTGTCCAGTAATTACTTTAATAATAATGGAGACATTTCAACTTCAATACTACTGTAGGATGCCTATACTATGTGTGTAATGAGACTCATAGTTTACTATTTTTGCAATTAAGAAAATATTTATGGTTCAAATATGTATTTAGTTATACATCGAAGAGGTGTAATGGCCTTAAACAGACATTCCTATGGGCATAAATAACTTTTCCTCTTAATTCAATTAACAGTTTTTAGAGAAGTATTCCCTCCAGGCTGGTGCGCTTATTATTGAAGCTACTAACAACTGAAAACAAGTTTGTTCATTATTTTTATTTCAATTGAAGAAGGTAGTATGTACTCAAAAGTACTCTATTGTAAATTACTATTAACTTGATTTATTAGCGTTGAAATAATTCAGAATCTCTTATTGGGAAATCTCCAATCATACTCTCAAGCTGAATTAGGTTTCCTCTTGAAAATATGTTATGTCCGTCGCTGAACTTTAAAATAGAATTTTTTTATCTATATCGAATCTCTTAGACACTTTGTACAGTTCATTGTATTTATACTATTCATTCATTCAAATCAATTTATCACTCGATGATGAAATAATTTAGAACATTGATGTGCTTTATTACAGTTGTCAGTGGTACTTAGCTTTTTATATTGTGCTTTATTCTCACAAGTACCGGTGAAATTTGTTTTTATATGAACATTTAATTGTGCAAAGTAAAGCCTAGCTCAAGTACAAACTGTAGAACAAAATTTAGAGAAAATATTAGAACTAAAGCAGCCGTCTTGAATTTTATTCTACATTTAAGGTGTGTATTACAGTTCAAATTGTTATAACTGTTTTTATTTTTATTCGCTTGACGTATATTGTCAGGGGAAAACTGATAATTCTTCATTTCATAGTGAACCATTTCATGGTTATTAAAACTATTTTATGATGTGAGTGATGGTCATCATAAAGGGGATACAAGTTGAATGTATCTTTCAAAAATGAGCGTGATGTTTTTGGGCTCAAAAGCCACGAAATGAATGTCAACTGCTGCTACCACTTTCACATTAAGTGCCATGTACTACTTATATAATAGTTTATCATGACTGTAGTCTCTCTCTCTCCGAAATAATCTATATCTTTTTTAACAAAACTTGAATTCGACTTAAATTTTTAGTTAACAGTTTCTAGAATATTGAAAAGGCCTAGCGATTTTTTGAATATTTTACTGTAGGCGGCTGTCTTTCTATTCTCTATTAGTGGAAAATATTGGCTGAAATTGGCAGCGATGCAGTATATTTTTTTTATACTTCTATACTTTTTGTTCCAATTTTGTAACTATACAATGTCTATCAAGAACGTTTTATGCTTTAACTAATTATATAAAAATAATGTGTATCTTCTTTTACGCTTACTATAGTTCTTGAAAGTTCGACATATTTCTGTAGAATGGTTTTTAATTCTATAAGCTATTGTAGTATAGTACAATTTACTTATTTGTTAATGCGATATGACTTTGGTATTTTCGCATGCCTAGACATGAGAAATTTCGAGTTCTAGTTTACCGTATGTATGTTATTTTTGTGTTTGTCGTGGCTTAACGGTCCTAATTGGACTAGGATTATCTGCTGATTGCCATAGAAGGCAAGAAAAGTGGATAAATAAGCCTCTCTAATTTGCATCACATCAGGTTGACGTATTTCCAGAGAATGATTAATGATGACTTGGGTTGGAAATACGAAAACTCAAGCTGTTAATATTGGGAGATTGTGAAGTGATCTGATTTATGTATATTAATTTATATATATAGCTATTTAGATGTATTGATTGATGTGTGATTCAACTTAAAATTGTAAAAATATTCTTTTCTGTTCTCTTAAGATATTTCATTTCACATAATGTTACATTTTATAAATGCAGATATTAGAAGAGTTGCATAACAATATTGATATAAATGAATTGTTTTGTATAAATTTGAGCTTTTTATTCAGCCTTTCCTCCATCACGCTTCATTTTCTACTTACTATAGGCTAATTTTACTTGCATTATTTGTTTTGTATAAAACTTGAAATTTCAATCCAACTTTCAAATAAATGAACTAATACACCTATCATGTAATCTACCGCGTTTGAAGTACTTAATCAAATTAGCAAACTTTATACTTGAGGTCGTTGCCAAGGACTGGGGTTTTCAAATAGGCAGTGTTAGATGATTGAAATAAAGCAGTACTCATAATGTGGTATTAATGCTTATATTACATAGGACTATAATTATTATAATCATATGAGTCATCATTTTGATTTGTTATGTTACAAGTGAATAGTGAGCTGGCGATACGTTTTATTTATCGTATCTTATTCTCAGGCCCTCTTTCTTACTCTTCCAATATTGTTACTCTTCTCTCACCTGAGCGCTAGTATCGTACGTCTCATTCTTCATAAAGTTGGTTCATGAAAAATGATTGAGAAGGCTGTGCTTAGCCGCCGCTGGGATTCTGGCCCGGCACTGATGCCTGATGGGATAGAAACGAAGCGTCTTGCGTCTAGGCGTCTCTCCAGTTCCAGTCTCCACCAGCACCAGTTGAGTTGAAGCGTGGGTTGCTGTTCAGTGGATTATAATCCAGATTAATTCAACAACCTGTTAGTTTTGAATCTTCACAACATCATAGGGAAGTGAGTAATTCAGAGAGTCATCATGTCGGTGGCTTTTCGAGCTACGATGTTGGTAAGTTCTTCACCAAACGATGAATTTTATAATATTACTGTACGCTGAAATTTCACCCACCCAACTCGCTTTCACAGCTCTCCATCATTGTCATCCATTGTCAATTTTTACATCATTTTTATGCACTGAAATTTCGCCCCACAATGTCTTATCATAATCCTTTATGTTCGTGATTATTTTAGTTGATCAGGTATGATTCAATGATAATCACAGGTAGCTGTTACTGTTGTCGACCTGGATTTTCGATCATGAACCATCCGGCTTTTTCAATTCTTAGTATTCCGCTACATTCATCGATCGATTAAAATCCATCACCTTTCTTCTGTATTTTGTTATTGACGAAAAACCATACGATAAATAAATAAATTGGTAATATTGTAAAACATTATTGAAAATCCTATATAAGATATCGATCCGTCCATCTTGCTCGATTCCAGGAATTGGTTGGGATTGGGAATTGGCTTGGGAGAGTCCACTTGATTTCCGGTACCTATTGCAACTATTTCATCAACAGTAGCTTTTTCATTTTCAAGAGTTCACTGAATCAATCCTATGTTTGTCAATTCACTAGCCAACCATACCGCTGGTTGGAGAATGAGAATTAATAATTTATTTATATTATTCAATACATTTATTTCACTTGAGCTACGTGTAGAACAACCAATTTTCAGTTGTTTGTTGTATGGTATGCCGTGTATTACCGGTGTACGAACGGCATTATTTTATTTCTTTTCGGAAGGATGGATGGTTTTTACAATTGAGTTTTGAAATATTTTATTTTTAAATTGAGATGAAGCAGCGGAACGGAATTCAAAACGGATTGTAAACATCTGTAATTACAATATTTTTGAAGTGTGAGGAATTCCTTGCATAAAATGGAGTAGCCTATAAGTTAATGTTGGATATCTCGGAAATATTTTTTTTAAATCAACCTTTTTACTGTTAATTAACCTTTCAAGGATATGTAATTTTACGAAAACCATGATTCATTGTTTTAAACAGTTGGGAGTACAGTTCTAACATCTTCTTTATTCTGATAGATTTGAGCTTGATGAAGTAGGGTTGTGGTACCAGGTACTAGACAATAGACAACTAGATTCCACTGAATAGACAAAATGTTACTGCATTTTAGTAGTTGAGTTTCTTATGCATGTGTTATTAGTAAATTACTGGTGTAGTAGTAGGAATTGAATAAGTTATTACAGTTTATAAATGTGATCTTGGTTAGTGAAAATTCTATCTTCGACTAGCAGTTTGAACCATTATAAATATATGACTATTAATATTCTTCTTCTAAGAGATAGACTCGTTTGTATTTGTATGGATTCAGATGAACACAAAATTGCCTCATTTTCAAATTATCCCATTTGTTGATGTTCTGCAAAAACTCAGTAACTTTAACTGGAAAGATTTCACTTGAATCTTAATTAGCCTACAAATTACCTTGCCAAATTTTGCTTGTTCTTCTCATGCTTTACTTGTGATGATAGATATCCCTGGTAAATAATGAGACTGTTGTCACTACAGAATGACAGATTTATTGAACCGATGAAAAACATTTTTCGGTTCTTACTGTATTATCATTTACAAAGTAACCAAAACTCAGGTACCGACTAGCTCAATATAGTCTTGCGGCTTTGATTCAAGTTATGCAATGAGGAACCAAGTGCCATCGTCAGAGTGTTTGAAACTCCATAATCAGTCCTATCTTTAACTTCAATACTTCATTATTTGCTCTATGTAGTTTTACTTATTCACTTTGTAACCTAGAGGTCCCGGGTTCGAACCCAGGTCAGACCGTGAGATTTTAGCTCGAGCCACTCCTCGTGTTTCGGAGGACACGCTAAGCCGTCGGTCCCGGCTGCCTAAAAACAGTCGTTAAGTCACGTCAGAGACCCTGAACTGATCAGGAGTGACCTGAAAACTCTGACACCAGACCTGAGCCAGCCAGGTTACACGGAATTATTATTATTTATGTAGCACTTATAAAGTAGCCTACTGCCCCAACTACAAAAAATCAAATTAGGGTAATTGATAGGGGTGATTGTGAAGTGATAACTCAAACCCTTCTATCTACTCATGCGATGACACTTAGTGGTTCCATATTGCTTGAATATTCTTCCATCTATTGAGCTGCTCTTCACCTTAGTAGGCTTATTGTATAGTTTGTGATATTTCAACCTCAACTAGTATTGTTTCGATGAACCTGTGGTAAACACAACATTCAAAATTATTGTTTACTTATTTTCTTACTATTCACGAACCATACTACATACATTATCAAGTTTCCTCTGCTTTAGAACCTTCAGTTCATTACAAATGAATGACGAATTTTTGAAATTCACACGGATTGCGTGAGTAAATGCTTATAGATTTGTTGATTGAACATGATTGTCAGTCCTTTTCATAGCTCTTATCAAGTATAACAATTCATTTGTGAAGTCATGATTTTATGAAAAATAAAAAGTAATAGAGCATTTGATGTTTTGCAAGCATCTTGAATGCATTCACTCTGGGGAGACGTTGTTCTGTTAGATATGAAAACCTGTATTTCTTGCTTGCATCTTAAAATGCTGACTTTTCAAAGGTATGAAGCTTTGTATCTCTTGCATCTCAAATGCAGTGACTTGTCACTTCGGGGATTACTGTCCACCGCTGGTAACTTGACTTGACCAATACAGAGGTTTCTATCTCATGCAGCTTTTTCCTGTGATCAAAATTTAAGCAATGGATCGCTCGTTATTCAAGTTATGAGCCAATCAACTGATTACGTTTCTCATGAGCTTTAATGAGAACCTGAGGCCTCTTTAAAAATTTAGAAATCATGTAAAACGGAAGAAGGCGGATATATGCTAGACATGAATAGGACGTACTAAACAGTAAACGCATAAGTCTAGTGTAAGTCTTCCTTTTTCGTTCATTACAAGACTTCTAAGATTTATGAAATATGCCTCTGGTATGATTCATAAGTGAAAGTAATAAAATGAAATACTGAAATGTTACTTTTTCAAGAAGTAGTCATTTCAAAGTATAGATTCCTGTTATCATTCCATCACCGCCTACAACAGCTGCTTATGGTTCATGTAAAAATGTGCTTTAGGGAATTGATTTGAGAAGTCTAGTTTCCTGTAGTAGGCTACGTTCTGATAATTTTTATGAAACCTAGAGTGACTTTTCCTTTAGATATGAAAGTCTGTATTTCTTACTTGCGTCTTGAATGCTGTTACTCCTATACTCTGATTAAAGTGATTAAAGTCTTTCGGAGGAGACGTTAAGCCGTCGGTCCCGACTGCCTAAAAAGTAGTCGTCATATCTCATCATCACCCCACTCATTACCCACGCACAAGCCTAGAGCTCATGTGGGCATCATCCTCAGGAAAAAAAAAGAAAAAAAACTGCTTTAGGATTGAGACCCGTATGGCCTTAATGGTGGACCGCTCTAGGCCTGTCCTAAAGCAGTTTAAATCAAAGTATAGAGTTTTTCTGTGAAATATAAAGCCCTGTGTAGAATTCTTCAACTCCTCGGTTGTCTTTTCTCGGTTGAATATGAACCGCTTTATTTCATCACTTCATATTGAATGAAAAACGTTTGTGTCTCAAAGCTATCAAACTTTTATCATATATAATGGAAGCTTCAATTTTCACTCAAGCAACATAAACTAATAAATGTGCTGAGCATGTCTAGTGTGTAGAGTTCAGCTGCTTAATTTAAACCTCTTTTATTCCATTGAATTGTATGAAACGTTTGACCATGTACAAGAGGTTTGCAATATTAAACACTATATTATATTGCTTCTATGCTGTCATTCCTTTGGTGATGTCTCCATGTGAAATACGAAATCCTTGAATTTATGGCTTGAGTCGTCACTGTGACTTATTTGTGTTCAATATCAAGCCCTGTATCTCATTCTTGCATATTTGAAGCTGACACTACTAACGTGACTTCTTCCTGTGAAGACTGTAAATTTGTTATATCTGTTTCAGTGGAACGAAGTCGTTCTTGACTTCGAGATGAACATGAAAAGAAAAAAACACAGAAGAAATCTGTGTTGGTTTGATAACACATTTACGGGAAGGGAAGCCTGCAAATTTCTTCTGAAAAGGTTGCAGCAAAACGAATTGTTCGGTCCTGATATAAACAGTAGAAAAGTCAAATTGCTATTGGCTAAATTGCTCAGTGCAGGAGTCTTTCAAAATGTTATCAGATCAACCCCGTATTTCCGTTCCAAAGGACTCTATAGGTTAGTTTTAAAACAATCATTGTTGTGTTGCTCTTAACTTGAACTCAATTTTCATTAGAATTTTTCATAATCTCTGAGACAAGCAAAAAACAAAATAAAATACTTATATTAAGTGCCTTTGGATTCTACCCGTACATAAGGAATCACTGCACTGAAACATACTAGTGCGCAATATTCAGAAAAGTGAGCTGCAATTCTTTCTTATTGATTATTTTCCCGCTTGTTTGTTCTTTAAACGATTTTACATTTGGTAGACATTATATTTGATTTTGGTGACAGGTCTACTACTTTTAGTCTTGTGAGATAATCAAGATTCTATTTATTGATCTTCATTCAGTAGTTTTAGGTTGTGTGCTGTAGCTTAGTTTTTGTTGTATTTTTGTACATTTTTAGTAGATTAATATTTCAAAAATTAATTAAACATACTTTCTCTGAACTCGATTAATATTCCTAGTAGTTTCTGGTTTCTGCATAGAAAAAGCTTGAGAATCTTTGTAAATCACATTCTAATGAAAATTGGGAAGCCTTTGTTTATTTCTTGTATATTCATGTCTGTTTCACATGAGAAATGTTTTTTCTCATTCAATTATACAGTATTTTAATATTCAAATTGTAGATATCAATATTATAATCCAAGCAGCCTAGGTAATGAAATCTATAGCTTTGTCTGCTTAAAATTTTAAAATTATAATATAATTATTTTCAATCACATTTGGTTAGATTTACTTTCATTATCACAGTTCAGTTAGATTGGGAGCCTAATGATTTTGTTGATTTCATTAATATTGTATGAGTTGTGCTGCAATAGGCTACAGTTAGGCAACAATATTCTATTGCATTTGTAAATTGATCATTACTGAAGTTTACTAATTATCAACTAAAATGAGAAATTTACATTAGTAGATCATTTTTCACGTTTCTTCTAATTATTTTCCATTGCACATTATGTTGCATATTTATCTTGCAATTTTAATTATACTAATTACCAGTCTTATGTGCTCTTATCAAAACTTCTTGGCATCTGCCTTCTTATAGTCTGCCTTTTTATATTTCCTTTAAAGAGTTAACGACTTCGTTAAAACATTTCTGTTATCAACTTTCAGATTTCCACAAAAATTGCCGTTGACTGCTTTAACACTGTCCTCACAAAACGAAAAAACTGTAAAATGCGAACCAAATAGAGGAAACGTAAATCCTGTGAGACTAACTTCTGAGATTGCAGAGATCCGTGATAAAATGATGCTACTCTACAATCAGAACATTGTTCACGTTGATGATACACTGCATTGGCAAACTGCTACCAATGATTGCGCTTTTACTAACGATGACGGCTGCAAGAAAATATTTTACTCTGACTATTGTCAAAGTTTGATGTTGGATTTGGAGATGAACAAAGAAGTTTGGAGGAACAAAGTAATCAACAGGTAATTATTTATGTTTTCTTTGATGTGAGTGAGGCTTCTGAACTCATCGGTTGAATTTGGACGTTTAGTCTTTATTTTTTTATCAATTCACTCCTAACGCATGGTATTATTATGCGGATTCATCAATTTTGCCATTCTAGATTTTTATTCATAATCTTCATTGATTGAAATTCATGTAGAACATTTTCAACAGGAGAATATTCTTTGTGTATTAGGCCTATAGTATTTAGGAGGATATATTCCTAATATTCATCTTTTGATTTCGGGGACCATTCAGTATTGGTCTTTTACAGTAAAAATATTTTGTAATCTCAACAGCTAGAAATGTTCAGTCAATTCATAACAGCAGTTGAATTCGAAGCAGAAACTCAAACCTTCGATTGAGACCTGTTTTATAAAGTTTAAATTGGAAAACAGCAAAAAGGCGATCACACACTTGACTGAAATTTATTGCATATCACGCCGTGCTTGATCTCTAGTGTATGTCCGCCTTTTTCCTGGTTTACAAGACCTCTAAAATTTTATGAAACTGGCCCTGATTAGAACTACCTGAAACTTCGCAGTTGAATACGCTTTGAAAACAGGAAATACTTGGAATAACTCCAACTACAATTTGAGGATAATTATTATGAACACTACGAATAAGTATAATTGAAATCATTCAATTTATGTAATATGTTATTCTTTCAGAATCCGGGATGTAATGGGAGTAAATGCTGAGAGGTTTCTGGCTTTGTTGATGCAGAAGGCTACAATTTGGCCAAGCATGAATGCTTGCTTGTTGGTAAGAACTCACAAACGCAGGACCAAGTTTCCCTTAGTCGATGAATCGCTTCGCTCGCTTGGATTTTGTAAGTTACCTTCTCCAATTTCGATTACTCAAAACCTATTAAAGAGCTTATTCTACAATACTTTACAAATGAATTTGTGTTCTCTTCAACTCAATCTTGTTTTTGTTACCTAACTCATTCTTATACCTTCCTATCACGATTACTGTTACTATTCTTCAAGACTATTCAAAAATGATGTATTTCATTATACTGTACTCTTAACAAGAGTGCTCCAAAGTGAAAAAAATTATCAATCTTTGAAACAAGACTACCGACCAGTTGTACGAAAATACAATTGATTTTAACCGTAAAATGAATTAACAAATCTGACGTCAATGCAATGAAGCCATTTTAAGGTGGTTGACTTCAGTTGAAATCTCGTGGTTGAACGTATTTTTATTAGTGCGCATCCAATTACAGTATTGTATTCTATTTTATTACCGATTTAATCAGTGCAAACAATTATGGTGAGTTTGTTTTCAGATGGCTTCTTCAGCGAGAAAGATAGAATGATGTACGCCAGCTATCCTCGAGACATTGCCCAATGCCTGTGCAACATCCTCGTAGAGCGTTACCAAGTAATGTCCATCTTCGCGGAAATGAGCCTGACAATGATTTATTTCTACTGCTTCCTCAACGAATTGGACGGCGAGCGTAAGGAGGAAGAAGATGAAAACCTGCTTCGTTTCTCAGCCGAGGAAGCTAATACAATGGAATACAAACCGCTTCGTCCGATGGTTGCATGTGATAACTCAAGCGAATCTGTTGATGATACGGTTTCTAACGCATCTTCGGAGTACTATCCAGAGGAGGATTTGGATGAAGCCATCCAGGAAGCTCAGAACTTCTTGTGGAAGCTGACGACGCCTACGAGACAGGTGCGGGGTGCCCGTCCACCGCAGATGTGTCTGGAGACCGCATTCGCCTGCGAGAGTCCCGTCACTCGTGTCGTCTGCAGACCGGATGCTGCTGCGTCCTCTTCGCAATCAGCTGTTCAGGAGGGGTGTGCTGACACCTACAGAAAGCACTGGCGTTGCACACCGCACCGTTGTCTCTATGACAAGAACAACGAGGAGCATATCAAGATACAGAACCTGTTGAAGGCTATCATTGTCGTCACCAAGGACAGTCAGCCTGAGTCTGCCGACACACTGCATAAGTCCATGTCGCTGTTTGCTAGCATCTGTCATCGCAAAACAGGTAATTCTCACTTATTAATATGGTAGTGCCTTATTGATGATACTCTAGGTATATTATTTTTGTTCGTAGATTAATGTTCCTCATTGAAAATGTTTAGTAGGCCTACTCTATAATCTTTCTGTTCCCTAGGTTTACAAAGAGAACAAAGTGAAACTTGTGTGACAGCTACTAGTTCATTACAAAGATAAAATAATTTCAATATTATGATACAAGAAAAACGTTGAGCCTTGAAGTATAATGACAAATTGACAAGGCTCGAATCCTGTCTCTGAGAAAACCAATATGAGTATAATACAATAGAAAATTATTGCCTTAAGAATTTCAAATAGAATGAATTTTTGTGAAAAATATAATTACCATAAATTAATTGCAGTATGCAATACATCTCCATGATTTGAGTGAAGTACATAAATATTTATTTTATCTTTTGTCCACTGCCTCACAAGTATCCTCTTCCGAGTCTAAGCCGTTTGAAAAGCATACATAAACTGTACAAAGTCATCATGCAGTAACAAACCTTGAAAAAAGGTGGCTGTGATGCTACAACTCATCCATTTTATCAATGACCTGAAAATTCATCTTTTTCATGTTTTTATTATTTTCAGTATATAATTTCATATTTAAACTTCTTATATCATTTTTTATTTATTTTATCTTTTCTTCAATTGTTACAGCAAAGTTTTGGGTGGAGGAAGTGAAACTGTATGCCATCCATTTATACAGACTGGTATTTTTATTCTTGGAGCCAGAAGATTACAATATGCTGGAGGCCGCTCTCTTTGTCCTGAGCGAGCTGAAAAAAGATAAGAAAGAAGGAGTGAGAGACGAGGTGAATATATTTTCATCAACTACACACTGTATTTGTTGTATAGGCCTAAAGTTGAGTCCCAGTTGCCACCGCACTTGGGACTGGTTGCAAAAAAGTGGATTGGAGTTGATGTTCGATTGATAGTAAGAATTAATATTGTAATTTGGAGTTTAAGTTCAACAGACCTTTGTGTAACTGGGATTAGAAATTGAGTCTTTGAATGAGTCTTGAGAACGTTAGTGTCTCTCAAGTAACTGCTAGATTTCATTCATAAACTGCTAGATAAAGAAAGGTATTCATTCATTTGCTAAAATCTCCACTGTACCATGATATCAGTTTATTGATGAGTAGCGATTCATCAAAGTGAGGTTGGGTTTCTGAAGACTACTAAATTTCATGCTCTCCTTTGTTAAATTTTCATTTGCTTTGCTCTGCTACATTATATTTGAATTCAACCACTCTCTCCAAGTGGTGAGCTAGAACGTTCAAAGAACTTGAAGCAGATAAATGGAAAAGTAGGCTTGAGGAAACAGTGGACTGAGGAAGTGGGCACAGCCTCTGAAATATTTCCTTGAAATGTGTTTTCTAAATGTTTTTCTTGTTATAAGTTTTGTTTCTCTATCAGTGTTTAGTGTAAATGATTTATATTGATATAAATTTAAATTAATTTAAAGTGTTGTGAAAAAATAACCTAACTTTGGACTAAGCGTACGTTAATCTCAAATTTCGACAGGATACAGGCATAATGGCTGAGCCTGTTTTTTCTCCCAAATAATTGTGTTATTAATATTGTGTCTGTATCAATGACAATGAATGAATATTTTTATATTTTATTTATTGAAATGAATATTTATACAAAAATATTTCATAAAATTACAGCTATATGATAACATCTACTGGGTGGTGTTCGGGCGTACCAACGATGGCCATGCATTCAGAGATATTATGGAATTCTTCATCGACAATTGGAAGGAGTTATTCAAGCCGTTCGAAATCGAACAGATTCTGACAAAAGAAAGCGTGTCGTTCTTGAAGGTAACACAACACTTGTAACTTATTAATTGAATAGAAAATTATAAATATTGCAAATCGTAACAAGCAGTTGACTTTAAATAGCTCAGTTCTTTTCATTATCTCAAATTCAATTATTTATCTTAGTCAAATAAATGTATAACGTTGCAAAGTACTTAACGGACAACAGATTATTGGAAAATAATCTTAATCGAGTTCAAAAAGTTTCACACCTACATAATTTCTGACTTTTGGCTCCTAAAACTTATAAATCGAATTTGGATTTACGAATATTCTGTAGATAGCAGTATTCGTTTTGTCTTTATTAGTACTATCAAATCCAGCTGGAAATGGATATTTGAAAATATTCAAATATAATTAGTGTTGAAACACGTATTTGTATTACAGACTGTGAGTTTAGATTCTTAACACATTAAAGCAAAATTCAGTTCCCTTAATGGTCCATTACCTTTGATTTACAATCAAATTCTGTGCTTGTTTGCATTTGTTGGTATTTTAAGGGTTTTAATATCTGAACATTAATACGGTTTGTTGCTTTTAGTTTTGTCTTTGTTGTTAGAAAGTTGTGAGAGTATGTGTGTGTGCATTCAAAAATGAATCAATAGATTACTGGTGCTAGAAAAATTCTACATTTTCAGCTTTGCTTAGAATTACTGTATAAAGTGTGCTCGTTCACAGACAGATGGATAAGAGCTTGTTCTAACGTTTAGACGTCTTCTACTTGTGACATGCGTTCATTGGCAAGCAAGAATTGTTTTATACTTGTTATCCAGTATTACTTGGCACCGTCAAAACAAGTTCTTATCTATCTGTGTGTGAACGGTCACACTTGTTATTTGATCTAAGCACAGCTGGATTCAATTAGAAAAATTTCTAGCACCAGTCGTCAGTTGTTAGCAAGCACTTGCAATCAACTTCCATTGTGAATGCATCTTATCTTGAAAGTTCTCAATACTAATTCTAAAACTGGTTTAATGCTATAGAACTTAATAATCTACTAACATCATGTTGAAATGTTTATCTTAATTTCATTATTTAGAATAGTCAACCTTTTATTTCTTCAAAACTTACCTCTTATTGTTCTTGTTTGTGTCACTTCCTCTCTGTCTTCTATTCCTGGTGTAAGTTGATTACTCCTCTACTCGTATCTTCTACCTCTATCTCTCTCATTATCATTTGGGCTTGGAGTCAGATTATCTTTCTTTATCTTTGGAACTTGTTATGTATTCTGCTTGATACAGTTTGTGCGATACTTGATATAATTTTATACAGTGGAATCTTGATAAATCGAATTTCAAGGGGGAACGGCAAAAATTCGATTTATCAAGTATTTCGAAGTACCAAGGTTCGAAATTATTGAATAACAAGTTCTAGGGGAATTGGAATAATTCGATTTATCAAGGATTTCGATTTATCAAGGCTCTACTTTACTCTATGTATGCAATCTAGACTGGCGCTGACTTCTTCTTCTTCTCACACAGTCTGTTGGTTAGATAGCATCAAAATAATATTCCAATAAACTTTCCAAACATTATTTTGGCTTGCTTCAAATGTATTACGTTACTAGTAGTTGAGATAGGGGGCAGAGAGTTGGCAATTATTTGAAAGTTAGCTCGGAGTTCAGAATATGTATACTGTATTGTACAACAGTTGACAAAATTATTTTTCGGTTGAAATCTTTTTGTGCATACTACACAAAATTAGCTCACTGCTGAACAGCTCAACTGCTTGGCTACTGATTGCTGAAGGAATGTGTATTGAATATCAAAAAATCGATGTATTTTTCTAAATAATCGTTTGGCCGATTAATTGTAATTCACAATACTATCTGCGCTTAAACATTACTGTACAATAATTGCATTGAATCGTTTCTTTTATTCTATTATTTTAAATAATATCACTTATTCCAACGAAAGTATGAAGATTTTGAACAATCGATATCCATCCCTAGTTAGTTTTATGCCTGGTTTTTTGTTATATCTTGCACATTTTGCCTGTATTCGTATACTTCATTTTATTATTCACTTTAGGTAAGATAAATTATCGTCGATTCCAAGTTAACTGGCGTATCATTCAGGAAGAGGATGTTTAATTTTTATTAGAAGTATGCCAAACGTTATTCAGGTATAGTGCAGGTAGAACAACTGAGTCATTCGGAATAATTATCGATGGTGTTTGACGCATGTTTATTATATGCATGTGCTGTTTACTTGTCTTGGTCATATTTTTTCAAGAATATATAGTGCTGGTAGAGTTTGTTTGCTGACTAGTAAAAGTGAGTGGAAGTCTCTGAACATGAAATTTGTACATTGAAAGATCACAGCACATTATATTGAATTTTGATCAACATCTTCGAGTAACTATTTTGATTAACTGTTTGAGTAAAATTAGAGCTGACAATATTGAAGTCTGATTAACATTTTTCAACTTTTGGTTTGAATATTCCATAGGAAAAAGATATGTAACCTAGTTCTATTCATTATACTTGAATTGAAGATTCAATGAGTAATTCGCTTTTAATAATTTCCCAACACACCTTGAGCATTAATATTTATAGAAAGTATTGTTCTGGTAATTGAGAACATTTATAGAAATTAATACTTTTTACTACAATAGACAATCTAATAAAAAGGCTAGAAAATGTTTCACCATCTCATAAACATATAGTGAAACGAAAAATATATGACCATGTGTGAGTGACAGCTTTCAGAATGCATATTACCGTAACTTCCAACTGCAAAACTAGTTCTTGAGAACGTACTGTTCCTATACTAAAGCATTTCGGCTGTGGGTTCCAACGACAACAGTTCAAACTTTTAATGTCGGCTGTATTTGTTACTCAATGATAGGCGAATACAAATGTACCACCACTTACGCCAAAACCCAGGCCGAAAGCAGCTAAGAAACTCAGAATGCCACTTGCAGAAAATAATGCCAAACCAGTAAGTACCAAAGAGGTGATCATAGAAAATTACCAAAACTAGTTTCTTCTTCGTCTGTCTTCAGCGTTGGGGTAGCTCAGGCCAGTTTATCCGTGTACATCGCTATTTTTTCCACCTTCAAGATGATTGATGATAAAAACTAATACTTCATCTTGATTTTTCATCATAGTATTATTTTATAATTAGAAAATTCTTCGGTCTTCTATCTCATCAATCTTCATATACCGTGTTTTTCCTGCCATAGGAATAGAACTACTTTTATGAATAATTGATTTATTTATAGAAGATATGATTCCAATCATATTTTCAAAATACAGTATTAAAAATTACCCATTGAAAGTATTGTAATATGTGTTTGTTGTTTCTGTTGTGTCATGTGTTTTTCCGCTAACATAGTAGATTGCAATAAACTTTTAAATGTTGATGTGAATTTTATGTTGGAGTGGAGTTTTAGTAGAGTATAGAATAGAGTATAGTGCGATCCATTTAATTTGATGCTTGTCGGTCAGTAAACAGCTGATATTACGCAGTTTTGACACAGTAATCCAAAGTCTTTAAAATACCTTTTTAAAGAAGATCTTTTGAAGAAGACCTTTTTAAATTCTTTGCAATAATCTGCATAATTCAGCATTTGTAGCACTTGTCTGCAAGTATTGTGCAAAGCTGCGTAAGATCACCTGTTTACTGATCGCCAAGCGTCTTATAAGTGTTTTGTATGGTCTTCTCTCGTTACGTCTCGTTGTATCTTACTTCTTCAACAGAATTTTGTAAATAATATTTCTCGTTATTCTTGTTTTGCAGGACTTGAAGTCAGTATTCGTTTCAAACTTTGCTTTGAAAACAGATTTTTCGAACGTGGCAGAAGACTTCCCGCACAAAACCTGGAGTGAACCTGATACTTCTCTCGCTTTTGAGCAACTCAAAATTCAGAGCCAGAATTTTCGTGTAGAGGTGAAGCCGGTGCCACCTCCCAAAGAGAAGAAG
This sequence comes from Laodelphax striatellus, assembly GCA_017141395.1. Lineage (NCBI taxonomy): Eukaryota > Metazoa > Arthropoda > Insecta > Hemiptera > Delphacidae > Laodelphax > Laodelphax striatellus. The sequence goes on from CM029544.1 coordinate 27,714,630, forward strand.
CAACCTACGAAGAAAAAGGATAAGAAAGCAGTAGCCCAAGATGCTGCTGCTGCTGCTCCTGTTGTTGCTGCTGATGTAGTAGCTACTGGTGCTATACCGAAGTGCAAGAATGTCGCAACCAATACAGATGAAGCATCCGAAGCCATTAGCCAGCCACCCGAACCTGTACGTAATCAAAAAGCTGCCGAGAAACCGAAGCCTTCTTCCTGTGTCAAGATCACGAAAGAAGTGTTCAAGAAGCAAGTGATCACCAACTCTCAGAAGGCGCTCGAGGATCTGCTCGATCAAATCATCAACGACAAGAAGATGTCGGAGAAGGAGAGGCAAAAGAGACTGAAAAAGGTTCGTTCAAAGGCACTCCTCACACTTTACTCAAATCGCAAAGCGACTGGATACTCAGTGACGCAGCATATGTTTTTGACGCTCAGACGAGGCGATTCCAGTATCGAATACTCGGCGACTTGACATGCCGGTCGTTGAGTGGACGAATAGTCTGATCGCCGAGCGTTCAAAATACGTTTGTAGGTGAGAGATTTCCATACAGGAACGTGATGTCAGGTGATATTCTAACAACATCAAACTGGGAAAGGAAGATTATTTGCTCTCCAGAAAGTAGTATTTCATCATTTTTTGATTACTTCAACTTTATAAAATATCTTAGATAAGTTCTAAAGCTCTCAAAATATTTACTTAATGAGAACAATGTGATAGTAGTCGCCGGCTACTGGAAACTAGGGTAGCGGAAGTGTGAGCATGATAAGCGACTGAAGTCTCCCGGTATGGGTGTATCCGAGTAGCCGCTACTCTGATCGCACGATTTCGGTATACAAGTGTGAGTAGTGCCTTAGTATTATTCTATCTCTGTTATATCTGTATTTTATTTGTATCCCCTATATTCTATCTATATACAAAGGGTTTCAAAAAAATTTGTACACTTGTTGATACCTTTGACAGTTGCGTGTCATTGTGTTCTGATTTGTTTCACCGTCTTCAAGTGTATACATTTTTCTGGACCCCTCTGTAGTTTTATTGGATCTTGTCGTGTCCAGTCCCAGTTACACAAAGTTCGGTTTATCAGTGTTAAAACTAATTTACTTCCATTTTATTTTTTCCAGTTCTCCGAGGAGTATCCCCATATTTTCCAGAAGCGTTTCACCACCAAACCGACCAAAAAAGGTCATAGCATGCGCATCTAAATATCCAACAACCAAAGAAGGTATATTCGAAAATAAGTGTTACAACGTAGAGTATGAATATTTGTGTACTATTGAAGACATTTACAGGATGCAACATTTTGTTCAGGTTGCAACCCAAAGGTAGAGGAATTTTGTAATTTGTTGGGCGAATATGATCTCCTTAGCCAGTATATTAGTTAGCTACAGTATTCTAGGCTTATCGTAGTTTATTTTTGGTAACAGTAGCAAGTTGCAATTTTGTTATCAGTCCTGTTACCCGTATTGTTTCGTTGCTATGTATCAGCTTTGATTTTGTAAAATATTCACGCTTATTATCTATATAATTTTGATATCCAAAGCCCCCAAACCTAGTGTGTAAGAATTTGTATTGTAATTAATGATTGAAAGACTGATGAATGAAGGAAAGTAATTAACTGTTAAGGAAGTAAGTGATTAACAGTTTGGGTTGTGTCCTGAAGTCGAGCTTCTAAAAACGATCAAAAATCTCTTCTCAACTGATAAGCCAGTTGGTTACAGTTCATTTCAAAGTCTCCATGATAAGTTTAAATTTCACTGTTTTACTTATTTCTAATTTTTGTGAATAGAAAAAAAATGCTATTTAGTTCTGTTATCAATATTTGCTGTAACAGAAGTCTTAAGATCTATTTGTATATAGCTTTCATTGGGTATCTCTAATTATTTTTGTAAATAATATTAGAAAATATAAATTTCCTTGCTTGAAGTCTGTTTTTTAGATGATTTTATGAAAAGAAATAAAGTTATTAGTGATGTTTCACTACACTTTGCAGCAACAGTATTGTGCAGACTTATTGTTCATGAAACTTTATACTGGACTCTTAATAGTATAAAGTTTAATGAAAACTATGATTGGCTATGAAAAGTGTGGCCAATATCCGATATCTCTTTAAATCGATGGTGTTGCTACAATATGAAGTGAAACATTGTCAAATCATTAATATCCATATTTCTTGATAGGTTGAGCAGGGATTTATATGATCGAAAGAAGACATTTCATGATTAGAACATTTTTGTTGATTTAAAGATTTATTTAGAAGTACAATTTATTACATACTTATATTCATATACATTTCTATTAGTTGAAGTTACTATTATTAACTTACCAATGTTATTTGCGATTATATGTTATTACTCAGATAATGTAGGTTATCTGATACACAGAATTCTAGATTAGTCTCATGGAGTTTTCCAGTATTCTGAATTTTGCCGAGTGACAAATGTTTATTTCTATTTAATATTAATTCCTCTATTAGCACATATTTCTGACAATTTTTGAATTGTTTACCAGGTATATATGTATTTTTTATTCCTATTATGTCATTGCCCATTGAGGTGCACATTGTGAGTTTTTCCTAGTATAGAATCAATTTGATTCCTTCACTAGATTCTCCGGATTTATATTATTCCAGAGGTGTGATGTCCTCCCAGGAATGGATTGAGCTGATCCAAGCGCATTGCGTTCATCAAGTGTTATGCATTTTGATGAGAGCAACAGGCTTGAATTAGCTTATTGCGCTCTCAGGCAATCTACACCTCTAAAGAGGGGATCTCTAAAGAAGATCATTCTGAATCCTCGGTAAAGTAGATTCTCAAATTTTCTCTTGAAGTCGTTTGATGGCTCCTGTTTGAGAGATTAATGTAGTATTGATAACAACTACGTACTTTGTCCAATTTGATCAACTTGCTTCACAAGTTGTCATGATGTCGAAGTCGGGATCGATGCCGCTGGAAGAAATTCCATCTCGATTTTTCAAGATTCATAAATGTTGTATTCGTGTGATTAAAGATCAAAGTTATTATTTTCTTGTAACTTTAGAGCTTGAGCATCTGTTCCTTTATCAAAGATTTTTCCACTTTTAATTAAGAAGAGTCGATTTTTTCCGTATCCCTTATTGCAAAGGAGCTTGCACATCCGTTTCATTATTCATAGTTAGTCCGTTTTTCTTGAAATTTGAAAAATGTTGATTTTCCGTATCTCTTATTACGTGCTGTACTGATCATATTAACCATCTTTACCGTTTGTATAGCCTGCTCTTATTATGGTTATCAGAAAAAGGATTTGGATTTATTATACTAGTATCCAATCCAGTATACTCTCGGTGCTCTTATTCTATGCTCTCGGGTTTATTTACTTTTTGTGCTCGATAAAAAGATTTGAAGTTTATTATATGTTTTTCGATGCTCTCGCATTTAATAGTTTCGTTACTGGGCTTGCCAGTTCTCAAGTAATGATATATGTTTCTTATTCGATACTCTTTAGAAACTAAAGAGTTTGATGTGATAAATGTTGAATGTTGAATATTTTAGATGTCCAATGATTACATATTAAGTGTTGTAAACTGTAGTCGAGTGTCATGATTCAAATGACATCCGCTCTATCAGCGAATCGATTTATTTCTCTATATATCCATCTAACATGTAAAACATTTTGAATCTCCTACATTCCTGTTGTGACTTGATTAGGTCTGTTGCATTTATCATAGTCTTCTTCTTGAAGATGAATCTTTTGATGATTCAATCGCGGGTTAAAGACCACTATTGAACTCTAAACATTATCGATTAATCTTGTTTTTCCACATATTGTGCCATATTTTATACTTTGCTTCATTAATGAAGTTTTCTTGTATTCATCAAGCCAACTTCTTGTCTTTTGGCTATTTAATCTCAATTATTTTGAGTGATTCATTAAGGTATTCATAAGAGGCTCAGTATTCATAAAGGTAGATTTTTACAAATTATTTTTCTAATGATATTTTTTGAATCGTTATCATCGTATTGAATCTTTCAGTGTCCTCTTTAAACATGTTTTTATTATCGTTAACATTTTTCATCTTTTTGGCAGCACGATCTGTTCACTATAGATCTAATCTAGTTATTTTCCCAATCAATTTCTTGCCATCATATAATATCATATGGTTTATACCATCAGTAACGCTACATAATTTTCATTGAAGTCAATGATTTTCTTACTTATTACCTACTATTCACTAAGTCTGATTTTTTCTAGTAACGTTAGTGTAAATAATCTCATTCTAATCTCAATTTCTATCAGTATTGTATGAGCCAAATCAAAAAGGCTGGAATAAATATTTTTGAAATATTGTATTCAGTATTATATCCAGTCATGGCATAAAACATAGGCTATTATGCCATGCGATATAATACCATTTTATAATGATGTCAAGATACTGACAATCTATATACTACATTCTTCAACTCATGTAGGGCCTATATTATACGTATATCATGTAGTATTAGTTATATATGGAGTTATATAATCGTGTCTTTGGTCCAGAAATCTAGAGTTCTCAGCCAATCTGCTATCAAGGTTTGATCAGATTAATCATTGATCAACGATTTACTTGTAAGGTCTGATTTTTATATTTTTCGAAGCCATTTATTGTAATTTCCAGAAATATGAACATAAATCGGAATCATTGTCAACATTTTCAGAATCGCAAATTCACATAAAATTCGAAGTCATGAGTTGAGGCAAAGAATAAAATGGTAATCATTTTTCAAATGGAGATATTATAATCATGACTCTGGTACATGATTTCTCTATACCATATATTAGATTTGTCATGAATCGTGTGTATTGAAAATAATTTTCAGAATCACAAATTCACATCAAATTTGAAGTCATAAAATTCCTGGCAAAGACTAAAATGGTAACTGGATGAAAACATTAGTCGAATCTAATATAAACTTTTCCAAACATCTAATTAATTTTATCTCTGCTGGTAGGTTATTGAATAATTCTATGCCAATGATTTTGTGGTTTTCAGGCAAAACTAGAAAATGTCAGTTATCACTTTGTTCATCGATGGATCAAAAAATATAATAATTTTATTAAATTGGTCGAATCTTGAAATCTGGTTTATGATAATGATTTAATTGAATTAGTCGAATCTTGAAATCTGGTTCATGAAACTTGAAATAATTATGATTAGTTTCTCCGCTATTTCCATTTTGATTAATGTGTTGATAAAATGTTAGATTCACAGGGTATTATGTGTAACACTGTCCGAACATTGTTGATAAACATTGGAAACTCTTCATAAATCTAAACATGTAGTTGGTAGTATTAGAAGTAGAATTGGCTGTTGTAATTCTAACCAGATAAATGTCTTTCATTTAAAATAGTATGAAGTACAGAGTGTTTCATAAAGAATGCAGTATCTAAATACAGTATTTGTAACTTCAAGTTTTACCGACTATCTGACATTTTAGTTTTTTACCATTGACCTAAAACGTTAATTTCGAAGCGGAATTTGAAAAGTAATGAAAATAAAACAAGAATTGTATTCAAGTTTGTATTTAAATCTTATCAAAGTTGTAGAAAGTTAATTCAAACTTGTTCAAAAGCATTAAAGTTGAGTTGAAGGGCTTGGAGTAAAGCGCTATAGGACATTTGAAGTAGTTTTTCCGGTTGGGCTGGTTTCACATTTTAAACATTCTAAAAGTAATTATCATTCCAATTTTTCACGTTTGTATTTGTATATAATTTCTCATTCCATTTCAATTTCTATTATTAAAACAGTAAATATTCTATTGAGACGTTATGAAATGAATCTATTTTATTAACACACATTTAATTTTGATCTCTACTTTGGATCGTTATTAAAGAAGATAATGTTTGCTTAAGAAGTTACACGATCATTTATTTACTAAGCCTGTCAATTTATCATAAAAGACAATTCATTTTTATTCGTGTCTGTCAATTTATCATAAAAGACAATTCATTTTTATTCGTGTCTGTCAATTTATCATAAAAGACAATTCATTTTTAGTCGTGTATTTTTGTTGAATTATTTTTTGTGTGGAGTTTAATACTTTGTGAAACACTCTGTACAGTCTCTCTAGAATATGCTTTGAGAGATTATTCTGCATTTTTGTTATGTTTGAAAGCTTTGTACGCATTGTTTATTGGGTAAAGTTGCAGTCTTTATGTAGATGATTTGATTTCTTAGAACAATCTTAGGCCTGTATTCCTCTGTAAATAGAGACATTTTATATGCGACAGATAAGTTTGATAGAGTGTAATATCAAAATAACACCACTCCATGAGTTGTTATTTGAAAAATATTATGGAGAAATGAAGTGCAATTTTGTTGAATAAATTATAATTAGGTGATGAGTGAGTAATGTTAGTGATGAGTTTTAATGGAGTTTGGATTACACATCAAGGCAATGTTACGAATCTGCGATGGAAGTTTTTTGGAATTGCTTGTAAAATATCTCTTTTATCATTGGAATACAAGCCTTGAAGAAAACAAAGTGAGCTTCCAACGTACTGCTCATACTAACATCATGTTAAGAATCGTTATGGAATCAGAATCGATTTATAAATATCAAGTGTTTGTAAACCCTTGTATTTTTTGAAAAGTGGGTGTTTTGTTCGACTATATTATTTGATTTGATAGCTTCAAATTCGATGTATTTTTGTACAAAACTGTTCTTTAATGTTTGCAAATTTCTAATAAAAATTGATGTTTCTATGGCAAATGTAGAACCGTTATTTAACCGAACAATATCCATTTTAAAATATGCTTTTATATGGGTTTTGTAAAAAAATAGTGGGGAAGTTTTGTAGTGTAGTAGGTTCTTATACTTTTAAAAATAGTGGGGAAGTATTGTAGTGTAGTAGGTTCTTATACTTTTGTTGAATTTTTGTTATCGCTGTCGCTGGTATTGGGTTAGAGGAAATACTCTCTTTGAAAGTTTTAATTTATGACATAACATTATAACAGTGCGCTAGTGAAGAAGTGACAAAAAAAGCATTCATGGTTTTACAGTTTCGGTTAGCTTCAAACCGTAAAATAAACATGAATATGATGCCAAATACTTAATTCATTATTGACATCAAATTCAATATTTAGTTTAAAGAATCGCAAACGTCCAAAATGTTTGGAGTTAGACAAATCGCAAAGATTCTATGTTATATCAATGAGTAAAACTAGTGGAAATTTTCTTGATGAATTTGACGTGTGTGATCGGATAAATTTGACGTAGCTATGAAAAGTCAAACGTTATTCTGCAATAATTTATTACAATCAACGCATTCCCAACTACAAAAAAAGCGACCGAAACTGTAAGCCACTCCATTTTTGTTTCTTTTTCAAAGAAAGTACTTCTTAATAAATGCTTTTTACACAATCAAGTCTCTCACAGCTAACTTTTGAGCAGCTGAAAGGAGCTCTCTCACAACTAAATCTGTTTTGTATGAAGTAGGTATAAATTGATACAATCTGTCATCATTTGTACGGCACATTGATTAAATGTAGGATCTTACATTTGCAATAACTTCCGACCGAAATTGAAGTTTTGCAATTTCTGCAAAGTTCAATTTTTTTGAAGTTCTGAACTCTGCAAAGGTTTATCGACGGTATTCAATACTGAAATTGGTCTAGAAATATTCTTTAAGCGGTTTGTACTCGATCAAATTTTCCAACCAATAAAACAAGCTCGAATTGGAGTGAGTAGATCTCAAAATATTCTTAGATAGGTTTGTACACGTTCAAATTTACCGTCCAATAAAATAACATGACTTGCAAGACAGTCAGACATGCACTGTTATGACGAAGCAAACCATGACATGATATGTATATATATTTTTTCTTTTTTGCTCTGGTGATGCCCACAAAAGCTCTCAGCTTTTGCGTGGGTAATGGGACTGTTGAGAGATGAGTGTACCTACAGCTTTAGGTGGGATCCGAACCACCGGGAAGCGATTTTCATGAATGAATTACATGAAAAAGGTCTGAAGTGGTCACCCTTACTGTGGGAATAACAGGTGCAAGTCTCTTATCTAATCTTGCGATTAGACACCGGCACGACCCGAAGCCAATCGCCTCCCCATATGCATGGACTATGTCTAGTGTGAGCGTGGCCTACAAGTCAGCTGTTCATCTCTCATAATCATCCTTCCTATTAACCACGCACAAGTTTAGAGCTTATGTGGGCATCATCCCTAGCAAAAAAGTCAAGGTTTAATTTTATGGAATTTGAGTACAAATTCGATTGTATAAAATACTTTGATAAGTACCTACCTAAAATTCTTGGACATTTATTAAACCTCGTAATCTGTTTATTTAGTCGGCTCGCCAGGAATGCATTACTGTATTTGTCAAACACCGATCATTTGTGTTGAGAAATTTACCGTATTGGAAATGTTCGCTGTTTGCGAAATAAGAAATCATTTGCACATGTAGCATGCCGAAAATGTGTTTGTTTTTTTCTAAATTAACTCGTACTGGAAAAATTTGGAGAATGATAAACGAAAGAAATTAGGATAGCAGACTTGAGAAATTCAGATTTCACAATAAAAAACGCTCAATCAATGAATATAAAGATTTATTCTCTGAGAAGGAAAGATACACGCTCAAGTTGATTAAAAAGTTATCTACCTATTAAGTTATAGTAATGAAAGATAGTTGATTTTGGAGTAGCAGAGTCCAAGAAATGATTGCTGAAATGAACATTGAAATTATATTTTCTAAGTAAATCAACTAGAATTCCAATGAATAAATTAACTTTAAAAACTATGATAAATTTAAGTCAGTGGCAGTTTTCCAGACTAATCCATAATTGCAAATTACTATTGTCATGATACCTTTTATATTTTACAACAACATTTTTATCTAAAATAGTAGGCCTATCCAGGATTCAAATAGATTCCTGAATTGCATTAAAAGTTTATAATACCTACCTTACGTCAAACAAATGGCAATTTAAAACATGGAGAATATTATTCTTAATACTGTAAATAAAAAAGTCCGATTGGAATCAATAAATTATACTATAAATCGAGTTAATTTCAATTTGCACAAATACATGTCTGTTGTATAAAACATAGAAATTTCTTCAATAGAAATTGAATTTATCTCATTCTTCAGATACTAAAATATTATTAACTTACTGAAATATTATAATTATTCTGATGCTACTAATAGAAATGAACATTTGTTTTTAATTTGTTAAAAATGCGAAGTGCTGGGGAGATAAATAGTACATTAAAATGTTTAAAAAACTGAAAACCGAATTGCATAGGTTGAATGTGTTATAAGAGAGTAATTCAACACTTATTTGATTGAAGAAAACAATTAAACAACGGCAACTCTTCTAGTCGGTTTCTAATGCTCCATGTGAGTCCATTTTGTTCATTTTGATGACATTAAAATAATTGTATTGGATTGGAATTTCGCAGTTTTGCGTACACGTTAAGTGTATGCTCAAATATTTAAATGGAAGACTTAATATTGTGATTTTTCTGTTCAAACAGATCAATGATTGTGTATGAATGATTATAATAGTTATGATGGAAAATTATAGAAACGTTGGTGGGCCTACTTGACATTTCAAAGCCCAATGCTGAATTATCTGAATAGTAAAAATATTGAGACTCAATTTATTGTATCACAAAACAAATTGAATACTGTAACTCCCAATCAGTACTAGTATTAAAAAACATGATCAGACTGTGAAACTTTTTAAACTGAAATTGAATGAATTTACGAAATTAACAACTCGGTAAATATTGAATGAATCATAGCTAAATAAAATAGCTAAAGAGACTAGCTTTAACATGATATGGAAGGTGTTTTTAATGGAAAAATTTCTGGAGTGAAACGTTCAGTTCATATATATATTTTGAATTATCCTGAAATTTCAAATAAAATATGGTATTGAATCTGTAATTTTGATAGCTTGCAGTCCAATTGACTTGCAATTTAAAATGATCGCATCGTTATTATTCTGTTATATTTCAATTCAACTGTACAATTGAAGATTTACTATGAAAATTGAATTTTTTTAAGATAATAAATTCTTTGATAACGGAAGAAGAATATGAGGAGATTTATGACAATAGTAATTTGCATTACAGGTGCATTTATATTCAATAAATATTATCTAATTATCAGAACTCAAAATGAATTATTGCATTTGCCCATTTAGTGAGTTATAATCCGTCATTACCAACTTATTCTTGATCGTTTCAATTACTATATGAATTTTTGCTATAATAAATATGGTATACGCTATTTGAAATTATCCCTTGGTCCTTAAATATCACAAGCGAGAATCTTATTCAAAAGTATTGTTTTATTTTCGATTATCATGATAAAATTTCTGTTTCTGTATCATTAATTGAATATTAATTTTTTATTAATACCTCGAAAATTTGTGCATAGTAAAAAATAGACTAATAATAAATCACAATATAGTATTAGTAGTACAAAATGTTCTTATCAAATATTAAGATATTAACTATTATTAAAATTACCAATGAATTATTGTGCAATGATCGTCAAATTAACAAATCAACTCATTCATCAAATAATTACGCATTTCCAACTTATTACCAAAAAATGTTGAATGATCATGAACAAGTCTCAAAAACAATTCAAAATAGTGATGGAAAAACAAAAAAAAATAAGATTTTTCGGAAAAAACTGAGTTAAGTTGAATTAAAAATAGAGAATCCACATAGATAGAGCTGTCCAAGGCTAGGAAAAGGTTAAATTCATATTTTCAACACCAAGAAAACTTAACAATTATGTAAAACATTCATTTTCTGGTAGAATAACATTTAATACTTTCATCAATTATATTATTTCAAATAAGCTTTAAATGTGCAAGTTATATCGTTGATAAGAGTATATTTAATAATTAATTCAATAATTGAATGCAAATATTGAAAAATTATTTAGGAGAGTTTGATTAATATGAATAATATCACTGATTTATAATTGAAAAAGATTTCACATATAATGAATAATGCGTTTCAAAGACTTCTAATTCTACCAAAATTTAAATAGGCTATATTGAATTTGAGAGGAGTTTGAGTATTTAAAAACACTAGCTAAGTATTATGTAATATTTGTTTGAATGACGTTTTTTCAATTACTGTGAAAGCTAATACATTAGTATACAGTATTTTAATAGTCAATTGATCAGTAAAGTATACGTAGAATGAGTGACATCCAGACAGCATATTGATATTGATTATATTTTGACATAAAATGATGTTCGCATTTGATGATAATAATTGTTAACCCATTCAGCTCTACAATAAGTAAGTCAAAAACTTTAGGCCTGAACAGTAAGTATACCATCTATATAGAATTAAAACATTAAAATACATCTTATATTTAGCTACTTTAAGACAAAGATTCAATGGGGAAGGTACCTGCTTGCAATTAGGACTTTTCAGTTCACGAATCAATGTCATTCCTTGTCTTGGTTGTCTATCTATCATCTCTCATCAGATAAGTCTAAACATTTTGAATTGGATAAAACCATGAAGCTATCCTGTATCATCAATCGCCATAATATAGAGAAAGCCTTTCATCATCCACTACTTCAAATCCTGATCGACCCAAACTCTTTTACTATATAATGCACCAACAAAATTAATGATGAGTAATGAAGCCTCAGTAGGCTAATAAAAAATCACTAAAACTCTGTGATGTGAGATCTTCAAGAGGTTTCCAGGCAAGTTGTTCTGCTGTTTGAGTGGCTTTTTTATTTGAACGTATCTCTAATTATACTGCAAAATACTAATAAAGAAACTAACAATTAAATTAATAGACATGACTATGCAACTGAAAATAATAAATAATTCACATCTTTCTATAGAATATCCTCAAAATAAATCCTTAGGATAATAGTAGTAAGTACTGTTTGGAAGAAATAACAATAAAAATGTATACTTGTATGGTATAAAAACAAAATTATTCTAATAATGTTCACTCTCGTATCCATAATTGAAGCTCGGTACCGTTATTAACAACAAATATTTGAGGTGCTTATACTATAAGTTCGAATCATCAAGCCACGAAATTAGAAAGCCTGGAGTTAATAGAATTTCCATCGATTACTATTTTAAATTGATAAGAATCTGAATAAAACTCTTGTTCACACTTAGAGGAAACAACTTTGGTTTCTGATTACAACAATTATAAGAGTAGGGAGCAGAATTGATAGCTTTATAGACGCTTATTTCTTATTTTTGGGAGACTCCTTCTTGGTCTGAGTAGAACCATCGTTAGTAGAAGATTCCCTCAAAGCTGGTAGACTGCTTTCAGCTGAAAGTGCCCTGAAACATTGGAATAATGAGAATTTCATTTTTTATTCATAGAAAATATACTATATCTTACATATCATACCGACACTTTTGAATATAGGTATCAAATTTTGTCTCCACTATCTTCTCATTCCTTCAAATTTTTCAACTATTTACAGTCTATTGAATAGAATAGAATGACTTCTTTATTTTTCTGACGTGGCACAATACTGTCCACTCTACCACCTAACCACGAACTTAACCACAACTTACATAATACTATTTTATGTGCCTTATTTCGAAATATGAGATTTATCCCGAGAAATTAATATAGCTATTTAGTCGTTACTCTTTCTCAATAATTTTGAATATATTTTAAAAAATTTAAAATTGGTTTAATATTTTCCCTCTTCGTTTAATAACTCTGGAGCGACACTTTTCTGCTTCAGTGTATAACATAGCCTCAAATTAGGCTACATTCCTTCAAGCAAACATTCCTCAAGTCATTTTTATTCTGTTACATGTTATTTATGTGGGTTTGTGACTGGAAGATGAGAAAAGTCGATACAACAACATCTGCATCTGTCGATATTATTTGCATCTGTTATGTTCTTTCAGTATGATAGAAACTTGCTTTGAAGATGGAGCTCAGCTTGCCGAAACGCGTACGCAATCAATCTCAAAAATACTAACCGTAGAATGTAGTTTGAAAAATGATGTATTGGGAAAAAATTATTTGGAAAAATTAGGCCTAATAACGAAAGGAATTCAGACTGAAGTTGATAATACATATTGATTGATGAACTGTGGTGATAATTGATATTGTTGGTTGAAGTAGCCTAAGAAATCATGTAGGCGATTGCACGAGAATTCAACCGCCGTAATATGGCGTTATTTTAGGGACGAGCTTAGTACGGTAGGGATTTTGTTTCATTATTTCCTTTGGATGAAGTTCTACTTACCATTAGTGATGAAATCATTCATAATTAGAAATTGAGGGTTGCAAATGTGAGTACGGTATATAAAGAGTGTGTTGACTGTGGAGGCAAACAGTTCGAACACAAAAGGAAGCTAGAACATTGGTCAAGTTCAGCACTCTTAAGAGTTTATTCTGTTTCTTAACACTCTTAAAATAGATAGTGAAAGTTAAGTATTTTTACAGTATAAACCCACTATTTTATAAAACTACTTGATAAGCTTCCTTCTTTTGCACCCCTCTGCATATAGCACTGCTGTAGTTGCAATCATCATTAACCTTTTCCAATAAACAATTACCTATGATGATGCCATTCATAAGAGTCTGGAGCTGAGTGCGATCTTGCATTGCGATGATACTTTCTCACGGGAGAAGACTCAGCAGGAAATGGATTCTGTAAATATCAATTAATGAGTTAATACTTGATTGTTTCCCAAATTTATTAAAATTTCCAATTGTGTTAAAAGGAAACAATAGGTTGTTTGCAGCCTATAGAATTTTCCCGTTACAAGATATGAATTCTATAAAAAGTTACTGGAACTGAAAATCGAAAACTATTCATAAAATGAAACAAATCTATTTTCTACAAAAAAAATAAAATAAAAAATATTATCGCAAGAAGAAACAAGCTTCAAGAATAAAAATATTAGTAGCCTACTATAGTAAATGTTATGAAAAACTGCAAAGTTAATATTATTGGAAAAATGTAAAATTACTTTTAATATAAAAACGTGATAAATTTGAAAGTATAGAATCATTGAAGGAGAGAAGTGTAAGCGACTGTTAATAAACTACCTACTGTAAGTATGCTGTGAAAATTCATGATCTTTGTGAATTAGGTGACTGACTGGCATTTATCACTCAATGAAAAGCAAGCCAAGCATGTTATTATACTGGTAGTCTACTGTCAAGTATGATTTGGAAAGGCAAAGTCTGAAGAGCATATAATGTGGAAAACTGCAGTTCATATTTTTAGAACTTGTTGATGGTTGTGTTTTGAATAAAAAGCATAGTATTCTGTAGTGGAAGCTTAAAAGGCATTTAAGACAAACCAATATCATGCTAAGTATGATTAAGTGCTATCATATCACATTACTAAAAGCAAGAGATATTTTGCGATTTTCCTCAAAATGACAATAATTTTCTTGTTGTTAATTTTTGTTTTGTTGGTATTATAAATTTTTCTTCATAGTAGTCCTAATTCATCAATTATCATAGTTCATAATACCGTATCTATTCATTTCATACATTTCATTTCGCATTCCTTGATGCAAAATTCAGATATAACTTATTTGCAGTTAGTTGGAATTCTAAAATGTAATTTATTATTGCAATATTATCGTCTAATGCTACAAGATTTATTAGGAATCTAGCTACATTGTTGTTTGAAAAATTATATTTGTTTAGAAATTGATGAGTTTTTTTTTGTAAAAGTAAGGATGCATTCTTTGAAATCAAAGAGCCAAAGCTAGTGCACTTCATAGATTAGCATACTGCAGTATCACAAATTTTGAAATGATTTAAATAATATATCGTGAAATTTATGCAGAAGAAATACGAAACTAAATTATAGCTTAATAATTCAATTTCAATGAAAACTTATTATTCTTGAAGTTCCATGTCATATGAAAAAGTACAGTGGTTAATTGCCATGCAACTCACTACATTGTATGATAATAATTTCTAATTAGGCTATTTCAGTCGGCTTGAAAATATTGTCAGAAAATAATTCAACTAGGAGAAACTACTAAGCAGCTATGAACTAAACTCATTCTCGAAGTGAATTGTCAATGTCTGACTTACTTAACAGATGATAACAGGATTTGTACGTCGATTCTTCTTTAAACAATTGAATTTTTTAATATTTATTTTAAAGAGGAGGATCAACACAGTGATTGAAACGTGTAGAGACAGCGTAATAGTAACTTATACCGATCAGCATGTTCAGCTTATGTTTTTTTCCAAAAAATTAGAATATTTCCTGGCTTTTGCAGTAAAAATTACAAAATTATGCTTAAAAATATGAATATTGGAAAGTAGGGGAGTCTAGAGTTATATGTCTCATGAATCAGATGGTTTTTTATCACTTCCGAGGTTTTTTAAGTTGAGGAATTTGAAAGGCTGAAAACAAGAGAAAATTGTTAGTAGTATTTTATCAGAAACAAATGATGCCTCCTCTCAATGAGACATTTGAATATTCTATTAAATTTAGAAGCTGATTTACGAAATCTAATTTACAAATACTGCTTATTGCTAACCATTCTACTCAAATAAGTTGTATACAATAATTCCTGTAACATTAATTGTTTACAAGTTATTAGCCACGGAGAAGACACGACTTTTTGATCTTCTTAAGGTTTTTGAGTGTTAACATCAATTGATTTTGTGGCAAACTCGGATTCTCATTAAAAACCTTACACAAATAAGGAATCCGAGAAAAATATTTTTATTGTTGAGCATAGATCCCTATACATTTGTTTGCAACATTTAACTGTAAGTAGTATAAACTCTATTGCATTAAAACTTTGCATCACACAACAATTAATAAAAATTATAAGAGAATACTCATTAAAATCAATAATTAATGAACAATAATCATCAATAAAGGAAATTAATATATTATTTAACGATTTATAAAAACACTTACCTATACTAATTAATATATTAGAAAAAAAATTGAGGAGAGGAGAGGCTGAGTTCAAAGAATAACAAATGAACATTTTACATCTGTAAAAATGTAATTCAATAATATCGATAACACTGATGGAAAAACATTGTGTTTGATAAAACTTGAATTGAAAATACGAACCATATGACATGTGTTCTATGTTCTATTTATCAGTTTTTTCTGTTTCTTCTATCCGTGTTTGAACAGTGTTCTACCTGGAATGAATACTGACAGAAACTAGTTTGAATTCAATAAAAAATATAGTTGAAAACTTCAAACTGAATGCCTCACCTGGAAAGAGTGTTTCTTCAGCATGGTCTTGATAAGAATAAGAGTATCAAGCTTTGGAATAGATGTCACAACTTTCTCAACATCCTCATCAGTGACTTCGACCAGCTGACAATTCTCTTGCTCAGAAGGCAGGGGACTAGTGCCGTTAGCTGTCACCCAAGGATGATCCTGGAAACAATCAATCGATCAGTAAATAAATCAATCATTCAGAAATCAATAAATCAATCAAGTAGTCATTATTGATTATCAAATAGATTTTTTTTATTGTATAATCTCAATCGGTGCTTCGTCAATTTATTGAGATTGCAAACATTTTTTGGGAGAGGTAAGGATGAATTTCTCAAGATAAAGTAATCTTTAGATTTTCGATTAATTAAAATTTCAATGAAGATTAATCTCCCCTTTGAGTTTATTCAATTAATTATTCTTATTTGAAGTTATGTTCAAACCCACTATTCATGACAGACTCCAGCTTCAAAACTAAAATAAATAAAAAATGAGCATTGTCACTTTTAAATTTGAAATAGCTGATGTGGAAGCTTAATAGGAACCAAACAAATGCGCAAGAAGATACGAAGTTGTTGAATTCCACTTTGTAACATTTTCTCACTTAATTCTAATTTATAATTATTGAGAAATATAAGGTTCAATCTCATTTCATGTTATGTTATCTCATTCCAATGCCTTTCATTCAAATGGATGTTGATTATTATATTTCATTCTTCTACTATTCTAAGCTTTCCTTATTATTATCATCATCGTCATTTTGTTCAGATTGTTCAAATTAACAGATTTTCTGTATTATTTTCCTTTATTATATTAAATTCATCTGAATAGGAGTGCAGGCTTTCAATTGTATTCCATCCAATTCTATTGAAGTCCAGTATTGCACTGTATATTGATATCCAGTTTGGAAAAGACAATCAACCGAAAATAAAGAAAGTTACAAAAATTATAGAATCTGGCTATCCATTTTATGGGATTTCAAACAAAGATGAACACCAGAACACTTTAATAATCTTTTCAGAAATAATAAATCGGATTAGACCTGACTATATTAAGAAATAAAAAGTAAATTCCATGAAAGAAATTATTTGGTTAGAATATTGATATTATAGTTGGATCGGTAGGTATAGTTAGTTGTTGCACTCTGGAAATCAACGTATGAAAAATATCAAAAAATAGAAATTAATCTTTATTGATATTCTAGGTACTGAGGCAGAAACAATTTTAAAAAATACATGCTTGTATGATAGTGTTTCATGACTTCATTTAATGAGTTACTTTTATCAAATTCGTTTAATGTATTTATTGTTGTGTTTATGACAACTGTGGAAGTTGAGATACAAGCAAACACTTGATTTGTGTATTAACACACTGTTGCTAACATGGTTGGCTCATACTTGAGTGCTCGCAAATATTGGAAGAACGTGTGTCAATATTTAACGTTGTATTAGCCACCTAAGACTCTTTCTTTATTTCCTAGACTCCATTCAGCATGACTGCAAGAGATAATTTATAGTTTCGACATAGGCCCCTTGAATGAGGAAATGTTTGAATAATTCAATATTTTGGAAAAATCTGTGTAAGAAATCAGTCACAGTATTTCTATCAAATAGAGGATAAAAAGATTTTTTGAGTACAGTATATATTAGAGCACTTTAAACTCCAAGGCAGCTCAAACTGAATATGAGAAATTCTTCATTCAAGTAATTATTACATTTACTTGAATTTAATGAGTTTGATTCCAGTTATGGTCTGAAATATTTATTTTCCAAAACTGGAATAATTTTTGTGGCTTGTTATATGTTTTTAAAAGTTACAGTACTCACTTGAAGTCTAAATTTACAGTACCAGTTACAGTACCCTGTTATCGCTGTTCCGTTGTTAATGGTGTTCATTCACAGTTTTGAAAACAATTTTTTTCTATGTGGCATTTTATTATTGACGAAGAATATATAAATATATTCATTCCCAATACATTCATATGTATTCACAACCAATAGAGGCTTAGAGTGACAAAAAACATGCCACATTTAATAACGGTAGGCTATCTGCCGTATTAAAAACGTGATTTGAATCGTTTTATTGAATCAACAAGAAAATTTAATTGAAATAACTCGTTTTCATTTCAACAAATAAATTAAAAGTATGTATGAAAAATTGAAATAATACAACAAAGAAGCGATAAGTATAATCAGAGTCATTCAATTTGACGCTTGGCATTAGATAGATGGATATATAGAGAGATATTATTTCTTGACGTTGCTGATGACCGTAGAGTACGATGGCAAAGAAATAATACATTTTTATCGATCTATCTAGTGCCATCTAATGCCAAGCATCAAATTAAATGAATCTGATTGTAGATAGGAGAAGATGGATGTTATATTTTGCAGTATTGCAGAAATAAGAGAATAAATCTGACAGCCAAGTGTATTAGTAATTTAGTATTGCCTAGTCGTTTTGAGTGGGTTCACGAACAAACCTTCAGCTACAGTATCACATTTAACCATTTTCATTAATAATAATTAGGAATTCTGGGAGCGTAATACAGCGGTAAATATCAGTTTCATGTAATGAACAGTTGATCGATAATGATGGAATGTGTGTAAATGCATAATATGCTCACATGTTTGAGCTATTCTAAGAGATAACAAATCCTTATTGAACCAATAGCTAATTATGTTTGGTTTTGAGATGTGATGTTTCCAAATTTGTTTTGCTAGGGATGATGCCCACATAAGCTCTAAGCTTGTGCGTGGGTAATGGAAGGATGATGATGATATATGAATGGACCTACAGCTTTAGGTGGGTTCCGAACCACCGGAAAGCGATTTTGAAGCTCATAAATTTATGTATTTAGAGGAGCCGGTCACTGATACAACGGGAGTGGTAGGCGCTGTCTCTTATCTAATCTCACCGATTAGCCTCGCCTCTGCCACTGGGATCAACCCACTTCCAAATTATTGGAATGATAAAGAGGAGTAGGTGTTGAGTCTGTGTTTGAGGGCTTGGTTGTAGTCTATTTATTTGTTATTGAACTTTTGAAAAATCTCTTGATTGTTAAGTGATTTTTCACATGCGATAATACAGTTAGAACAAAACGGTAACCACCTATTTCTAATGAATAATATTATCAGTAATAAATAATTGAACAATAAACCTTATAGTTCAACAATAATTATTGTTCATTTTGTCGAATTGTTATTCAGATAGCTTGTACATAAAAATGTGAGTTTCCATCGATCATTTTACTTGGAGGATTAATTTTCATTTCTTGAGTTTTTTCCAATTTATGATGTCTCTTTCAATTTTCACCCCAGTCTATTGGACCTAATGCAAAAAAGTTAATAATTTCTTTGATAATAAGACTTTCTGTATTGTTTCATATTCTTTATATATACCTGGATGTCCATACTATTACTTCGTATATAGTGATGACGAATAAAATTATTCACTTCCTGTGAAGTAGTGAAAGTGATATATTCAAGTATTTTCATTCAGTAAATTATTCACTTATTCCTGGTGATATCTATGTATTCCCTTGTATATATTAATGGAGAATAAAATTATTCACTGATTTTTTTTTGAAAATGTGCGTTACGATGAGGGAAAATTGATTTCATCACTTTGTATATTTGTCGAGCATGGGATTTGAAAATAGGATTTAAAAATGGATTTTCTCAATTGAATGGAGTGTACCTTGATTTCAGGCAATTCAATTCGTCTGGCTGGATCCTTCTGCAGCATCTTGCTGAGCAGATCTCTGAGAGAGCGACTGATGCGTGGCTCAGTTGGAATATTGACTGGGTGACTCTGTATGAGCGAGTACAATGCAGGAACTGATTCAGCGGTAAATGGTAGAGTTCCAAACACGAACGCAAACAAAGTCACTCCAAGAGACCAGATGTCAGATGCCTGCAAAGTTCACATTCAATATTATTGTGGGCGAAGGAAATGAGGTGAATATAATTAACATTGTTTAAATACCTAACAAAACATAGCAAGAATGTTCATGACACATTATAAATTCATCGTACATAAATTTAGAAAATCAGTTAAGTATTATAATGATAAGATTGAAAATTCTTGACAGTAGACCGTTGGAATAAGGTGAACACCATCAAACCTTGATAGCAATATTACTGATAAAATATTAATAATAATCTCTTAATATTATAACCAAATTTTTTCTCGTAATTTTATGATGAATGAAGTATCTATTACTTCAGCAAACAAATAATATTTAATATTTTCTATTATTAATATTTATTTTGGTGTGGTTGTGTTGTACGTAGATTGCTGGGTAAATTTTATTGTATTCGGGATTATAAATTTTCTTTGAAAATGAATGGAATAAAATTCTATATAGTTGGAATAATTTTAATAATAAGTATGACTGTGAGGCCTAAATCTATTATTTGAGAAACATCGATTGTCAATAAGCAAATAAGAGGCAAATCTAAAAATATCATGAATTCCAAAAATAAATCAACTGAGAACAAATGCTTATGAGCAATAAATCTAATCACATTGAAACATCGATCGTAAATAAGAACTAATGAAAATTAGCAAACTAATGTAATTTATGAGAGATTATAAATGGATTCCAAAAATGGAATTGAAAAATTCAAACAAAACATGTCCAGTTTAAGATGCGAAAACACTAAACAATATTACAATACATGCATACAGGAATATTAAAATATCAAAAACACTTAAAAATATCAAAATACGACTTGAAAGCGTGAATAAACAGATATTATTTTTAAAACATCAATAAATGGAAAAACACCAATTTTTACATTGATTCAAAAATTGTTTACACTTAAGCATGCAGCACATCAAATTCTTCCATTTAGAAATACAGATCTCACTCTCTCTCAATAATCTTTCAAATTCGAATACGATTATTTAATTTTTAATCTTCCATTGGAAGTAGCCTAGCTTTTCATACCTAAATAACATAAAAAACACAAATCTTTCAAATATCGAAATAATTTTTGAATGTTCTTACTTTCAACAGAAGTATTCTATCTGAAAGTACCTGTAGGTATAAAATAATACAACTCGTGTATTGATTGTTGAATACTTATATATCAATCACCAACAATTTATTCCAAATTATGAACTTGTATTTTAATAGATTTACTCTCAATTAATCTCCTCCATCTCTTAATATTGGGTTTAATCCGTGAAGCTTCTCGGATTCACATCATTGATTATTATATATCAACTATCAGGATCATGTTGTTAGTCAATCGAAATTGTACAAAAGAAATGAATGCTTTTTGATGGAGCAAAGTACCAATATTAATCATTTAATACTTTAACATTAGTAGACTATCAAAGTATTAATATTATAGGAAGCTCCAATCACAACTTATCAATATCAGTAGGTAATACTGTAGGCTTCTGCTCAATATTGATAGAATTGCGATTATTTTACGATCACAAGAACCTGTCAATCTATCAACTACTAGTGATATATATATACAATTAAATCTATTATTAGAAATAATGGTGCATTGAAAGCAATGATTGTACTGATTATTTGAAATGAATAAATTTTGTTATGAGATAAATGACAAAATTCAAGATAATGTTGCATTAGTAATGGCAATAAAGAGAAAAATAGCAAGGATTTGATAGAGTTGTGTTTAAAAGCTAAGAAAAGATAAACCAGTTTCTGCCTTAATTGATTATCTATCAAGTGGTGAAAAGTTTAGTTGAATAAATATAAGGTTTTTAAGTACCTTGCCGCTGAAGTTTCCGCAGCTAGATATAGCCTCTGGAGCAGTGAAAGCTGGAGTACCAGCTGTGTTATTCAGAGTTGCGTCTTTGCCGTCGAACTCATTGCAGACTCCAAGATCAGCAATTTGAACATGACCATCATCGCCGAGAAGGATATTCGATGGTTTGATATCTCTATGAATTATTCTTTGGAAGTGTACTGCAAATCAAGTAGAACATAATTTATCATCAATGTATATGTTGTACATATACATATGCTTTGCCATAAGCAGTGGCTTATGGCTTATTAATCCTTTTTCATGTACTTTGCCATAAGCAGTGGCAAAGTTCTGGTGGTAAAAAATCGAATCACATTGGATATCTTGGATTAACTTTTTTTTATATAAATTTTAAGATTTTGAGACCGATATATAGAGGGTTGGTGAAAATTATGGAAACGGCTTAATATTTCTTATATGAAGGTAATTTGATGGTGGGTGACATTGGGGGTCGTACTAAAATTGAAAATACTACTTTACTGTGACTTCTAAAATTTGGTCCGCCATCTTGGATCCGCCATATTGAATCTAACTTCATTTTTTTAAATGGTAAGGTGGTCATGTTATACATGATTTCGATACAGAATTTCAAGGGAAAATGAATGGCGAATCCGAGGTTCAAAGTCCATGCTCACCCGAAGGTAAATACAGTACACGTGTACACCAAAACTGTTTTAAAAGCAGTACAGTGTACTGTACAGTAATCAAATCCCTCACATTTGTTGTGGATCATCTTCTTTTATAACTTGTTCAAATAATACTCTAATGTAACTCACAAAGTGAAAGATTACCCACATATTTTGTGCTAAAACCTCAAATCCCTGACGGTCGCGCTACTTTGAGTCACTTCTTCAAGAAAGTTTCACATTGTAGGGAAACTTATTTTTGAATTTCCTCGTACTTTGTTATCCGACCTTGACATCTTGAAAAAAAAGAGTTCAATGCAAGTATGGACCTCTTCGTTTGCTGATAAAAAGCTGTCATAGTAAAAAATCATCCAGTAATAAATATTTTACTGTGGAATACTTACAGTATTCTAAACCTAGAATCACGTCTCTGAAGTATCTCCAAGCGGTTTCTTCGGAAAGAGGAGTCTTCGTTGGAACATGCATCACCTCACCTCTCTCAAGCAGTTCGAAAACTAGAAAGGAATATAAAATAGTTTCCGTTGTGAGTTATTAAAAACTGTCAGGCTTATACTGTAATAGTATTTGAAATGTGGAGAAATTTGAACATTATTTGTAGATTGAGCTTGATTTGCGACATTAATACATACTTTACTTCATTACTACAATGATTTTATTCTTAACTATTGCAAGTTTTCAGGGTGAATTGGAATAAAAACTTCCTCAGAAAGTCTTTCAAAATCATGAACAATAAATTAAAAAACCAGGCGAATGGTTCAAAAATTCTTTATAACTAA
This sequence comes from Laodelphax striatellus, assembly GCA_017141395.1. Taxonomy (NCBI): domain Eukaryota; kingdom Metazoa; phylum Arthropoda; class Insecta; order Hemiptera; family Delphacidae; genus Laodelphax; species Laodelphax striatellus. The sequence goes on from CM029544.1 coordinate 27,738,065, forward strand.
TTTGGAAAAAATCAATTAGAAGTTTTATTGAAGGTTTCTTACCTAAGTACAAGTGGTCTTCGAGAGGATCGTCTAAAACTTCAACTAGCTTGACAATGTTGGGGTGATCCAGTTTCTTGAGTACGGCTATCTCCCTGTAAACTCTATCAAGCGGGTTAGAAGTCGCTTTTTTCGGACCAGCTCGACCTTAAAGAGAATTGAGTACCAAATTGAGTTAATTAAAAGCAGAGCATACAATTTTATTGGTAATACCATCACAGAATGAAATAATAACGGAAAGAAAAAAGGTAAACTACCATGAAAATTATATTTGAAATAAACTGTAATAAGTCACCAAAGTAATATGCTATAGTGACATCCACATAATCTCGCTGATGTGATTTAGTTTATCTAGTTCACGTTTTCCAATGAAATGGTTCTTTCAGAAAAAGTGCTGACACACGCAAACCTTTACACGGAATCTACAAAATAAGAATGTACCCTAATAAACAGAATGAATAGCCACACAAAAACGAGATTCTCAAGAGTTCCAACTTGCATCCAATGTTACCACAACCAAAGCCTAATAGGTCTTCAGGTTTAGATTATGGTTTTACTCGCACTAGTAGACACGAGTGAGATTCTCAAGAGTCCCAACTCGCATCCCTCCTCCTCCTCCACTTGGCTCAGTATTAAAAGAAAGAGACATGTAATAAAAATTGTATCACACGATTACTTTCATTATAAGCTGTTATCGCAATTGGAATCTGTCAACATGCCTAATTCATGAGGAGGGAATGAAAACGGTAGTAAAATCCAGAAGAGTAATGAAAGCTGAATTTTACGACACGGGAAACGATCAATAATTGCATGTGAAATAACGTAACAACGTAACAATAATTGCAGGCTGTTTTTGATCTGTACTGGACTATCACACCTTCCTGTATCACACCCTTACTCCTTGCATCCTTCCTCAACTTCCATGAATTGAAAGCCTTCCTATGACATGGATATCCATAGTTAGGAGAATTTTTGATTCACTACCCTTTTTTCACCACATCTATTTTTTTGGATTAGCATTCTTTCTATTGTTTTATTAACTTTCCATGTTATTATTGTATTGCTTGATGCATGTTATGTTTGTATATTGCTGTGTTGTGAAATAAATAAATGAATTGAAATTGAAATTGAAAAAAAAATTGAAATTTAAATGATTGGAATTGTTTGGGATGCTGGATTATGCAGGTATTTTCGTCTGCCTATTTAGCAAAAAGCTTGTAGGGGAAGAAGCCACATTCTGCTCACTGAGCCTCAATTTGCTTAAAAAGGTTCGCCTCTGAGAAGGGAACGAGTTGTTCCAATTAAGCCTAGCTTCACTCAGTGGGATTTTCTTGAGGCAAGGAATGAACTTCAACCCGCCCTCGAGTAGAGACTCTTCAGAGCTGTCAGTTTTTAAAGAAGGCAGTTTCTTTGACAGAACTTCACTCATCTCAATCAGAGCATAAAATATGGTCATTTTTCAAAGTGTCTCACTCAATATTTTGCACAAACGTATTTTGGAGCACTGATGTTTCTCAGGATACAAAGGATAAGTTCTTGTTGTTCTCCAATCAATTTATTCGTTTAAAACTATGATGATCATAAATCTTTCATTGAACTCCATACAAAAAATGACCTTGAATCAAACAGCTGACTAGGCAAGGTACACTAGTCATTGACTGTTATCATGTGACAAACCAGGATATGGATGTCTAGTGTTGAGTGCCTTCCCTAGTCAGCTGTTCGATTCAAGGCTATTTTTATCGGATTGCATTTGATGAGGAAATTTGATCATGTACATTCGATGTAAATCTGAGAAGAACGGGATTGAAATAAATTAACATTTATACATACACAATGCCTCTGTAATAGTGTAGCGTATATAATAATATTCAATACACTTGGATATGTAATGACGGAATAGTTAGCCAGTCCCTGAACATCTTGGTGATTTGGAGCCTACCAAGAAATATCATTTCTCGAAGCTTGGAACCTTCCTGAACCAGTACACTCATCTCACATCAACAATAAATTTTGTTTAATTCACTCAATTCCATCATTCAGTGGAATACAATTCCATCCATTCTCCATGGTGATTGTTCTTTTCTGATTTATCAAATTGCTACCTGAATCAAAATTTCAAAGTAAGATTATACCTTCTGAATAGAAGGTATATCTATCTTTTTAGAACTTTCTTTCGAAACATAAACGATCATCCTCTGTTTTTCTCTCTTTAGTGAGAAAAGAAACTCCTCATTTTCGTAAATATCTGGTTACATGTTTACACAGTTAATAAACAAGGTTGTAATCTTGGAAAATATGTATTTAAGTGACAAAGTACAGCCTCACCCTCATCCTGCTATGGACCCTCACTTTAATCCTTAATCCGAGCAAGATAATGCATATACAGTTGCAATTCAAGCTAATGCCTGGCTTGGATGTTTACTCAACTCATCCTTCTTACTCCTCCTTCTCTTTCTCCTCCTCCTCCTCCTCCTCCTCCTCTTCCTCCTCCTCTTCTACTCCTCTTCCTCATCCTTCCACCCTCCTCCTCCTTCTACTCCTCCTCCTCCTCTTCTATTCTGCCTAATGCTGATTGTATTCTCCTCTTTTCACAATACCTTTACACGCAACATCGTCTTTGTTGGTCTCCCTCTTTCAGTTTCGTTTTATCTTTTGCAGGCCTTGGTTCCATCAACCGCTATTTCATTTTCCCCACTTTGTTCAGCGTCCTACCTATCAGTGAATCGTTTTTCTGATTCCTGTAATCCGTATTACTATTTTTATCCAGGTTTTTCCAGGTCGCGTTTCGAAATAATCCTTCTCTCCCATATTTTTATCGTTTCAAAATGTTTATCGTTTTCAAAACTCTTACATTGTTTTAAAAATAATTAAACCATTAATTGTAATAAGTCTCAGAGAAATGAATATAATACTATTAAACAGGAAAACGAATAATGTCTAGCAATAACTCACCAAAAATTCCCGATCTCTTCAGAAGTTTCTTCTTAGACAAAATTTTCATTGCCTGGAATCAAACAAATGTATTTATGAATACTGTTGTAGTCAAAAATGTAATTAGAATTGAATCTCAATCTTTATATTCATTTTCAGTGATTCCTGGAATCTCACATAACATATAATACATGTATACGAAATTGAATTGATTTACAGCCATGAAGTTCTTCATATTAGTGAAAATGTTCAAGATAAAAACGTTATAAATTGGAATTTTTTAAAAGTACATCAATATTGTAGCCATTAATGTAATTAGAATTGAATCGTATTCTACATATTAATCTCCAGTGATTCTAGAAATCTCACATAACATACAACACATGTTGTATGTTGTTATAGATAGTAAGTTCAATATATTAATTTGGAGAATCTTATAGATTGAGGTGTATGAATTGAAATCACGGATCAGAGAATGAACTGAGTCGTCTTATCAATATAGGGAAGTCAGACGCAATACGCAATTGTATTAGTCTACGGCCTCATGGACCGACTACCCACGTGGATCGAATGATTTGCTTGAATTCAATTCTATGAATGGAATATGAAGGTTAATACTGTTCAGCTCTCCCTAAATACCAATAATCTCCTCTTTTGATACTCGGGCAAATCCAACATCGGACTTCAGTAGACCTTGACTAATGCGATCAACCTTCACTTGAGTTCAATTCAAGCAGAGCACGTTGAACAAGAACAGATCAAGCACTGTCTCGGTTTAAGGAAATCGGAGGGATTATTTGATGGGCATTGACCTGAGTAAAGTACAGGTTTCTTTAACAATTATCGCCGCATTACGAAAGAATTCGCTTTGCAGTTAATTATCACTGTAATGTTGATGATTATTATTCTATTCCAATCAACAGTTTTTCAAACGAAAAGGTAACGGTTTTGTTAATTGTAGACTGATTGAATGGGAAGCTAGGTATTATCCTTGTTCCTTCTCACTCTTTATCCTCATCAGGATTAACTTTGTCGAATTGAATCTTTTTGCAGAGAGAAAAGATGCAATTGAATACAAAGCTGGAGATGGAGGGAAGAAGACTGGATTGACTTTAAAAGGCGACAATCACAAAAGGCCCTGCTGACTTCTGCCTGGAAGGAGAATACTTAGTTGAAAGGGTAAGTTGAAACATCACTTAGCGTCTTTAATTGAAAGTTTGATTGACAATCAATCCAGTGATTTACTTATGTGAAAACAACATCGATTCCAGTGATTTACTTTGACTCATTGACTATTATCTACACAGTGATCTATACAGTAATATATATCTGTAATCTACAGTATACTGTGTAGTCAATGCTTTGGCTGCAGATAAAATATTTCAAGGTGTGCATGCATCACTGCCTGGGGCCCTAAATTTATCATATCACTTCAAAGTCTTAGATGGTTTTAAAGGATTAGTTTTGAAAACGAGCTATTCTCTAAACAAGCTATTACTTTTTAAACGAAGATATTCTTTGTCAATAATGACTTCGTCTCGTGGGTAATCATACTCCAACTAAAACAAAAATCTTTAGTCCTTTTCACGTTGGTAGTTGAATCAATTTATTTGAAATTCAACTATGAATTTCATTTCTCCTTTTCGTCGTACGTGTTTCTCTGTGTACGTCAATCTTGTCATCATTCAGGCTTCAGGGGATGGAAAAGATAATGTTCAGTATAATGCTCATTCCATGAGTTTTATGAAAGATTGAATCAATTTTTTCAACAAATTTATTTTCAGTTTTTAAAGATTGGTTGTGTAATTACTCAATTCTTATTTATTTAGATATCCAAATCGTTAATCGAATACATACCATGATTCCTTGTTTTCTTGAAGGATTCCTATGCTATTAAGATCATTTAGCTGGAAACAGTTGAGCTCTTGTGTGCATATTTGAACTCGCATTGTTGGGGATGTCAAAGTTTTGTGTTAATCTTCACGCATGGCTACAAGAAATGTTAAGTGCATGACTTAAATATTGAACTCTTGTGTGATGAAAAAGTGTGTGGGATGTTAAAGTGTTATGTTCTTGTATAATCTTTTCGTTTGGGTACAAGATGCGCTCACTCCAGAAATAGTTAGACTCTTGTGTGTATACTTGAACACGGGGATATAAAAGTGTTGTGTACTTTCCGGAGTACTTCACGGAGCAATATGTGTGTGTGTGTGTGTAATGGGGGAGGGGTGGGCGCGTGCGAGAGACAGAGCACAGTCAGCAATCTCACCCTCACCGGTGCTGATCGAAGACCAAGTTTCGGCATCGAGAGAGTCATTAAAGCACGGGAAGAAGAGACGATAAAGAAGAGACAGACGCTCTGATAATACCGCAATGCAGTTTGGGCGCACACGTCACTACTACATTCAGCTCTGACCCTTATTCACCCCCCTCCCCCACGAACTCAGGGCGAATTTACCTCCCTACCCCCCCCCCCCCTCCAATCAGGACCAGAAAACAATCCAGCATCCTCACTAAAACACAGCACACACATCGTAAATTTGCCATCACTGAAGTGATACAGACACTACTTAGCAGCTGGGAATCACCTTACCACTGTTGATTACTGCCGTCATTAGATAGACAGCGTAGCCTACTACGCGCTACAACTGCTTGAATCGGGCAGAGCACAAGTGTATGTGTTTATTTCTGTAGTATCTGTATAGTACAACATGGAACTGGGAGCTCGATTGCTCATTGGTGTCTTTGTACCTCTCATTGTTCACTTCTAATATGCTCTACTCTACACCTTCACTGAAAGCGTATGTAACAGAATTATATTTCCTACATGGAAATGGGAGCTTCGTTCAATTGCTCATTGAAGCCTTTGTCTCTTCCATTGCATCGTTCTAATTCACCTTCTTAAAGTGTCAATAACATGAGTCTGTATACAGAATTATTGGATCCCCTCAGTGGAACTAGGGGCTTCTAATACTCATTTGGTATATCTTTCATTGTATACTTCTAATGCACCACACCCTCCGAAAACGAGGGTGACATGAGTCTATTTTATAAACTCAGAATCGAAATTCTATTTCCTCCATAGAAGTAGGAGCTACAATTACTAATTGGTGTCTTTGTAGCTACCATTGTATACTGTCAATGCTGTCAACACCTTCTAAAAGCGTATTTAACACGAGTATTATTTAAAATGCTCAGTTTACAGAATTATTTTTCTGCGATTGCTCATTGGTGTCTTTCAATGATTCATTGTATGCTTCTATGAACACGACTTTCTGAAAGCTAGGATAGCACGCGTCTATTATATAATGTTTTGTGTACAGAATATAATTTTTTCCACGGAACTAGGAACTTAGAATATCTAGTGTATCTTTCCAAGGCATCCAAAGATTTGATTGAAAATATTGATATAATATCCAATATCTTAGTCAAGATATTCATTATTCAAGTCAGTATTATAATTATGTTTGTTTTATTTTGTTGTATCAATATTAGTCTTCTTTGTTTGTTAATTTAAGCGAGCTTTTATTTTTGCCCGAACAGGTTTTGTAACCTTTGGGATTATTTCCCAAATAGCAAAAGTATTCGAGGTACCGTACTGGTAGATTAAGTAGTCTTATCCTAGTTGTAAAATGAAATCGTTTAAGAAGAAATGTATAAGTTACCTCGGAAATTTTTTATTGTATATATTATGTGATATTGGAAAATAATAATATGATTTGATTTGTTTCGTTCAAAATTTATGCCTGCTAGCATAACTGAGAATTAATGCTAAATGTTTTTGGATTCAACATAATGTTTACGTAAACCTAATATTAATCTATTCTAACATAATTATTGAAACTCCTAATCACACTAGCAGGAGCTGGGATTTTAACGATCATCTGAATGGTGTCGTTCAACAAAATGGAGTCTGTATGATGACGTACTATTGGCTTCAGCCAGCCAATGAGAGCGCGTTGTGGGCGTGAACTAATACTGTGTGGCGTACTAAGGTTGAAATAGGCTTCCGCCAATAGAATTGGAGAGGGGCGTTTCTTGAGCAGATTGCATGTTTTTACATCAATTGTGTTTTTTATCAGTATTTGAATGAATGGATTGTTCAAATTGGTGAATATCCCCTATTCAATTGTATTGATTTCGCATCGTTTGATGATATTGTTAACTTGGAGAACTTGATAATTTTGAGTTCAGTTCAAAGACTATATAATCTATTACTGTATATGAAAGAGGATGTAGGTTTGTATAATGTTTATAAACTTGTAAACCGTTGTACTATTTGTAACATTCTTGTAAACCATAAACAAAATCTTCATGTAAAATTTCATAGAGAATGTTTATAAGACACACACACATTGCCCCAACCCCCAACTAGACTGAATTTCCCACCTAAGGCCGAAAAGTTATCCCATATTAACCTAATTACGTTGCTTACTTCAAAAGCAATTTAATGACGCATGTTCACGTAAACTGGTGATTTCATATTTTCCACAAATTTGTTCACGTAGCGACGCACGGGTTCGCTGTTAGCTGTTCGCTGTTAGAGGGAATTTTGAAGATACATAAAACTCAAAACCAGCTATATTAATTTTACATGTCATCGAACTCGAAAAATGTACATTATTAGGCCTATTCGATAGATGGAATAATTTTCGTCAAAGTTGAATGAGGTTACTGATAGAAAATTTGGGATTCATTTTTGATGGATTGGGCGTCTCTATGTTTTATCATCCTAGATCATACTTCCAACTAGTGGCGAAGCGTGGTATACTTATTTGGTCATCGCCGGGTATATTTCCTATAGGAAATATTTCTATTTATATTTGGTCATCGCCGGGTATATTTCCTATACATTACCCGGTGTGTGGTATATTTCCTATATACCCGGCGATGACCAAATAAGTATACCACGCTTCGCCACGGCTTCCAACATATGGTATTAATATCACAAAGCCTTTAATTTGAAAAAGTCATTTGATTTTGATCGCAATATTACCTTTTTAATGCATAGAGCTTATTTTTAAATCCTTTGAAAATATCCTCAAAACTGTCCTTGAAATATGCAAATAGGGCTGTGACACTCCTTGGTATACAGATCATCTTTGTGCAAAATTTCTGCTTTATCAGTCCAGTATTCTAGGCGTGATGGACCTACAGACCGACAGACACTATCTAATTTTTATAATAGTATAAACTATCTGTATTTTCTATAGTACTGTATTGTCGTTCATATTACTGTGTTGATCAATGTATGTATCGCGTAGAGGCGTAGAGCATAGTATTGTTGAGGGAGATATTGGCGATTCTACTTTATAACTATACAGTTTCAATAAATCAAAACGAGAAAAATCAAGTATTCATGATTGAAACTATCTAAATGTACTACCTTGACAATAACAACTAACCAAATTCGGCCCTTGTTAAGAGTGGAAGTGTTGCCATTGTCACAAATCACAGAGTGTTTCAGATATAATAGCCCGCTGTGACCAATCCCCATCCCACTAGAATGCTGACCAACATGATATAGCTTTCTAAAATGAGCCTCTAATTCAAAACCACTAGACTACTAATCCACTAGACATGGGCCTGCTCGTACAGTATATTAATTTAGAACGCTCTTCATACGTTATATATATATGGCATATAGCCCCACGGCCTTACTATATAGCCTTACTGTATGGTAAGCCCCCACAAGTGTGCTACTACAGTATTTGACGTGTGCTTCAAACGATTACCTATTCAGTAGCTCTAATGGGCTACTAGAGTAATAGAGATTTGCTTCTATGAGTTCGATAACTTAATTTAATTCATATAGTACAGTAACAGCACAGTAAAGCTTCATGCTCATGATAATTCTATTCATTAAGGACGACTGTATCAGTAGTCTACAGTACTGTATTATAATAACCCAATATTTTAATATCATAAACGATGAGTTTTAAGTAGGGTAATTGTATTGAAAAACTACGTAATGAATACTCTCAAGAAAATTTTGGACCACAAAAACAATAATTCACCAATCCATTACAATCGTATAAAAAATTATGAGTTTAAGTTTAAAGAATAGTAATTTTATTAAAAAATTATGTAATGAATGTTAAAGATTGAAAACTTTGTACCACAAGACCGTAATTGTTAATTCCAAATGAGTTATTCTGAATTGAAGAAAGAGTTTGACATGATGATAAGACAAATAGTATATTTCGCACCTAGGGCGGAAAATGTGTGTTTCGAAATCGCATAATTATGATTTTGTGAACTACAAATGTGAGATATATGTAAGTGGTGTTCAAATTTCTGATGTCCTCAAGGGGAATCACCCTACACTTGCAAATTTTCTGTAGCTACCCTTCTGTAGTAAATTTTCCAGTAGGGAGGGGGGCTGATTATTATTCAATGTTGTCGGATAGGGACAGCTATCATTCAAGGTCATTTTATTTTCCGCCCTAGGACCGTAAACGTTTACAGCCCTCCAGCTGACCTCGTCGGAGACCGAACATTTTCGGCCTCCATATGAAGTACAAAAAACAGCTCATTAACGTCCTAGTGTGGCGAAAACATATTCTGTTTTCAACAACGGAAGGAAACTGATAGATGGGAAAAAAGAGTATGTAATCGATAGACTGAAAAAAATCATGACGTCAGACGTGTGAATAAATTTGGAAAAATTAATAATATTTAAAAAAATCAATAGATCCAACAATAGGAAAGATCTATTGTGAGTTTCAATGTACCAATCAAATCTTATCGATGGATTGAAATAATCAATAGAATATGCATCAACACAGAAATATTTGACAAGAAATAGGAAAGATTCTTGAAGAAGACTGGAATATATTTCAGTTAAATTATATTACAGAGATAGAAATTTCCCTATTCGAATGACATTACAGACTCAGATTATTGTCAAGGAAAAGAATTTAATTTTCAATTTAAATTGAAGAAATTCAACTTCTTGGTAGTTCATTTCATCAAAGAAGTGGAGTGAAAGGACGGACGAGTTGCGTTTCATTTTATACTATAATATTGAGAATCTTCTTTCCTCTATCCTTATTTCCTCTATTGGGAAAGAGCTTGAGATCATAATTAGCTCTGCTTTTCCAGAGGATCCTGTAGTAACAAATAAAGAATTTATTAACAATGGATTGGGTCTGTTTTCATGTGCATGTTTCATTAAAATAACTTACTGACTAAAGAAAATCTGTTTTTGTAAAAGTTGTTCTTCAACAATTTTCTCCAATATTTATTTATTAATTCTCTGAAAGAGGCTTGAAACTTGTAGTATGATTTGGGAGAGAAAAAACAGGCTTAGCCCAATACTGATTATCTCCTGAATCTTGATAAATAATTGATGTAATATTGTTCAGGAAACGACAATACTGGTCGATCAATAAATGATTCTTGTACTCGTCATATTTTTGAATAAAAGAAAGACAACAGGACTAATTAAATAAGTCAAAGAAGGGCGTTGTAGATAGAATTAGTTTTGTATAATAGGTCAACGGTACCAGTTGATTAGTGAACAAAGAGGCCGATTTCGATTAGTGAATAGGAAAGGTGATAAGTCAGTAAAGAAAACTATGAGAAAATAGTTCAGATTAGTAAGTCAGTCAAAGAAGTTCATGGAAAAGAATAAGAAAATAATTCTCGTTCTTGATTGAAATTCTTCTGTTTCTAGCAAATAGAAAAGACTAAAGACGATTTGATGTTGAAAAGTTGTGAAAATTTCTAATCAAAGAGAACTTTAGTAAACGAAAAAAGTGAGAAGCAAGAATAATTTTTAAATACTCATGATCTATACAGCAGGATCCGTTTAACTTGTCATAAAACATATGATCGACGAGCATATGATCACAATACTTAACCTACAAATAATGCTGAATCTCGCAGATTATTGAAAAGGTCTTTTAAAAAGTTATTCTTCGAAAGGTCTTCTTTAAAAAGGTCTTTTAAAGACTTTAAAGGTCTTTAAGACTTTTAAGCCTTTTGATTATTGTGTCGAAATCAATGTTTAATTATTACCGATCAGCTGATTTATGACAAGTTAAAAGGATCCTGCTATACTAAACTTTGATGACTAATCTTCAATTTACTGATCATGATCAATCAGAAGATGGAAAATACGAAGCAGTGCACGGAAAAAACAAGAAAAGAAAACAAGTTGAAGAACAAAAAGAATTTTCAAGTGCTCATAATGAGGATGTTTGCAATTCAATGACTGATTTTCACAGAAGGCTATGTAGTTCGAGTTAAGTACTGATCCAGGGTAAACTACTAGTATTTCCCTCAAACTGCTGCAGCTTTGCTGCATCAAACTCAGCTGAACCTTTTATCAACAGTATTGATTGAATTAGCGGATTTTCAATTTACCTATTACAGGTCATAGGTGGTGGTGGTAGTAGTTGCAGCTAGTGCCACCGTACACCATGCAATCAAAGCCACTTTGCATCACTTAATTGCCTCGTCTCTATTGAATATTGATGCCTTTTGATGTCGTATAACTAGCCTTTCTGCACTCAGACCTGTCACAATGTAGCGATCCGTTTTTCTGCTGAACCAACAACAAAAGGTTTACATTGGAATGTTACTACACACTATCTCACTCCCTCTCAATCTCTTCATTTTCCTCTGTTGTTGGATTTTTTCGCCATTCCAACCAAAGTGTGGAGTGATTGAGCTCTCTGTGGCCCACGACATATTGACATTCTGCAGACGACATAAAATTGACGCGCACGTTTAGCAGCTCAAAGTACCCCGAAAAAATAGCGCAAAACGAGCTTCAGGACTGGCGCCGACATTCAATCTTCATTGGCTGTGGCATTATTGACAGAGCAGCGACAGCGAATAGCGCGGTGCTTTATAACGCTCCAACTTTCTGCACAAAATAAAAAATGGTGGATGGAATCCTATCTAGTCATCTGAAGATCAATAATATAATCATAATACTGTAGAATTATTTTTTTTAATGATACAAAAAATAAGGCGAGGTGGAACCTACCTGTAAGGGCCTCCCCACCGATAAAAAGCCATACGATAAAATATAAAAAAAAACTGCAGAATAATTGAAAAAAAAAACTTTGAGAGTAGTATAATATAGAAGTCTCGTAGTCTTGAAGAATGTGATGAGCTTCTATGAACAGTAACACAATAATCTTATCACGAAAATGATATAATAGATTATGTGAATATGATGTAGATGTGAGTGGTTATATTATTATTAAATAGCATCCACGATCCACCTATTAAAGAGAATATGGAGCTAGTCAACAATTATAATCGGTTCACAGATAAAAACAAAAGATTGGTTCACAAAGACCAACAAAAGCAAGTTTAAAGATCTTTACAATGAATGGAACTAATACCCGTGAAGCGTAAATCGGATTATTTTGAACTATAAACTGATCTTCAAATTGATCCACGATCTCTTATTTTGGTGAAAAGAACTCCCACCATTCAACTTTCAACTTTTCACTACCGTATTCAATTCATCAAAATCAACTTTCACTATCAGCCTACGCATTTATATTTTATTATCATATTATGACTAATTATTTTCATCAATTTTGGTTTATTTGAGAAAAATTTTCATCCACTTCAGATCCCGTAATCTCGTTTCAAGAGCAAATGATAATATTATCAAAACGTCCATTATCAATAATATTGTTGAAAACATTTAAAATTCATGTGAATTGGAAGAAGGGGAAGTCAGTTATTTTTTTCACCCGGTTGAATAGGAAAAAAAATTATAATTTAGAGATTTAGTAAAAAATAAGAAGAAGAAGTAGAAGAAAAAGAAGAGGATGAGAAGGAGGAGGTGGAGGAGAAGAAGTACAAAGAAGAAATGGAAGGAAATTCATAAGAACTGATCAGATGCGAACAGCATGCTCTGATTGGAATGAGATAGTCATTTTTAGATAAAATGTCCAATTTGGGCACCATTCATCACATGAGAAATAGCCTCAGTGGATGGACAAGTTCCTCCCTTATCTTGATCACAGTGTCTGGATCAATTGGATGCAACAAACTGTTGAAATCCAGTTTGCGAAGTTGGGTAGGCCAGTTAACAACTTGTCGACAACAAGCCAGCAACTGAAGATAAAATCGCACGGCGTCAGTTCAGTTCCAGCCATGCTAAACACATTTTGACATCCATGAGTTTGAACCACTGAGTATACAGAGATAGGCATAGACTTCTTCCAAAATGTCACAAATTTGAGTTTTGCTTTGTCAAAGTGGAGTCCATTGACCAATAAATACTCACTGTATAATTCAATGTACGTAATCTGTGTTTGTAACTGCAGTTATGTGAATATCTGATAAAGTGAAGAGTTGATTGAAAAGTATGTTCATGGGAAAAGGAGGAAGAGAATAAGGAGAGGAGAAGAGGAAGAAGTAGAAGAAGAAGAAGAAGAAGAAGAAGAAGAAGAAGAAGAAGAAGAAGAGGAGGAGGTGGATTGTCATCATATCATGCTAATGATATGACATTTTTCTAGGTACGTAGTAGGTATCTACGAATCTACCAAAATTTCATCACTGATTGTTACTAATCGATTACTCTTAATAAATGACCTTCAAATTTGGATCTTACTACAGAACTATCTCTACTATGTCTGCCTTTATTTACTTTTTGAGTTGTACTTCTTGTCTATTGATGGATGCCATCGAAGACAATACCATATAAGTATAAAGTATCTTAATGCCATGTAAAGGAGGCCTTTATTTTCTTCGATACCTTTCTGATTAGAGGATCTCATTTCTTTATACATAAATGAACTACTTTTTTATAAACTTGGAGAGTAATGTATTTTTATTGTATGTAGATTAGTTTTATGAAAAGATGTACATCCATTTCATCATGAAATTATTTCAAAATTCTATTTCGAAATTAAAGGAGTTTCTTAAAACAGAGTGGGTGAAAAGTTTGGAAATGGCTCAATATTTCTTACATGAAGGTAAAAGTACGTGACATTGGGGACTAAAGTTTCAAACTAAAGTTTGAAATACTGCTTTAATGTAACTTCAAAAATCCTATTTGCCATCTTGAATCTAACTTGATTGTTTTAAATGGGGAGGTGGGCCTGGGTATTAAATAGTGAATGGAATAATCACAATAATACGGAAAGAATAATTATCAATTATATGTGTTGAATTGAGCATGAAGTTAGAAGTGAAAATGGGGTAGTACATTGAGATTTAGTACCAAAACGTAATTTATAACAAGAAATATGTCATGACAATATTCGGTTGATCAATGTTGTCCATTCTCGAGGAACGATGTTCAAGACCAATTCGAGTTAATTGAATATCAACAATTAATTAAAATTTTGAGAAAACATCTTCAGCTACAGTTCTGAGAGTTTGATATTGCGTCAAGACGATTAGACTTTATTTGCAATTTTATTCGAGATGAAGTGCTTTTTAAATGATGTTTTATCTGTAGAAATGTTCAATTTATCTCGCTAGAGATGAATTTGAAATCATCTCACAAATGAATTTGAAATGAACTTCTCCGAGTGGGAGAAGCAGCTTATTCCCGTGAAGAGTTGCATTCGTGAGCAGATGAAATTCTGAAATTACTTCTCGCAACTGTTTTGTTGTTATCAAATATTCTTTCACTTCGCGGATATTAAAGATAACCGTTGTATTCTTTTCCATTGTTTTACCTTTTGGCAAATGTTGAAAACTCTAATATTTTTTCTAGTATAAGAAACCTTTATTTTCGAATACGGATCACAAGTAAAGAATGCAATTGCTCATTCCTGGAAATAAATTTAAAATTGATAAAATACGAAATATTACGAATTGTATTCGTATTTTTCTTTTCATTTGTGAAAATTGGACAGCTCTTCAAAAACAGACTTCATCAACGGAGTTTTTACTGAGATGGCTCATTCCAAAAACTAGGAATGCTCCATATAAATGCCATCATCGAATAACATAGTCTGATAAAAATGAAGTTCTACGACTTTGGTCCTCATTCTCATGGATTTCTCAATTCTTTTCTCATTTCCTTACAACGCTCATGTACACGATCACCACACATCAATATAAATTGCTTATAATGCATGAAAATGCATCCACCTGTGGAATTTGCTCATTTTTATTTTATTTTTATTAAAATTCATTGAAAAAGGTTTATTTGTCAGTTGACTATGTAGATAGAACTTTATGAATTCATAGTCTTCAGATAATTGGTTTTCAACTTCTGAAATTGGTATTGGTCGAGAATAAAATATTGTAGCTAATTCCACATGAGATAAGGCTCATTGGCCTTGGGCCCATACTCACTGTATTACTATATTCTTTACGAACTAAAATGAGAAAAATCGATTCTTACTTGATATAACAACTTGCAATTCTATCCGAAATCATTATTGCTTTATGTTTCCATTAATAGAAGCTCGTCATTCTGCAATTCACAGTAGAAAATTGAGAGATGAATTGGGATGGTAAGTAGTTCATTCATGGGATAATTCATAATAATTAATTTTATTTATAGGCCAGTTTAGATTTTTATTGCAGTATTTTTTTCAATTATGTGCATGACTCAAAGTATCTACTTATTTAAACGATAATGACTGCAGAGGGGTCTGAAGAAGAGGATTGGTGAGATGTGGAGGAATTATAGTCTCCTATTCGAAGTTAGACTTAGAATTGGACAATTTAGTAAACTTTTCATGGTCACAGTTACACAAGAAAGGGTTTGAGAAGGGTCCCTCCTGAGCACGAACTGCTAAACTTCTAGGACAACTTGGATTTGGGGTTCAGGGTAACGGATGACAGATGGTGGGTTTCAAAGTCAAGGCATACTCGACTCCTGGGGTTTGCTTCAACTCACATTACAAGCGTCAGAGTTCAGAAATGGGAAGCTTTACAGCTTTGCATTAGCATATTTTCAAGAAAATGAATAAGTGTACCCAGCTGCAGGATGTATCCGTCAGTATGCTGGAATTTATCAGAATGTCACTTTGAGAAAGTATTTGAAGATATATTTCAGTCTTCAATAATAATAATAATGTGAAGAAGAATCAAGATCACAAAATCAGTGAAAGAATAGAATAGACTAATTCAATTTAATAACAGATCAGGCCTACCATACGTTGAGAAAAATTAAAAATCTTTTGAAACTAGAATAATAATTATGTCGATCTGAGAAGAGTCAAACAATGAATTTGAAGTGAAATTCAGCCGGTCAATATCTGTGATGATGATTTTGATCTAGAAGATCAATGAAAAAGGCAATTGAATGAAAAAAAGAAATGATCAGGAAAGTTTATATGAATTAAACACGTATGATCAAGAACCATAAAACGAAATTCAGAAGGTTTGGATCAATTATTAGGGTTGTGAATTTTGTGATTCATAACTCTATTTCAAAATTCTAGTGATGAATCAATTATTGGGAATGAAACGAGTGTATTGTAATAACTAATCGATTTTTATTGTTTTGAATTGGTTTCACGTAGCAGAACAAAGTAGACATAAACTATATAATAAATTGCTGATTATCATAAGCTGGTTTTCATTGATAGATTGTTCAATATTTGAATTCAATAAGCTTTGGCAGATGAAGCTCAACTATTAGAGATTCATGCAAATGTAATGAATAAGATCATTGTTTAATAGACTATAGCTGACATGCAGTACACAGCCACCCCATCAATACTCGTATCACATTCACTTAGATGTCTGTACAGTAAATTGTATTCCAATAATAGCCAACCACTAAATGTTTAGATTAATTGAAATGTATTAAAAAACCTAAATTGACAAGTATACGTAGGAATGAAACTCTGAGCTCGTTCACTATCTGTAATATATCGATTGTACCGACAGGAGTAGTATCTGTAGACAGATAGCGTAGTACCCATTTCATTTACTTTAATTGAAAAACAAGTTGCTTCCAGGTTAGAGCAGAATGAAACATTGAAAAAATACAGATCTAATTATAAGTAGAATGGCTACAAGAATCTTACTTATCAGAGAACTTGAGATAATAATGTAAAGAAATAGAGCATGTTCTTGACCGTGAAACAAATCATGAACTTGAAGTTGCCGCTACGTAAGAGAAACCGCGTTGAGGTAGGCTCTGCTTACAAATTTGACCACTAGGTAGCGCTTAACGTTGCATGATCAGTCAACACTTTCAGTTAGCTGGTCATAAATTATATGTTTGCTTTTACGCTACACCGTACCCGTACCTCATATAATTTATTTCTTGGCTAGCCTGGGTTGCATTATTGCTTTAGTGACTTGAGAGTGATGAGATAATTTATGACCAAGTGATATTGTGTTCGTTATAAAGCAAATCATCATAAAACATGACCGATAAGATGGGATAGCATTTTGTTTCTTCTGAGCTGTATGTAGCTTCAAAAAACCGGCTCACGAGAGTCTACTCATGATTTTCATGTGGTGAATAGTTTGTAAAAATGATTTTCATATTTTGAATATTTTCTAATATTGATTTTTATCTGTTGAATATTTTCTACTAAGATTTACCTTAAGAGGCGAATTGAATGGTATTGTTGGTGGAGGGGGGGGGGTGGTTATTGGTACTTGACTCCGCAAATATTGAGCAAATGCTTATTTTCAATTATTATGAAATTGGTTGGAGAAAGGAGTCAGAGATAATAGTCATTACACCTTTTCAAACATGTATTGGGTGTTAGCAGCTAACGAAAAGAAATAGAAGAAAAGAAAGCTGTATAATATTGAGAGAATGGCGTGCAGCTCAACTAGCTTTCCACGTTGAAAGGAGAAAAGAAGTCCTCAGGGAAATTCAAAGGCATGTAGATTTATGCATTGGAATTGCTGAAAAACCAGATAGTGCAGAAAACCCAGTGACTAGGACGTGAGAATGAGATAAAATAGGTGAGAAAGGGTCAGGATCTTGATACATCCTTTAGGTTTTGAACCTCTGGAAAGGGGAGAAATAACTTACAAAGAGGAATACGCTACAGTATGACTTGATATTTGTATTCATGTATCGGTACCCTTTGAATTTCTAGGGGTATATTTCATATTGAATTCATATCCTTGTTCCCCGATGTATTTCATTGTTTTCGCATCAGAAGATGTTCAAGTTCATCTATTGATCTGGTGTTCATCTTTTATTAATTTGTTCTCGAGTCTATTTCGCTAGTGCCGAGCAACTTCTGTTTATCGCAAATAATCACAGGTAATTTCGTATTGTGAGTGCTTCCGAATTTATAAGACACTTTGTGCTTTTCAAAATAATCAACGTTTATCTAAAATCATAAGTCCGACAATGCTTTCTCAATGAAATAGAGATGACTTGAGGTTGCACTTTTTCTCCAAATCTAAAAATAATATTTTTGTGGCTCGATTCAGGTATGAAGATCGGGATCGATGTAGACATTTTTGTTCAATAATAAAATAGAAAAAAGTAAAACGTATTGTAGTATGTAACCACAGTACCTAATTGAAACTTTGGCAAAATATTCTTGGAATGAGGTTCGAAGTGGGATTGAATTGATTATTAAAAAAATATAATAATATTTCCATTCAGAGCCGGATCTACAGTTATCATTAGGGGGTGCAAGTTAGTCTGTTGGCGCCCTCCCCCCTCAAAATATTTTAAGCTTCCAAAATCTCCAATATTTCATGGTGTAGAAAAACAATTTCAAGTTGCTAAAATTGATTTATTTACACATTCTCTTTAGTCCCTAATAATAAATTTGAAAACCCTTCTATATTTTTTGCAGCTTGGACTATCGTTGCATCTTCCCTTTGTAAATATTTACGAGTATTTACTTTGTCTGTATTCTTTTAAGAATATTGAACTAATAGCATGTTAAGATGAGGCATTCAAAATTTTTCAATTTGTATAGTAAAGATTTCGCTGACTTTGTTTCTGAAGATGAGAAATCAGAATTCAGTTACTCAAGTTGTTGAAAGCTCCTAACGCCTTTTTCGACATATTAAACATGTAATATTATAGGCTATTGTTTTGCAATATAAATCATAAATATAATGAAGGTCATAGTGTACCGCAATCGTTCTCGCGAGGATAGGTTATACACGTTCTGGTTCTGACTGATATTTTTTTTGTTGATATTCGCCCTGGCAGTGGCAGATTATGTAATTATGAATTTTGAGATGCCAACATTGGCTTCATCACACTGCTCAAACTGCATCAAAACTATTTATTAGCCTATAATAAAATAATTATTAAAAAAAAATCCGTCAATATTCAATTCAATAGCTCAATTCTATTTTAAAACTATGAATTTTTCCAATGAATAAATTATTTTTTTGGCTAAATTGACAATTATCATTTGGCGCCCCTATAATCCAGCGCTCGGTGCACGTGCACCCTTTGCACCCCCCTAGATCCGGCCCTGTTTCCAATAGGTCTAGATCTGGTAAATATTTTTTTTCAGGAATAGAATAGAATAAGTTTGAAAGAATGAATTAATTGTTGTGGCGAAGTTTGGTCCAAAACGTTCTCTCTGTCACTGAACAACGCCAAGAAAACAATTAAAGTAAATAAAGTTAATTTTGATTGGTACTTATTTTACAACATACAGTATCTTTTGAATTTGATCCTTTATTGACAAAAAATGCTTTCCTATTGATAAAGTTGATTGAAACAGGTGCCATTGTTAGGTATTATCAAATTGGAAACCCCAGAAAGTTAAATTGTGGTAGGTGCTGATTCTTTCTCGAATTGTAAAAATTTTAACAAAATTGGAAACTTAATTTGTATAAGTTATGAGTACTTACGTAATGAGTATCATCCTCTTCATTATAGGCCAGTTTCACCAAGCCATAAGAGCCCTGAAATAACAAACACTCACGTAAAATTCTATGGAAGCTCAAATATTAATTTTTGAAGATTATCACATGCATACCGATCAATTTCCAACTCTAAAAAAGACAGTACTCTGTAATCATCGTTATAGGTTTTCACAATTTAGGCTATTCATATTTTCATAGAAGTTATGTTCCCTAGAACTCTCAGTTTTAATTGAATAAAGATACCTATCATTTAATAAAAAATTACAATTGTCATCAAAAACATTTGCTTTAAATAAATTCCACTTACTCCACTACGCAAATCAGCTTACTCCATGCTACACCCCTCCCCCTCGCAACTCTAACACTGTACTTACTGTCCTTCCGCACTGAAAATGTATTGTAGGTCTACTGTATTAAAAAAATGCACTTGATCAGGAAACACTTGTTTTCAAAGCAACACTCTACCCACATGTTGAGTGATTCTAAAGGATCAAAGCAGGACGAAGAATAATGAAACACTTGAATAAATTCAATGGTTATAGGATAGGAAGCTTTGGCGACACATTCGGGAGTTCCCTGTTGGTAACTCAGGGAAAAACGGAAAATAAACAATGATTATTCTAGTAATAAGGATTCTCTCAAGGGTTGATAACGAATGAACAGAAGTATAGCGATGGAAATCAAATCAAATCAATTTCCTGGGATTACATAGAATATTAAATTTAATCGTGGCACTTGAACTGCCTCGATGAGTTTGAAAACTCCAGCTCTCATTAGTTGAGCTAAAAGTATTCGTTACCGACTTCGAGTTGGATACTCACTGCGTCGAATTGAGGTGATCATCCTCGTTTGGCAGTTTCTATACTAATGAACGACAGTGAGATGCAATTAAGGCCTCAACTCTTACCTCAAAGCCTATTGAAAATGTTTGCTTTGTTTTTCGTTTTTCATGTGTACAATGCTTTCATATTTGAACGTCTATTTGAACATCATTAATCGATTTGTATCACCTTTTCCCTCAGTTACAATAATTTCAGTTCATCAGACAGATGATTATTCTACTATAATGAATGAGGAAGATATTAATAAAAAAAATGAAGGTGATAATTAATAGTAAATACAGGCAATGTTCTTTCCTTTCTATTTGATTCTTTTTCTTCGTTTCATCTTTGTTCTCAGAATTTTTACTTTACCCTACATTATCAATTTAAAATTTGTTATTTCTATTTGAATTTATAAATAATGAAAATCATATTTATTGGAAGTTGTTGTTATTATTATACAATAGATAGCCTACATTTATATCAAAAACTCAAGCATTTATGTTTTTTTTTTTGTTCTTGGAATTAGCCGTTCATTCATTCTAATTCTATTACTTCTTCTTCTATTTTCACTTGGGTCTTCTTATTTGGTGTTTGTTCATCTCAATTGTGCTTTGCTCTATTCATTTTTGTACTTGTCCTTTCTATTTGTGCATTCCATTTTCTCTTTCCTTTTACTTCGCTCTTTACATAATTATTTTGTACTGACTATGCACTGGCATTGAAAATTTAATATCGTCTACAAAATATTCTGTTGATTCGAAACCAACATGCATTTCTAACTCAGAAAACTAGCATTGAGCACCTTTTTGGTGCTTTTCCAGTTATTAAGAACTCTTGATTCTCTGATGTATACTATAACCAATACCAGTCTACGTTTTCATATTCAGATAAACACAATTAATTTCAGACAATTCAATATTATTGCATTGAATGCAATCGCGCTCTATGATTCACGTTTTTCCATTTTGGTACTATAAAATACATTCTTAATGTATTATTATTATGTATGATAGAGATACCTGCGGATCCAAATTAATCCCAGATTAGGATTCGGGTGCTAATGAATTGTCTGAATTGAATTCCCCACGAGCTTGTCCTAATTTATCCTGGGTCATTAATTAATCTCAATAGAACCATTCTCTTCCCTAAAGTGTTTGCGAGTCCCCGGAAGGTTATTAAAATTTTCATGCAGTCAAGTCAAGTTGAACCTTTTACAGGTAGCAGAAGGAGAATTGAGCATAAACTCCGAGTACTGGAAAATTACAGTTAGGTCTTTTCTCTAACGGAACTGCTACCTCAAAGCTTTTAAAATATAATGCATGTAATGGAATTTCCATTAGGAAATGTAAAGTTCAGGAGTGGAATGAACAGAAATTATAATCTGGATGGATTGAAGCATTTCACATTATTTATTTTGAATAGATGGGGGAAAACTAATCATCATTGATGCGTCAAGTTTTTTCATCTATTAGAATGAACTGCAGATATAACTCACAAACACGCATCAATATTACTTTTTTTGCTGTGGTGATGCCCACATAAGCTCGAGCACATTGTGCGTGGGTAATAATGGGACGGATGATGATGATGATGATGATGATGAGAGATGAGTTTGAGTGAACCTACAGCTTTAGGTGGGTTACTCGTTACCACCGGGAAGCGAGTTTGATTCTCATCAATGAATTACATTCAGCAGAAAAAGGCCTGAAGTGGTCACCCTTACTATGGAAATAACAGATGCAAGTCTCTTATCTAATCTTGCGATTAGACACCGGCACAACCACAAAGCCAATCGCTTCCCATACTACTAAGCACCATAGTAATCAGTTCTCTTGTTTTTTTTCATGGTTATTCTGTATTTGAAATGCTTTTAAAATACAGTATTCTATAGAATAATTCAATCCATGAATAATAATTATTGTTGTGTCGGGTTTTACATCATCAGCTTGAACTGTACCTCTAATACGATAATGTAATCCACTTTGTTGCATTTACAACAGTTGAAAATAATTGAAATGCATGTTGAAGAAATGAAGATTCACGAACAACTCTGCTAGTGCTGTATTTTCAATGCTTTATTAAAATTCATTAATTGTTGATCTAGTAGAACTTCTTCTGAAGTGATTTTGCCAATCTTATACTGTCATACTCTAGTGGAATCGGAAATATCCCCAAGTTTTTTCAATTCTTCATGAAAGGTTTTTAAAGCTTGTTTGAAAAAGCAACGTTTTTGCTCTGGAGTCTTGATCCACAGTTTTTTACTGTATGAGAACTCTTTAACAAAATTCGTTATTGAAGTTTTGGTGCTATAAAAATACGTGTAAAACAATGTTATGAGGATATTGATTATTTTATGCATCCTCAAAAATAAATAGTCTGCAACGTAAATTTCGTGCATGTAGGATCGTATTTTCTATCCAATACATGTTTTTGTTACTTTATGAATAGGATTACTGCCGCATCAGATCACATTGTTTTATGTCAATAGGAATAGAGTTGTCCTGGTGACTCACAGAGAGAGAATACGTTCAAATTCAGCATACAAAGCAGCAGTCGCAGATAAGAACAGCAATCTTCTAGTGGCATTTTCCGATTTATACGGGGATCAATGTTTTTGATGCGTTTTCCTCAGCGTGACCTTTGCGAAACTTCTTCCTGGCAGACTGTTTTATTCGATTATCGTCAGACTCTTCTTTACAATTTGATTTTTGGACGTCCTCTTCTACAAAGAAATCTGTTCCTGAGCATCGTAAAGGACAAGAGTTCGAGTTGAATACGGAATGATAGGATCAAGAGACTTTTGAGAACGTAAAAGGTCTTCTTACTTTTGTGGAATGATGCTGTTCATATGTGGTCAGGGGAGTGCTCAAATTCTTGAAGTGGCCAACTTTTAACTTTCGAGGAATAAACTCTTAAGTCAAATGCTCTTTTGTAGGTATTTAATTGACAAAAAAGACGACAGTATTTTTCGTTGAATTGGAAGTCTTCGTATTATTTATACCTTTACGTCATCATTTTCGTCCCCTTTATTCGAAGCATTTTTCTTTGAATTCATAAATCAGTATTTGTTTTTGTATTCAATGTATTTTTCTTCACATTATATGTGGGAGATATTTATATGTTGGAATAATTTTGTCTTTGTATTGATGAGTCAGTATTTGTCTTTGTGCATTTATATGTAAGTACGTCTATAGTAAAATAAGAAACAGTAATGTTTGTGGAAGAAATGAGAAACAACAGCAAATAAAATCAGCCTCTAACGTAATAAAATTAGCCTAACAATAATGTCAATGACTTTTTATCGAATATCTTATAGTTTTGATTCATTACCAAAAGTTTCATATTTAGCAGTATAACACACTATTAGGGAAAGAAGTTTTGAATGTTTCAGCGAGAAATTTTCATAAAGGTGATCTCTTATGTAAGATATAATTATATTTTTCGACAAATAGATGAACAATATGATTGGACGATGAATTTATAATCCGATTCTCAATCGAATGAGACACTTTCTACTGTAAAGTTTGTTGAAAATATTACAGAATAAAGCGAAAAGGAGAATTTAGAAAAACATAAAATCCAAGACGAACACAGAAATGTAAGTACATAATAAAAGGAAATAATGCTACAGGAACAAACTACGAATTTTTTGAATTGTGGAATAATTGTTGAAATTCACGCGATGTATGTTGCAATCTCGAAATGAAAATAGCCTAATTAGAATAAATGATCGCGATTTTACTACTTCGAATGAATCGAACTCAAGCTCAATGTCGTAGGTAGCGTGCTAGTGACTGTCGATGTAAATAAAGCGGATTTAATAGATGATTAGAATCAATGTCCCGTAGCGGAATATCAAGAGCGACAATAATAATTCTCATCGTTTCTCTGAGATTTTATTAAAATTTGGTGAAGTTATTGCGTTATGTCACGAATCTAGGGACTTTAGGTGGATTGCTTCACAAAAATTTGTAAAAGTCATTTCAATTTTGTATATCAATTTCCACTACTTGATAAATATTCAATTTCAATGTATAATAATTTGAAATTGGAAGGATGATGAGTTTGTAATCAATTCTGAAGAACAATTCATAATTATTGAGAATGGATTGATACAGTATTTGACAAATTACTGTCGTTAGATTGGATTCCATTCCTGATTATGCAACATATTTCGTTCCACAAATACTTAAACTTCGAATTTTAATTTCACATCGAATCCAATATTATGATCATTACGACAAGTTGTCAATAAATTTTGATGTCATTTGTGTAGGAAACAGGTGCTTGGAAAAAACGCAATATTTTATATTATGAAAAAATTAAGTACCGTTTTAATTATTTTTATAAACGAGCTGTACTTCAGTTGGTTTTCAGAAGCAATACTATTTTCGCTGTTGAGTGAATGTGGAATTTTTTGAAAGCCATCGCTTCACGTTCTCCTAAAAGTACGATACGCATTAGACATTCATGATTGGGGTTGCTTGCCCATCACGTACTCAACCCCGGGTACGAGAAAGGTTGAAAAACATGTTGTCGGGTACGAAAAAAAGCCCAGTGATACTCTGCTATCCTTCCTTCATTATGAAGTGTACTTTTTGATGCGTGAGCGAAATAGAAAAACTCTCACATCAACAAAATTCCTCACACTTGCCACTCAGCCAATTCGAAACAGTGTTGAATATTTATTCAGCAAACTCAAACTTTTCATCACTGACATTCTCTCAAAAATCGTTGAGAATTATGAATAAGGATAATTCGAAACCGGAATCTTTTCAACAATAACTGGCATTCAGACAAAATGAATTTATCAAGATGACAGAATTAGGATCAATTCTATTTCTATTCAACAATGATAGCGTTTGTACTAGAATGAAGAAGATGAAGAATATGAATATTCATTGGAGAAAATATATCGGAAATATTGTTGTAATGAAGAATAATTTGAACTGAGATGGGATTTACTCAGGTTACTGCTGAATTTATTGTTGAAAATGGACTATTTAAATACATTGAGAAGTTTCGAAGAGGAACTTGTGTATATTTTAGCAATACTGAAACTGATTTTGTCGTATTGTACATGAAATTCAGAAAAGGTTATGAGAATAAAGTGAAATATTCAAAATCTGCTTGGTATGAAGAATTGAGGGAAAGAGGGAACTGAAATTTCACATTAATGAAGAAAATCTACGTACACTTCAAATTACATCAAGTTTAATACAAAAATGAGGATTACAATGATACACGAGTAAGAATAAGGACAATGAATACAGTACTGCCAACAGGCAGGAGTAGGAGAATAAGAAGAATAGAATCGAATAACACCATTCAAATATTACATCAGCAAATGACAATCATTCAAATAATAGACCTACATAAACTCATTCTTCTCTCAGTAATGTTTCTTCAATAATATTTATTTTCTTTCAAAACTAGGGAAAAAATCCTTTATGCGTAGCCGAGGCCGTCAGCTTATTTGAATACAATCTGAAGTATGAAAAAAATCAATCAAAACATTCGTATCTGAAAACCGTAATTCAGTTATACAAATCAAACTATGAAAAGCTTTCCCAATGTCGTATTGAATTAACGAGTTTTTGGCGTTTATTCAGTTACCAAATAATCACCTTATTATCGTCTGTAGCTCATGAGGTATTCACTTGCAATGGAGGAATAGAAAAAAAGGCGAGCTACTTGAAAAGAGCAGTGGGAAAGACCGAATGAGATAGATAGGCGAAACGAGGTGAGAAGGAGAGGAGAATTTAGTGATACAGAAAGACTGCTCAAGTGGATCGTACGTATACGTGAGGTGAATGACGAAAAAGGAGAGTGCTGAAGAAAAAAATACAAAGAAAAGGCTAACAGAGAGAGAGAGAGAGAAAGTGGAAAGTGAGAAGAGAGGTAAGAGTGAATTATCAACAGTAAGGGTTCAAGAAAGAAAGGGAAGAGAGATCTATCGATAGAAAGGAGTCAAATGAGAGAAAGATTTATGTAGAAGAAAAAGGTGGTTGAAAAGAGAGAAAAAGGTTGAACAGAGAGAGAAGTGTGTTAGAGAGATAGTGGAGTGTGCGAAAGGGAGTGGCTGGGAGAATAATCAAATGGAGAGAATAACTCGAAAAGGGTGGGTGAGTGAGATAATATCAAACAAATTGTGAAAAAAGAGGAATTCTAGGATAACTATGACGAATACCATATTATCGATATTATGGATTGGTTTTATCCATATTATGCCAATCCATATAAATCCATATGCTATCCATATAAAATACCAATATTATCCTTAATTTATACGTGTAGCTTACAAAAAATGTTGGCATGAATGCTATATTAACAAAACACCAATTTTGCCTTCTAGTAGTGGACTTTGACCTGGAATTCACGTGTATTCGTCACAAACTATCGTTACAGAAGGGAAACTCACAAATATTTGACGTTATAGCCGAGAAGTGCGCGGATTTCATCAAAAAGTACCGTTACAATCGAGAAAAACACCAATTTTGTCCTCTAGTAGTGGACTTTGACCAATGATTTTCGCGTATTCGAGTTGCCCACATCACAAACTATCGTTAAAGGATGAGAAACTCACGAATATTTGACGTTATAGCCGAAAAGTGCGCGGATTTCTTCAAAAAGTACCGTTACAATCGAGAACAACACCAATTTTGTCTTCTAATAGTGGACTTTGACCCCTGATTCTCGCGTCTTCTTCTTCTTCTTTGGCTTTGCCTTTATCCCATTTAACAATATGACTTTATTATGATTTCCACAAATTCCACAGAGCATAAACTAGAGAATTATTCGCGATTTGTAAATGGAATGTAATTTGTAAGTGATAAAATGACTTTGATGTATCTACATGTCCATGGTTATCCTTCTCATCAACACTTGACACGGTGAGGGAAAGAGAAGGAGAGAAGGAGACTAGTAGAAAGAGCAAAAGACACAGAATAACACAGAATGAGAGGGTATGAGAGAGAGAGACGGACAGTTAGTTAAATATACACTTATTTTTTCTTTGATGCGTTGATGAGCGAAAATAGATAGATAGAGAATGGGAGAGAGTGAGAGAAAAATAAGAGACAGAAGCATAAAGGGAGAAATACAGAGTGAGAGGCAATCGAATTCGGGAGACTGCAAAACGCGAATAGAACTAAATTGTAGGAGTTCTGAACCCCTATTCTGTAGCTTAGAAAAGTGAAAGGCATTGAAAAAAGAAAAGGGAGAATAAATTGGAAAAAGAGAAGAAATAGATGTTCGGGTCGATGAATTTGAAGTGAAATGTTGTTGGAAAATTTACTGCCTCTAATCTGTGTGGCATGAGAACGTTTTCTGAAACGAATCAGAAGAGTGAAATAAATTCTTGAGTTACGTCTTGAATGTGAGTTCACATTATACCATGCTTTGCGATAAAATGGTAGAGAGGATTCATTGGTCCTAACATCCTGTCTAATGGATTTTATTTTGCAAATCATCTCGTTCTGTATCCTCGATTGGTATTCTAGAAATTTGGAAGAAGCAGTTCAGGTTCCGTCTCAGGTTTTTTTTGTCTTTCTTGTATTTCCTGTATGTTGTTTACTGATTTCGGAGGTGTAGAACAAATTAAACCTAATGCAAAAAGTGAAAGCCAACTTAAATAATCCAAGTATAATCCATTATAATAATTAAACTTGATCAACTTGCTCATTTTTATTTTCAGGTATACATGTGTTTCTTGAGTCTACTTGAAATTCATAATGATCTTGAAATTCATACGGATCTATTTTTAATAAATGAACAGACAAGAAGTTGTCAAACCACTGATTTATTAGAAAATCGAGATACCGGTTTCGGTTGTTACACCATTATCAATCTCTGGTAAACTGAAAATTTAACGTACAGAGCAGCAGTATTTATACTAACGGTAAAGCACCGCTATTGGTAGACGCTCCAGCCAATGACCGTGAACGGCTGCCATTGGCCTAGACAAGCTCCTCCCCGATTAGCGGTTCATTCAAACATTACAAAATGGCGATTCAAACAGAAAACACAACTGAAGAACAATAAATAGCTACAATAACCTAAGAAATAAATGAAACAGTATTACGGAAGAATAAGAAAAACAAAGGAATAAACTAATACCGTAATATCTGTCTAACAAATTATGATAAAATGAGATTTGTGGTGTTGTATTGATTGAAATGAATTTGGTCAATAGCGGTGCTTTACCGTTAGTATAAATACTGCTGCTCTGTACGTTAAATTTTCAGTTTACCAGAGATTGATAATGGTGTAACAACCGAAACCGGTATCTCGATTTTCTAATAAATCAGTGGTTTGACAACATCTTGTCTGTTCATTTATTATGGATAACTACCACAATATCACCTTCACAACTACTCAAAGAGGGATCTATTTTTCGTAGATCTGTATGGAATTTTCAAAAATTACAGAAATTTCTTGTGAATTTGTTTTTGAGCAATGGAACAGATTATGAGGTTCAAATAACGTGTTTTGAAATTGATGAAAATGTTTCTAATAATTTGAAAGTTACGAGGAGAATTTGAATGATCTTGATTGGAAAATTGTACACCTTCACTAATACATAAGTACTGTTACCAAGTACTAAGAGTGTTTATTACACTCACTGTGAATGAAGTCACAGTGTATATACAGCACCGACAAATTCATGTTGATTATAAATAATCACTGTATTCCAGTTCCAATCTCCCTGAAAAAATAAGTGAAACCCCAGTAAAAGTGCTGTATGAACCGATCATTCCATTATTCATTCTCAGTACCATGTAGTGAAAATAGAGGGTACCTCATGCACCACAGAACATTTTCAGGCGTAATAGGATCATGCAGGCTGCTTATTATCGGCACGCCACTAAGATAAACACGATATTTTAACAGACCTAATCAGGAAATTAATTTCTGTAATTTGGTCCCTCTAGCGTGCCTCTCAGTATGCTTTGTTGTCAGCAAATGAGTTTTCGACCAGTAATATATATTTTCAATTTTCGTGAAGTATGATGAGTCTCAACATTCATCTGTAAAACGCTAAATCGTTTCGGCTACTGCACTTTTCAGTGTACTATGCATTTTCCATAATACTCTGTATATATTGCAGTCTATTAGCATGGATAAGTGATCTATAGCACGAATCTATAAGATGAATAAGATATAAGGATAGAATAATGATATCGTGTTGAATAGTTGAAAATAACGCTGTTATGTATTTTGACATGTAAATGGAAATGAATTTGAAAAAGATCCAGAACAAGGTATTAGACTAATAACATCTACAAATCGTTCCTAATCTGCATTTTTCACGGAATATCAAATCATTTAAGAGTGAGAACATGAAACGAATTTCAAATTGTCCATGGTAGATATGAATGATGCATCATTGTGATTGTAAAAATATCATATCATGTGAATATCAAGAGTTAGGTGGAAATGAAGCTCTGAATAAGATAAAAGGTTGTAGAGCTTTTTATTACCAATAATCTCAAGTTCAACTTCAGAAAATTCAAATTTTCAAGGATGAAGAGAATATTAAATGAAAAAATTTTGATCGTATTACAGATGGATCGTATTATTATGGAATTATTGAATTCCATTTAATAAAATTACCTTGAAATAGCAGCTTATTAGGTAAGGTACCCCTACATTAGACATGGACCTTTATAATGAATTTGGGGAGTCCGATCTCACAAGGTGTCAAAAATTATCTGTCGATAATAGGGCGAAATTTCAAATGGATTTCTTTTGTAGGTGTACCTTGCCTTATCAGCTGTTAGTCTAATCCTAATGGAAAGGTCCATGTCTAATATAGGGGTACCTTACCTAATCAGCTGCTATTTCAAGGTTATTTTATTGAATGGAATTAGATGAAAATTAGATCGTGGACACACAGCTTTAGGTTTCCAGCTAGCAGCAGTTGTAGGGGCTGAAGAAATAATGGAGAATGAACCAGCTGAAATGAATGGGAATGGTGATGATGAAGAAGAAGAAGAAAAGAAGAAGAAGAAGAAATTGTTATATAGTTTCTATATTTGTGAGGAGCTTTCGAATAGGAAAAGTGGTTGAGGAATGATTAACGTTTCATCCACCCACTGAATGCCGAAATAGAGAAAGTCACTTAACCGTTAACCCCGACCCGCTTTGAGCAATCTTCCGGTGTATTGTACGCTCCAACAAATAAAATGGCAAAACTCGAGCTTCCTTGCAAGAAATTTGGCCCAAATATTATCATAGTCGTCGGATCAGCAGTAAAGGATGGCATTCCTCAAATAGAGCTTCGTGAGAACAGTCACGCTAGTCGAGATGGCAAACGAAAAATATATCATCTATTTCGAGAAGCTTCAATAACTTGTCTGTGACAAAGATGTCAGGTCATTACCTCCTCCATTCTATCTATCCAATTAATAATTCTATAAAAGAATGTCAATGATGCCAACAAAATCAAATATGCAAAGTGACTTAGACTAAATGGGAAGAAATGGGAGACACAAAAATTAACTTTTGATTCATTCCACTACCGACTTGCAGTCATTTTAGTTTGCAGTGTTTGTAGTTTGCTTCTAATAAACTACATATCTGGCTGTGAGCGAAGCTTGCATATTTAATTCAACAGATTATCATTGTAGGAAAATAAGTGCTGATACTGAATTTTTTTCAGAGATAATAGAGAGAGATAATAATCGGATTGAGTATGATGGATCTTATTATAGGATCTAGTAGTGATATAATTATGATCATGTTCTAGTAGTTATAGGTGATTATAATGCGGTTTGATCATCATTCACAAAATAAAACACGTACTATATCATTTCAGTGGAACTATTTAGTATGAATTTGGCAAAGTTGTAGTGATCACAGTGTAATTTGCTCTTTGTTTGGAACTTAGAAAAACGTATACTATACGGTGTATGGATGGGTAGTGGGTGTTACTTTTAAGAGGCTTCACAGAGTAGTTATTTAGATGAGGTCTTTTGTTATTCAGATGGAGACTGATATCTCTGAGGCTCTGTATTGCAAAAGACCTCACTTTGGTTTTGGCTTTGTGGTTTTTAGTGACAAGAGGTAGGTGTTGCTCAAAGGGGAGTTTCCTAGTATTTATATTGAACTGAGAGCTTTGCTAAAATTAGTAACGTAATTTCCCCACATATATGACGAGGCACTGTAATAATAATGATGAATCCGTCACTGCGCCTTTACTTTTGCACGGGTTTCCTTTCAAATTATACGTCATGCTTTCTCTTCTGTATGATCTGCTTAAAGGCAAGATATTTATTCAAAGTCAGTATCATGTGTGCTCCAGTTAATCACATGTCGTATAAAAGGAACTCATACCGCCATACGTGCAACATTTCGCAAGTTTGTGACAATCATACCTCTTAATTTCAAGTACTGTTTCTAACAAGAGTCTATCATTCATACATTTGCTTAATTTATCAAAATTGGTGATGAACAAAGAGAAAACCTCAGGTTAAGAAAAGGTGCAGAGTAGAAATTTTTTTCAGTATTCTCATAGAATAAGTTCACTCTACTAAACCTTGTTTCGATCATTTTGTAACTTTTATGGATATTCTAGGGAATTTTATTAGTGAGTTCCATCACACCGTATGGTCATAACACCGTGAAGTTTCATCCCTCCTTAGTAGCCTATAATAATGATTTGAGAAGCATTATGTATCTACTAATCCCTATGTCCACACTTGGTCGATTTTGTATGCTGCACAGCATGCTACCAATTTAGGGAAGCGATTGGCTTCGTGGTCGTGCCGGTGTCTAATCGCAAGATAAAATAAGAGACTTGCACCAGTTATTTCCATAGTAAGGGTGACCACTTCAGGACTTTTTCCGCTAAATTCATCCATGAGAAATAAAATCGCTTCCCGGTGGTTCGGAACTCACCTAAAGCTGTAGGTCCACTCATCTCTCGCATAATCATCCTTCCCATTACCCACACACAAGCTAAGAGCTCATGTGGGCATCACGGCAGCAGAAAAAAATGCTTAAGCATATGCAAGCATGCTGTAGGTACAGCATACAAAAATCGACCACGCCGCGTTAGCCCGTTCAACTTTGATTATTGTAGTTGTCCTTCGTGTTACAAATTGTTTTACATCGAATTTAATCTCAGTAAAATGGCTGAAGAAGTACAGTCTTGATAGGAATAGCAGTCTCAATCTTAGTAGAAATACAGTATTAGAATACTGTACTGTATTAAAATATATACATAATCAAAATGAGCGTTGATGAGAATTTAATCTCAATAGAATGGTTGGAGAACTTCAGTCTCATGTTTCAATAGAAATACATTAGTAGTCTCAATCTTAGTAGGAATACCTCTTCTTCTTCTTTATCTCTCTCCTCCCCAAGAATGGACATTTATATGTCCAAACTCCGTCATTTCTTGTAGATTTAAACCATGTTGTATAAGTTTTATTTTCCATTTCAATAAAATATATCATGAACTAGAACTCAAGTCGACAACTATTAAACTTACACCTATATAATATGAAAATATGCATAATCAAATGAGGGTTGATGAAATGAACGTGTAGGTGGATTTGTAACTGACCTGGCCAATAGAATCCATCAAGCGGTACTGGTTTAGTTGGAGAAAGCTTCCGGACTTGTCGATGCTGACACGACGACTCTCTTTGAGGGGCGGGCGACGGCGGACAGACCGCGGGGACGAATAGGGCGAGAAGGGTACGTCCGGATAGATGGGACGTTTGGCGAGAGCGGTGGCTGCAATTGGAACAAGACACAGTCCGGAAGTGGCCTCCACAATCCCTCCAACTGCCCCCTCCTCCTCCTCCTCCTGCTCCGGAGCAGTTGGACCTCCGGATGCCTCCGACAGTTTGGATGCTTCGGATGGTCCGGACAGTTCGGATGCGCCGAACACTCCGGATGCCTCCGACAGTTTGGATGCCTCGGATGCCTCAGATGCCTCGGATGGTCCGGATACTGCGGTGGCCCCCTCCGGCTCACAGATGGGGAGAGCCGGTGCCCCGTCCCATCCATCAGCATCCTCGTCTACGGCCGGATGTCTGCAATTCAAAAATATTACGATCAGCTTAAAATTCTATAAAATTTACTCAGAAGTTGATAACTATCACCATAGAATAAACAAAATATCATAGACTAACCGATTTGGATGATCTCTACTATCACGTGATAGGATAC
Organism: Laodelphax striatellus; assembly: GCA_017141395.1. Taxonomy (NCBI): domain Eukaryota; kingdom Metazoa; phylum Arthropoda; class Insecta; order Hemiptera; family Delphacidae; genus Laodelphax; species Laodelphax striatellus. The sequence continues at coordinate 27,771,808 of CM029544.1, forward strand.
TAACCGATTTGGATGATCTCTACTATCACGTGATAGGATAGGTGAGATGGAGACTTATTTCCATGTAAGAGTAATCCATTTTGTATGTAAGATAATCTTATTTGACAGTAATGATCAATAAAATATAGATTTCAAGAGTACAAAAATCAACACAATTGAGTGGATTTTTCCGCAATGAGCTCGTACTTGAAACACAGTGGTTATACTTGAAAATTTTAAATTAATACACACAAACATATAAACGTATTGAAAGAACCGATTTCAAAAGATTGACATGTAAAAAAATCGATTAGATCATTCGATTGGATAAATTTTCAACAATTCAGTCAATGAACGAAAATCTGTAAATTCGAGTTAATTTCATTTTGTTGGAAATGAATAACATTTATCGGCTTGTTTATTGACAGACTTGGTTAAAATTGAAATAAATAATTTTGTATCAATGAAATAGAAAGGGATTTGAGCCTTGGCTTACCAACATGTCAATTACACAACTTTCGTAAATGAACATTGATATTTGATTGGAAATTAATGGGTAAGAAGATTTCTAACCACAGAGTTGAAAACGTTCTATCATTCTGTGAGGCAATAAATCGTGAGCTAACGTGGGTCAAATCTGTTTTGGATGGGACGATTCAGATTTCGGGTTAGTTAATAATCTAATTTATACGAGCAATTTCCATAGGAATAGACCGACGATTTGATGATATTCTGAAACTGAATCGTTCACCAATGAACGTGGAACACGGCACACGGCATGGAATTTGCGCTGCTAGTAAAGTGTGTATTAAATCTAATTATAGCAATGCGCCGTCAGCTGAATAGGAAAGTTTGGGGAGTCTGCAAGACAAAAAGAAAGGGGGGGGACCTATCCCAGACTGCAATACACGTCAATTCGATTGTACAACTGATGACGTACACCTCCATCGATTAAGCTGAATTTAGAGGCGCTAGTCAGTTACGTAAATAAAAACGTTGAATACGCTTTGTAGTCCGGTGTCACACAGACGTTGCGCTCAAGTCAAGACTCGCTTCTTGTATCCACATACATATCTGTTCAATCTTTTTCAATCTATTTGCAGTCTAGTCTATCACTAACACTTTTAGGGTCTTTTCAAATTGATAGGTACTGTAGCACTTACATATTCCCACTAACATGTTAAAGTGATACAGTACCCTAGTATACCTGTCGACAGCAATCTAGTCTTGTCAGATGTTTAGAATGAGTCTATGTCTAGTTTACTCTGGTGCATCTAGTTTACATCGAGTTTCTATCTAGGGCGGGGCAGATAGGCTACATCTACAATCGATTCCTGATGCATTTACCCATGTAGAACATGTCAGAGTGAATGCATGTACATGTACTAGCTGTGAATTCTTATTCAAAAACAGAAATTTTATATGAAAGTGAGTTGTCATGTTGGATGTGACTAACAACAAGCACAAAGTATTCAATGTGTTACTATAATGTAATATACAAGTAAATTGTTTCATAACAATTTCGATGATAATTTTATAGGTTTTATAGCAATTTCCCCTTCTACATTCCACTTCACTCGACCTTTTTATTCCGTCTTCTTATTATTATTTCCAGTTTTCCTATTCTCCCATGAAGAAAGATTTTGTCTACTTTTTAAACTTTCATTTCTGACTTCTGATCATCGAGATACGAGATATTAGAAAGAGGACTCATTGAATTATTCAAATGAATTCTAGTAGATTTGTTTACTACAATGTTTACATAAAGTGAGTAATTTCAACAAATCACAGCTAGATACGATTTTTTCTTTGAGATATAATACTGTATTTATCTTCTTAAAACCAACTAAAAACGTTAAAAGCGGATTAATGAAATGAAAATATAAAATTTTGCAACAGTCCTAGTGTTTGTTGTGAAGTTGAGATCAAGATTGTTTTTCGCTAAAAAAAGAGAGGATAACTAGAAAAAGAGGGAATCAGACGGAACACGAAGTTATCAACACACCCCATTAATTAATCATCAGGTTTTTGTAATTCCGCTCCACGATTCAGGAGTTGTTTACGTGAAATAGCAATGAATAGGATCCGACGTAACACGAATAATTAATGCTGAAAAGGCGTCTATTTGAACGTTTCGTCATGCAAGATGAAATGTTTTTCTTTTTCTTTTAGCACTCTGTTTTGTCAAGTATAATTTGTAAGGCAAGCAGACTGATTACTCGAAAAGGGTAATCAGCCGACGACCCTTTCTCACCACTCTGTATTTGTCCCGGCAGTGCTGCCATCAAAACCTACAGAAATGTCCCTTTGAAAAGGAATCGAGCTGTTGCTCTGACGAGGTGATAACTTCATTTCAGGCAGAAGTGAATTTCAAATCCCCAATTAATTAAGTGTGTAGGCCTAATCGAATTTCTTCCAAGATTAGCTTCAGATCATTAGTTAGTACTTTAAAGCTATCAGGTGGAAGAAGACTGCATAATGGAATTCAGATAACGTGAATTATAGTCGTTAAGTGAGTTTCTAGCTCTATAAATTATTGTCTAACGCCTCTCCTGTCTCACTCTTATAGAAGAAACTTGGAAGATATAGAGGTGAACGGTCTGTTTACGGAAACATCAACTGAGACAAGTCAAAAGAAATTCACCTCAGAAAGATAAAGCGCTGATGTGTTGTGGAGACGACTTGTATTGTAATACTGGATGAAACGTTACACGAAAATAAAGTTAGAGCTTCATTCGAATTGACTAGCACCGAGTAAATTTTATCACTTTCATTGTATTGTTCATTTTTTTAAAACAACCATATTCGAGATACAGCACGTACAAATTCACTAATGTATGTGAATAGGGAAGTTTAAAATACGTTCCACTGAAATTTAATCATATCTCAGTTCATATTCCACAATAATTGTACATTTGAGATACATAGTATGAAATGATAAATTCTCTTTATTTGATCGGAAAAGTTAATCACGATTTGTGATTAAAATTAAAGTTAATGCGATTTGCATGCATAAACCTTTAAAATCACTAACGATAACGATGATTGAAAAAAGACTGAGGAGCGCGAGCAAGTATTTATTTCAAACCAAGCCGAATTCATGAAATGAGAGTCCGAAGTGAATGAGGCATAGCTGGTCAATATGCAAGCGCATGAAACTAATTCAGTGCGTATGCCATTGTTTGAAAAACAGACTCGAAAATGAGGCATTTCGAATGCACTCAGCGCTATTGAAAACATTGGGAGGAGGGTGATGCTATTCCAAAACCAAAAGCATCCACATACAATATGCATGTGACTGAGTTATCAAGGCGCAAAACAATGTGAGAATTTTAATGAATGGTTCTAGTAAAGTGAGTGGTGAGATTTTATGTTGTACTCATAGTCATATAGATATAGTTCATAGTATTTATATTATACATATAGATGTTTGAACCTCGGACCACTTCTGATATCTACGCAGCATCTTCTATGAAATCGATCTCTCTGACCTTTTCACGTATTCAAACAACTGAAGATTTATTATCATGGGGAAACCTATATTTTCAATACTACTGCTATTCATTCTTATTGTTTCATTATTTAAATTACCCGAAGCATCCTCATTACGCTGGAAGGAACTCAAATCATAGATTTGTGGGTGAAGAGGGATGAAAACAACAAACTTTCTAAAAACAAATTGAAGATTTTTCATGGGAAACCCGATATACTCCTGTTTATTCTTATTATTCCCCCGTTATTGAAAATATGAAAAGCATCCTCATAACATAATGAGGAGAACCTCATTGTGAGTGAAGAGAGGGCAAAAACGAAATTCTGTTGACATAATAGTTCACTGTTGAAACGTTATTATAATAGTCAACTGTGAAAATATTGGTTGACTGTTTCGAAGAAATATTAATTTTAATAGACGTGGAAATGATTTCAAATCTATCGGGAAACATTCAAGAATACTAGGCCTATCGTTTGATATGCAGGCATCTTTATGAATATACATTTTAAGAGAATTTTGTGCAGAAGAATAACATTTAGCAGAAGAATAAGAGAATGAGTGATTGCCAAATATTGAGGTGTCTGGTCTGTATTGTTTATCTCCAATTTTCAAACCATGTATACTTATATGCGCATATTACTCTCTGTTATAAGATTATTCAGCATCTGAGAACTATTCGTAATGTAGCTGAATAAGAATAATTCTCTATTATCTGTAGCCTTAAACTGTACCTTAACGGATACGTACCTTTAAAAATGTATGTTCATGTTTATCTCTTGTGAATGAACAGATATTTAAGATTAATGTCAAAGATAATAGCTCTTGCCACAATTACATTTCTTCAACTTAGCAGGTTGAATGTTTTATTCAACAGGTGATTCCAATGCAAGAAACGTTGTCACCCACCAGTGTGTATATATTTTCAGGAAAACATAATTGCCATTATACTGAGCTAGTCATTGTCGACTTCAACCCAGTTCGCCATCGAGCATCCTTTTGTACTTGACGTGTCTTATTATTGTGTGATCGTTCTCTCTGAGTTCGCAAGCAAAAAGTCGGACAAAGAGAGAATAGCTTCTCATATTTTCCAGATTTTCTTTCTGTCGCATTTTCTTTTTCCTCTCCTAGCTTGCGTGTGCTGACAAAGCATCAAAAATGAGTTTATTATTCCATCTTCATTTTCCTGCTCTGGTATTATTATGAGTTTCATTCAATGTCTGAACAAAGACTATGTTTATAATGAGCTGCGATGAGTGATAAAGCGGGAATTCCATTCTGCCAGCTTTTAGCAGCCGATTTGGGCGTCTAGTCTGAGATACTTATTGCAAGAGAGTGGCTTTCGCAAGTCCTGTCTAGTTTCATAAAACAATTTTGCTAGTTTAAAATGCACCGCTTCTGAAAAATACGATTTGCATTTCAGTTGAATAGTCATTCCTGGAAAATAATATTTGTTGATGCGTATGTAATGATTCTTAGTGCTTTTTAGAAAAATATTCTCTTCCGAGAATTAAATTTGCAGCATATCTGAAATAACAATAGGGTAAGACAAACCTGCCTTACAATGAACATTTTCTTCAATATGATTTCCTGAACATCTTTCTACAGAAAAAGTATTATATTAAACTTCTCTCTAAAGAAATAATAATTTTCTATTCAGAAGAACATTCTCTCCTGAGAAATTCACTAACAATAAATTTGGAATTACAACTGCAAGACAAATCTGTCTTACACTGGAATGTTTTCTGTTAATTTGTTCTTTTGAAAATTTTCAGTAAGACTCATTTTCAGTAATGAATATTGTTGTGCAATTTTGAAAAAAGATAGGAGATTAGCTACAAGCAGCTTGAAAATTTCATATTTTGCTATCAATTGAGCAAATTGCTATCAACTTACTTGCGGAGAATAGACTTACTCGCTAAACAACAGGAAGATGGAAGAGAACGAACAGCTAATCCGTTACAGAGAATTCCATGAATTGTTATCAACTTGAGATTTGAGGCTAGAATGGAAGAGAGTGTGAGACGAATGAGACAGCGAGGAAGGGAGCGGGCAGAGCAGAAGATAAAGCTGACGAATGTAAAGAATTAAAAATATTGAGGAAGGCAAGAAAGATGATTCGGATGACGAAAATAACGCAGACGAAGGAATGTTGTTGATGATAATGAAAAAAAAAACAGAGAAGAAGGAAAAATAGCAGAAATGAGAATAGGATGAGAAAAAGAAGAAGAAGAAGAAGAAGAGAAGAGAAGAAGGAGAAATAGAAAATGAGGGAGGAGGTGGTGAAGCATGCGGAGGAGAAGAAAGAAGATGATAACTGGGCTACGAAACCGACGAAGAAACCAAAGAAACAGTAAGAAACCAAAGAAGAAAAAGGAAATACTGTATTGAAAAGAAAGATGGTTTTTTCTCTCTTGATAATAATTAATTGTATAAAACTACTCAATCTAGACTACTGCGCGAACATTCTCACTCGTACTTATTATACAGTGCTTCAATTTCGCACTATTTCTTCACATATGTATTATATTTCGTAAGGAATAGCTTGACCAGGTTTGCCGACCTGTCAGTTTCTCATAATTGATCATTTTCAGTTCCTGATATAGGCTTATTGTTGGTGTTTACCACAGCTTGAGCTCATGTCACTAATGTCTAACTCTCTTCTGAATGCAACTAAATTGATCATGATTTGATTAAACTCAATCGAAGATACCACAGAATATTGTTATGCTGTTCATTCAGCTAATTGAGTTGATGACAACCAAATAACGGTCGAAAAGTGGTTATTGCGGCCATGGCTCAAGGTAGGCCTATTAATTCCTCACTAACTGTTCACTATTTATTTCAACTAAGAACAGAGCGTTGATCTGTGAAATTTCCGGACAACGGAACATTCCTAGTGTTTTTGAAAGGCCCAAGATTGATGAAGAAATTGGTGGAAACTGGTTTCATAATTATTGACGTCAACTGGTTGCTGCCGCTGCTGCTTTTTTCGACAGAGTCGAGCTGATAATATCGAACAAGTGAATTCGGTAGAATCACTTAGTTGCTTCTAACAAGAAGTGATCAGCAGCAACTTCCATTTTTACAAGCTCTTTTTTTCTTTCCTTTTTCTTCTTCTTCATCGCAGTTCATCAGATCTCCTGTCTTCTCATCTTCTTCTTCCGTCTTTTTTTGAATTTTTCATCATTTTCCTCTCTTTTTTCTTCTCATCTCTCTTCTTCTTTTTCTTCTCCCTCCTATTCCTTTCTTTATTTCTTCTTTATTCTTGGGTAGTCCGATCTCACTAGACGTCGAATCCTCGAATGTGTGATGTAAGTAGAAACCAATCTTAAAACAAACAATTCCTTTTTTTCTGTCCTCTTAAGTTTTCATTCGCTTCCCCTCTCTTCATCCATATTTTCCGTTTTGCCATCTCCAACTCTTTTCTTTCTTCACCCTCCTCACCATCATTCTCTGATTCTCTTATAATTCGTCTCTCTTCTCCCCTCTTCCATTTCCTCTAATCTCATTAGTTTTCTGTTTCTTTCTCTCAATTTTTTTCTTCTTCATCTTCTTCTTCTTCCTCTTCTTCTTCTTCTTCTTCTTCTTCTCCTTCTCCTTCTTCTTCTTCTTCTTCTTCTTCTTCAGTCTTCATCTTCTTTTCTTTTCTCATCTCCTAATCTTCTTCTACTTCATATTCTTCTTCTTTTTCTTATTCTTCTCCTCCTTATTCTTCTTCTTCTCTTTTTAATCATTTTCTTAAACCGTCTTCTGCTTCTTCTTCTTCTTACATCATAGTCTTCTACCGCTTATTTTCCTTCCCGATCTCATGTCTTCTCATGACTGTCTTCTGAATGTCATACTCCCTCATCATTTTCTTATTCTTGTTCTTCTTCATTATCATCTCAATTCTTCCATTGTCATTCTAATGTCATCATCATCATCTTTTAATTTTTTCTCCTTTCTCATCATCTTGTTATTTTTCCAACGTCTTGTGCCTCCTCATGTCTCTATGTATCTAGTACAAGGCCTCAGCTGATGATGCCGGTCCTCGATCGCTGCGGATAATAATTATCTGCACCCATTTCTGACTTTAAACGATTGCTGCTTCTCCGAATCAATCTGTTTTCTTCCTGTCGTCTGAAACGCACGCATAGTTTCACGCAATCCCTTCATCAAGCATCCTGCCGCTTTTTGCTGCTCTCGTCTACGTCATCATCTTTTTGAGAGACCCACTGACAACTACTGGGTTATTACTCCGCAATTTGCCGCGGGTCTCAAATGGCGACACAGGCCAGACATATTCAATAACTGGTGCTTCGTGAACTCGGTTCAAAGCACTCAAATGTGTGTGTGTGTCTACATGTATATGCAATCAACTAACTTATATAACAGGTCATTCACAAGATTATCCACCACTGAACGTCATCGGTTCGCGTACTATTCTGCTTATTATAGTATTGTAACATTAGTACTATCATTAATATTGATTAATTAATCATCTACTTCCGGTAAGCTTTTTTGAATGTGGAAAAATTTTTTGAACATGACTTTCTACATTTTTCGTGTAAATTTTGGAACAGAAGGATTCCTGGGCAAACACCTGATTTGATAATGTATTATTCATAAAATGAATTGATTTATAAATATTAATGATGTCAGCAAACTTTAGTGATAGACTAATGGTTTTGGAATCACTGACAGTTTCCACTTTGAAAATTATATTTTTCATGTTTTTGAAATTTTCAGATATTTCTCATTTCTTAAATTTCTTCACAATTGATTCTCCATTACAGTCAATAGATTTTACGTCTAATACTGTGAGCATGAAACACATTGAGAATCAATTTATGTACAAACTATCCTTTATTGCAATAGGTCTGATTTGGTCAGAATGGAAATTGAAATACCCATTTTCATAAGAGAAGGAAAAATTGATCGGCTCACGTGAGCTATGATGCGAATGACACAATGGCGTTGAAGCTGATAGTTTTGTTTTATTCTGATTTGACTTGGTCTGCAATTTGCAAATTCGAAATACTGATGAAATATTAAGCAATTTAGAATGAATCATAGCCCTATCAACAATATTTGCTACATTTGATTGTAATTATTGTTGGCACATCTTTGTGTAGAGCATGCCCTTGTGACAAATAAAAAATTCAAATTGTAATATTTCAATGATGTGTGTCACAAAATGTGGCCTAAAAATTAAATGCTGTAACTATGTGACATTATAGCTTGTGACATGGTGGCTGAGTGATATTGGAGCTACCGCTAGCAGCTATAAATGTGCGGGAATCACTAAACGATTGCTAATGTCATACCTAACCGCTGTCAGCCCCAACCCTAGCTTGCGAGTAGCACAGCCACCCCATTTCTGACCACTAGTCCACACTGCAATGATCGTCCAACCACTTCTTTTCTTCGTTGAAACGCATTTGACTCCTAATACCTAAAATAATTACAGAAATCAGATTAAGCCACATGGAGAATTTCTAGTGCTTGAGTAGTGGCGAAGCGTGGTATACTCATTTGGTCATCGCCGGGTATATTTCCTATAGGAAATATAACTGTACTTCCCTAACTGAGATTTCCTATAGGAAATATACCCGGCGATGACCAAATAAGTATACCACGCTCCGTCACGGTGCTTTAGATTTCAGCTAGTCATGTTTAATATTCACTTGAATTGAGATCGACTGTGTAAATAATATTTAATGTGAGATGAAGGATGAACGCGCGCATTTTTTCACAGAATTCTAAATCAAATTATCTACATACCTGGATGATAACCAAGAATAAAGTACCAAATTTACGTAAGGTTGTGGAATCACCACGGATCAAACAAAACAATCATTCAAAGATGCATAGTTCTAAGTTTTCGGAAAAAAACAATACAACACTTATGCAATTGCGATATACTTATTCATGTATTCTGGAATTTTGAAATAAACATTCAAAAATTAAGGGAGGATTTACAAATATGGGATGTCCCTCTACAGAGCAAAAAATCAAATTATCTACGTAATTTTATAAATGATAACTAAGAATGGAGTACCAAATATCCAAGGAGAAAGGGAAGATCCACAAATAAGGGTTGCTCTTCCGAAGAACTCAAAATTAAATTATCCACATTCATACCTGCTAGATCTTTACCAAGAATTATAGGCTATACTGGAATTTCTTTCAAATATATAAAATATAATAGGAGGAAATATAATAGGATTCTGAGCAATCTTAGTTATTTTGAAAATTGAAATAATAATAATATTTCTATATATTGTCAATTTCATGGTAAGAATTTTGTCATTCTTTTGAAATTTAGACGTCATTTAGAGATTTCATGATAAAAAGTTTTATTTTTAGAAGTAATGAAACTGGAATATTTCCACTTTTGAAACAGGTGCCTAATGAATGGCGATAATTATCTTTGTGTGGCAATATGAAAAATTGAAGGTAAATTGAGATCCTTCATAGAAATAGTCGAAACTCGTTAAATGGGTGCAAAGATTGAATGATGAATAATTTGAAGGAAGTACGAAGTTTACAAACTAAATTACAATCTCTGGTGATGAGGTGGGCAATACGAAAATCCTAATTGGAGCGAGCAAGAATTTAATTGGTTTAGACATTAATGAGCTGAGAGTACAGACTACAGATGTCTCAATTTTACTGGCGCCATGATTCATTGATATTTCGCTGTATTTTGGCTGTTTTCCCCAGAAAGGACGCTCCATTTTCAGCAATTCTGTTCCTATTTTCTTCCAGAGAATTTCATGATAATTTTCTCGCTATTCAAAATAATCGCTTTGAACAATTTGAATCATATGTCTCACACTAATTGATTGGAGAGGAATCTACATCACAATCATTAAAATCACTGATCAGTGATTGAAAGTAATCATCTCCTCTAATTCATCTCCCATGGCAAAAAAGATTGTCATGGATTTTGAAGTATTCTGAAATGGAGATTTTAAATTTAACCTTCACAAACTGATAAATATGTCAATAATGGGGTTGTTACTTATCTCGATATTATTTGTCTCTTTTTCAGCGTATTACGTACCACTGTTACCCATCCAAGTACTGCCCAAGTGCTCGTGACTCAACATAACACGGAAACAAAGCTTCATGCTTCAAATTTTGGTTGTTGATTTCCATCATATTACTCATAAAAGGTAAGCAAGGTCAGCATTTAGCCATCCAATGATTCTATCGTTACGAATTATGATTCTAATCGTAACGATATTTTGTAGTGAATTAAAAAATAATATGATTCATTCAATAATAATCTATTATTGAAATACAGAGTAGAATGACAAGTGATAGAAATATTTCTAGTCAACAATTATTATGTTTAAACTGTAATTGATAATGATATTTTTCAGTGAGTTTTCATTAGAAAATTATTTATCTATGATTGCAAAATAGAATAAACTAAATGCTAATAGATAATAAACTAATAACATAGATAACTAATGATAATATATAATGCTTACAGATTGCTAATAGAATAATATAAATGTAATATATAGAAATTCCAGTGAAAAGTGGATAAGTCACTCGAGTGGCAATTGAGAGGTACGGGGTTGGATTTCCCGTCTGGTTACAACTTTTTGTACAATAGCATTCATCGATAATTCTCTTGCTATTTAGTTCTGTTATCAATATATGCTGTAGCAGAAGTCTTCAGATCTATTTATATAACTTCCATTGGGTATTCGTTTATTAAATGTAATAGAGTTGAAAATTAATTAATTTTTAGTTAGTGAATAAGTTGTAGAAATATTTCGAGTAGGAATTTCACATAATGTGAAAGAAATTCTAAGTGAGTGCTTCTAATAGAGCTTCAGAATAATCTTGTTTGAAAATTGTCAGTGCAAGTACCTCGATGTTGCTCTAAATGTAGACCGACCTTTCCATGGATTACAATCCTTTTTTTACGGAAATTGCAACGAATCAAGCTACTTAACTGATGAAAAGTTGAATGGATTCTTTGAAGTTTTCATCGGCTTAACTTGTGTAAAGTGGCGTTACTGAAAACTCGATATTTCCATTGAAAGATAAACGTAGAAATTGTATTTTTTTGTAATCACATGAAAACCTTTTCCCGTCCCAGCGATGTTTCGGTAAACCTATCAGTGCTTTTTTTCAATTTTGCTTCTGACAGCGAAAACCCGTCAAAGGCTTTTACTAGAAATGAGATTCAAGGTGAGAAGTAGGAAAAGGAGAAACGGTGTTCCGAGAAGAGGCGGCTTTGCAAAATTAAAACGGAAATAAGGGAAACAGCGAATAAGTGAAGAGAGAGAGAGAGAGATTGGGTGAGAGAGTCAGTGCCGATGAAAAGAAGAAGGAGGGAGGAGAAGAAAAGAAATCACGGTGATAAATATTGGAGCACTATTGGAAAGAGATCAGAGCTGGCTCAAGATTTTAGCGCCAGGGAAAAGAGTAATAATCCTGATGTAAGAGTCAGTTTATTGTTGCGGTATGATCCATAACGTACAGTTGTAATCCGATGCAAACCCTGTCTATCCTACTCCTTTTCTCTCAGATTCATTCGTTTTTCCCCCTAATATTTAGTGATTGGTTCCAAGAGCTCTCGACTGTAGGCCAGCTAATTCCAGAATTCACACTTCCAGTATATAAATATTATTCTCGAAAGAACGCATTGATTATTTGTAGCATTCAAATATAGTAACACTATGTAGGGCATTTGATCACTTTGATGGTTTCTATAAGCAGTGTTTAACCTGTCAAATTACAAGTATAGCAATAGAATAACAAAGATTTTTGGTTAGTTGCACGATAGCCAATTGAATTGAACGGCCGTAAAAGATGCCAACCAACGAAAGATGCCAATGCAAAGAAATCCCTATTGAGCTCCTTGAGATGGCGTTTATAAATTTTTTGTCTTAACCAAAGGTGAAAATTTTGTCGAGGAGTTCAAAATATTCGTATAACTTTTTAAACAATAAAAGAGGTGGAATAAAGAGGTTATATATGTTTATTGACTCTGCTTGAAGAAACACCATTGTTATGACGCAACTTGACCAGTAGCGTATTCCAAGATAAACTTTAAAATAAACCATTGCACTAGAATTTCAATTTCATTTATAAAAATATGCTAGAAATTATTGAAACGATTAAATGTAATTGTGACTGCTATGGGATAACTGTTCCTAATAAGCAATTGTATAATAGGTAAATAAAAAAGTAAAAAATTTATTCGTGGTTTGAGCCAGATATATAAAATTTTCACGTGAATAAAGCCGATCATTTTACATTTTTAACCAGGTGCATTGTGATTATGTACAGTTTTTCAATAGTTCATCGAAGTTGACAGCTGATAACTGTTACTTCTTGATACATACACCCAATTCACTCACAACTTCCTATATCCAACATCGTGTTAATCGAGTCTCATATGGAACAAAATCTGCCAAATTTGATGTGTGAACTGATATGGGAATGGGCGCATCCATTCGAGGCTAATTTGAACGTGAATACGTCATCCTGAGATCAATAAACATGAAAAACTGGTGAATTCTTCAGACTATCTATCTGTCAGTGTGTAATACGTGTTTGGCTTTATTCAGAAACAAGCCGGAGTAGCATCTATTTTCGACCAGTACTGCATGGAAAATAGAACTCGACTAAAAATACCGGCAAAAGTTTCTTTCAGGACGAGCGGTGCATCACACGGATATGGGAAATAGATACATGCTTAACATGGAAAAGTTGTACTGTATAATATTGATGACTAGGTGATTTCCAGTGAGAATGTTCTGTGGGACTTCGTTAGTGAGGCATTGAGTTATGAAAAGGACTAAATCATTTGGGAAGCAATCGATTATATTCCTCAGTGTCCACTCAATTATGGTAACGTTTTTCAATGATTTTTTCAAACCATACTCTACGTATGACTACATACAATAGCGTTATGATCGCGAAACTTCGAAATTTGACCTAGATTTTTGCTCCAGACTGAAAAGCCCGTTATCTCTTTGTAAACAGAATATTTGAGGAGAATAAACTGCTAAATTGAAGAATACCTGCACACTTTTTCAAAAATAGCCGAGAAAAAGTGTGCCGGTATTCTTGAATTTAGTCGACTCAAACTCAAACTCGACTGAACTCGGCTGTGGACTTGAAATTCATAAACTCAGCCCCAGAAATCCGCCCATGATATAACTTATAATATTATGGAGTATTGATTGTGTCGTACGACAAAGAATTTCTATTTCAAAGAAACGTGAATTTCAATTACAATGTTTACATTTAGTCAATATCTGAAATTCTAGTTTACCATTAAACAGAAGTAAGAGATTGAAACGACTCAGTTGATAGATGCAATATTACTGCAGTCTGCAGAATATCAAACGTTTCTGGGTCATTACAGAATTTCCAATGTCCCATATTATCTACTACTGTTGGAAACTGAAATGATGACCCTCTGGAAGGAATGCACTGAGTTATCAGAAAACGGTATTGTAAGTGGAGTTGCACTCCAATAGTTGCATATTCAATGCATGGTAATTGCGGGACAATAATAATTGCTGCTATTTCATTATAACTCAGATTTTAGGAGTCGTCTTGTCAGTCTCAAACAGTAGTACAGGATAACGTAAAACCACAGGATTTTTATAATGGAAATTAAGTCATCTCAGTCCACAAAGTAATCTATGGAAAACAATTTTTCTCGTAGATAAAATTAACGGTTTCTTAGATATTTCAAACAAATCAATAAAAAACACGTTATAAATAAAGTGATGGCTCAAAAAATGATAGAAAACAGAAAACTGATGATAACTCACAACCTAGATCTATCTGATTGGAAGGATCCATTGCCGGAAGAAAATACCATTTTAAAGTAGCCTTTATCTTTATACCATTATGAAGCGAATTGTCTTTCCATAAACTAACCAAAATTCTTATCATATCTGTGATGGATCTTGAATAATCAATTCAATTCATTTTGAATCCAATAAATTTATTGAGTATGAAAATTAGATGTTAAATGAAAGCTTTATTAAGATGCAACGAATCGATAGATCAAATAGAAATCAGAATCAATTTATGCCACTGATCATTTGTTTTATTACGCCTCTGTTTAGCAGCTATCGTTTGCGTTCAACAAATAATAGCCTGCGACATTACTAATCGTTTTTCTATGGATGGCAGCCTCGGACGGCATACTTTATTGCCAAATTGTTTTCTGATTATCAATATTGAATAGCTTCTAGCTGCTAGGCATATTGCTGCTTTGAAATCGATTTTCGCACTCGATGCTTTATTAAAAAGTCAGCCGTGCCGTGTACGGTGCCATTTTTATTTTCTCATCTCATTAATTTTTCTCTTTCATTCTTCTGTTCTTCACACTTTTCACCATACTCAACAAACGAGTCTGTACTTAATAGTTTTCTCTCGCTTTTCCCATGTAAATACTGTAATACAACGGAACGTGTTTGCAATTCCCTTCTGGCCACGCTCTCTCATAATATAAGCGAAAGAATAGCGTTTTACAACAATAACGTCACTTTTCTGCTTCCTTTGCACAACTAGCAACGAAAGGAAAATATTGTTTTCACTATAATACTGAGAACACCAATTTCATCAACAGCTCTTTATGTTTCATGGTACTCTGGTAGCCGGAGAGAGATTCTTTGACAAGAGAGGTCTTTGTCGCTACTCGAAACCTCCTATGTTCACTTTGAACCCTGTACGTTGCTCCTTTATGTTAGAGTTCATTCTAATGATGTACTTCTTGGGCCTGGAACGTTTTTTCTTCAGGGGTATTCAATTTTCAGAACGTTATAGTGTACAGGAAGCATAGGAGACGTCTTCTTCTATGTTTTCTCTATGATTGTAGTCTCATAACATCGATGAATATTTTATTTTTATAATTTATTTCATATCCAAAAAGCATATTCCACGTCTCTTGAACTCAAAAATGAAACTTTTGAACTCTGAGCTCCATTCTTGTGCATGAAGAATATTTTGTTTGAAGTTGTTGTAGTCAATATTCAAGACTTTGTAGTCTCATTACATAAAGGATTATTTTTTATGTATGTCACACCCAAAAATCATATTTTGCATCTCTCTAATTCTAAATCCCAGTTTCTCTAAGGTCTGTTAAGCCTGATCTCGAATAAGCAATGTTAATTATTTTTCCTACAGTTTTTGCACTGAATATATACACCCACATAGTCTATTCCTGCACCAGTGCGTGAAGTAAAACATTCAAGTACGTAAAATTCTGATGAAACATGCTGTCTGAAAACGGAACGGTGACTAGCAACTGATATGTGAAAATAGTCCTTATCTTAATCTTGTTTGGTTTTGGTTTACGCCTGAATTTTAACCCATAATTCTCCTTTCAACATTTTATGGTAACTGTGAGAAAATTTTGTATGTGTAATTCGCGCTTAAAGTATTGTTGCTGCACTCGAGAAACGTTTTTCAATCTGCCACTTTACGTTCTAGTTACACATATAACTATTGATTGATCAAATATCTATTAAATCTAGTTTTGTTCAAATTTCCTGAAGAATCTTTGGAAAACTCCTTCTAAAGCTTTGTCAAAACGACTACTGGAAAAACAAACCCAACACACTCAATATTTTTAATGAGTGAAAGAACATAGTATCTAAGAACATATAGTATCTGAAGTACTATATTTTTCGAGTTTCCTCACCGGCTCTTCTGATCTGCACTACGAAGAAGGCCTGCTATTGGCTAAGTGGGGTGTCGTGGCTCCTCCCACTCGACCAATAGCAGGCCTTCAGCGTAGTTCACTTTAACCCAATGAGAGGCTCAGAATCAGAGTCGGCAGCCATTTACTAGATACCCCAATTTCTTTTCCCTCTATAAATCTATAATGGTTAAAATTGTCTAGAAATTGGTAATGTTCTGTATGCAGATTTTATTTTGTACCTTTTTTGAGTTAGATGAAAGCGATTGTCTAAGCATAAGTATCATAATTTTAGTCCATGATTTTATTACATTTTGCATAAAATAAATGGAACATTGAATTGATCAATTGATATTAAATAGGCTACATTACAGTGAGAAAAAATAAGGCATTCAAATCGTGATATCTCGGACAGAAGCTTGTATATAATGTCAGTGATAAATGTGATCTTATCTCTAATGAAGTACAATTTATTGTACTCTATTGTTTGACCAATGAATTTATATATAATTATTAGGGAAACTCAATTCCAAAGAAAGTTATATAAATAGTTCTGAAGACTTCTGCTACAGCGCTATGCATTTGTATTTACATACATTTACGTAATATGTAAACATATTCGCTGTAGCAGAAGTAGTCAGAACTATTTATCTAGTTTTCTTTGGATTTTCGTTTCTCTAAATATTATGTATTCATAGCAGTTGGTTGCCATGAATAAGCAGCAACAGCAACACCTAATTATCTCTTCAATAAATAGCACTTTCATGATTTCTGCAGAACTCGAGCTTCACGGTATTTTACGGTAGTTTGAATTATTTCTATTCTGTATGCTCGGAAAATAGAATATTAAATCATGACTATTCAACAGAGCGTATGACTGAAGTGAGTGCTAATGTGCTGAGCTGGCCATAAAGGTTGTTTGGAAGCGTTGCCAAGACTGTAGTTTTGCCAAATTTGATATGGATTCTGAGTGTGAGGCACTTTCTGGCGCCTTGCTTAATTACCTGTGCTTCTTCATGTTTACTGTTCAAACCTTCGCGGTTTCCAAACACATCACATCAACACAAAATTGAAAACATGCGCCATGATAAATTTAGAAATCGAGTGAAAACGTGAAAATACACTTCATATTTTCAAAAAACATTATTAAGACTAATGCAGTCTCAACTTCATGGGGAAAGGATTTTGCCCATGTTATTACACAATACACACAGTCTACAAAGCGTCAAGTGTTTCCAGTGGAAATATTGAATTAAATTTTAAATATTAAGTTATTCGTGGATATGGAATAAAACTTTTGTATTATTTAGGGGAAATTAATTGGTATATTTTTGCAGTGACGATATGCACATGCTTGATATCATAATAATAATGGTATCAGATAAGTTATCTGATTTATCTGAGATAACTTATCTACAACATGATCATCTTGAACATGTAACCTATTGGTTGGCCGTTAAATAAAACTAGGATTTGAATGTGATTTGCATTTGACCAAGCTTTGATTGACTATTTAAGAGCGGTGTCACATGGGGCTGCTACAGGTTTGAGTTATTTCCTTATTCAGCTTTACATTAATTTATTGTATTATTCATCATGTCATTACTTTTGCACAGCGTACAGACTCGTGTGGCGTTTATAAATGAGTTAAGTTGAAAACTTTTTTGAGACCCTTTCTAAAATCATCTCACAAAATTTTAAAGTGGACAAATCTATACTGGTAGTGGGACAATATAATACAAGAAAAAAAAGGTTTAGAAAAACTGAAACAGAACATTGATTTTTTTCAAAATCTATAATTTGAGTTTTACACATGTTTTGAATAGTTTTAAGACAAATGAGAAACTCAAACATACTGAAACAATAAAGTTTTTAAATTATTTCTAGCTTTTTAGAAAAGTGACACATCGAGTATACATCGTATACATCAAGCTTTTTAGTCATCATATCTTTATAGCAGATGCACGAAATATTTGCAGAGGTATAATATAGTATATAGACTTTGCTTTTTGGAGAGGATTGAGAATTTGATGGAATCACCCTTTGTTTTCATAATATTCAGGAATCATTTTTATATCCAAAGTCATTATATCCGTATGGCAGATGAAATAAATATTTGTAGGTGTGTAAGACAGTCTTAAACTTGGAGGGGATCAGGAATTTAATAGGGCCACCCTCTCTTCTCATAAGATTCAGGAATCATTGACATATTAAATTAATGCTACTCTACATGACCTGACTTATGTTGAAGAAGTCACCAGCTTTGTTTACGAAATAGGGGGATGTTTTTGTAAGGCAAACTCCTTTCAAGTGATAACACAACCTTTGTTTGTTGTGTTTGCGTCGTTAAAAAAATTAGAGAAAAAATAAGGGAAAATAAGTTGTTGTTGTTGTTGTGGATATTCATACTTCGTGTATTGCAGAGATTAATAGAATGAAAGAAAACGTCTTGCTATACTACTACACTAGCTATACTAACAGTACTTACACTATTTGAGTCGCGTACCACTCTAAGTACCACGATAACGAAATGCAGAAAATAAATACCCGATATTTTGTTCCACATAAGGATTTTCAGTCTCTTCTTTCACAAAAGAGATCAAGAGGATAGCGATTTATCATGAAGAGAGAAAGGAAGATTCAAAATGAAGAGAGAGAGAGAGAGAGAAATACTCGACCAACAATCCGTACAGGCAATCCAGCTTTTGGACAATGCGGGTATTGAGAGGGGGACTTGGAAAAAAAAGCTGTTCCAAAAGGATCAAGGCCATTACTGACAGTTCCTGTTCTAAAGAACAGGATAGGGTTAGAGAGGGACTTAACTCCTATGTGAACTCTGTTGTAAAATAATATTGTCGAGGGGTACACAGATTTGACTGTATCCCACTTCAGATAAACCTCTAGCTTGATCTACGAGAGTCAAAATTCTATTCTTGTTACAAGTAGTGAGTACCCACTACTGAATACAAGTTTTGTGTTTCATACGGAGTATGAAAAACACAACACAATATTGGTTTGTTATTGTTATAAATTTAAAAACTACGAGTGTATATATGAGAAACTAGTATATAACAGTATGAAGAACCATTGTAAATTACACTGCAAGGCTTTGTCATTTCTAGATCGAGTTCAGATTCAATTGATGAGATTTATTATGTCAGTTCCAAAAGCAATGTTTCCTATCATTGGTTGGAATTTCACAGTATTTGATAAACTCATCTCATAAACATGAAATAATTATTGTATTTAATGACAGTAGTAAACATTCGGAAGATAATGCAGAGAAAATTGACTTTTGGGTTACGTGTTAAGTAGTATGAAAGTTTTAGAATTTCCGATACCAAACGTAGTGGGTCGTGGATGAGGAGTGTATTGGTAGATATGAGTGATCGAAACCAAATACAGCTGAAAGAAATGGATGGAAAAACAGAAAAACGCAGAAATAATTTATATTTATGATGGAGTTTTCCTGAAAATCCGTCAAAATAGTAACAACGTCGAATAGCCTGTGGAATTTTCCATGTAGAGTGAGATTGATTCTGTCTTTTGTGGAATACGCTGCTGCCTGCTAGTCCCAGTAGTACGTATGCATTCTACGAACATGTAGCAGGAAAATGTTGTCCAGCAGTTTTTTCGATCATTTCGGCTTGCCGTCGTGTACAAGCAAAGCATTCTTTCAAAAACCAACCCAGTCTTCCACATGAGGCAACCGCGCAAAATTCTTTTTTTACCAGTTATAGCATTTGTGGTATTCTCGTTAAATTTATTGGAGAACACTATTATTTACTTTCGGATAGAAACAAAAATTGAATAAAGACCGACGACTTCATGGAATTGGAATATCGGTCTGTTAGTACTCCATTGTCGTTCAATACAGGAGACATCTACTAAAAAAATAATCAGTAATGTTCGTGGTTGGTTGTTGGTTGAAACTCGAGAGTAACTTTATTAATTGGTCAACAAGTTCCATTGTAAATATCACGTTAGTAGCTGGGATTGGTAGAGGTAAAAACCAGATATATTAAAAATGTAGAGTTACATTAGACATTGTTTGAAAAACGTATGGTGGATAAAGGCAATTTATTATCTATAAGTGTATCTTTTTTATGGCTTCCTATGAATTCACTGTGGTGAACACAACTCTTTTTGAAATCATATGCGGAAAAAACAACCAAACTTCTAGTTGAGATGAAATAAACATGGATTTCGAAACTTGTTTGGTTTTTGTTTTTGAGGAAAACGTGATCAAATAAATATTCCAATGAGTGTTATATTGCAATAGCTTTCGGCTAAATAGTAATGTGTTACTCAGTGGCGGATCTAGAAATGGATTTTGGGGGGGCTCCCCCCCATGATGACCGGGGGGGAGGGGAGTTTGATTATTGATTTTATATGGATTTAGACTGCATTTAGGTATAAAATCGTTTATCGTTTAAAATAATAATGTACGATTATAAACATTTTATAACAAAAAAATTAAAAATTTTGAAAAATTTAACATTTTTGGAAGTTATTCTTATATACAAGATATTATTGCATATTATGTTCATTAGTTTCATCTTGAACCGAGAACTATTTCTCCTAAATAAAAAAATTGAGCCTTTTCATAAAGGTTTTTGACGGCAATTCGGAAGGTTGCCGGGAACGAATAATATTGGATTCAAATTTATGCCCGGGTCGAGTTTAATTTTGTAAGTAGTATTTCAAATCTCATTTACTCTCTCGAACCTCACACCTCAGGATTATAATTCAGGACCATAATGATACAGTTGAATGATAATTCACTATATTCGAGCCTTTATAATGTAAGTTTTTTACTTCATGTTGATGACTTGCAGTCATATGCTCAGGTGAAGAATAATTTTTTAATTACACTACTGCATTAATATTAAATGTTATTTGCTTACTCAGTCCTCAGGATTATAATTATTCACGAAAATAATAATACAGAATAATAATGATAATAACTCGTCATACTCTAGCCTGTATTATGAACGATTTCCACTTCGTGTTAGCGTGCAGTCATTATTTGGATCAAAATATACTTGAATGCATTAGTGGACCGTTTTCAAATTCAACAGAGCGTAAAAAATAAATAAATAAAAAAAATTGTAATGTTTGTATGTTTGGAAATTACTGGATTTATGGCTGATAAGTAGGTTTACGACAGTGAATACAGTGAAAGATACTGGCTGGCGTGAGATGGGTTTTCGATTTGGGCTTTTAGCGCGTTAGGCTATGTTGGCTAAAGTGTAAGCGCGGTAATTACACAATTTAGTTACATAATTATACTAAAAATTATTTATCTTATACTTCATTATTTTGGGATCACTAGACTACAAGAGAATACGGGAATATACTTCTGACTCAATAAGCAAGGATGATTAATTTATAGTAATGTTGAGACCTCGATGTGGGAATTAGCATGATTCATTCAAGTAGCATCTTCTCATCCTAAAAATATCCTTAATGGATATTTTTTCACAAGGATTCGGAAAGTTAACCTGATTTTTTATCCCAGCTGTAAAATGTATTCGTTTTTATGTAAAAACACAGATAAAGGACACATCGGACAAAGGATGATAAGTATCGTGTAGGATATTTCATCCTAAATTTCCACTCAAATAATAGGTATACCTTTTTCTGTAAACATTTTATGACCCGATCTTTTTATGAGAAGCCTTGAAGATTTTTGGAGTCACGTCTAATAGTAGAGTAAATTTTACTCATTAACTACAAAATTTACAGTTTTCTTGATAGAAAATATTTCCAGCATCTTTCAATTGCATGCCTTATAACGAGCACGGTAGGCAACAAATTTTTGTTTTAAAGTTTGCAACTCATTATCCGCAATAATATAACAGGTAACAGCCGTAGATCATCACGTGCTAACTGTAATAATGGTAGAAGGATGTAAATCGCTTGTATTTTCCGACAGTTTAATCTTTGAAAATGAGAAAGATCTGCCTGCTTCTGACCTTTTACCTCCACTTATTCTTTCAACTTCGCTGCGCCATCTTCTCCTCGACTCTCGCTTTATCTGCAAATTCATCTTTTGTACATCTCCTGCTTCTCTTCTCTGAGGCACGTCTTGTCAAACACAGCTTTGCTATTTTCAGAACTTTTCCATCAAAAATTTTCAGCGCAAACGACGGCATCGCATCAATGTCTCTCATCCCACAAGCAAAGGGAAGTTTCAACTTGCTCTCCTTACTGTTCTTTACAGAAGAGTGGTAATGAAAACCATGTTCTATCCCACGGAATTTCATTCATCTCTGAAATCCGCTTTTTTTAAAGTTTCAGCTACTGTTGCTGATACTCGTGAACCCCAAAAGAACTCCTAAATACAAATCACTGGCCGCATTACATTCACAGGCTGAATAAATGACTCGATTTCGTTTTTTCACTTGAGACG
The DNA here is from genome assembly GCA_017141395.1 of Laodelphax striatellus. Classification (NCBI taxonomy): domain Eukaryota; kingdom Metazoa; phylum Arthropoda; class Insecta; order Hemiptera; family Delphacidae; genus Laodelphax; species Laodelphax striatellus. Next base: position 27,794,368 of record CM029544.1, read on the forward strand.
AAAAAGCCTTTAATGGGTTTTCGTTCACATAACGGAGAACATTATTTATTTCTCTTTCGAACATTAAATCCCACCTTATTGTTACAGCCATTTATTACTTTTGTATCACATTCACGATTCGTGAAAACTGGAGCCTGTTTCATTAATTTGAGAAGACCTAACACAGGAAAAAGGCGATCACAGACTAGACTTGAAAATTGATTGTCGTGCTATTGATGTATTTTGTCCTTGTGTGTGTCCGCCTCTTTTCTCTATTACAAGTTCGTAGAGGAAGAAGAATAGAGATGTACGAGTGAAAGATGAGGAACAGAGTATAAAGCATGCCTAAGAGGCCTTTTCAGTAAGCTTATTCTGTAAGTTCTCAGAATTTATAAGGCATTTTACAGCATCTCATTGTAATTCATGAGTAAATATCATGAACGAATTCAAATTCATATACATTTTATTGGATAGAAAGGTACAACAGAATGATAAATTTCCGACTCCTCCAATTCTTTTCTATGTTCAAATCACATTGATTAATAAAAAATTACTGTATGAATAATAATCAAGAGAACATGGCATCTGACATGTATTTGAATTCGAAAGAACGGGAAAATAGGAAAGCGTTCACTGATATTGATGGAAAGCATCCTTCTTGTATGGCCGAGACCAGAAAAATTTATCATAAAAGGTGGTGAAGTCCAAGAATACATAAATTGAATGCATATAGGAATAGGATTGATACAAGCGGAAAAGGATAGAAATAGGAGGAGTACATGATTGATAGGGGGAAATGGTGAAAATATATGAATGAAGTAGCTGTGTGTGGAATGTGGAGGAAGGAGAATAGAGATGTACGAGTGAAGGAGGAGGAAGAGAGTATAAGAAGAGAGAAGAGAAAATGAGGTGGCCATCTGCTGTAGAGAAGTTCGTAATATAAATGCTAACCTCGGACAACTTGAGAAATCTTCTTGCGACCATTGTGATCAAGTCCGTTTCGAATAAACATTACGAAGATTGGTTTCCTACTGGGAAAACATTCTATTTGTTTGTAAATAGCGTGGAATTCTTGTGTGGGCTGAGGCTCGCCAGCTTGTTGTCTGCTTTGAGAACAGAATAACACAATAAGCAAACAGCCTGAGAGAAACTGAAAAATAAAAGTCCTCAGACTCTTAAATCTGTGAACTATACACCCCCTTAATTTTTTACATGGAAGTATTGTGATTTACTTCAAACTCAAACGGTGTGGCTTTATATTATGAATAATTTCTTTTTTAGGGGGGACCATCTTGATATTTCGGGGGGTGATATATCACCCCCATCTCCCCCCCCCCTGGGACCGCCACTGAACAAGGTAGTGTTTTTAATTGCAATTCACAGAGTTGGAGGTTTACATTTGATTGTGATCTAATTTGCTTGATGGAAATTCATTTTTTCCCAATCATTCTAAAGCAGGGGTCTTATATTCTATTAAGTGCTCGTGTTGAGGCTTTCTATTTGTATCTTTTCGTAAGCTAATCACTAAACGCGGGATTGAAACGTATTGTGGGTGTGGCTAGTGGGTCAAAATCCTGTCTCTAGGGAAATTTCGAAAACCCTCATTTCTGAAGGGACTGGCTCAAGAGGTACTGTTTGAGGAGGAAGGCTTTAGTAAATTGACGTAATCGACATTGACTTTCGTATTATACTGATCTTTAGGCCTACCAAATTTCAAACCTATATAAAATCCATTGGTTTTATTATTTTCATCAATATTTCTGATGATGATAATCGATTATCATGATAATTTATAATAGTGTGGCAAAGATAGAGTGATTATCAACAATTATTATTCTCCATCTGCATTTTTACTTATCTCTAGAATTATTTTGTGATTGACACAAACATTGAAGAAAAATTAATTAGTCCAATTGAAACGAATCTGCTCTCAACTGATACAAATTCAGTTGAAATTGAATATTAATTGTGTGAATAATAACAGTATTTGAATATTGACTCCGTTGAATCCTGAGAGTACAGAAGAAGAACTTTTCTTTTAGGCCTATTTCTATTCCTCTCCTTGAGAGAATAATTATTATTCCTTTATAATTCTCGGATCATTCCCGTGTTTCGGAGGTCACGTTAAGCCGTTGGTCTTGCTCCCCTAAAAGCAGTCGTAGAATTACATTTTCATTATCTCCTTCCCATCACCCATGCGCAGGCCTAGAGCTCATGTGGGCATTACCCCTCAAAAACTTACTAAACTAGGCTTGAGCACAAACAAAATCAAGTATTAGTATGTGTATATTAGTATTTTGTTTGAGGCTTAAGCTTCACATTTATCTCGCTTCTCATTTATCTGATAAATTTCAAGTTGAACGAAAAAGTTTTTTAAATGTCTTCTGCTTTATAATGTTCACCACCATATAACTCTTCAATTTGAAATTTGTTTACATTTTCAACAAACTTAATATCCTCCTCTCTCCATTTCAGGTTTATGTTTTTGTTTTCCACCTCCAGTACTCATAAACTCAATTATTTGAAATCTGTTTACTTAGCAAAGTTTGTTTGGTAGAGCACTAACCTACCTACACAGAATCCATGCCTTGTCTAAGGTCATCCATCTTATCTGGTGTTGCGAGGCACACCAAATCCTATCTCAAGATAGACCGGTGTGCACCCATCGCCATCTTAGGGACGTGCTTTTATCTTATCATCCGGCTTAGTTGTGACCCACGTTGGAATCGTGTAAAACACCTGGATTATACACTGCACAAATCTCACTACGCTGTGCGGAAGTATTATACAAATAAAGAGATTTGTTTCGAAGAAAGGGCTCGGTCTTGATTGAACACTAGTTGTTATTGCTTGGCGCTCCAGATAGAATGCCTCTTCTTTCTTAATACAGAATGCTTGAACGTTGGCCTATATTGTCGGTTCTCTAGTCTACGCCCTGCAACTTGGAAAGAAAATATCTAACACAGACTTGATTGGACCTAATCCTTATGGCGGTTGAGAATAATCCAACGTTTCATTGGTATTGTGACATTTAATTTGGTTTAATCTCTCACGCCCACCTACGCTTCGTTTCCTCAATAGATTACCTCTTATCACGCCTTCAAATTAAAACAATGACTATAAAAGACTTGGGAGAACTTTTTCTTGAAAACTTTCTTCAACAGCCGTGTAAATTTTTAACAAGAGAGAGCAAGAATAACAGTAATAGAAGTTATAGAATGTTCATCTAGATGAATCCTTTTAGTTATTTTGAAATTTTACTTCTCAAGTGACTATTTGACTTCGGTACAATCATGCTCTTTTATGATAGGGCCTAGAATATATAGAAGGGTAGAAGAAAATAACAACATCTCAATTGATTATAAATTATACTGGATTAATAATATTTTCTTTAATTTCAGTAATAGTGGTCCAGAGTATCAGCTATCACAGTATGATATCAACTGGTTTCGAAGAGATAACAGGAAATACTCCTTAATCAGCGTGAAGAATTTCTCCATATTTTCAGACAGATTTGAGGTGAGTTCAGTTTGCAAATTTTTTCAATATTCCGTAGTCTGCAATCTATAGTTTCCTCGTTATCTGCTGTCATGCAGAACCGATTTGAATAGTAAAAAAGGCAGTTGTGTCAGAGCTATTCAAAAAACTTATTCTATTATGAATAAGAGATGTTCATCTACCCCAGGAACATTTCAGAACCGTTAAATCCACAATATTAGTCAAAGAAAACGTTCGTAAAGTGACACATTGCATAAGTGTTGCTACATTTATGAATTTCAACTGGTATTCAGGAGCATCCTCGCTGGGATATGAGGAATTGTAAGGGAACAATGATGTGTTTACCGCAGATGTAGGTCATGAGAAATAGTAATTTCATACGAGTCAGAATAGTGTTGGTGACATCTTGACAGAGTTTACTAACGCATTCCTCATCCCGCTAGCTTCATGAATATTTCATTATCCATGAAACAACCAAGCTTTTCGGATGGAATTGAAGAGCTCAAATAGCTGCAAATCGGACACACGTCATTCGAAATACATACATGGTCTAGGATATTTTCGAACAATAGCTGTTATATTCTTGTCAGAAATAATTAGAACTCAACGTTCCTGATTACTTTTCATATGACGTTTGGAAACCTTTGGGAGAAAGCACAAAAAATGTACTTTGTATTTTATTGAAGTTGAAAATGCAAATAGATTTAAAATAAATTGTGGATGCATCTTGCCTTATAGCTGGCAATCGATGAATGTTAGGTATTACATAAGTAATGATGCCGTGTTAGATATTCAAATATTGATATTGGGTATTTATAATCAATTGGTAACATTGAAATATGGTTCCATTGAGGATTGAGATGATTCAACCGTTTAAAGTTTAACTAGTGATTATATGATTATCGTATTATTTTATTACCGTCATCCACACTTCCATAAGTGACAACTCTATGGAAAGCTGCTGCTTCAACACGCATGTTAAACACATGCGTTTCTCAATAAAAATTGACCCGAGGTAATCCCAAACACGAGAAAAAAGGCATAGATTTTTCTTTTATATCTCATCTATTGTCAGAAAACAATTGTGAACAAATAGTCTACTTTTTTATTGGGAAATGCTTTCTAAAAAAAATAGGCTACTTCATAATGCTTCCAAATTAATATTCACGGTCGGTTACACAAAGGAAGATTTCATCTTCTTTCTCTTCGATCACTCATAAAAATTAATATTTTTAATTGGAAATGAAGCTTACACAGACTTTTGTTCAACTAGAACATAGTATTTATTATTTTATATTGGAGAAATGTTTCCAAACAAATATAATTATTCTTACATTTGATAATGCTCAGTTGTTTGTGAATAATGAATGATATTTTATTGACGTCTTGATCATTTTTCAATTTCAAACTCATCACTACTGCAACACCCACCTGCAATTATTGTTCTCAGCAAATTGTTAGGTTAATAATAGACAAACAGTTTCTGTCCCCTTGGATCGTCATCATTCATTGAAATCATCCATCAACAATGAGCCGGCGAAAAGCGAACTGACTCTTGCGAATCGATAATGCCACTCGAGTCGTGTGCTGAGCTGACTGGAATGCATTATTCAGGCGCTGACTCGAGAGTCGACTCTCGATTAGTCAGTCAATGGTCGGCGTTAGCCGTTAACCCCTCCATAAGCCGGCGTAATCCTCACTTCACGATATTAATCAGTTATCGTGAATTATTAGCTTGACTCGAGGGCTCAAAACTGGCGTATGGCTATTTTATGGGATTATATGTAATTTTCTATCTGGTAATCGATCAGAAAGGCAGTTACGCAGTTCAACGCGTGGCATAACAGTTACAAGTACTAAGTCTTATTAGTACTATGTCATGCTTGATAAACTCTACTAAAGTGTTCTATTCAACTATTATTCACTCATTAATTCTCTTAATTCTCAAGAGAATTCAATTCAACTATTATTCACTCATTAATTCTCTTAATTCTTAATTCAAAGAGTGATCAATTTACATACTTCATAAAAATGTTATTACTTTTTTCCAATCTATCGCTAGTTATCTAATTGAGTACCAAATACGTATTTTTTTTCATCAATCATCAATATTTACTGTCTACTCTGTAGCTTACTTATTACCTACTTTACCTTCCTACTCTACCTACCTACTCTACTCACCTACTCTACCTACCTACTCTTTTACTAGCATACTCTCTCACAGTCAGACTGTAAAACTGCGAAGCCGTCAAATATTGATGTGGCTTCCTTGTGTTGACATTGAAGGCGCTTGCCTTTGATGCCATGAATAAATCTTTGACACGATTCACTGACATTACCACTTGAAAATTAAATGGACAGCTGTCCATCACATTAGAGCTTCATGTTTGAACATTTCAAACTGGTTTTATGCAAATTTAATCGTTGAGTAAGGTTTTGGGTGGCTTTTTTCTGAAAGATGAAACGGAAATAATGAGAGAGAGAAAAGATAGATGTCGTTAACATGACTCCATGTCATTGACTTCATCGTTTACAGATCGATGGATGTTCAAGCATGTCACAAGCCCATGTTACACTGTACATTGAATAGGTGCCTGCCTATCTCGAGTAGAAATGATTATAATCTGAAACGGTTTTCACGCCAATGGTCTGAGGGGAAATTCGAACCGCGTTACCGCACGTAGAAAACTGCCACCGCTCGTTCCACAGCAATCCAATTAATCAATTGTCCAGAGGGTAATAACGTTCAGCGGCAATGTCGGACCCAACATTTCCACTCTAACTGACAATTTTCATCCAGTTTGCGTTATACAGCGGATGAGCAATTCCAGCTATCAGTCTGTTTAGTCAGAAATTGGCAACAGGTCACTTAGTTGCCCCAAGAATTTTCGTTTCTACCTCACTGATGATCATCCATCCCCATACTGTCGTAACCAGTCAATTGAAAATGCTAAAGTAATTCATGATATCCTGTATCAAATTCAAATGTCCTAAACTTGTCAATCAGTGACTTATTCATTGATGTAAGCCTTGGGATATTATTATTTTTGTTGCCGCAAGGTCTCGATTATATTCGATTTCGAAAAAATATTCATTCATCCATTAATATTGTTAGAGTTCTTCATGACATCCTACAACATTCAACCATCATGATCTTGAATCATGATATTGTCATAAGCAGAAACTAATGAAAATGAATTGATATTGTGAAAATAATCCGTGACTTCATGTAACAAAGTAATCCATCTTGAACTCTTATATTGCTATAACCAATACTTTGTGCATTGATATTGTCAAACTCATGCTTAAAAACAAGACAAGGATTCAACTTTAAATTGGTTCTCCGTGACCAAAATTACGTTATTATCAATCTATTTTATAATTATTAAATATCAACGATATGAATCTCTTCAACTTGTAGAGAACAAAACTGCCACAGAGAACTCCGTTAGTAATATCGAGTCATTGAAGATCATTACTTAGTTCGAAGTTCTAGGGTTCATTCCCTCGAAAAGTATGTTTTGTTGAATGTTCCGTTTAGAAATTAATTATATTTCAGGAAATGATTAGTTATTCTAGAATTGTGGGATTCATTTCGCTCGAAAAATCAATTTGTACATTTCATTACTCGTATGTGCCTCAAGATTTATATCTCAATTCTAAATAGAAAATATCAAATTTAGCTTACATTTTCTGATGTTTATAATGTTTATAAGTTTGCTAGGTTTTTTTCTGGGGATGATGCCCACGTAAGCTCTAATAGGCTTGTGCGTGGGTAATGGGGAGGATGATGATGATGAGAGATGAATGGACCCACAACTTTAGGTGGGCTCCGAACTACCGGGAACCGATTATGGAGCTCATAATTTGTATTTAGAGGAGCCGGTCACCGTTTACAGCAGGAGTGGTAGGCGTCGTCTCTTATCTAATTTCACCGATTAGACTAGCCTGCTACCAATGGGACAACCGCTTCTCCAAATTAATTGAATCGGGAAATGTTTGATCAAATCTGATGACTGGAGACACAGAAAACGTTGAAAATGGGATCGTTTAATTGGAAAGATAATACTTCATTTGCTCCAAGTTTAATAGGCGGGGGAAAATTTCTCTTGATTGGTTGGAAGGTTGAAAGGTGACGGCAAGACAAAGAGCGACTGTCAATAATGATAGGCCCATCAACGTATCTCTTCTTCGCTTTCTTTTGTGGAGAATTATAGGTCTTCCTCCTGTATTTTTATTACTTTGCTCAACTAAATAGAAGTTGAGCTGCACAGCCAAAAAATATTCAATAACTTTCATACGGTATCATCATCAATGATCAAATTATTTCAAGTCAGTTGCCGGTCAGTTGAGGAGACTACAAAACAGTTTAGTTGCATTAGAATGTCCTAGTGTACTTGCATCCTACTAGCCGATTGTACGGTGTACCAAAGCCAATTCAATTCAATGGCCGTAATATGACGTTATCCAACGAAATTCCTAATTTTAATAATTTGCAGTTCAATTCATGATAATTCCTTTATCCGTTGGTATTTTCATGGAATATTTTTTATACCAAAAGACTTATCAATTGATTGCCACTCTATTGAACGTACAAGTATAGGACTATACAGTACTGGGATTCGAGTGAAGGGTACAATCAATATTGTATTTTGAATTGAATTTTGGCATTCTACATTGAATGTTGACTATCGATACATGAGGTGGAAATAACCGAAAGCGATAAATAATAAGCTACCAACAGTGAGAATCGGTTGGAGCTCAGGCCTCTTTCATAGAAATCGCATCGAGCTGAATAATTTGCATTGAGTGTTATTAAATTTGGGAACCTTCCTCAAGTCTGCCGGAACGTCTTCTCCTTCTTCTTCTTCTTCTTCTTCTTCTTCTTCTTCTTCTTCTTCTTCTTCTTCTTCTTCTTCTTCTTCTTCACTTCAAGGATTACGCCTTTTTCTCTATATTAGTACTCCACATGCCATCTTACTGAAACGTTCTTTCCCTCCACGAATTTCATCTCACTTTCAATTTATCGTTTATTTAGGCTACTACTAACAATTTACCATCCAGACTACGTCTGTAATACGATTTGCGCTTCGACTCCATTTTCAAGCTCCGACAAAGGGCAATATTGAAATTTATTCAAATGTTTGTCGATCTTTTCACCGAAATGTTTGCAGTGCGCTTTGGTATATATGAATTTTCGGGCATTTTCCTGCAGGTGTTCCTGGAAGTGTTTTGAATCTTAAACTGTTGTAGTCGATACACTCCGTTGAGTTTCAAGAAGATGTTCTGGTCTTGATTGTCAATATTCAGAGATTCTATATTCAGAATATTTTCTCGACTTGATTGTCAATATTCAGAGAGAGTCCTTGATATTGTAAGTTACGAAAATTCACAAAAGCGAACGGGGGAAACGATAGTAAATTATAAAATTTGTAGAACAGATATTGATGTTGTGTAATCTTTCCATAATATAATTTTTTTTTTTTGAAATTGTCAAACTCCACTTTAATAAACACTGGTGAGAACATTGTGTTTATTAAAGAGGAGTTTGACAATTTTAAAAAGTTTTTTCTTGTATAGTAATTGGACAAAAACTGATAAAAAACAGCCGAGATTAAGGCAAAAAAACGGACAAAGAATGGATTGGAAACGGACGAAAATCGAACAAAACACGGATGAAAAAATAGATGGACAGGATATAGATAGGAAACAGAAAGAAAAAGGACAGAGAACAGAAAAAAATTCCAGGGAATGGTCGGAAATCGTATAGAATATAACAGATGCTCTTGTTCAAAACGCAGCCAATGTGATTTTTAAAATGCAAGTTCAGAGGATTGTTTATCGAAAGCCTATCTGGAAATTTGAGTATCAATTATCATATTTGTTCATTCTCATTGAATTTCAAGTTTGTAAGATTTAGTCCATGTTGATCGATTTATTTTATTATTAATAGTTCAAATATGAAAATTTGGGATTTGAACAACATTTCAGATCTTCCTGAACAATGTTGTTCCATTTTCATGTTCATCGCTTGGGAGATAGCACCCAAAACAGAAAGCTGCAAACTGAATAGACCATTAATGATCATCAACAATCAAATTGAGAAAATCTAGTTTCTGTTATCGAATAACACCGACGAAAACTATTCTGCGCAACTTTTCATTTGCAGTTGGAACTGCTACGTACGAAATCGAATAACTTTTTTGCAATAAAGATTGGAGTGTGGCCCATTTTCGTAGCGTCCTTCCAGGCGCTGCAATAAAGCCGGCCAATCTAAACTAATCTACTAATCGGGTGTGATGAAATTTGCTGTGAGCAATCAAGGGCTATTGGTGGTTCCAGCCAAGCCATTCAAGCCACTCCGCATCGTCTTCCCTTTACTTCTAGGTCGTTGACAATCAACGAAACGTAACTGGTTTTCAATAGAACATTAACTAGTTCAAACGTCAACTAGTTGAAAACTGAAGAGTTTACTTTCATACCTTTGGGAAAAGCGCAAACAAACGCTTTTAGCAGAATTTTTTCGCAAATGATATCTTGAAGAAATACGTGGATGATTCCTATTGGAAATAAACATTGTCAGAATAGATGTGGAAGTTATAATTTACTATCTCTTGTCATTCATTTCTGATCGATTATTAAAGTTTGTTTCGTTTTTTCCGACTGATCTGGTTATTACATTGTGAAGTAGTTAGGAAATCAAATTATATTCTGTATATATATATATATTATGCTTAATTAATATATATTATGCTAATTTATCAAATATAATTATTATGTGTTGCCTGGGACCGCCAATTGTCTGCAGATAGGATAACTGACTACGTTTTTAAAATCGATAAATTACCTTAGTAACAATCTCAAAACAAATGTCAAGAGCAAAAAAATAATAACATGAGTAGAAAATAATGATATTGCTTATTCTACATTTCCTAAATCTATTGTCTTTTCTACACACAACTTGAGAGAGAATGTTGTACAACAATTCCAAGAACAACACAACTTGTTCTTGGAATGTTTCTGAACAATTTGATACCATTGTAATAATATTGTTATGTCTGAAACAGTAGACTGTTTTGTTTTTGTGCCCCCTCTCAATATAGGCACTAAAACATTCTCGAAGGGCACGCTTTTGTACTCTCTTCAATGATAGTGAGGGCTCTTACGCCCGGTCAGTATCAGATGCTGACTTGAAAGTGAGGTTTCTCAAATACAAATAGGGTTTGTGGGGAATATGAGGTTTTATAATCAAATTGGAACATATTTCTATCAGAAATCTATCTAGTTATATGGAGTAGCCTAACACAAAATATAACTATGAAAGCCAACTGTTTCATTGAACAAGGAATTTGATTCAAATTTCATTCATTGACAATACAAGTTGTATTACTCCTACATTACACGTGAACATTACTCCATGAATAAGCGTACAGAAATTTTGTTACTAAGTGGTAACAACAGGCGTTCACCCAGATCTGTTTCGATCCCAAATTCTTAAATTGAACAGGCCTTAGGTTATGTCAATGATTCATTGTACTAATGGTCATTTTCTTATTTTGATGGAATATAATGCGTTCAGTTGTTTTGAAAGTGGTTGAGAATGGAATAGTTGAAAATCCATAACCGTTGAAATAACTTGTTAGTTGAAATAACGTCAATCCCCTTCGTACCTTGTTCATTATGCTATATAGGCCTATATTGCTCTTTCTCCTCAGATAGTGAATCCCTTGTCCACCCCCCCCCTCCATTACCCGCGATCAACCCTAACGGTCACACCCGCTTTGAAGCTGATATCACTCGGGGCGTAGCTGGCACTGACTCATCTTATCTTCATAATTGACAATACCATTAGAATGATTTATTGTCATATTGCTCACACTCAGTTCGTACCAAGGGTGTGTACTAGTAATACATCCGGATTTTGTTGAGTTGTTCGAGTATTCAATAAGACTATAATTACAATTTATACTATAAGTATTTTCATAGTTAAAGATATACACACAGATTTTGTTAAGTTGATCGTAATCAAGATTGCACTAAATGGCCTGGAACTGTGTGGCCTGGAACGAGGAAGATTGAGGAGAATCATAGAACTAAAAGGGAAGTTTGATAGATTAAAAAGAGAAGAATTAAAAGGTCAAAGAACGAAATAAAATGAACAAAATAAGGGAGAACAAGAAGAAAAGGACGATGAAGAAGTTTGACGGAAAAAGATGAACTGTGAGAAGAGTATATTAATAAGGAGTTGAAATATCGAAGCTGAAGAAAACATGAGAAGGGGTGAAAGGAAGAAGAAGAAAAATACCAAAGAACGAATTAAAATGGAGTGGAGAGTGTTATAGAAGAATATAAAATTGATGATGATGGGATTCAATAATGGAGAAATTTGAAGTCTAGGGAATTAGAGGAGATGAACATTCGAAATCATCGATCGGTGATTTGAGATACCAGCTTCCAGTAAGTGCACTAGCTCCTATTTATCATGGAGGAAAATCAATAGATAATCCCATATTGGAGAGTAATCGAGGGTGAAATATCAGCCGATGGTGTGTCATTAGGCACACAAAATGATTGATGCTGAATAACCGATAGCTGCAACAGCAATCGTTGCATTTAATGAACACTCTTTCATTCAATATTATTATTCGCCTTCGGAAATATAAATATTTCAGATGCAAATGACTGGGAGCAAATAATATGAGGTTTTGTTGAACTGGCTTCGTTATGAAATCGATAGCAGCAGCAGCGACCCTTGCAACCAACCAAGAATGGAATCTGTAGAGAAACCCCCGTTGTGTAAATAGAATATGAATAAGGCCGGAGGTCTACCCTTTCCAATCAGAGACAAAATAGATGGCGGCAAGATTGATGACCTTCGATTGATTTTCGCGTGTAGGCATCAAGCTGTGCAAAACGCATGTCGTTAGCTAGCAGCATCTTCAAGTTTTGTGGCCTTCAGTACGTGTATGATCCACCCCCTGGAGGGTGGTTCCCCTGTTCCTAGCTATGAAGTGATTTAAAGAGTTCGTGGAAGTGAATTGAACAATTTTGATTCAGCTGCCTAAGATCACATATTCATTATTTTTATTGTAGGTCTTTAGTTAGTGGAGAGACCCATCCACTTCTTTATCACATACTTTTCTACTTCTATCAATTTCTTAAGAATTGAAGGACACACTGAGGTTGTTCCACCTCCAATAATAATGATGAATCTTTATACCCAATAACCCCCTCCCTCTACGAAGAGCATGGTAAATCTTCAGATCGGTTACAGGGATGTCTAGAGGTTGTAATCATCTCCATAGGTTATAGGGACTATTCGAAGAAAATAAGTTTTGAGGATTGAAGGTTGTAATCATCTTCATAGGTTATAGGGAGTGTTTCACTTTAAATTTAACAAAAAAGGACTACTTGATTTCGTAAAGTCGAAAAGTATAAAAAACCGAAACACAACACAAATCCATTGAGTTTGAAAAAGATTGAACTGAATATTCAGAGCCAAAAATTTATATCACGTGTCAATCATTAGTGTGGCATAATACTATATACTATAACGTGTTTGTTTTAATAATGTTTGAAAATAAGATAATTTTGATCAGTCGAAGCTCAAACTAAAACAATCGAACAGGTTACTAAGACAAGCTGACAATTTGTAATGAAGGACACACTGATGCATTTGTCAATTTTATGAATACCACTAGCAACTCAAGTATTAGTTTTAATCATGTTTGAAAAATGATCAGGCGAACTAAATCTGGAAAAACGTTTTTTACTTCAAATAATTTCTAATGAATAATTGAAGGAGTAACTGTGACTCCTTTTCGCGAGCACAGTTACGCATTTCGCGTAGTCGTTTCGCGGAGATGCAAAGCCAAAGCATTATCTGTAGTTCGAGTTTTGAATCGTCTTCAGGCAAGCCTACATACAAAGTTGAAAAGGATAAACTTCTCTTCAACTGAACGTTTCATCATTAGCTTTGCTATTCGTTCAATGAATGCTACGACTTCTCAAGACGATTCAATCTAGATGATGAGTCGCTCTAGTATAGGATAGCCCAGTCCAATGCGTCACATTTATTTAATGGATTATCAAGTGGAATTTCAAACCTCTATCGCACGATTATTCACTTTTAATTTACATTTAGCATTAACTGGATGTTAACATAATAACTATAACATCAACATAATATGAACTAGATTTTTGAGTTCTGTAAACGGATAGAAAGTTATGAACATTGTTTCAAATTGCAGTATTTTTATCGCTTATAGAATACTGAATATTTCTTTCAGTGTAGTGCAATGTGTAGTGTACAATGGTTGCACAACATCTAGACACCAAATACCTTTGAATGGTTTCCGAATTCCGTAGATCTTCCAACCCATTTCAAAGAACGCATTTTCACTTATTTTATTTCGAAGACCGCATCCTTACTTATTTTATTGTAATGGCTGTTAAGATATGATTTAAATTTCTTCAACATCAGGAGAAGAGGGAATCGAACTCGTAAGTTCACGAAATGTTAACGCCCAATGGCAGAAGTTTCAAATGCTTAGCTTTAAAACTTTATTTCGAAGAATGACTTCTCATAATTTTTCTATTGCCATTGACTTTATGTAGTATGTCTGAAGTTTATGTAACATACATGTATAGACTACAACATACGCGGTATTGAAAGTTCAAAAGGTTGACATACATATATATAAAGGTTACATATATATCAAGACAGAAATTTATCCCTTAATTGCCTCAAAAATATAACTTATTACAAATGTGATAAATTTCAAGCTTTGGCACAATATTTCTGATCGAATGCTCCTTTTAATGCGTAACAAAGATTTCAAGGTGTTTTGATTATAATATTTTATCTTGAAAGATGATCCAATGATATTTTATGACAATCACGAGTAAAACTGAGAGGAGTTGAGTGATCGAATCAGAGTTTTAAAGGTTCTACACACATTTTATGAAGCTGGCAAACAAATAATGAACAATTTTAAAAGGTGTATGATAATAATAATAATAATTCCGTGTAACCTGGCTGGCTCAGGTCTGGTGTCAGAGTTTTCAGGTCACTCCTGATCAGTTCAGGGTCTCTGACGTGACTTAACGACTGCTGATAAGATGATATTTAACTTGAAAGATGATCCAATGATATACTATGAGGAGTAAAATCGGGAGGAGTTGAGTGATCGGATCAGGGTTTTAGAGGTTTTATGAAGTTGACAAACAAATTCTAAACGATTTTAAGGTGTTTTGATGATATTCAACTTTGAACATGTTTTAGTGGTATTTCATGAATGGAAGGAGGTCAAATTCAGGAGTTTAAGAACAAATGTCAAATAATATGAGGGTGTTTTGCGAGGTGGATGGAGGCGCAAGTGAGGTGGTACTCACAACGTGCTCAGTAGGCTTGGCCGGGTCGTTATTAGTGCCGTTATGTAGGAGTGTGTCGACCATCCTCTGCGGGGCACCACTTCTCGCCAACAACTGACGGTCGGCGCCGTTTCCAGTCAGGCTGGAACCCTCTAAACAAAACTACCAACGGATCGAAATTTCCCCGAACCCAAACTTATTTTCCCTACCCCCCTCACTGCCAGGGTGGGCCACACGCCCAAATGTCAAATGAGTAATCAAGACGCGATGCAAGGCATCCCTGTGTGTCCACATTCAATCTACGTTGACAGAGCCCTATCAGTTGTGGAGCAGATTGCGACGTTTATATACTAAATTTACTGTATAAATACTATACTGTACTTATATACTTTTCTGTATATACTAAATATACTGTACCTATATCATAATATGAAGTTTACATTGT
The DNA here is from genome assembly GCA_017141395.1 of Laodelphax striatellus. Taxonomy (NCBI): domain Eukaryota; kingdom Metazoa; phylum Arthropoda; class Insecta; order Hemiptera; family Delphacidae; genus Laodelphax; species Laodelphax striatellus. Next base: position 27,809,663 of record CM029544.1, read on the forward strand.
TGATAATGATTGTATAAGTTGATAATAAGCAAACCCCCGATAGGAGTCAATTTACACCATGGTCGATTGAAGGCTATCATTTGTGTAGAATGTAGATATATGGTACCATATATACATGTATTATATAATACTACATACCTCGTGTATATATATATATATATATATATATATATATATATATATATATATATATATATATATATATATATATATATAAATATATATATAGTATTTATACATAGTTTCATAGTACGTATGTATACTATGTACCTGTTATATACTTAGTAAGTTGATGATAATTCATCAACTGATAGTTGGTTGACCGGTTGCATAGATAAGGTGACTGTATAAAAGTATCAGTTGCCTTCAACAGAATTTATTCTACATTGCGAATGATAGAATGTTTTCAGTACAAGAGTATGAGAGGAGAAAAAAAAGAAATGCACGATGAATGACGAGGATAAGAGAAATAATAAGAGATTCTTGAAGAAAAATTCACATTACTATTACTAAACTGTCATTACTGTATCACCATTGCGTATTAACAAAGACAATATACTTTAATGTATATCGTACAATCTATTTAAGAAAAGTATAGTAGATAGAGGGGATGATGACGAAAAGATGGGAAATAGAAGGAGGGAGGGATATGAAATGAAAAGAAGAAGGAGAAGGATGAAAAGAGGAGAAGGTGTAGGAGGATAGAACACATCAAAAAGAGAATCCTTATGGAGGATAAAATCGAAGGACAAGAAAGGAATCCATATAATGGGAACTATGGTTTGATAAACTATTATACTACCATGGACTAACCATATATATTATCTCTGATTGATACTACCTTCCTATAATACCCTTACTACAGAATCTGAGGTGAACTATTAGCCTATAATGCATACAATGTTGAACCACAGAGATCAGATTAGTAGAGAACTAGAGAGTATAGCTTCTCTATGGTTGAACTAATATCATCCATCAAGCTCCTTGGCGGCCCGTCTTGTCCGGCTATTCAGTCAGGAGGATTTGTACAACTGTAGCATTACGCTATAGGTGCTTAATACAATGCTATTTGCCATTGTTGTCCGACTATGAATGCTATCAAACGGTCAAGGGAACCACATTAATGATTATTCACTACCCTCTGTTAGCGTCCTGAAATGGGTGTTGAATTGGCTTCGGCTTTAATTCTGGAAAGGATAAATTGCTCTGTTACAACAGAGGTTTTCTAGTCGGTTGGTTCTCTGGAAGAGAGACTAGATCTTTGTTGAACTCTTCCATCTATCTTTCTTCTATTCTTCTCGAATTAAGATTAACACTGATTTGTTAGTGTCTGACTTTGTAACAGAATTTAGACGCGTTTTGGAGATGATTTTAAATAGAATAGTTATGCTTCATACCCCCAATCTTTAGTCTTTGTCCAATTGGTGCGTTTCGGTGATGATTCGAAATAGAATGATCACACGTTATTGGAGCTTTTGGACTTTGTCAAATTGGAATTTATAATAAGATGCGTTTTGTATATAAGTTTCAATAGTTGCGGACTAATATAATTTTCAATGTCTTCGTCGACGAAAATTCATTGAAATCTAGTATAATTATTGTAAACTTGTTATTGTAGGAGCTTCGTCTTTGTCGAATTGGAATTTATGTTTGAAATGTTTTTGTGATACTGTAATTTGAAATAGAATAATAAAGATATTCACCAATAAGAACATAATATTATATAGAATATATTGCCTATTTCTACAATAAGTCCAATTTAAAAAAAATCAATTTTAGTAAAATTTGAGTGTATTGAGATTTGGGTCCTGTTTCAAGAAATCAATGCCTCATGTTTCATACAAGAGAATCGACTAGAAATCCCTCCTATTTTGAAAAAGTTTGCCCTAATTACCCATTTTGAATAACTTGATTTTATTGTGGATTTGAATTCCAAATTGAGTAGCCAAACACTTAATCTTCATCCAGGTGAAATCTATAACATCTAGATGGCAACCTGTATTTGTTGGTTGAGTGAACGCAAAGACAATACTGACTGCTATAGATGTGATAATGTATAATGATTTATGTTAATAAGATTCTCAACGCATATTTATTGTTCCATTAAATTCATCACATGTTTTCTGAAAAATTTCTTTACGCAATTCCATCTTAAATCTACATTTGATTTTTCAATACAGTATTTCAAATTTTCAAATACTGGATAGCGGATGATTTTTCAGTGAACTGACTAAAAAGGTATAAATTTACAGAAGTAAAAGTTTTCAATCCCTATTCAAGTTTCTCCCTATTTGGAAATTCCGGACTGAATTCCGTACAGAAATACAACGGAACAGAGATGACAATACTGCGAAGAGATTAGAGAAGTTTCACAAACTTTTTATATCCACTCACCAATGATGACTGACCAGCTCTCAGGCTCAGACTCAAAAGCAGAAACTTTATTTTCGCAAGGTTCACTTACGTCAACTAAATCACACACATGCAGTGGGCATTGTGCATTCTGAACAAACGTGAAGCTCTTAATAAGTTATCACATGTCCTATAATATGAAAGCATTGTTCCACTGTACTCTTGAGTTTACTACAAGTGCATGTACTTCATTTGAAAGCAATAGTTCCGCAAATCTCGATAGTTGGTTGTGAATTCTGTTCAGAGATAATTCAGTCTCAGCTCTCCTTTCCTGTGATTCTATCAAACTTCAAACTTCCCTTGTGAGCTCTCTTGTGAATCGCAGTACCTTCATTGGTTGAATACGATCATACAGGCCAGACGAGAGGGGGTGGGAAAGGTGGGATTCCCGGAGTTTCTAGCGGGGCCCGGATTTCAATCGAAATCTCAAAATTTGGGAAAAGTTAATATGTACTATGTATTATATACTATTTAAGTTAATATGTACTTTTGCAATCTGATTAGAATGTAACTGGTGTATTATCTACCTATCGTAATCAGACATTATGCAGACGGGCCCGGGCCCAACATTAAAAAATGAAAAAAATGATTTAGGGTGGGGGTGGGGGCCCGGAGGTACCACCAGGCCCTGATATTCTCTCGACGGCCCTGCTATCATACTCTCGCGCAGCCAAGGAGGATTCTAACAGTAAATTGATAATTCACTTTTGGTTCATTCGTTTGGAGTGTGTATCTATGATGGAAACCTAAATTTGGACATGTTGCCTACGATACTACTGGATACTGAAAAATTAAGTAACTCTAATGCCGCGTCTACACTATCGCCGAACTAGGCGAACGCGAGCGTGTAGACGGGGTCACTCGCGTAGTTCGTCTACGCTAGGCTCGGGCTAAATCCTTAAATCTAGAGAGAGACTTTTTAAGTTAAATATTTTAAGAATGTATTAGAATAATAACGGAATTTGCTCTTTTAAAACTCTCAGTCGGCTAGTGGAAACAACAATTCAATTCTATCTTCTATCCATACAATTCTTCTGTAATATGAAAATACCAAACGATATTTTTTCCAGAGAAAGACCCCAAGTATTATGAACTCACGTTTTCCAACGTAATACCACGTTTTTATATTGATGATTGATTTAATGCGAATTTTCAATGTGATTTTCATCCGTGTCGCATTACTCTTGTCGAATCGTTCGAACCGAATGCTGACTTCATCAGAAATACATTTTCAAGTGATTTTCCAAATCAGAAAGCACGAATTTCCAATACATACAGCCTCCTAATATTTAATATCAGAGTTGCCTTCTCCCGTATAATGCTTCATCGAGTTTTGATGCCTCTAAAATGCTATTACTGGTGGAATTGATCACAATAGAAACAGTTGTCGATAATGTTCGTGCTGGAATTAATTAAAAGTTTTTATTGGAGTTTTCCAATCCAAATCAAAATTGAGATGAACTCAAGCCTTGAAATAGAAATAGATTTATGTGAAATATAAATGTAGTGGGAATCAGTTGTGATAGAGCTGTCATAGATGTTTGAATAAGAAAAAAATTAATAAACTGTGTGCTGGTTGATCATTTCGGAGAACTGATGCAAAACTTTCATTCTATGATTGTCTCACCAACTAAAATCCAATTTATTAGATTTTTCATTAGCATTTTTACATTTATTAGCATTTATTACATTTAGATGATGGTAGACGGTTAAAAGTATGTGTTAGTGAATTTCCTGGATTTCAAGCAATGGAGCGATTCAGCTTTCAATTTATAAAAAATTCTCAGAAATTCATTCCATATTATATTTCATCTAATTTTTGTTTCAAATATAGACGGGTTTACACGGTTATAGATCAGATACTCGTATAGGAGTAATAAATCGTATACATTTGTTGAAATCAGATCTCATAAATCAGTAAAACTCCAATTATCCGAATATTAATTATCCAGATCGTCAATCGTCCGGTTTTCGAATAACTGCGAAATAACAATGAATCATGTTTGAACAATTCAATTTCATGAAATTTTCTCACTTGAATATATACCAATTCCATTAAAATGAAAATTAAAAAAAATAAAAAAAATTAAATTAGATGTACATATCGTATTTTGGGGGGCGCCTGACAACATCTCTCTCGATACAGTTGACAGGGCCAATTCTGTACACATGGACAAGAGAACCGCTAATTTACGGCTAAACGCATTGACAGCTGATTTCAGCTAGCATGGCTTTTTCGCGAGGTCTACTGTTCACAGAACTACTAGTTTAGCCGAATTTATCTATGGAATTGGAATATATTCAAGTGAGAAAATTTCATAAAATTTATTGTTTAAACATAATTCATTGTTAAAATTTAAATTTTAAATTTTCAAATTAAACTTTAATGAATTTTTTTTTATTCAATGACTTGTTCAAGGGTTTCGCACTACGTAGATCATATTCATCAATATTAGGAAATCAGTTGTTTGGACTCCATGCATGTGTTTTCAACCCTATCCATATGTCCATAATTGATCGATTTTATGTACGACTGAAGCATGCTGCATAGTGCATATGCTTAAACATTGGCCGCATACTGTGTTTTTTTGAACTTCCTTGATTAAATGGATAATCATGATGATGTGCTTGAAACCAACACAGGTGAATTAATAAGTCAACAAATCGAACAAACTCCGATCGAATATGTTACATAATAAATGAACCAAATCAATAATAATGGACATCTGATTATCCGGTCTATTTGCCTGGATAATTGGAGTTTCCTCTTCTCTTTCATTTGAGAACTTCTATTTTCAATTTGGTGAATATTTATGAAGTTATAGTAGGCTGCACCTACATTATACCATCAAACTGTACTATACAATATTAAATGGAGATTAACAATTTCTCATAACTTTTTTTGTCTTTGAAATTAGTTACAAAATCATTGCTTACATATTGGAGTATTGAAATTCCAATTCTTTGGAGCTTTTAAATTCTTCAAATTCAAGTACGGAAAAAGTATTTTATGAGCTGTACAACCCTAAATAATGATAAGTTCAGATAAAAATCATGCTATAACATCGCTATTACATCGGTTCAATTCTAACTATTTAGTTGAATTCATAATAAAATTAAAGGAGTCATACCTCCGGTATCATTGATGTACATACCTGTAAAAAAAACAAATGTTATATTAATAAAAAATGAAACCTGATTACTGGAATAACAAATAAATTCAATGAATTCCAAGATACTATATTTTTCATGTACAGGAATATCTTAATATTTATTTGTTAAATGTTTTACAGTGTTTTTAAAGCGATACTCTGGGATCAATACTTTGATCAAATTTGTTACTAGTTAGAGAATTATTAGAAATGATTGTACTCCAAATAGTAATAACTCTTGCCGCCTTAGCTACAATGCTGTCTTTTCATGGTTGAAGATTGAATAGCATTATTTTAGGCTTGAGTTTCGAGCGAAGAATAAACGGTAGAATGAAGGGAGCTTCTTCTAATTCCTTTCTCACTTTCTAATAGATTTAAAACTTCTCCCGAAGTCATTATAATCATCAAAGTCATCTCAAGTTTTGTGTAGGTTGCAGGTGCTTCCAAGTAATCCTTCTGCCATCTGTCCTTTCTCTGTATTACTCTAAAACTTCAATAATCTTTATGAAGCTGGAATAATGATATTCTGGAAAGTTGTTGAAATTAACATTCTGAAATTATTCATTCTGTTGCACTATAGATTAGTATATATTCACAAAAACAAAAATAAATGATCTTCAAGAGCAGTGTATAGATAGTGTATAGAATATTTGTCTAGTAAAAGAGGATAAGGAAACAGTATAGAGACATGAGAACAGTAGTATATAGGACCCAGAGAGAAAAGCATCTTGTACCACTGTAAACTGTAAGGTTACCATGGAGTTGAACATTGAATTTGAATTTTCCAGCTCCACACTTCATACATCTTCATACGTATTAATACAAGTATATATGTGAGTTTTTTGTAGGTGGTTCAGTGACATACAGAGTGGCGAACCTCATAAGTCTTCTTTGAAATAATCGGAATAATATTCAAACTTTGTAAATCATTGTGTCGAATTATTGAATGTCCAAGTATATAATTGCAATTAACAAATTTCTCTTTTTCATTCGAGCTTGATAGAATATTAGGTCAGTTTCATGATTGATTCCAATCTAAGGGTATCCAAAAATTATTTCCAAATTGATAAATATAATAGAGCCGTTTTTAAGATTGATTCCAATTTCAAAGTTTCCTGAATGGTTTTTGAATTTTAATTACTGTATCTAATAGGAAATTGTATACTATACTAGCCAGCAGGCTAGCCAGGCTGGACCCCTGGCAGCCATTGACGTAGTGAGCGCTTCCCGCTCATCAGGGGGCTTCGCCCCCGTAGACACAGCGAAAAACGCGAATATTGGGCGTATCTTTGGGATGTTCTCAAAATCCGTTCTTAGTGCGCGTCTAAAGGTCCAATGAACATGCATGCCAAATTTGAACGCATTTGGTTCAGTAGATTTTTAGTTCTGCTAAAGAAAGAATCAGTGAGTGAGTGAGTGAGTCAGTGCCATTTCGCTTTTATATACATATATAGATAGATTGAACTATGATAGAACATAATTCATACAGATTATGATGAACATAATTCATGATTCATACAGAAATGATGTGGCATTTGATGACATTTATCCGAGTTTTTTAATGATTTCAACCCTCATAAAATAATAGAATCCGTCCGGCGTATGAATGAACATAATGTACCCAACTTAAATTCTACATCTCTTTTTCAAGATTCCCATGTTTTACAATAATTCAACACATTGATAACATTGGTTAACAATAAATTTCTGGACTCTTCCATTATTTGTTTCAACTTATTTCGAAATAGAAGACAATGCCAAAGAGATAATAAGCCAGATCAATACTAACTGAACAGAAATAATTTCAATTATTTAAATTAATAATTGAAAGAGAGAAAGAAATTGAGGTGAATTCCTGAAGAGCATAGAAGATAGAGTATCTACTAAATTTTCTATGTGCAATCTACAAATTAGTTAAGCTACCATGGATAGCTGCTCCAGTCATGGGTTTGGTTCCTATACCTTAATTATTAGAATTTTTGTATTGGAACTCGTAAGTCACATAGTTACAACACAACTATGTGGGCGTAATCGGAAATCCCGTTAAATAAATACTAATATAATTAATCAATAATTGGTTCAGCTGAACGACATGACTTTCTGACATGACATGGGGAGTCCGATCTCACTAGACGTCAAACCTGCGAATTAAGTATAATAAACCAATATGAAAACAAACAATCCATAAACAATCCAATCCATGGCTGTTCATGTTCAGCATATCAACAGAGTGCTCCCAAATATTTTGTTCCCGATGTGACGGCTACGGCAATGAGCCGGTAATTCCTAGCTGGTAATTGGAGAAACAGTATTGTTTCAATCGATATGTCAGAGTTCCAAATATCCAAAAACAGTATAAATTTCAGCTGTCATCCAAATTAATATTGTATTTTAATTCAGTTCATTGATAAAAGTCGTATTTAGACGAAAATGAATGAGGTCTGTGGTAGGTTTCTGTATACTGTTTCAAAGGTCAAATTTCCAGATTGTCTGAAAACTGGAGGTTTTTTCAATCAGACAGTTCCAAATTGCTTGAATTATATTTATTTAATTGTGCGGGGTTCGAATCTCGGCCTTGGCATATTTTTTTGCAACTGGATGTGATATTATTCATGTCAGGAATTGTCATTTTATTTTGTAGCAATATTAAGAATTTTTTGGAAAATCATATTTGATATCAACTGTTCAAATAGAAGCCATTATTTTCATTTTTGTACTCTATACATAATCGGTTCATTGGATACAGAAGATGTAAAACAAAACGATAACGATGATATAATCATCAATAAAGAGAAATAGAAAGAGAAAGACATAGAGCGAGAGAGAGAGAGAGAGAACTATTGAAGAGAGAAAAAGAAGAGAGGAAGCGTTGTAGCGCAGTTTGAGATTTGAGGTTGAGAGACAGTCTGGTTGACAGTATTCATGTGTGAGGTGATATGATGTGATAAGGACATATGAGCTGCTTACTCAAAGTTGCCGGGTGTCGACAGTACTACAGCGGATGAGACCAGTTAGCTGTCACACATTAATCTGAGCTGATGATTTAGTAATTGTCTGCCTATTCGTAGAGAAAGCTTCAGGAAAGGATCTGCACTGCATGGTCGGTTGGTCCACACACGATTCCTATATTACTTTTTCCTAGACACCGATCAATGAGCAACAACTTGAATTGTTGCAAATGTCTCAATTTGATGGATCAATGAATGAATGACAAATAGAGAAAACCTGATTATCGAACAAACCATCAATTATTATGAAATCACACTTTCAACAAAACTCAACCTTTATTTTAATTTCAAATAGCATGAAAACTAAACTAATCAAACATTCTCCAAAACGATTTTCAATTACGTATTTTCAGGGCCGGCCTTGAGGGGGGGGGCGCGTTCGTGAGAAAAAATTAAAATATTTAAATAAATTTAAAAAGTTTAACTACCCAGTGCCAAAGTATCATAGTATCAGAAGTTACATCACTCCATCACCATATCACCCAGTAAGAATAGAATTTTCTGAAAGGGCCTTGTTGACCAATCAGGAGAGAGAGAGTGGGCAGAGGTTGGAGGTGTGTCCAAGGGCGTGGTCTGAATCTAGTTCTTTTTCGTGATTGGGCCGCCGAGAAGGCCTTGTTAACCAATCACGAGAGAGAGTGGGCAGAGCTTGGAGGTGTGTCCAAGGGCGTGATCTGAATCTAGTTCTTGTTCGTGATTGGACCGTGTTCTCCTTCTATGCTTTATGATTCATCTTTTTGTCTATATTTTTAGCTCATACGCCTGTTAGATTTTATTCAATTTATTTATCTTGTGCTCCTGTATTTATTTGATCATATTCTCTTACCTACCTAAATCTTCCTCCTGATTCCATTATTTTATACTCCTTGTTATATTTCCCTTTCTACATTCCAGGAAAATTTTCTAGAATTTTCTGAAAACATTTTTGCTTTGATCTTTTGTGCTCCAAATCTTTCTGCGTCTGATGTATTAACAAACGGTTTCTCTCACTAGCCCCATATAACCTGGAGCTATAAACCAATAGATTTAATAATTAAAAAGTTACAATAGACTAAATTGTCTGATATCTGTCTCTCAAGTCAAAAGTAAATTTCAGTTCGGTTTCCGTCGGGTTCTTGGAAGCGGGTTCTAGTAAAGCCTAGCTTTACTCTGACGATGCATTCACGGTTCATTTGATTGAAAGATGTCACTTGCAACAGATGAATTCAAACGTTCTTGTTTCTAGTCGCGTTCTCCATTTCAATCATTACTTGCATCCGACCAAATGGTAATCCTCTGTCCGAGAGGTTAGGCTATGATTTATCCTAATTCGCAACTAATCTGATGGCTGTACTCAACTATGGCTGATAAACTATGTTATGATTTTAACCTAATTAGACAACAAGTCTTATAGTCTACAAAGTCTGTAGAGACAGGTTATGGTTTTGGCCTAATTCAATTTTCCGAAATATAGTGAATAGTGCATAAGTCAAGGCGATGCGTAGTTTAATCCAAGTTGATTTACTCTATTACTAGTTTGTACTTTGTGTTTTTTACTCGAAGAAATACTTATTTCTTATTACTTATTAGACTATATATACAGAGTGAAGTCAAAATTGAAAAGAAGATGATTATTTATTATTTTATTACATTTCAATGTGATGAACGAACTCTCTTATAGAAAATCAGAAATAAATAAATGAATCATGAGAACAAGATCAAACAAATCAAGTAGAAGTGAGCTAAATAAAATGTTAGAGATGGAAACAAAATTGTGAGAACTATGACTATAGACACACAAATGAAGAACGAAATATAACGTGGTATATTAAAACATTCGGATGCAAAATCAATCGCCATACTTTGTTAACAATGATAACCCTTCATACAATGTAGTTTGATGTACAAATCGAGGCGCTCTCGCGCAAAAATCAGGGTAAACAAGCTGGAAAGTTCATCTTGCAAAATAAACATTACAGTGAGATTACTAAGCCTTGTAAAACGGATTTCCGTACATGTTTTCCTCATCCATTTCCCTGAATTGTAATAAATGGATTGAAATTTTCCCTGTGGGTAATAAAAGTTGAGAGAATACCGAATTTCCTTTGTTGATGGATTGATTTGTTAAATATTTAATTAAATCAGTGTTCGACAAGTGTCTGTTACCACAAGCTTGTTACATTTTTTCTGTAGATCTGGTATTGATTTTCTACAAAATGGGAAAAATTCAAATGTTACAGAACGTTCATTATAGATATTATACTTGTACTCTCTATCAAAACACGATTTCGACGTGATGTTGATATTCACCGGTTCATATACGGGTACTAGGATCATACAGGCATGTATGCTATATTGGTGTACTTGGATCATTCAGGGTTCTACATACATGTATACTGTAGTCTCACTAGTCTGTAGTTTGATCACAAATTGAACTGTGACTGATGATCAGAAATTGATAACTAACACGTTGATTGATGTGCAGTTGAGCACAGAATATTTATTTGAATTTCCTCATACCAACATTTGATGATTTTTTGTAACATTACTTAGTCCCGTAGGAGGAGTAGGACTGGAGTATTGTAGCATTCATATGAACGAATACAATACAGTGAAAGGAAATTTCAAATTTATTGGATATGAATGTTATGTAGAATGACTCATATTATATGGAAGGAGTTACTCTCCACAATCATTCCACAAACAATTTCCGTGCAATTCTTATGAGGTTATGTTTTGCAGTTATGAATTACATAATGAGCCCAGTGTCATCCACTATGAATCGTCATAGGTTCTTGAAATATGATAAAAACATTTAGGGTAATCACTTTTTCTTATTCCATTAATACCAATGAGATATTCCAAAATACAGTAATGTATTTTACATGTATTTTATTGGAGAACAAACATTCAATTGAAATAATATACTGTATTTACAATTCTTCAGTCCCTTCTTATGGAATGGCAATATAGCTTTGAACAAAATAATCTAGTTTTTGAGCCCTCATCAAGAGGTTCAATTTGGCACACTTGTTCGGTCAAGCATTGGATATTTTTTCTCCAATCCTCATTGCTGTGGCCAGTACTCTGTTAATACCGGATCGTTCATATCAACTGACGAAATAAAAAACTACTACAGAAGATGCATTAGTGTGAATGATCAAGCTCTGTATCACAGGTATTTATTCTCAGTTGCGTTGTATTTGAAGAAACCAATCTTTTATTTCAGCTTCAACACAAATAATAAACGTGATATTGACCTTCCGGAAAATATGGAAGTAATATTGAATGAATGTAGTGTAGGCCTACTTAAAAATAGTCAGGAAGCTTGGTTAACTGGCAACACGTCTCATTGAAAGGAAAAACACTGAGCAACTTCGTAAAAGGAAATTAATTATGGAACAGGAATCCGTTTAAAATCCCTTATGCGTTCAGTGAATCACAAGACTCCTTTTATAGAATGAAACTCACACCGTTTATCACGCTTCCAGCATTTATTTCACTTGATAGCTATCACGGCTGAAGAGATAATAGACTGATGGGTTCAGTTTTTGTAGTTCAGTATGCCTTCTAATCCATGTGACATCTCTTCAAACAGCTCACTCCGAGTCATTTTCATTATTTTGGTATGCAATGCACAATGTTCAGACACAAACCATTCCAAAACACTTCTAAATCTACGCTCTTGCAAAAGAAGAAACGTTATTTATGTTTTTCAATGATCACATATCATCCTAAACAACATTCAAGCCACACGTTTAGCAATGTTTCCTATAGTGCGATTCACGTCAAAAAGTCAGCATTGCTTAGATGGGAGTTTGCTATCCTTGTTCAGCACAAGGCAGTTGCTGATGTCTCTATCCTATTTGCACTGTGCATAGTTGCCTCACTGTGCATGGTTGTCGCACACAGTCCCAACAAACACGTTTGGTGCAGTTTTCTCTTTCTCTCTCAATGAAACTTGGCATCAATGCTCCTCATATAAACAATGCTGACTTCTTGACGTGAATCGCACTATAGGGGGAGCCATAATTTATTTTTGGTGAATCAAGACTATTCAAATTTATTAAAACAAACTAATTGAAATGAATTGTAATGTAATGAACTTAAACTTAATTAAATTGAATCAACTAATTAATAAATCAGCCAATCAATTAATTCAATGTAAGTTTATTATTGGGATTTCAATTTCAATTATCGATTCATTGGGTGGTACTTTAAATCTTTTTAAGACTTTCTTAAAACTTTTTCTGTTCACTATAGAAGGATTTGTATAATTAATTTTATCTACAGAGGCTGGGTAGGTTATTAATAATAGGTTATTTCATATAATTCTGAGCAATAAAGAATTTTGTCAGTGTTTGAAAATGTATTACAGTATTAGCCAACTGTTTCATGAATACCGTCGTATCTCTGAAAGTGGATCACGATCCGTTTGTAATATCTATGTAATTTAGTACTCATTTTCCTCTACAAATTACTGGCCTCTGAATTTCAAATTCATGGGCTGAATAATATCCACTGTTGATTCAATTATAGATAATATCGACCCGAATTTTAAGTTTGCTTTTCAGAAAAATTTCTTAAAACCGTTGAATTTTTGCCAGGAAATTTATTCATAAAAATTATTCCAGTACGCTACCCAGTTTCTCAAGAAATAAACTTTGAGACTACAACAGATCTTTTATTGGTTATTGCAATGAATACTGAACTATTAGAAGAATTCGCAGTATAAACTTACTGCAAGTAGTAAAAACGTCCCACATTGACATTTATTTGGTTGGAAGTAATAGTTTATAGAGTCTGTAGACTGAGACGGCTAGGATAGAATGTATATTACATTTAACCTTTTGAAAGTGGGTGGGAGGTTGAATCCACCCCGCACACAGAGTCAACGCTCCTTTCATCTCTCAGATCATTCCATGGTGATAAAGTTTATGCAATTCATTTACTGTACTTCCTATATGGAAAATTATTAAGAGTTATTGGTTTCAACTTTACCATCAGTTTTTCAATCTCTTGTATTTTGGGAAGTTTCAACTAACTCTCATTATTTTATTGTGTTATCGAGTCAGCCCACCCTTTGCAAGATCATCACTGTTTTCGTTTTTGGTACTCCCAATTCATTTCCAGTAATACCAAGCAAAATCCGCGTGGACTTAGATGTAAAAAAGCGCGATTTTTGGCAGATGAAAGTGGCTGTTATTATCTTCATAATAATAATCGCACAATATTTGAATTGTGAAAATAAAACTTGAGTAGTTATAAGTACTTTTCAATTTTTCTTGAAAAAAACACTAGAAAATTAATAGAAGTTTATTGGCTTAATACCAGTGAACCTCTATTAAATGTACTCCTAGTGAAAAATAATTTAATAACATTATTTTTTAATTATCTCAAAAAAGTCCATTATTATCTCCTTAATTATGGATTAACCAAGATAATGGATTTACCAGAAGCCTGTATATGAGACTCGACTCAAGGTCAACTGAGATTTCAAAATTTTCTCGCCCAAATGATGAAATTTCAAATGAGGAAATTTCACAATTCCCTCGTCAACTTATGAAATTGAAGGGACAATGCAATATTTCGCCATGAAAGCTTATCTCGTATATTTCATTGATAAAACTTGTAGAGAATTCAGAATAAAGAGTCTCAGCAATAGAGCATTCCCAGTATATAGTGAATTCCGTGAATACAAGAGGCGTATATTGAAATACAGTCCAGAAAAGCTTTGCAAGTACAGCTTTACAAAGTATTTTACAAAATACTTTGGAATGCAGTCCTAAGTGTTGAGTTTGGAAATTATCAATTCAAACTAGGATTTAAAATTCAAAATATTTTATTTATTTTCACAGATTGATTGCAAACCCCTCCTTCCAATGGATTCATATCTAACCATGACACCTTCTAAGGTAAGTCCACTCGGTTAGTTGCATGAAACGGGTTCACAGCTAATTATTACTGTCAATTAAACTTACAGACGCTTTTTCGTCTTAATGTCTAAATAGCTTCCTAGTACTACCACTAGCTGGCGAACTCTGTAAAAGTGTTCACATATTGTTTTTTATTACCGTTTATAATTAGTTTCCATTTCTTATCGCGCTGTAAACATGTTTCACTGAGACGTTGAAGATTTAATTACGCTACTCGTGCTGCTGCTGCTGCTGCTGCTGCTCAAAGATAAAAAAGATAGAGTCGAAAACATAACAAAACTTGTTTGCAACCATTACAAACAGATTATGTATTTCTTATTTGAATTTTTTAATTGCAGCAGTCGGCGACTCAATATTCTCAATCAGTGGAATTTAATTTCTCAGGATAAATTGAAATTTTATCTAGAATACATTCCTACATAATTTTCCACATGGATTAATTTCATCACAGCCTTAAATTGAAAAATTGGAATAATGTTTGACATTTAAGACTTTCAATTAATTGATCCCCATTATTGATCCCCAATAATCTCGAATAAAAAATAATTGAAGAAGAATAATTAGAAGTCTTCTACAGTAACGGTTTCAAATGATTAATCATTTTCAGATTCGAATGTAAATTAGTAGAAGCTTATTGTAATTCAATTCAATTCCCATAAGTTGTGGCTAGCGTGTTTGGAAATTTATGGGCTAGAAAATTTAGAACTTCAATGATGTTGGGAACTTGTGAGTTCAGATTCTACAGTACATCTACCTCTTAAGATAATCTTCTCCAAGATCTCCTAAATCAAATAGAGGTTTATTGTTGACATAACAAACGGGGCTATAACGTTTAAGATCTAACAGCCCATCACTTGAAATATAGATTCGGAATCAAAACAGTTATATTTCTTTATCATAAGATAATTCGGCCTTTATTGTCACTCTCCCTCTCATTTTATGCTTCTTCTTATATGCTAGTTATCACATTATAATAATATTAATAGGAGTAGCTGGTTGAAATTGTGAAGTTATAGTTATACTTTCATTGATACTGGCACAATAAGTTTAAGTTTACTGTCATAAACATAAACCAAGATTTAATCCGTTGTTCATATTCAATTTTTTTCTTTCTGTGTAGTAGTGAAGTCTTCTTATTCAGTATATTATTTAATTTTCTTTCATAATTTTCATCAATTCATTTTTTAATTAATTAATGGTGTTATGAAATTGGACTACTCTAATGGAAGTGATAGCTAAAAATACTCCAGGGAGTAGTATTAGAATTATGTTGTTTTTCTTGATTACTTGGCTTGGCTGATATTTTACAAATCACAATTTTATGAGCAGACGATAAATTTTCAAAGAATAGGTCCCCATCAGAAATAAAGTCACTAATTAGAAAACTTTTTCTAATCATAATTCTTCCAAAATAATATCTGCGAGAAAGAAACGGAATACCATCGATCTCTTCTGCTTTGAGATTTACAATATATAATCAGTTTGTTATGACGATAAAACATCGATACTAAAGTATTTTTGTCGAATATGTGGTTGAATGTCGGGTGATTAACCGCAATGTATATATAGAGTTTATGCTTTTATCAGAATTCATTGTAGTAGACACAAAACTAAACAGCTAAAAAATATTATGTGAAACGCTGTGTAGAAATTACTGACCACAATTCTAGCTGAAGTCCTAAAAAATATGCGGTTTTGGTATTGAAACAATCTCTAGTTTTCAACAAGTTCATGAAATGAATCATTCTATTCATATTTCAGTGGTTCAAAGAAGTCATATAATCAATTACGATTAAAACTTTTGACGGAAGAATAAAATTGGTTTTATGATTGCGAACAATATCCTACCATACATAAAAAATGTGTAATTTAAATGAGTCTCACAATCAGCCTATTAATTCAACATTGGAATTTATGAAGCCGATAAACAATTAATGTACTACTACTTGAGACCATTTGCTGTTCAATACCAATGAACTCATTTATTATATCAGACTGTCACCTTATACAATCATGTGTACATGTGCTAACTTTCAAAGAGATGAATTTAATTTATGAGTTCATATTCTCTCCGTATCATTTGTCACTCCTTCATCAATAGATAAGAACATAGAAAAATTGAATAAACAAACTTCATTTTGTTTAAAGATGGTTTAACAACTGAATGTCTACGTTCAACAGCTGTCTAATGTCACTGAATCAAGCTGAATGAAGATTTATTAATAACTAGAAGCCACCCGTGCTTCGCAACGGAGCTCCACAAAACAAAGCTAAAACTGATTTCTTCTCTACTATGTGTATCAAAGATATTATTATTTTTTTCTGGATTAGGCTTTAAAATATTGTATAGCCAAATGCTATGCTAAAACTGAATATATATAAGGTGGGCAAAAATAGTTTAAATTTATTGAGAAATTCATTTCATCCAATAAAGTAATAAATTGGATCAATTCAGAAATTAATGGGGAAAATATTAGGAAGGAGATGGAGAGAAGTATAATTGTGGCATAGGCTCCATGTTATTCTTGAACACATTAACACAACTGTATTTACTTAATGTAAGTAGTACTTATGCTACTTTACAGTAAACACATTCATCTTTTGTCAAGTAAGTTACCTGTAAGCTCAATATTCCCGATAGCAGTTAGCATTTTTTAAGAAGGCCCGGTATTAAATCTTCATTAATGTACCACAATTTTCAGTACCATACATCTATTCTAAGTTATAACTGATTTTTACAGGCTACCTGAATATTATGGAATCAGATACTTTACTGACCTATCCATACCAGTTTCATGATACTGTAGTTTCTCTTTCACGACCAAACGTTCCAATTGATCAATCATGTTTTTGCACCTTGCATACGCCTCGAGGCATTTGATAAGACCTTGACTGGTGAGGTCAAGACGTACGTGTCGGCTTGATAAAAAATGAAGAGGGTGGAAGAAAGAAAATGGGAAAAGGAGAGAGTGGTGGTGGAGAGAGGGGGAAGAAAGAAAATGAGATATGAGAATTCTTGCAGTTGCAAGGGGGGGAACTGCTCAAGTGTTCAACTTGAACGTGACTAAGTTGAGATACGCAGACGAAATGTTGTTCACGGCGTCACTGTACACAGGGTGGTGAGAAAGGGGTTGGCTGGAATGTTGCTGGGAATGTCAGATGCACATTTCACGTGAGTTCGAGTGTGTGCGCTGACCAAATCGTGACATTGTCAATATTGATACTGTTATCGCCTATTGACACAATCATCTTCTCAACACCTCAAAAGGGTTTCCTCGTATTCAGTGATCAATCTTCTCAACAAATTAATGGTTAAGACGCGCAAGATTTTTTTTCCAAATACGGTACCTATAAGTATACACAAACACACCGATTTAAAATCGTATAATATGTGTAAAGTGGTGATATATGTTTATAGTTCAAGTGATATATGTTTGTTTGTATTTGGTAAACATGATTATGGAACTGAAAACTAACGTTATTGTTTAATCTCCTTTTTTAATGAAATTTCACTGCTATCTTGGCTAGTGAACAGTTTAATTGTAACTTGAAATTTCACACTTTAGCCTGTATTCTTCATCTCAGTTTAACCGCACAGTTTAAACTAAGGTTTAAGTTTGGAATGGAATTATCAATAATTTATAATTGTTAATATCAATATTATCGAAGCTAAAAATGACACTTCCAAGACAAAAGTATTAAAAATTAATATCAACATTCAGGTACAATCCTAAAAATAACAGAAAACACTGATTTTATAGGATCATAGCACTAAATGTGTGAAATTATTTTGATAAGAGGAAATAACGAAGTTATCATTATGTAGTAATAACAGAATTATCAAAATCATATTTAAGTGATAACATCAACATTAGGCTATCGAAATGCGCTCCCAAATAAGGCTAAACCCACTTCCAACCATGTTTTCTTTTTTGATGATGAAGATATCGGAACTCATAATTTATAGCTGTCTGGAAAAATTTACTGACACGTTCAAAAAGTAATGCTCACGGTAATTAGCCATAATTCATGTATTCCATTCGATAAATCACACAATGCTAGCTCTCTTTTTCGATCGATAAATTAGGTTGAATTATAAAAATTACATAGTAGTCATCATCTGTGAAAAACGTGTTTTCCATATTTGGGTTTCGGGTGTAAGAGAAACATCAAGACTATTATAAGTAGCGTTGGCATAACGTCCTTTCGTCATTATTCTTATGTGTCGTAACTGAAAAGCCTCATTACGCACAGCATTAAACTTTGTTTCTCAGTTCGCTTCCAAGATAAGGTTTAAGATCACCCCCAATATGCTCAAAAACAAGAATTGGACTGAAAGAAATAATCCACGCCTAGATCTCATGAGGACATGACCATCCGAAAAAAAACTATCTAGAAATATAAATGTTGCATGAAGCTGGATTTGAGAATTCAACAGAAACCTTTAGACACATTACGTTTTTATAATCAAGATTCCATCTTCAACTGTCTTTCTAAAGTTCAAGACTTTTTGATGCCCTGTTTTGTATAACGAGGTATACAAGAGTGTTGTGAAGGAGAGACTCCGTCAAATGAGATAAAAATGACCAGAACTCGTGTTATAGTACAGTATGGTATAGTCATAGTACAGTACAGTATAGTCACTTAGGCTACTTGAGAAGCGCTTCAGCCCTTTGTTGACCTCCTCAAGTAATTAATCATACAAGAAACCACAAGATATTACACTGACTGTAACCTCATAGCTTCACCTACAGAGTGACAAATCACTACCCCTGCTACACTGGATACACCAATTTACAAGCCAAAAATATACTGTAAGCTGTTGTGAATACGTTTTTATCTTGTTCTCCCTAACCATAACCTATCTCCCTAGCTCCATAGCTCTATTTTTCAACCGATAAATTAGGGTGAATTATGAAAATTATATAGCAGTCATCATCTGTGAAAAAAGTGTGTTTTCACATAGGCTAATATGTAACTTATATGTTATAAAACTAATTATGTGAATGTCACAGAATGTTTCTATTGAGCTCTTATAAATGACGTCATCTTACGGCGGTTAAATTGAATTGGTTTCTTAAGCAATGGGTCCTTATTCTTTGACCTAAATCTCCCAAGATAATATCTATCTATCTCGTCTATATGGATATCAGAAACTGCATTTTCTAAGCTAGACATTGCAGTTATGGAATCTCACATTTCAAAATCGATGGAACTCGAACGCTTATGACTACTCTGAAGCTATTTCCTCCCTTTTATTCCGTTCCTATTTGCCCGAGTAGAGCAGAAGGCTTGTTAATAAATGCTAACCGCAGCAAAGAGAAACAGCCACAGACGATTTGATTTTTAGCACAGTATGTAGGCGTAGGCCACTTCAAAAGTATTCCAGTAATCCTATCCAACACTCTCCATTAGGCAAACTGCAAAGAGATAGGCTAGCAACTCCTATCGATTTATCCTTTTCTGCATCCAGTTTTGCACGTTTTTTAGTCCACTTCAGACAACCAAGCAAGAATGATGAGATCCATTTATTCGAATGCCATAAACACGAAATATTTAATGGGGTGATTTGTTCTGAGAACTGGACATGACAGCTCGGACATATTTGCACATTGCATTTGCAATCAAGTTTGGATGAATTTACATCAACAGCCTTCGGCTGTGGGTTCGACTCCGTTCTAGGCGTAGATTTCTCATCAATTTCAAATACTGTATTATATGTTTCCACTTAGTGCATCAGTCCATTATTTGGATTGTAATCACCATTGCCATGCCTCATTAGCAAATAAGTCATTCATTATTCACTATTTATCAGTTAGTCATTATTAAATTCGAAGATATTGTTTCCAAAGTTTATATCCTCCTTTTCTAGTTGGAAATAGAATAAACTTTCATTTTTCATCAAGAAATATATCAGTTAAGAAGGAAAATCATAGAGCTGTTAATTTGGTTGGGAAGTTAATGCGGGGATTTCCACGAATTTAGGCTCTAAATCATGCATAAACATTGTACCTGCTTGTCAAATCTTATTTTTTCTCATTCCAACGCTCTTGGAATTTTTTATATAAGCAGTAATGATAAAGTTATTCATGACTTAGTCACTAGCATTCTGCTCATATTCAAGTACTGTACAATGAATACATTCACATAATATATTCTATATAGATAGGTCTTATTAAAAATATTGTGATAATTAAACAACGAATCGGAATCTATGAAGTCTTCTATGGGAATTATTCACTTATCAAATTATATAGAAGATAAATAGTGATACATATAGGATCAGAATTAAAAGTTAATTTGAAACTTCATTTTCAAAAATTTACTCTGTCCCGAATACTTGTTTCCGAATAATTTCAGTGGAATTTAAAAGTTATGTTATCAATAGCCTACTGTTATGAATAATGAATTGGACTACTCAATAACATGATTGACTCACCCGATTGTTTCCTCAGTTATAACCTCCATTTCGATTGGTGCTCGTTAGAGAATAACGTAAATTACCAAATGATTGGATTTTGTTCTTCTATGAAGATGTTCATCTATGTATAATTATTATATTCAACACTCTCAAAAGCAATGATAGACCACTTTTTCTGAAAACATAACAAGTTTTCAATATTTTTGTGGTACTCAATTGAAGAAATTATTATCTTTTGGAATAAATAAGCAGTAACTTGTGATTTACTGGAGTAAATACGGTATTACAAGTCCTACAAGTCAATATGCTTGATTATGTTATTGAAAATCCACTAACACTTGATCAAATTATATATGTCCACTCTATTTAATTTCGTATCCAAGAGGATCGCACCGTATAATTAATTATTCACTGATATCACAGATGTTGATAAGTTATCTTGCTAGAATCGTTGGGTGATAGATGTGTTGAGAAAATATCTTCAAATTTTCCGGACAGAATAGTCGTAACAAAGTTGTAACACGGAAATTAATTGAACTATGAGTGATCACAGATGAATATAACTTTCTTCTTAGAAATTTTAACGTAGAAAAGGACGTGTAATGAAAACGGTTTGAGTTTAAAGTTATCGAAAATTATTCTAGTTCCTCATATGAGATCTACCGACTCGGGTCGAACATCTTCAACATTGATAAATTTAGGCAAAAGTTCGGATGAGAAAAACGGGCCAGCGATTCAGCTGAGGTCAGAGCTGATATCGAGAGTCAACGTAGCAGTAGCCACTGCCTCTTTGATTAGTTTCTTATCGATAAACGCGCGTAGTTACGTCGATCAAAAGTCCATGAGCCATCATCACGGTGGCAGACAAGATCGCGGACAAAAAATGATCATGTTTAAATGATTTCAAACATTCTCTATCCCTCTCTCTGTTTCTTTCTGGACATTTAATTACGAACAGATTCTCTCCGTTTATACATCTCCCTCTAATTTTCTCTCTCCAAATCATTCAACAAATGAACAATGAACGTGTTAAATTTACGTTCCATCAATAGTTCCTCTAAATTTACGCTTTCCTCACCAATGAAACTTAAATTAAACTATAGATTGATTATGTTGATTTCATATCAAAAAGTTTTTTTTCATAAATTCACGCTTTCCTAGCGAATGTAAACTTGAACAGAATCTTTTGAAAAGTTCATTCTCAATCTTCTCATTGATTTTTGTTCATATTCTTATCATTGGTCATTGATCTGTGTATTTGTACAAACACGGAACTGGAAAGTATGCCAAGTAGATATTAATTGATTTTCATTGCTATGTTTGTTGTAAGAGTATGAACCGCCATTGCTAATGTTTTTCATTGCTAAATGATGAGTATAATGGTCTGTTGGTTTCCCGTTGCTCAGTCGTATGTTAGTTTGATGGTTCATTCGTTTATATCTAGTTACTCTAATCATATGGACTGTCCATATCGTTACAGGATTGATGAGGGGAAAAAGTTATATTTAAGGCAAAAATTATTCGCACATTATTAATTCACTTTCAAGATATTTCTTCGTTGCTCAAGTAATAACGTAATCTTTTAGTTTTTGATTCTTGTTTTAAAGATTATCATTAATGAAAAATCAAATATTAAGGATGAATCTCAAATGTGAGATGCAAATTATAAATTGCTTATTATGTATTGGATTAGTATAATATGTTCTGTATCATGAAATGCTGCAGAAAATCAGGACAAACGTTTTCCGTACAGTTTTTTGAATAGTTTAGAACGCATATTTCTCATCATCACCTCTCCCATTATTCATGCTCGAGCCTTGAGCTCATGTTGGTATCACCCTTCAAAAAAGAAAAGAGTACCACGTATCAGGATAGGACAGTACATGGTTTAGAATAAAAAATGCAACTGGGGTCATTTCAATACGATGACCGTCAAGTCATTATTAGTGAGGAATGGAGAATATCATCGAAGGTTGAAAAAGAAGATCTGACTTGAGGGGGTTTTCGTCGACCCGTAGTGGATCCGCCTGCATTTTATTACCGGTAGCTTATAAAAATATGTCGGAAGGTAAATGTCGGTCGTATTTGCTTACAGCGAGACACAAATTGAGCAGAATGTTTTTATTTGGCATCGAATTCTGTGGGATCCTTAATGAATGGCTCGGGCATATGTTTAGCATTTGTACATGAAAAATGAATGCGGCGAATGAATAAATGAATAATCTAGTTGAGAATAGAATGGGTAGGGGTGAGGAGGGGGTTATAGCTTGGAGCGTTGTGGTTTTATCAGTTAGTGGTCCGGTCTAGGGTCAACATATAATCAGCCATATGTCCAAAAGAATTCATCAACTAATTAATATTTTATTTTATCAATTCGAGACCATCGAAGGAGGCTGAACCAGACCTACTACAGGTATGCAATTGAACAGATTGCTGAAATGAATGCTGAAACTCTTGAGGGGATAACGTGGCTTTCAACTTTCCAATAAATAATTAGCCCAAGGCTTCGTCACCATCTGAAACAACCTGCTGTTAGTGAGCGTGGCATCCCATCCCTCCTAATTACCAGTCAGTTCTTCTGGCTAATGGATAATTATCTGGTAAAGTCGATCATTCGAATTGAGATCACTCGCTACAAAATTAATGTCCAATATTCAGAAATAGTAGGTGTTTGATGTAATTCGAACTCGATTTATGGAGCGCCACTCAGTAATAATTGTAAAAATACAGTAATTATTGGGCGGTATTTTCATTGATATATTACTTCTGTA
This sequence comes from Laodelphax striatellus, assembly GCA_017141395.1. Lineage (NCBI taxonomy): Eukaryota > Metazoa > Arthropoda > Insecta > Hemiptera > Delphacidae > Laodelphax > Laodelphax striatellus. Next base: position 27,833,342 of record CM029544.1, read on the forward strand.
TCTATCTATCATAAAAATAATGTGCATGAGCTCAATCTATTCTAGTGAATTGAACCATGTAAAACTATGCCTTCATAATTGAATATGAAGAAATCTCTAATAGTTAATCAACACGTTTAATTGCAGGTGAGCGTTTGAGCCTCGATGAGCTTCTGAAAAACTATGAAGTAATTATCTTGAAGATTTTCAAGATTTTTGTGCAGATTTTTTGCACAAAATTACAGAATTTTGTGCAACTGGGTCTTTAGTAGTTTACTAAAAACTACTAAAAACTTTACATATTAGATTTTGTCTTGAATATCTGAAGATTTCTCCTGAGCAACTGAGACTATTATTTTAAGTAGCTTTTAAATAAACTACAAACCCCTTGACGGTATCATCAATAGATCTGGTTTCGCTCACATTAAAATTCATTTAAGATGAAAAACCAAGAATAGATTAAAATAAACAATTATAAATATTGTAAATATTGTAATAATTATAATTATTAAATATTGTAAATAAACAATAGCAATTAGAACAGAATAGCAATAAGCAATTGCCAGTTGCTAGTCTCCTACTCCTACTTCAAAATTTCTCAAGTTGATCGATTTTTTAAACAAGATCATATTTTCGCAGACGAACTTTTCCTGAGGAACCATTAGAGGGCATCAAATACTTTTTTCAATCCTTGTACCAAAACTTCCAACTAGTTTGTAAAAATTTTCCTCTTACGCCTGACTTTAGGATAGAGTTCATGAGAAGGGGTCATCCAATAGTGCTTTTATTATTGAAAGTTCATTAAGAACGAAGTCGGATAATACCGCATTAGGACGGATGGAAATGAAAGTTTGAAATTCAATTAGGATTTTTTTCACTTCAGAAACTCGTGCGGATAATCTAGAATACTGGGGCCGTATAGATGAGGTTTACTCACATTGCAAATTCATAATATTTGAAGCTCTTTTTTATTTTAGTGTGGAAGCTCCGCTCATATCAAAAATCTATGGATTTGGTCTCTGATTTAGTTCAATTGGAAAAAGGTAATATGTACAATTACGAGTATATCCCATTATGAAATATAAAATTGAATAATTGAATTTATTTTTTTTTTTAAACTCCAGATAAAGTACTTGATATATCAATGGAAATAACAATGTTTGGACGTGCATATTCAATGACGCCTGTGCTATAAAAAGTAATAAAAATATGAAAAATAATACAAGAATAGTTACCAAATAATAAAAGAATAGTATAAAACATAATTTCAAAACAATTCATTGTGTCAAGCATTCTGAATGCTTCCGCAACAACGAACATTGACACGAAAATAAATGGAGGAAATTTGATAAACTTGAAAACACAAAAAAATAAATAAAAAAATCTGGGCGGGATTCGAACACAGCACCCCCTGGTTACCGGTCACGTGACTCATTCACCAACTTTTCCACCATTTTGAACGTACAATACCTATAACCGCCAGGTATTACAAACATTCTTTTCTATTTAGTAACGAGCTGTTTCATTTTCGTTTAATTTGGAATTATTCCATGGTAATTGAATAACTGCAATAAACATTGATTCCTCAGATTCAATGAGGCGAAATTCCAACATAATTGATTCAATAACATACAAGGCTACAATTGTTCAAATCTCGATAGTTGAATGAGCTTGGTTCCAATAAAAATTGTATCCATTGATATAACATTAATTCAAATGAACATATATGTATAGTTAGTTAGCAATTACTAGAATTCCAATGATGGTGTTTCATATAATGTATAGGATAAAGCTCCATTGCAATCAAATTTGTATACAATAGAGTAATTTAGATCTTGATAGTATTACAGTGAGGATTAGTACAACATGAAACAAATTGCTGGTGTGCAAGTATTGTCAAACTGAAACAATATTTGCACGAAAAGTCATTACAAATCAGCAAGATCTCTCACTAAACACCTTCATGTTTATTCTACAAACAAAATGCCAGTTCAAAATCAATCATGAGCAAATAAACCTCTCGAATGGAAATTTTAATTTCGCATTTCCATTGAATAGAAGCCTCGAGTCTATCAGACATGTTTTGATTCAATCCGAGTGAAGATCCCGTTTGATTGGATGCTAAAACGTTTAGGAAAATCAAATAACCAACGCAATAAAGTCGATTATATCAATAAGAAGGGCTAACTATTTGAACTTTTGGACTGAAACCTGTTTTAATATCCGGCTGGAATGCAGACGACAGGAGATGAGAATGGAGTGATTGATTACTCTGGGTAGATTTTCTTTCCTATTCGTTAATTAATTTCGGTGATACACGGCATATTCCTTGTATTTAATTGTTGCAGAAAAGGGTGGTCAGAGTATTAACTGGTGCTCACAGATTAGCAAATGCTAAGCCTATATTCGCTAACTCAAAATAATGACTATAGTAAATTTATATAAATATACAGTTTTATTATACATAAAAAAATTATCAAAGTTTAAACTGAAACTTGACAGGCATTTTTATAACACAAGAAATTGCAACAGAATTGACATTCCCTGTCATCGACAGGTAAAATTTTTGTAATATCAACGGATTTCGAGTTATTCGAGAAACAAAATTTTAAATGGCCGCCATTTTGTTTTATGGATTTGAAAAATTGTCATAATTTTTTTGTAGCTTTGTCTAGTTGTCTTAAATGTTGGTGCAAAGTTTCAATTCTATATGTTCCACCATTATTAAGAAAAAATAATAAGTGAAAAAAACAAAATGGCAGCTGTGTGAGTAACTAAGGACTTATTTTTAAAGGACAATTTAAATATGATATTTAGATATGGGTTTTACCCAGGAACAATGCCCTAGAGTATTGGTAGGGAGTTCTGAAACACCATGTATATCTGTTCTTTATGCAATTTCATTATGCAGTTGACAAGAAGCACTGATAAGACTGTATGTTATATTGTTTTCACATTTTAAAGTCTCTTCTATTTTGAGAGTGATACTTTATTTTGACGGTATATCTGTTCTTATGTAATTTCATTATGACTGATAAGACTGTATGTTATATTGTTTTCACATTTTAAAGTCTCTTCTATTTTGAGAGTGATACTTTATTTTGACTCTAAAAGTGTATACATTGGATACATTAATGTACTGTTGTTTGACTGTCTTATATTACAATCATGTTTGAGAACTTTTACCTATGTAGATTTGACTTTGACTATGTTCTCTGAATTTGATGGCAATAAAATCATACTTTGAGTAGTTGTGAAGGTGATATTGTGGTAGTTATCCATAATAAATGAAAAGACAAGATGTTGTCAAACCACTGATTTATTAGAAAATCAAGATACCGGTTTCGGTTGTTACACCATTATCAATCTCTGGTAAACTGAAAATTTAACGTACAGAGCAGCAGTATTTATACTAATGGTAAAGCACCGCTATTGGTAGACGCTCTAGCCAATGACCGTGAACGGCTGCCATTGGCCTAGACAAGCTCCTCCCCGATTCAAACATTACAAAATGGCGATTTAAACAGAAAACACAATTGAAGAACAATAAATAGCTACAATAACCTAAGAAATAAATGAAACAGTATTACGGAAGAATAAGAAAAACAAAGGAATAAACAAATACCGTAATATCTGCCTAACAAATTATGATAAAATGAGATTTGTGGTGTTTATCATAATTCTCTCATTTTATCATAATTTGTTAGGCAGATATTACGGTATTTGTTTATTCCTTTGTTTTTCTTATTCTTCTGTAATACTGTTTCATTTATTTCTTAGGTTATTGTAGCTATTTATTGTTCTTCAATTGTGTTTTCTGTTTAAATCGCCATTTTGTAATGTTTGAATGAACATTATCGCCATTTTGTAATGTTTGAATCGGGGAGGAGCTTGTCTAGGCCAATGGCAGCCGTTCACGGTCATTGGCTAGAGCGTCTACCAATAGCGGTGCTTTACCATTAGTATAAATACTGCTGCTCTGTACGTTAAATTTTCAGTTTACCAGAGATTGATAATGGTGTAACAACCGAAACCGGTATCTCGATTTTCTAATAAATCAGTGGTTTGACAACATCTTGTCTTTTCATTTATAATAAAATCATATTCATTTATTCAGAATTTTATGAGTTTTGAGAAGCCGATGGATCAAAACATAGACGGATATCGATAAGAAACTGAATTAGAAAAAGAAGTTGGTAGACTTTTCCGTTTTCCGTTGAAATTCTATTCTCGATTAGAGTACTCTTATTCATTGAGCATTTCATCCCCCTTTCCATTTGGGATCACAATACAACGCATGATTCATATGTGATTGATAATGGTGTAACATGATTTAAGCCAGTATGGTGTGACGTAATGTGAGTATGTGATGTAATGATAATCACCTATGGTGATCATTTACCCTAGACCTCGAAGTGATCAGAAGACTAGCAGGAGGAGGAGCTTAAACTTGAGGAAAACTTGAACTTTTTAACTGAAGGAAGCGTTCAAGCATCAGAAATACTAATTGTCAATTGTCAAAATTACTCTGTGAATGAAGAATTCAAGTTCAAGCAACAAAAATCAGAATTATTGTCAAAATTGCGCTATGAATAACTTAAAAATATTTTTCTCACTGGAATGTTCTACACAGTGAACTGTAATAATTAACTTGAAGAGCGGAGAAAAATTAATGCAGTATTTCGAGGAACGAGAACCGATGTATGGCGAACAATCACGATTTCAAAGCCTCAGATCAATTTAATCAATGGGAATAGTCAGATGATAACAGCTATTACGGGTGTGTATGATAAAATGTTGATAATGCATTCAGAAAGTTCGAAAAAGTTCGAGGAGCTAACAATGACATTAAAAAATTAATGTGGTCACTCATCACTCAAGAAACAGAGGAAAATATGTAAAATGGTTGAAACACAGCCTCAAAAGATTGATAGAGGAAGAAGGCTTATACACAGTAAAGTATAATTGATGGAATGGAAGGTAGAAATAAGAAAATGACGGGAAAATAATAAGAAAGTAGCCAAGCAAAAATGATTAGTTATTGGATAACTAGCATTCTGATTTGAACGCTTTATGCCTGCTGCACTGATGCTAATGGCAAACTACTGAGCAATAATGGCAAACGGTTCTTTCATTTGCATAAAAACTGAAATTATTCGCCAACAAATCATAGTCTTCATCAGAGTGAAACTTGTATTTGATTAGCAATCGAAGAAATAGACCGTACAAAACACCATTATTTAATCGTATGTAACTACTATGCTTTTGCTGAGATTATAGAAGAAAATTATACATCACTGTCTAAGAACAGGTTGTGTACTTTCTGTCGGCATTAGTATCAAGTTAAAGTAGAAATGGCTAAAAAATTATGTATTTTATTGTCGATCTTGTTCTCTAATCTTGTCAGAATCTCTTAGGTTTATGATTGGCCAATCACACTGCTCACGTAAATTTTGTTAATCTCGTATTGGTCAATGGCTTTGAAGGTCTATTCCTCGATGGTCTTTTAACCAATCACAATCATTTTGCTCTCCAGTTCTGAGTTCTCCAGCCCCCGTAGTTCACTAGTGATTTTAAATAATGTTATTCAGAAGAGACCAGTAAAGAAAATGAATTTTCCAAATTCATCATATCACCTGGAGGTAAATTCTACATCTCTTATATCATTCTTTATCATTCATCACTACTATCATTCATTCATTCACTACATCTCTTTATCATTCCAGTGAAACTCTATTCGTTCACAAACCCTATTTGGCTTGCTTTCTCCACACATCCCATTTTGGTTACCTTGAATGCGATGCTTGAATAGAATAGAAGTTCATTTGCCCTGTTTATTGAGAATCTAATTCAGTCTCGAATCGGTCGATCTAATGAATTGTCTTGTATCGACGACCATTCAGAGTCTCCAGCGAAATAAATTTAGATATGATCTGCACATTAACTGCATTTCTCTGAAGCCTGGAGGCGAACTTTGAAATAAGGGTGCGTTACTCTCAACAATACGGTTACTCTGAAATAAGGTTACTCTCAACAATGGCTCGGAACCGCTCTTTCTTCTCAGAGAAACATTACTGTTTTTAGACCAGTTTGATTTCGATACTGACAATTTTCGTCCAACTATGGACCTCCGCGGATAGGATACGAGATTGCTCAGATCAAATATAGGATCTTGATTTTGTAAACAATTTCCAGTTACAGTAATTTGATTGTGATTGAGAGCAATGTAAGAGTACAATATTTTGATTGCAACAAGTTACAATGATCATGGTGCTTTGGGCTATGTTGATCTCCAATACAAGTACATGGTATTATTTCTTAATAGACTCTAAAAAGCAAAACCCGAAGGATCATTCTATGATAAGAAGATGATAGCTATTTAACAGTGTGAAAATAATATTCATATAGCTTATTTCTTATTTATCATATCTTTCTAAGCAGTCGCTTATCATACTTTTGTTATTGGGGAGAATAATCACAGATTTCACCAACTTGATGATTCACTTGATTATCATATAACTATGTAATCATAACTATAATTAATTTATATTTTTCATAATTGTCACTCAACTTCCACTAATTATTATTACTCAACTCACACACTTTGTCAAAATAGGCTACTTACTGATGACTCGTTGTCAGCGCACAAACTTCGTTTTGCTGGCAACGCCAATATTAATTATCTATCAAAATTACACTGCAATTGATACTGTATTTACTGTAAATTCATGAATCTGTCTTTTGTACTAATGTCTGTAAATTGTTTTTTATTTATTTATTTTTCAATTCCTAATAAATCTTTCTTTCTAAGATTACATTCTTAAATACACGTTGTAATCAATAATTCAAACTTTTTTTAATATTGTGTTATTGCACCAAGATATGAACTGAAAACATTGAGCTAACGTGTAAAACAGTTAGAAATACAAGCGTATAAGGTTATAACAAACAAGAACTAGAGAAAGGTGAGGAAAAAGGTAAACAGCCGATGTATTATTTGAGGGAAAAGCTTGACGCTACATGACTGGGGTGTGTTGTGAAGAGACCGAGGGTTTTCCACCCCTTTTTCATTGAGCAGAGTGTATTAAGCCCGGTTGACACTGAACAGCTCAGCTTTGCCCATGCTTGCTATTGCTATCGTTTCATCGTCGAAGTTTACACAGGCTCGGTAGAATCCGACTGATTTTATCAACAAGAGTGAACTGTGATTTAACGATCACTAAAAAATGAACATTTGTAATGAAATTTGTAGTTTTCCTATTTTTATCAAATCATGTATCCAGAGAACTGTTCCAATTGAAAAATTATTTAATGAGAATTTAGAGGTATTTTGCACTACAACTTCGCATTTGTTTGTTGAGATTTCATTACATAACTAGAACTTATAGAACATAAGAGTATATCTTACTGGAAATTCACTAAAATGTCAGCTGTCATGTTTTCGTGACAATCATCTTGATAAACATAAACTAGTTCATTCAAGCCAGTTGAATCATCACAAAACAAATGAGGGGTTGTAGTGTTGTAGCAAAAGACCCAAATTTGGAAGTCCATTAATACAGGAAGAAGGCGTACAACACTAGACATCACAGCGTAATATGCGATGAAGTTACAAGTCTATTATGTGATCAAATATTTCATTTATTACAAGACTTATAAAATTCATGCAACAGGCTTCAGATTATGTTGCATATATTTTTAAAACCCCAGATTTGTTGGAATTCTCTTAAAAGTTGGATTGTTTAGGAAAAGGTTCAATAATGATGAAAAAGTACTCTGCATCGTAATATTTCATTGTATAGTACTGTTTTTAATTCAATTCTTGTTCCTTATGATGTTTGTTCGTTTGTTTTTCTTTCATTCTCCTCATCTTTTTCGTGTTCTTTATCAAGATCATTTACTTGATCTCCATACCGGGCTAGCAAACTCTTCAAATTAATAATAAATCAGAAACAATTCGATTCCACGAAAAAACTGTTCAATAACGTTTCTTATGAGTAATCAAGGATTAAAATCTAAATTTTTCCAACAGGTTCCAAGTTAATGGGAACTTCATTGATTGAAGCTATCAGAATACAGACATTTCTATTAAAATAGGAACAGCCTTTGTCAATGAATAATATTAGACGGTTTTGATAGGAAATTAAACTTCGGTTTATTGAACTTTGCTTAGATTTGATTGGTCGAATCATGACATTTCCACTTTTGATTAATTGATGATGGTGGTTAGATCAAGAGACAAACCAATTTCAATATTTTTTTGAGACAAAACCAACTGTGGAGCTGGAAAACAGTTGGTTTTTTAATCGGAATGATTCCGCGTAGGACTGAATGGATATCGAAGATGAAATTTAATAGTGAGAGGAATCCATGAGTTTGGCGTTGAGGCACGGTGAGAAGTGAGAAATCAATAAGGAAAATAACCGACCTAGCCCAATATCGCAACACGTGCGCTGATTCTGAGCGTTAAGTCAAATCCCTCCCAACAAATATCCGTTTTTTCTTCACTGCGTATTGGGTTTGATTCCAGATCATGACTTCCATAACCGACGAGATCACTTCTCGGAAGATTGTCATTCAAAAATCTGTCGCAGATTTGCGGTGAGTGTTCTCTCATTCAGTTTCAATCACAGAATGGGATAGAATTCATAACATTCCTCTATGAGTGGGATGAATATCCATGGAATGGATCTGTTTCGTTTCAAATATCATGCGAGTGTATGAGTGTGTGTTGGAACAAGGTTTATCACGGGTGGTGGTTGAAAAACAAGAAGTGCTGGGTTCATCCCTTGGTCAGTCAGGTATGGTATTAACCATACACTGTTAGCGTTAAACGCTACATTATCTCAGTGATCATCCTGATGAATTTAAGGATTCATTTAGAATGTCAAAGCCAGTTTCATGTGTCTTGGCAGCTTATGCCACACTAGTTTTGAATACAATGTCTCCCATACTTCATCTCTCAAAAACAACACAGAACGACAGACCTATTTTGAAATGAGCACTACAAAACCACAAGCTCGACTAAAATGTAGATGAAAGACTGTGAAACGTGGATCCGAGTTCCAATGAAACTCAGAAATTGTATTTCATTGAAACTTAGTTCTCCTTCTATCGTCTCTCGACCATAGGCGTCATTCGGGGGTGGCAGTTGCCACCCCAGAATTCCCAAACCAATTTTTTCGCTACCCCAAAAATCGTATTATCAGTAGTAATTAAGCAGTAATAATTTCAGTTATTTGCAAACAAGTGAAAAATTACAGTTTAAAGTGACTATTGGAAACCATTTTAAACAAGAATAATAACATCACCCAGTAACTGCTGCAACCTACCGGCGGAATTTAGAATTGGATACGCTTTCAACTATCGACCAATTAGAAGAGAGAGTAGGCGGAGCAAAGAGGCGTGTCTATTGGAAACCATTTTGAACAATAATAATAACATCACCCAGTAACAACAGCCACCTACCGGCGGAATTTAGAATCAGATACGCTTTGAACCGTCGACCAATCAAAAATGAATATTCATACCTCTCACTCAACATCACTGAAAACTTTCAAACCGGTAATCAACAAAATTCAATACACTATTTGATGGGTATTTTAGATTTCCTCTATTTATAGCTGAAAAATTAACATGAAAAAGGATTTGTTTTAAGAACGTAGTTGTTGTCAAAATATAAGAAAATTAATTCATTCTTCACATTCTACACCCTTTAGCAGTTTATGACTTATATAGCCTATATAAGTCAGACTACTGTTTATGAACATTCAAATTCAAAATTTGAAATTCACATCCCTGGCAGACCTTACCACCCCAGTTTAGAAGCTGAAATGACGCTCATGCTCTCGACAATATTCTAGTTGAGCTTGGGGTTCTATAGAGCAAGTTTTTAAACAGTTTTATTTTGTTTATGAAAAATATGGCTGACATTGTACTGCTAACGACATGTACTAACGACATGCTACTGCTATGATATTGTACATATAACTAGTGTAACGTAGGCAGTCTAAAAACATTTGTTATTAGTGGACGAACTAATTCCAATAGGCGATCAAAAAGTGGTTTCAACATTCTAAAGAAATCCTCAAATTAGTATAGTGTACTACAAAAATGTATGTTATGACGAAGGTAATGCTTCTGAAAATCTCAGAAGCGGTTACAATAAAATGTATTTTTTCTTTTCTTGTGTGGATAGTGTTGACTGACCTTGGAATGTGTCCGATGTGCGGGGGACGCCCCCCTGCCCCACTGCCGCGCCGGGCTGCCGCCGTGCCGTGCTCCACAAATCTGCCCCACACACAGTTCACGCCACCGGCTAGAAAACACAAGGTACTCTAATTAATTTTTGCTTTAATTCAACACCCAATGTTCAAAATCAATAGGCTTCTTACTTTATCTATGAAGATATTACATTCCAAATTTTGAAAGTGTACGATCTTCCGTTCAATAGATATCGTACCTAAGAACAGACATGCAGACGGACGGATACGAGTACGATTGCCCTATCGGGTCCTTAAAATAATACATTAGTAATAATTACTCACTTTTAGACGAATTGCTGGTTAATAATTAGTTGGAAGCTACCAATGCCACCGGCTAGAAAACACAAGGTTCCTATATATTAACATAGTTTTTTTAAGTTTCCGAAAGTAAGAGAACAGTACATTAGTAATTAATCTTCTATTTCACTTTTCCATGACGAACTGCGAGTTAAGAATCCAATTTTTAACATGTCATCTCACAACCAATGTTAACGCCTTCTCAAGGTGTCACAGATTACTGTACATGAAAGACATCCTTAATAGTAACTTTCATTGGAAGGTTCATCAATTAAGATACTAATATACCAAGTTATCTTAAGTTGGAAGAGATTACAAAGATACAGTACTTTCCTGCTAAGAAAACATGCGGGATAGACCTTGCGAGTTTGCATAGCAATTGTAAATCAACTGAAATAATAGGATAGACCGATAGAGTAACAAAAGTCAACTCCAAACCAATTTTTCAGACTCGACTGACATAGTTCAACACAATGAGTGTCGCAATAACTCATTCTTTTTGAGCAGAGCAACGTAAATTCACTTCTGATCTTACTTCACAATCTTTACTTGATAACTTTGGAACACCTCTACAAAGGCTGTCAAAATTGAAATTTACTACATCAAACAGTTGAACTTATAGAGATCTCATAGCATGACCTATAGAATACGCACAATAATTTCTCCTTATTTTCTCATCTTATCTTATTTTCTTGTATTAATTTATTCTTATCTATTTCATCCTCAATTGTAAGTATCAAGTCCTGAAGAATGATATGATAATGGATGTTCCTTATACAGTATAATTATGTTTCTTATTTCATAAATTTTGGTAATGTGATACTCTACAATAATGTTCTCATACATTTTTTGATAAATTCGCAGTGTAGCGCTATGAAACTATGTAAAGCTATGAAGATTATATGCCAACCAACTGCTGTAGAAAATGAAAAAATTGAAATCTCAGTAAAAAATAATTGTATGATCTCTTGATCTGTGCAGTTACAAGTTCTCTGTTGCTGTGACAACCTAAATGGCACATTTTCCGTGTGGTAGGCAACCTTTGGAGTAAAAAGGACCAGTTTCAAGTATATCAATGGAATCGCGGGCCTCACAATAAAATTCATGTTATGATATGTTTCTGAAGGGACGGAACCTGAGATCCAAAGATCCTCACACGTCAACCGAAGCTTATAGTGTGTCCCTAGTACGTTAGTTGGGCAAACCAATACCAGTACCCTTTACAAGATCCAGGAGTTTTTTCCCTATGCTAACGCCTGGCCCCTATGCCCATTCATCACCTGGTTGCTTGCAGCCAAACAGAGCCCTTCTCCTTGCCTAGAGTCTCTCGCAATCCAGTATGATGTGCTTGACAGTCTCTTCAGACTGATTGCAAAGCCTACACATCTGACTTTCATTTCCAAGTCCAATTGTGTGTAGATGTTTCCTGGAGTGGCCATGTCCAGTTATCAGAGATAAAATTCATAGTATACAGAGTATATACTCTCAGGATACTTCTACGCGTTGTACTCACCAAAATAAAGGAAAAATTGCATACTAATGTTTTCAAAAGTGTTTTGACACTAAGATAAAGGGCAGAAAATAGCAGAATTCTTACAAATTTGATAATTATGAAAATGGTTCATTTGCATATGAAATTTTCTAAGAAATAACCTAGAGAATCCAAATAGTTTAGAGTATCCAAAAAGACTAAAATATCCAAAAAGCCAGAAGTATCCAAAAATCCTCAAGTATCCAAATGACCTAGATTATCGATATTAGATTATTTCAAACGCTATATAGACAATAAAATGAGCTAAAAATATGATAATTATTTAGCAATCAACTTGAAGGTCTAGGTGCTCTCATGTTTGATGCTTGACCTTTCTGATGTAAACGTAGCCTGATATGTGGCGGCATTTCCCGAGGGTTTTTCGGGTCAACGCGACTGCTTCAACTTGTGTAGTAAACAGCTGATTTGAATAACAAATCGAACCGAATATGCTAAAAGAGTTTCAGCTGGAAATTATCGTCGTATTACGGATACCGTTATGTATCTATGTCTTCTAAAGAACAAAAAGATTCAAAATCGAAAATCATACTAAAGTATAGTTTTAGTTTCCTTCATTGTTGCTGTTTTTTCTGAGGGTGATGTCCACATGAGCACTAGGCTTGTGAGTGGGTAATGATAGGGGTGATAATGAGAGACATTTTTTCAGTAACAATGACAGTATTACTCCCCTACAGTATGGCATGTAGTCATCTAAAGAGAAAAAGTCATCAAAATCATCAAGTCAAAAATTTCCAAACAAGAATAGGCAGAGTAACATTATTGAGTTATCATGCTCATGCAATCTTACACAATCATGCTTTGTGGGCCCAGGCCTGCCGATAGCTTAACTTACTACCATAATCAAAATTAGCATTATTTCCATTATGACTAATAAGATCCAATCATTATTTCTCAGCAACTTAAAAAACAGTCAATGTTTTATGATTATAAGAACAGAACCATTTCAACATTCATTCACTTACCTGAGTAATGATTCAATAGAAAGGAAGTTAAATAAGGAAAACCAATTGTGAAACATTGATCAAAATTATCAACTACTGTAATAACAAATAACCTAATACTATAGACAAAGAATAGGAGTAGATGACTCATCAGGAAGGGACGGCTGTTTACGTTTTTACTGCACGGCGAAAATAGTTCGTGTCAGGCGAGTTTAGAGGTCTCGTCGATCGCCCTTTTGATTTGGTTTTTAGTCGTTCACCGTTTAAAACACGGTGATGAATCGTCTACTCCTCCTATTCTGTGTCTATGCTAATACCTACCTGCCTGAATACTTCAACTTAAAACCTAATACCAACCTAATACTTAATAACTAATACCATATTCGCAGTATGTACTACTGAGCTGGTAGTCTTTTCCTTCTTTAAATTTGTATCTGATTAGAAGTTAGTGATGGCCTCCAACTCTTAAACAAAAAAAAATTAATAACAAACCAACTTGAACTACTTGCTATTATTCGATAATGGAATAATACACTACCATTTCAATTCGATATTACAGTACATGAAAAACAACTGGTGTACACTTCAATTGCATGACAACTTCAATTTAACTGGTACATCTAAAATTTACAATTCGTTCTTACGAATCCAACCTGGTGATGATAAAATCTGATCGTCTTTTCTGGTTGTTGTTTTTTTAGGATACCATCATGAACAAAATTGGTGCTATACAATGGTTGTTTTTGTTTATTTTGTTCGTTGAACATGAACAATCAATCCCCTCCAGTATTATGTTGACGTCTCAAGCAATCGAATTGCGTGAGCTGCAGGATTGACTCGAAGTAGGCACTTTACGCTCAGGAAGCAAACAGTTAGATTGCTTCAAGACTTCAAGACAAACTGACAAGCAATTAACTCTGTTGGTATAGTGTGTGGCCGAAACTTTCACATTGTGCCTAGAACTGAGCCCATACTTGTTGGCTGATTAATCGATTGATTGATAGATAATTAATTCACTTCTGTCGAAAATACAATGTTTTAATATTCCTGGCGCGTTCAAGATTATGAGCCCTCTCTTCAGGAATGTATAATTATTATTATTAGCGTGGTTTTTTATGGAGCCTAGTGGACTGGAGGACTGGATTTTCCTATCTACAGCCTACTATCGCTGTTCCAGTCATGGGTTCGATTCCCGTGTTATCGTTTGGCATTTTTCCGTATCATCCTTCACTTCATTACCACGTATCTCACCTAATCACGATTTTCCATTCTCTTTTTTTGCTAGGGATGATGCCCACATTAGCTCTAAGCTTGTGCGTGGGTAATGGGAAGGATGATGATAATGAGAAATGAATGGACCTACAGCTTTAGGTGGGTTCCGAACCACCGGAAAGCGATTTTGAAGTTCATAAATTTTTGTATTTAGAGGAGCCGGTCACCGTTACAACAGGAGTGGTAGGCGCTGTCTCTTATCTAATCTCACCTATTAGACTCACCTCTGCCACTGCGACACCGCTTTTGTATGGCATTTTAATCTATCATTTACCACCTCATTATTCACACATACACATACAGTGAGATGAAATATCATCCAAAAACGGGATTACGGGAATGGGTCAAAAGACAGAAAATCCAAGAGACAGACAGACGTCATGTTTGGTGAATGGTTAGCTATCAAGAGCGGCGAGAACCGGTGAGGAGACAGTGACGTCACCACTTTGCTGTCTGGCTCTTGGATTTTCTGTCTTTTGGTATACACCCCCAAAAACTATGAATATCTATTTCAATAAAAGTAGAATAACCTTTCTTCTAAAGTATTTGATTGTGAGACATCAGATAGAACTCAAGTTGGCTTCTTTTATTTATTTATTTATTTATTTATTTATGTATTTATTTGTATGTTAGTTTATTGTTACATGTCATAATTGGAAGCAACAAATAATGTTCATCTATCCATGTTTGTGAAAGAAATCTGATTGTATACTTCGATCAAATCTGATTATAACTCATTGGATTAAATTAAAGTTATCTACTTCCAGGAGGTATATAGCACACTTGTTATAGGCTACAATTATGCTATCAATTCGCATCACAACTTTCCCAATTATCATCTAGTGGCTTCCCGCATTTAAAACGTAGCGAATAGTCAACATCCTTCCCGCTTCAAAGGAATAGGAAGCCGAGATTGCCTGTGTGCTTCATGAAAGTGGGACAAATCAAAGTTAGATAGCAAAGTTGGAGCGAGTCTAGTCCCTGACAAGATTGAAATGTGGAGGCACACAAAACTTCTCTGCAAAATATTATAGGCTCTGATCTAAACTGCGATGCATGCTAGAGTCTATTTATGCAGAAAGGGTAGGCTCCTACATTATTATTCCATTTCACTTGAGTTTCATAGTTTCACCGTGCTCTGTACTTGATTGGACCAAGTTTAATATAACTTCTTCTTGTTACGTTTGTGTGCACTGAAAAGTAGAAATTAATGTTAGAATGTTTTCTAGATCTGGATAATGATAAAAAATAGTTATGAAAACCTTTCAACATTATAAGGTTGTACAACTGCAAAGAAGAAGGAAAAATGAAGAATAGTTCACTTCACATTAAGTGATAGAATGTTGACACAGTAAACAACTTCATAACCTATCAAATTACCTATCTTTACCTCGCAGTTCAGAAAAGATTATCGATTGATAAACATCATGTCAAGAAATCAAGTTGCTCAGAACAGACTGCTATCAATAATAACTAACATACTCGATTGTCGATGGTAAAAATCATACTTGATTGATTGTATTATTTCTCATTAGAAATATTGGTTCGAATTTGCAATTCATTCATAAGTTACAATACTTTGGACAACTCACTCCAATTGGAAGTGACACTGTCAATATCGTCAAAATATTTGAAATAACTTCCAATGTACTACAGTATATGTGGAAAAAGAAGAAACAATGGAACATTCATGTTACCGTGCCGGATCCCTTGACAGTTCTTTGAGAATTTCAAATCGCCCAACAACTTTCTATAACAATTCATTATCTGTATGTCGCAACCGGAATGAAATTCCAACGTTGAGTTCAATAGATTTATTTTTCTGTTTTGAAAATGTTTCTTCTGATGGTGCAGTTCTCGCTTAGAGGTGTCAAGTTTGCCGAACTATTTCAATCATTTGTTTGTAGGCGTGCTTACAAAATATTGAAGAGCTTGAATGAAAAATCAAGTAGGCTACTATGTAAAAAGTTATTATATTTAGTAGTATTCAAAGTTAGTAGTATATTTCACACTGTAATGCCTGCTGTTGTCATCTTTAGACGTTTTCTTACAGTCTTGATACTGAATGCTGTAATCAGGCTTTCCACCCACATTCCTTACGTCTTTCATTCTATTTATAGTCTAAAAATATGCTTCCAGTTGTTATCGATTTCAAAAACAATATATTCAATTTTCGATTGGGAATAACTATATAGGCTACTAATTTTCTCAATTCAAACTGATGTACTATTCATAATAGAACTCACTATCTACCATTGTATATTATGCGAAGTTGTAGCTTGTATCGTAAACGTATTTAGAGAGTACTAGAACCAGTACAAATCCGTATGTTATTTATTTTGAATTTAGAAGGATCAGTATGAAAGTCCGAAGAAAGCGAGTTGGAATCTGAATTTCAGAAATTTGAAACTCAATTCGAAATTCCTAGATTTGGGGAACATTTGGTAATACTTATATTGAGTGATGGAAGAACATCCTTATACTTTCATTTCGAGCTCAAAATGTATACTAAGAGTGTTTATAACTCGATTATTCGTCACAGTACAAAATAAAGGATATTGAGATTATTATCTATCTCTATAATATATTTAATACTGATAATAAATCTTCATCCTGATCCTGTAAACTTTAAGAGACTTCTATGACAATGCTTAAATGAAATGTGATATTTTCACATGTACAGCACAGAATAGGAATGGATATAATTTCTATAGTTGATAATCTGTAGTTTCTCTATGTGTACTGTAAAAAAGAAATTGAATTCATGAAAGAAATATCATACACGATCAGATGGCTTTCTCATGGTGAGCGCTTGAAAATTTACATGTGCTGATAAATATTGTAATATATCGGCGTTTTGGTTTACATGAACGGTATCGATATATCAAGTTCGAGTTCATGGTTATTGTGAATCTACCCTATGCTTCGACAGAGTCGTGAAACTACCGTTTATTTTACCGAAATCTCCAGCATTTTATGAATGGTTATTGGATAACTCGCTCAGGTCCTACGTCACTCGAAGGGAGAGTGTGTCATGTGAGATAGGACGTTGAATTTGACTTGCACGCATAGTTGATCAAGCGTGAGGCGTAGGATGGGAGAGAGCGATGCCAGTGAGAATGAGAGACAGAACTCGGAAAGTTGAATGAAACAATCAAATTGAAGCTTACCAATTCAGAATCGATTTATCGTGTACGAAGACAAACTGGAAAGGTTATTTCATGGACTGTGAGGTTTATAAATAACCGCTTTATTGGTTTGTCTTTCAGTTTATTCGGTTATTGGTTTAGACTTCGTGATATGCATGCATGCATGCTACGTAGCTGTATGCTAGCAAAACTTTTCATCTTCAAACAGAACGATATATGGCAATTTATACTGATATTGAGTCAATACCGCCGAATCATGATTTTATTAACTCTTCATGTCTTATAAATTATATAATCTTTAGTGTCATGCAATATGTAATATTTTTTTATAATCAATATAATATTATAAATTCTTTGAATATTCCACTTTTGGGAATCACGATTCCCCTGTTTCGGATTCCACGTAAAGCCGTTAGTTCTGGCTACCTAAAATGCAGTTTTTTATTCATCTCCTATCGATCCCCCTTCTTATTACCCACATACAAGCCTATGGCTCATGTTGGCTTCACCCTCAGATGCGACAGGAATAGAGTATTATTTATACTTGGCATTTGGAAGTACCTACTCTAGTGTTTTGGAAGTATACTTTGTTATGGAGTTGCTCTTTAGGGTTTTAGTGGGAAGGATATTAGTGGTTAGAAGTATCCTAGTAGAAGAAACAGAATTTTCAGTCCAGTATGCAAATCTAGAAAAATCCTGCAGACAATGCTCTGCGTGTGTGAATTCTCCATATTATAGTGAATAAATTAAAATGAAAATGCAGATATATCTATAGGATATTCGTCTATGTATGTTCGTATATCTATTATGTCTATTTCTATTATATGTGATAGAATAAAGATAAGTAATTGAAGAGAATAAACGGAGACGTACTACATGAGTAAATGCGAGTCTATGATAAAGCACATAAAATGTTCAATATGGAAAAACAAGTAGGTCAAAAAGCAGGATAGATTCAGTTGGAAAGAGATGGAGAGATAGCTGTTTTAAGAGATGTCGAGACGTGGTGACAAAACTTCTATACTATACTATACAATACTAAATGTACTATACAATTCTAAACATGGAGAGAAGTAAGTGGAGATGGGTGTATGCGATTTGGCAAATACAGTACCGCACAGACACCAATTAATGTAAGAACTTTCACATAACATGTGATGGGATTAAATAGACAGGATAAGTGCTACAACGTAGAACCTCTTTCTCATCATCTTTCCTTTCTCCTTCCCCTTTACTTTTTATTCCTTTCCTTGTTCTTCCTTCTTCTATTTATTCTAGTTCTTCCTCATCGTACTCACTCTCTACTAGCCTAAAATAAATTTATAAAATACCTTATTGAAACTCTCTCTCCTACTATACCAGCCATAAAGATAAGTTTTTTTCTGTAATTGGATAAGTTCAAGAGCTACTGACTAGATTTATTATTTTGTGAGAAATAAAGCATCAGAAGTTTCAACACCAACAAAAAACCCAATTCACTCATCTATTGAATAAGACAAAAATATCTTATACCAGCAGTTTTAAGAGAATATTATTAGTGGAAAAGGAGTTTTTAAAATTCCAGTGAGAAAATTTCCAAAAAAGGTAATTTAGAAAACAGTAGTCTTTGATATTTGAGCCTAATTTTTGAAGAAAATTAGGAGTGGGCCCAGATACCAAAAACCCCCAAACGAGTGTTTTTTGCCCCCCAATTTAAGAACGGCCATGTGCTTACGACTTACGTGAAAGACAAGACAGATAAAATATTATGAAACAGAACCCAGTTCCCCGTATTGGAATTGGAGGGGATTCCCCTGTGTTACATGACTTATAAATTCTACGAAATAGGCCTCTGACCAGAGCCAGGCATTGTCATACAATATACAATTGAAATTATTAAATATCACATTAAAATTCAAAACAGCTTTTGTAGTGTTCTTAGATTGTAGTTATTGCAAATTATTTTATATTGCGTGAAATTCATGCGATATACATTATTCATGGGTGAATAAATTTGTTTATTAATCCCTAAATTTGTTCTAATAGTACAATCACAAGTTATATTATATCACATACTAGTTATATCTAGGTATATTAGGTATTTAATTTGTCTATTGTCTTGTCTGTGAGTGTATACTATATAACTTACTTATGCAATATGCGTGGTAATACGCCATATTCATTCTTTGTGGATAAATAAATTAGGCCTATTCGTTGCAGTTCAAAGTTGCATTCTTTTCTAGATCATAGTTTGGTAGATCGTAGATGTTGTTGGTTCAAAGGCAATGCTAGCTTTGAGAAGCAGGTGAAACTGAAACAGTGGCGTGGGAGTGAAAGGTTATCAACTCAGCCGGTACGAATGTCTCATGATTAACTGCTGATTGCGTGCAAGCCAGTGTCAATGTCATCGAATTGATGATGGTGATGATGATGATGATGACACAGTTCCGTACATCACCGAAGGTCACTGATCTTTGCCGATGTTTACGTGGGTTTGACTTGCACACACAACAGGTTTCTGATGCAGAAAGAGTTGTGTAAAATTCACAAACTTTTCCTTTTCTCACTAACTCTCTCTCTCGCTCTCCATCATTCTCTCTCACTCACTCTATCTCTCTCTTACTCACTCTCCCTCATCGTCATTCCCTCCTACCACTACTAACCTACTTCTTATTTGGGAATTCGATCTTCTTCTTGTTACTACTTCGTTTAGGAAGCCCACTATCACTCCTAAAATTTTGTCTTCTTTTTTGCTACTGCTATACTTCCTCGATTACATCCTTTTCTTTTTCATCACTTCGCCTATCTGAACACTACTTTTGATAGCCTACTATGTACTATCACTTCCAAAACTTTGCTTTTGTGTTCTTGTACCCCTCACGTTTCTGGCCAACTTCTCTCTCTTGTCTAACGCACTCCTTTCATAAATTCCCTTCTAATACTTTTTATAAGAGAAAAAGTTTTTGATTGATGAATTTCCTGAATTTCCCCATTAGTATGTTGATTGTTTATGATTTTTCCGCATTCTCTCTCATGATATTATTCTTTTTCTCGATTTAATTTTTCTGCAAATTCTTCCCATGTAAATAAACTGTATTGTTTTATAATATTGTATAATAATTAGTAATGTATAATATTTTTTTCAAATTACATCTGCTGGAAAACCCACGGGTTTAGCATAAGCAGGACCCTATTAAAGTGTCAATAGAATTGAAAATTGAATTGATTCTTCTCAGATGTTTTTCCCTCCACTGCTCCACAGTGTGTCCTGAGTGATCGCTTTTGTGTTTTACAATAGTTTTAGACAAAGTACAAAACAGTCAAATATGAAATCAAATCAAATACTTTACTGTTGGAAAACTAAAAAAAAATGTTATAACAAAGTCCAAGTCCCATGTACATCGTCTATAAAACTAAAGATTTAAAAAAAATAGACCACATAAACTACAAAACTGTAGAATTGTTTGTGAAAAACTTCAATCAAATACTGTATATATATTCTCTGATGAGTAAAATCTGCAAATGTATACTTAATAATAAGTTATGTCCATGTCTCGCACATGTCTAGAAAAACATTAAACAGTCTATCAGACGAACTCTTGTTTGTCAGTTCTCTAGAGAATTTTCATACTGACAGTTCACATTATAATTTTCATAGTCATAATAACCTATAATAATTATCTCTCTTTCGTGGATAAATTCTTTTAATGTGTCAAACATGTCAATATAATATTATGATGGAAATGTAAATGTACCCATTCTTGTACATAGTTCCCTACATGGTGTGAAAGGCGATTTATTGCATGTTATTCGGTATGAGTTTTTTGTCATTTCACATTTATTTGAATGAGAGAATCATTTCACACCAAAGAGCAAAGAGGAATCTGTATATTATTTGTATGTTTGGAATATGTATGTTTGAAGTGAGTGCAGCGCAGTTTCAGCTAGAGATAGAACTGATTAAAAGCTTTCTCTGCTCTGAATTAGGGTACCTATGTCAAAGTGGACAAATAATTGTGGCTGGAATGTGTGAAAAAGGGACAAACATGTTGACAGATGACAGCTAATGCACCACAGTCGACAAAGACTTATGAAGTTTACAATAGGCCTACTGAACATGTAATGAAGCCAGTCCAATAGGTACAATCTAACGTTTTCTTCTATTACAAACGTATAACTAGACGAACCAAATGCAATTCTAGGCTCGAAATCGAACACAAACATCGAGGTATTTTCGGCTTAATTGCATCGGTTATTCAGTCAAAGTATCATCATCATAGTTTGCGCTTCTGAGAGGGTTGGGGGAGGGAAGGGAGAGGGAGAGATATAGAGTTTCTGCCAAACAATAGAGCTGATCGCAATCAGCCGAAAATTGCGCTCGAATTTTATCGAAAACGTATTTAACTACTGACTAGTCTGCTATTACTATTGTCTGTCCTAGTAAATGTCAATTTGCTCGGTTTAATTCGCCCAGCTCTGTCAACAAAGCATTTTGCTAAGTTGCTAAGTCATTTCAAATCCAGCCTAAACTACTGTTTGCCATTTGCACGCAGACTCCAATTTGACAGTGACTACTTCAATACACTGTATTGCAGACTAACATTACAAAGATCTCCATTGAAAAATCAGCTAGCACGGTTTACGCTCGTTGGTGCGTTTGACGGTATGACAAATACCCTCGCTCCAGGGCTGAATAATAGGAAAACGAGAAATAATTGGAAACGAAATAATAGGAACCCGAGTCTGATTTCTCGAATGTCATCGGCATGTTGCATTTTGCATACTAACATTACAAAGATCTTCCCTGAAAAATTGAATGGTGATATTACCATTAAGGTACTGAATTTGACAAATAATATCCCATCTATAATGTGATATCAGAGAAACCCGACTCTCTTTATTAAGGGAGAATAATGGAAATCTGTGGCTGATTTACTGCCACGTGTGATGTGAGCTCCCTAACATTCTTTAATGTGGAAATATTTATTGATATTGCTAGAGCTAAAGCAATATAATCGATACTGCATATTAACTGTATGTCTATAATAATAATAATATTATTATTATAACGGCAAAATTTTCGACTTTAATTGGATAATGTGCGTAAGAGGCTGAAATGTACCTGCAGGTGGTGGAAATGATGGAGATCGAATATACCTGAGCTCCCAGAATGCTAAAACATTCTTTGTCAATTTGATTCTTAGAATTTGCAGCAATGGATGTGATATGCCACAAAAACATAAGAATAATATTGAAAAATAATAAGAGGTTTTAACAATAAAATAAATTTTTCTCTCATTCTCAATGTAATCGGCTACTAGAATCACCCATAAAGACCGATCTACTTCCATTCATTTTATTGTTATCAATAGTAACCTCTCTCTCTAAATATCTAAAACAACTAGCAGAACAACCAGTTACTCTTTTGGTAACTGGTAACATTTCATTGTGATCAGTACAGTTATAATAGAAATTGGAGCTTCAGAAGTTGAATAAACTACCCTGTACGGGCTTAATGTACTAACTATAGTTTTAGTGCATGCCTGTGATACAGCTTAATGTACCTGTCTCTTTGTGGCTTATTTGAGGATTTATTCAGAATGGGAAAAAAGCGGTAGTTAGAATTAGTACCCAATTGGAAGTCGCAGGCACAACTGACGTTCATTCATATCACAACAATAGCTTCCATCCAATATGATAGAACTTTTCATATTTCCCGGCATCATTTTTGAATGCGGTTTTTGCAGTCATCGAAAACAATTGGACCATTCACCCATGATTGGAAAAATGAACAAAATAATACTTGTGGGAAGCATTGAACCAAAAGCGCCCTCTGATGATAAAAACTGAGTACAGTATTGTAATTTTATGGTCGCCCAATGTGGTCCGGTCCATCATATTTCAGTGAGCGAAAATACGCGCTCACATTAAAAAAATCGACCGTAAATTTCTCCACATAATTCGAACAATGCGGTCTTTAATCGGCTTAAATTTTCATTCACGGATATTCTGTTCTCATGTTGTATGGTCTTAAGCTCTAAATTCAAATCCCCAGAAATAAATTGAATACTGTTTCTGTTTCTGCGTAGCTGCTTCTTTGCCAACTGAGCAATCCACGATGGAATTAAAACAGATTAGTTTTGATATTGATAAATTTTGCTACGCTCAGAAAGTTTACAAGAAAATGTTATTACAGATATTGTCTTTCCAATAATAATTAATTGCTTCAAACATTCAATTCAATACATATCTATTACAACGCATATGTACATTTATATAATCCTATATATTAAGTAACGCTTTTAAATACATACTGCAAGCAATGTTATAACATATTTCTTGCTCAATGATGATTTATAAACTGAATATTAAGCCAAGATATTTTTGAACTTTTACTTTTTGAATAGAAAATTTCATGACAAGAAACATTGTTGAATTAAAATAGTTTTTCTTTCCACATGCCGAACACTTAATACATAAAGTTTTGCTACATAACACTGCTAACTAGAAGAAATATTATTATGAATGTTCTATACACTTCATAACTAATATATCTGATTTCTCCAATAATAGAATAATTCTTAGTTATCTGTGATATCAAATTTCATTATGTAATAATATTTTAAACTATATGTTTAATGAATTGTTACACAATGAGTAATTAGTAAAACTACATGAGTAATTCACAGTATTTTAGGATAAATAGTTGCAGTGTGCATGATGAATTGAAACACTCTCTGTAATCACAAAGTATTCTCAGTGTTTCTATGAGGCGGCACCAATAGAATGAAAAATCATTTAAAGATTTCATAGGGTGAAAAGTATTTGAAATATCCTAGTGAATTTGTAGTATGTCATGATGAAATAATAATAATTATAGAAAGAATACGTAATTATAGAAAATAATTATTATATTAATTATTATTATTTAGCGTATGGCTTTTGTCGGTGGGGAGACCCGAAGGTTGTTCCACCTCGCCGTGCTTAACCTAATTCCACTTAGGTTGAAGTTAAATTATATTAATTATAAAAAAGTAATAATTATTGAAAATAATTATTATTGAACCGAAAAATTAGTTTTCATAGACAAGTTTAGTTTCAAAAATCCCGATAAGAAATCAAAATTATCTGCAATAAAATACTCCAAAGGTTTACAATATTTGAAATTGAAACCCCATTATATGGGCTTTAATAATACTTTCAACATTAGCCTAATGGTAACAGTAGTCTATATCTCAAACCTCATTACTACCTTTTAGTTACCCATTACTACCTTTGACGAAGCTTCCACGATTCCGGTCTTTCAACTGTTGTGAAGACACAAAAACTAAAACTATATTGGGTTTCCAAAGAATACGTTATTTTAGGGTTGAGGATATTATTGAATCACAACAGACATTGTAAAAATTGTTATTTTATTCCACAAACACCATGTTAGTATTCACAAGAATTTTCTTCATGCATTTTATATCTAACATGCTGAAATTTACCACTATTACTTATTATAAAATAACCGTTCACCGGTCACCGTTGCAATCATAACTACAAACGTTACTATCATTACTACACATTACCGGTACTTTGTAATCATTACTACACCTTACTGTGTAGTAATGTGTACTTAGTCGTAGTAATGATATGTAACACATTGTTACCGGTACTTGTATAGGCTACACAAGTAATATTACTGTATAGTAGGCTAATGATATCGTTCCAATTCCAATTGGATCTACGTTCCAGTTCAAATTCCCTGTTGAGAATGAAATCAAAGTTGCGCCCCTATTAGTTACTAGATGAGAGGAGTTTTGCATGAGGTCAGCCGTGCTCCCAAAATAGTAAGTAGTAAGTAATGTTTGGGCAATTTGTCCAGTTCAATTTGCAGGCTGATTGGGTGAGTGAAGGAAGCACTGGCAAGGTCTGTCGTTTTTTGAACCATATATTCCGTGACAAAACGAATTACACTACATATAATGAGAGCATGGATCAGGGATGGAAACGGAGATAGCACTCGGTTCTCGAGAAGGAAGTTGCTGCCACAACAAAGAAGCTGGAATTACGTGGTACTCTGTATAGCCAGCCGTCAACGGTCAATGTCGCTCACTCACCTTCAATAGTTGCCATGAAACTCTATCTGCATCTAGCTATCGGTCTGCCTGCTCGCTGCGCTGGGTGTGTCCTGCCTGCAACAACAATTACACACTTTAGATCGTGAATCTTGGTGCTGAAATCGCAGTCAACTTCACAACAAAAAGAAAATTGTTTAAAAGTTTTTACACGAAATGGATAGTGTGTATCATAGACTAGCTAGAATAAGAAATTGGATTATCTAATCAAGAGAATGGATTATCTCTGGTTTTGTATTAGAGGAAATGAAAGTTTATATGGAGAATTTATAGTTTTGCAACAAAAAATATACATTTTATAGTGAATTTGTTGCAAATCTTGGTGTTGAAATCTGAGTCAACTTTAGTACAAAGGGAAATTGTTTAAGAGGTTTTACATTAATTTGATGGTTTGTATGGGATCAAGAAATAGTAACTAATTGATAAATAGTAATTGAAATTGATAGTTTGTGGAGGTGTTTGAAATTGATAGTCTTGAAGAGGGGGGGTTATAAATTGTATACAAGTGTCATTTTTATTGTAATATGAATTTTTGTGGAATAAGTAATATTTGAATTTGTATCATAGACTAAAAAATATGGGAATGGATAATCCAAAATAAGAAAATGGGTTATCTTATTCAGAGAATGGATTATCTCTGTTTTGTATAATAAATTTATAGCTGTCAGAGGAAATTGATAGTTTGTATTGAGAGGTTATACTTTTGCATAACAATAATACAGTAATTTAATCTTACATAGAATTTATTAAAAATCTCAATGCTGAAGTCGGAAGCAATTCTAGAAAACTTGTCAGAAATGAATTTGTTTGATAGTTTTTACATGAAATTGATATTTAGTATTGTATAATGAAGTTACAGTTATTGGAGGAAATTAATAGCTTATGTAGAGAAGTTATACTTTAGTAACAACTTCACAAAACAATTTATATTCTAAAAACAATATTTATTATTTTATATAGATTTTTTACAAATCTCGACGCTGAAATTGGAAACATCTTCAAAAAAACAATAAAAATAAATTTGTTTGATAGTTTTCAATGGAACTTGATAATTTGTTTAGTTAAAGTTTTGTTTT
Organism: Laodelphax striatellus; assembly: GCA_017141395.1. Lineage (NCBI taxonomy): Eukaryota > Metazoa > Arthropoda > Insecta > Hemiptera > Delphacidae > Laodelphax > Laodelphax striatellus. The sequence continues at coordinate 27,859,975 of CM029544.1, forward strand.
TAAAGTTGTAGTTTTTGTAGCAAATTGATAGAATTCATAGTGAATTTTTGTTTATAACCATTGTTTTCATGACTAGTTGATAGTTTTTACTGTTAACTCATTCATTATTATTGCCACAACAGTTTTTACTCACAATGCATAATCAGATCAAATGAATAATTATTTTGGCAAAAAACATGACAAGTTAATTCAAATTTACATTATGAACAATCATATCTGCATAAATATTATGAAGAGACAAACTAAAAGAAAGCAATAATGCACTTTTATTTATAAAGAAAATAATATAGTTAACTTTAAACATGACTATTTATGATATAGTAGTCCAGATTGAATAGCTAGTTAGTTAAAATTGCTCACGTGGTAATAGGTCTCAATTATTATTAATCACCAAATCCTGTCGTGAAAATCATGTTCAAATTTTATTATTAGACGAACATTAAGAAGCAGTTCGTCATGAAAATCCAAGTCAAAGATAATAATATAAACCAAAATAAGATACTGCTTGCTAAATTGTTGGAACAATTCTTTGCAAGCAAGGATCAACTCACGGTATAAATAAAAACTAAGAATATAACATTTTAGTTGAATGAGAGTTTTTGTGTTTAATCAGAAAGAAAGAAATTTTAAAGGAAGGGTGAAATTCTGAAATATAAAACCTGAAAAATAAATAAATAATTATATATACTCAGCAAGGATAATACTATTCGCTGGGAGCATTAGTTAATATTGGTATAATTCTAAAAAAATCTGAGTAAATAATTTTTAAAAATTAAATGTTTTAATGTATTATTTTGATTGATATAGTTCTATACCTAGTTTATATGTCTAATCGAGTTTTTGATGTGTTGAAAATTTGTTGTTTTTGTAGTAGTTTCTTTCTTATTAAATTAGTTTTCAAAGCAATTTATAGTTTTCATAGCTACCTAATTGTTAGCTTCTAAGTAATTGAGAATTTTCAGATAAATTACATACACCAAGTAATTTTTGGAATGATTTTGTAAACGAATGAATCGAATTAAACACATTTTGTTTATGAATCTCACACATTTACAACTACATACAACTTTAAGCATTTTTTTACAATCATCGATTATTGTAAAAACCATTGTAGTTACAAATAAATATCCAACTATCTTACACATGCATTGAACAAAACAAAAACCTGAATGAGCACTCAGTCTATCAGGTCTGTCATGAATAGCAATATTCTTTTCTTTAGAGATTTTCATGACAACGGGAGACAATTTTCTATGACACATATATTTTTTATGACTGTGATAGATTTTTCAAATAAATATTGAAAATAAAAAGTGAAAAATATATTTTATACTTACCTCTTCTCTGCATTATACTGTGTGTGAAGGAAAATGCACACTAAAAGAAGCTGAAAATAGAAGTACCGTATGGAAAGGGAAAACGAGTTGGCCTGCATAATTTTAGTTTGAACTTTGTTACTAAAGATAAAAGTAAATCGTTCAACTGATTTCATTATCATAGGCAATAATACTATACAACAACCTGTGATTATTAATTTAGTTTATTCAATAATTCAATATTCAATAATTGTATTCAGGAACTATAATTATTAACCGTAGTTATCATTCCTTCTTCTTATTTAGGCATGTTTTCTTAAATTGCAAATAAAATTAAAATTGGATTACTAGTTTTGACAAAATTGAAATCATACTAAAACTGACCATCTTCAACAAGCGAGCAAAGAATTAAGATGGAAGAAAAGAAATACTGTAGATGGAGAGAAGTAATAGATAGATGATAAGATAAGAAAGAAAATCGATGAATAAGTTGATGAGGTAAGGGATGATACAATAAATGCCTGGCGAAAAATGAATCGAACCCGCGACCGGAGCAGCGATGCAAAGAGACTGAACTCAAATAAACCTCTCCAGAACGAAATATCTGAAATCGAATCATGAACAGTTTAGGTTGTTGCATGTGCCCTTGAGCTTGTTCTTGATAATTTTCCCATACTGTGACTCAACTTTTATAAGATTTCCCTAGTTGATTATTAGTAATTTTATCTTGATCTAAGCAACTCTTAAAGTTTAAAAGAAAGAGGATACAAGTAAGTTTAAAAGAATGAACCTTTTTATTTTTGAGATTCCAAAATGAAAAATGTTTATTGCTTCTCATGAGTATGAATTATGAAGCTTCGTTGAAATTCTTTTAAAGTTTTTTTAAAGCAGAAAGCATCTCATACGTGGATACAGATGCATGTAAAGAGTTCTTTAGAAAATACATAGTTCATTTTTGCTACATAATTACATTTATCTTCATTTTCATAATTTTTCAATAATTTTATTCCAACGATCAAAAGATGAGAAAAAATGTTAACGCCTCTCAGTTAGATTTAGAGGAAGGAGATTCTTCAATTCAAACTCAAAGTTCAACATCCATACCTATCTTATTCTACAGTATTAGGATTGAATATATATCCTTAAAGGTAATATATTCAATGGTATTAGCCTGCAACGTGCAACAATGTTTTACGTGACCTTTGTTTTTTGTTAGAATATGAATATTATTATGGTCCAAGCGGTTTTAAACTCTTTTTCCTGTCTGTATTCAGGTTGAAATGTCTTTTTGTCAACTTTTATGATGAACTTGAGATAACTACTGTATTTCCTTACTCGACCTGCAATGTAGTCTTCTACTATATAAATAGCACACTGAATTACAACTATTTTTATTGTAACGGAAAAAGCCCTAAAATACATGAAAATTGGTTTTCTTTGAATGAAAGTCGAATATTAAAATTGAGTTTACAATTTGTCAACTCCACTTAGGCCTATAGTTTCTCGGTTCAAGAGCGTGAAATTTCAATGTATATTAGACGTTTAATCAATATAGAGAATTATCGTAATACAGTATCTAGACATTGGAATTAAGAAGAGATGTGCCGCCATTATCATGAGAAAAAAAATAAACTCATAGAGAAGTTGACATGTCCTAATAAATCTTGTAAATTAACGTAGAATATGATTTCCTACTTTCTTTGCAAAGAGAATATTTTGTTCATAACTTGGTACTCATGTCAATCGGATGAGAAATTTTTAAATATAATCTAAACAAAAGTCACTTGCTTTATCAGCGCTTTGCTAGCGCTTATTGCCTTGCACTTCCAAAGTTTTGCTTATTAAAATTACAGAACCGTTAGGAAGTATATGTCAAGTTATCACAGGCAAACATGTAATTAATTGAAAATGTATGATATATGTTCTCTGTGCCTCATGTAGGAACAATAACTTCTAATGATAGACGGTTACTAACTACTATTGTCTTTCCGTATTTAGAAGTGGACAGCCTTGATTTTGTATCCGTATACGAAGCAAGAAAAAATAAACTTTCTTTTGGAGGATCTAAACAAGTAACAGTTACTGTTACTTGTACGGAAACCATATCCAATTATATTAGACACTAATTTTATAAATTTAGTTACGGTACTCAAATGGACGGAAATTCAAAAATCCACTTCATTAGGGCACGTATTAGAGGACTTTACGCTCTTAATGCATAAATAGCTATTTTTATAATTTAACAATTATATTTATTTAGCGCTCCCACACTAAAAACATTTGCCACTACACCACTGATTAGAATAGAATGTTAATTAATATTTATCACTTGAAGTGCACTCTCCAAATACTATGTTTCTGCATTATAAAGAATAGAAAACAAAATTGTACTGACGACACATTTTTCCATCCAGAAATGTTTCAAGAATTCTATCCATATGTGAAATATATTTCACCTGAGTGTAAATATTAGATACAGAGTAGAACCGTAATATTCATGAATGTTCTTATCGCCTGAAGTTTCTTGAAATCCTTTCAATCTATAATTTTGACCAATCAATCAATAATATTATATACCGTAATATGCTGTAATACTACTGATCGTTTTACACAGAAATTATGTTCGATAATAATACGTAAACTAATTGACAATAACAAATACTGTATGATTATGATGTTAAGACCAAACGCGAGTCCCCAATTGATTAGTTTCAATCTATTGAAGTATACCACTTGAGATTTCAACTGTCAACAACTCAATTCAAAAACGTTACTGCGGAAGTTCTTTCAAAGAAGTAGATTTCTCAAACAAATCACTAGATCGCCTCTTTTAAATTATGGATAATAACCTTCCAGGTAGCAATATTAGATCGAGATTATTTGAATAGACCTACCCACAACAAACAGAAACGCATTATAAATTAGAATACGTCTTTGTAGGCTAACTTGAAATCAAGTAGGCCAAGTACTCAAGATTGCTCTCGAGTGAAGTTCTCTGACGTAAACGTACATAAATAATTTATTATACATTATGTAGTACGTACATAAATATTGTGCGAGTCATTGTCCAAAATCAAATCTCATTCAAGTTTACTAAAATTTGCGAGGAAAATATGAATGATGCTCTCTCATCACTCTTCAGTAATTGCAATTTCAAGGTTAGCAAGTATACCTGATTGAGAATCTGAGACTGATTCAGTCAAACGGTGAGAGCTTGAACTTCACTACAGGACTTGAATTTATTAATTGCTTGCTTTTAGTAGTTTGAAGTATTTCTAAAAGTGTTATAGTATTGTAGGCTTAATACAGATCAAGGGCATGGAACAGTGTGAATTTTAATTTAATGTTAAGCTTCCAGATAAATAATGTGTTACTTCCCGGTGGTTCGGTCCGGTCCATAGGCCGATGAAAAAGAATTATATCAGACTATAATATTTCTGTGTCATATATATCTATTATCAAATATCTGTGATGAAAAATATTACGGTGTAATGGACCAACAACAGTATTATAATACTAGTTGAACTATAATAATATTTTTTGATAATATGTTCTCCTAGAGAGAACAAACATATTATCATCTACTTGATAATAATGGATATAGGCTATGACAAAAAACTATTATAGTCAAATACCGGCCATAATTTTTATTAAATGACTGTATCTTACTTATTCAGTAGGCTGATCCTCCTTGAATTGAGTAGATACTTCTCTGTCTCTACTGTCTGTTATTGTTAGAACAATGGCCCATAGTGATAGTTTGATAGGACTATAATGTCACATGAAAAGGTGATAATGTATTCTATTGGGCTAAGTTTAAATAGAACTTTTACAACGAACTTCATTCAACAAGTGTCATTGAAGCTCTCATCATCGTTTGAATGTTTTGATACACTAGTGTCATAAACTATCTTTTTTTAAAAGTAAAGTAACACTTAGAACGCATTCTCAAACATCAATGCGAGCCATACAATAGAGCACAGAACATAGAGTTACAGAGAATGGAACATGAAAACATTTATATAGTGTGAAGCTTTTATGAGCTAACAGGTACGATAATGCAAGAAACTGGTGAGACTATTAAAAATATTTCTCTCCAGATTTCTAGAAATAGTTCAACAGAAAACCAAATAATGGATAGATCGATGGAAAATTAGAAGACATAAATAAGTGCAAATAGTTAGTCGTTTAGTTTTTTGAAGTTTCCAATAATTGACAGATACACTAGCGTATTATCACAGAGAATGGAAAATACGTACGGTATATTTAGTCTGTAGTAATGGATACGCTCTTGAGTCTTGGATAAATTAACTTATTTGTCAGTTCTCAATGCCTTACTGGCATGCCTTAGGCCTACTGGCATGAATTTTCAGTTCATATTTCAATCATCGTCAGTTCGTCTTTCAATCAAAATTGAATAAATAGGTGAATAATATTTTAATAATAAAAATTGAATAATATTTTTTAAATATTTAAAAAAAATTAAATATTAAAAAAATATTTAATTTTTTTTAAATATTTAAAAAAATTAAATAAATTTATTGAATAAATAGGTGTTGATGATGGACGTAAATTCCGAAAGTGCCCCACTCACGTGAGTAATATTGTAAACGTAGTAATGGTAGTAAGTAATAATACTACTGAAGTCAGGCTGTCTTGTAGTACAAAATTTCATAGTACACAAGTGTATTACAAGAAAAACAAGTGCTGCAGAAAACTTCGACAACAAACATTCTAAGAAACATCAATTAAAAACTAGTTAACATACAACGAAAACTATGAACACTCATATATTGGAACACATCTACATTATTGTAACATATTACTGTATGCGTAAGAGCATTATTGAGGCATTTATTATTTCATGTATTTTTTGGCCAAGACTTGTGCGTGAATGATAGAAGGAATATTGAATGGACCTACAGTTTTAGATGGGCTTCAGACCACCTGTTCAACATGATTATTTAGAATAATAAGGATTTTTCTTACTTATTCATTTATTATATAGTAATACAAAATAAAAATCATAATACGATTTGGGTTTATCGATAATTTTGGGTTTAATACGATATGGTTTTCCAAAATAACCCATTACTGTTCCTTTTCCGAATTTTATAACGATTCATACATCTTCAATGAGAATGTGAAGATTACAAAAGCTGGAGTCATATCTTCAAGACTTAAGTAGCCTACGTCCTTTTTCTAATTCATGCTCATTGAATGAGGTTGAAACCGCGTAAGTGCAGTGCATCTATCTAAAAATTTGAGCTCAAAAATGTTAGTGCTTTAATTTTGAAAAAGGCCATCATGAATAATGAATGTCTCAATAGTTCTCTACTGGATTGTCTGGCACTAATTGGGTTTCGTATATCGGTTACGAAAATAGGGTCTCAAGTTAATCGATTAGCTCTGTTGGTTACTGTTATCAGCTGAATTGAGCGAAATTGAGCATGGAGCCCTTCAGCAAAATGATTGGCTCTGATAGAACCCATTAAACTAACACCGCTCACCTAAACTGATCTATTTTAAGGATTCATCCGACGCTCAGACCATATAGTTCAGGGTCGGACATAATATAATCATACAGACAAACTATTAAAGAAAAATACATACATTTGAAAACTACCATTTCTTAAAATGAAGTAAAGTATCACTTTGTAATTCAAAGTGATTACAATTTCGGATATACATAGATTGATCATTAAATGATGAAAACAAATGAAAACAAATTTTGTTTCAAGCGCATGCTGGTACAAAAAAGAAACAATATTTGGACTCGCATCCAGGAATAGAAGACGTTGCGGGCAGTTTACAAATATTTGCGATCTGATCTGATGAATGAATAATAATTGTTCAAAAAGAGATCTATAATCAATTACATATACCATTAACTTTTGACGATTTAATGAATAGTTTAAATTATGGTCTTTGTTATTGTTACATCAACTCAGGATTATTTCACAGAATTGTATTTTCTCTATGCTCAGGTGCGTTTGACACCGTTGACAATGCATAGGTCGAATTCATTTTTCAATTACTGCAATACACATCAAAATCATTCAATCATAGCAAGCAATGAACGAACTAGAAGCGAACACCAACATCAAGAAATGTGGAGGAGGATAGAACAACACTCAAAAACATCAAATACATCACACAAAAAGCAATAGGACAATTAGACATTGACATTGAAATATTGAATAGACATCAATAAAAGTCTGATTCAAACATACAGTCTGGTTTAAGCTCCATATGATCTGAAAACATAAAGAAGAAATTTGTAGAATAAATTTTCTCAAGAATGAAATACTGTAAGAAGAAATACAGTCCATAATACAGTCCATATTTCAACAACAACAGTACATTTGTATCATTGATGTATGTGGTTTGGTGTATTGATGTTCAGTTCCTGAAGTTCTTGGGCAGTCGTCTCTAATATTTGTAACAACCAAATGTTGCTTGAGCTAATTACTTGCAAATTCTTCAAGCAAAATATAAATAGTGTACGTTCTCATCTTGTTCAATATTTAAAAACTTTGAAAGGAATGTTAAATCTTGGACAAGATTCTAAACGATTCGGGCGGTTTAAAATCCCATCGAATTTTATTTCCCGATGCTGTATTGCCCTGGTAGGTCGTGAAAATTGATGAAAAATGAAAAATATTGCATAAATATTTCACATCAATATTGAAAACTGCAAAGTCAGAAGGTATGCAATGTAGCCATAAATAAGTCATGCGGATTTTTTTAAGAAGTGTGAATTTTTTCAATTTTTGATTAGACCAATATTTGTGTTTAGACTTCGGTCCAATACTAATATATAAGTTAGATATACGAGTTTAATATTAAAAATAATAATATTTTTATTCCTCCAAACAATATGTAATACAATATTCACATTTGAAATTTCTTAGTAATGAGCTACTAGAGGAGAAGAAAAGAAGGATTACCAACGATTGGACAAGATTCATTATACATTATTATAATATTTGATCGTGTACAATCGTCTACATGATTGAAACTATGTAAACAATTCTCACTTTTCGTCCCCATTTCCAAACAATTTTTGGAAACATAGAAAACTGTAGATTATATCCTGGCAATTTATTCATCTTCAATTGGATTGAATGCTTCAATAATTTAAAACTATACTCGTATTTTGAACTTTGAACACAAAGTGAACTACGGAATGTTTTCTTTTCGAGCTTTCTACGGGCTTTTGGATTTTTACCTTTCCTTGGCTTTTATAGCTGTGATATATTATTGGTTTTCCCAAATCCATACCAACAAGCCAATTATAGCAATGCTGAATGCCTTCTTCACGCTTCACAAGAGCTATATCATCTTCAATATTATTCCATATTCATCACCTTCGGACAAAACACAGTTTCAAGGTGTCTGAAGTGTCAGCCATATTATTCCATTCACTTTCAAGGCTGCGTCCGTCTTTAAAATTTACATAATAAATTTCCACTCATACTTCCACTTGAGGTCAATGAATTGTTTATAATATTATTAAATCTAATTCGAACACTGTTAACGCTATACCTTTATTTCTAGCGGGAAGGTCACTCTCCGAATTTATTGTTGTATTGTTAATCTACGCCTTCTTGGGAGCCTGGCTAGGCTAATCAGTCACTTCCCATCTGAGAAGCAATACGTAGTAAATAGATGAATTACGTCATAATAGCCGTTTAGCTCAATGGTATTAGCCGGTGTTTAGCTTGGATTGTAAAGAGTAGCATAATAAATAGTGTGAACAGACGTGCTGACAAAACTAGCATCATTTTATGATTCTCATCCTTTTTTGTTGAAAGTAAAAGGATTATAAAACTGGTAATTGGCTTTCATTAGGTCGAGTTGAATTTGTAATGTATCCCTATCCTTTCTCATGTTAAATTTACAGGGTTCTTGCACAAAAATTACGCGTGAGCGCGTATTTGGGCGCGAAGAAAACGCGAATATTGGGCGTATCTTTGAGATTTTTTCAAAATCCGTTCTTAGTGCGCTTCTAAAGGTCCAACTGAACATGCATGCCAAATTTGAACGCATTTGGTTCAATTGATTTTTAGTTCTGACAGGTGAATGAATGAATGAGTGCCATTTCGCTTTTATATATATAGATTACGATAAATTTGCAGCTCCTATTGAATGCGTTTTCTAATGCTTGGGAATAACTTACTGATTTTATACTAATTTATAGACTTATGATACACGTACATCATGAGATCTTCGATGGTTGCTCATTGATATGACAGGAACGCAGCAAGTTTGTTTGCTATCCGGTACATATTCATCTCAGAATTTCAACGAACTGATGTAGAGTGGAATAGAGAACCCAACCCACGCTCAACGCATTGTTATAACAACGGTATTATTCTAGAATTTCGAGTATTATAGCAATTGCCTTCAATGGATTCCTCGATATTGTACACTGTTATGACTACTAATATTGGAATTTGTCATACATTTACCAAAAATAGGACCGGTATTTCATTTGGATAGGAAGCTCTATTTCTCTATGTATTACATAATTATGATCATGAATCAAGATGATGATGAAAAAAATATATTGATGAATTTCGTGTTTCGGAGGACACGCTAAGCCGTCGGTCCCGGCTGCCTAAAAAACAGTCGTTAAGTCACGTCAGAGACCCTGAACTGATCAGGAGTGATCTGGAAACTCTGATACCAGACCTGAGCCAGCCAGGTTACACGGAATTATTATTATTGATGAATTTGCTGTTGGAGATGATAAAATTTGCTGTTGGTTGATAATGTTGCCGTTGTTTTTTGAGGTGGTTTTTGTTATTGTTTTTGTTGTTGATGATGATGGTGATAATGATGTTTCTGCTGCTGCTGCTGCTGCTGTTGTGTTGATGATGAAATGTTTGAAAATTATAAAACATTCTGAAAGAAATTATTTAATAATAGTAGACTATTGTTATAATTATTCTCAATGTTACTCACGAATGTTTGTCAACAGAATAATATTTCAAAGTAATTATTATCAATATAAAAATATAATTGAGGAATTACAACCATTGTCCAGTTACTCAATAACTACATTTAGAGCGATTTGTGAAGGCCATGAAAACATTCCATTAACAGAGAGTGAACTGTTCAGGATGACTGCCTCGGATTCTCAAATGCCATCAAACGACAGTTGTTCGATTCAATAGAAAAACCTCGATAAGTTGATTGGAGATACGAATGGAATCAACGTTGCAAATGAAATCAATCTGCATGAACGTGTTATTCCAACTCTCTCCACTTTAGCCTGACCCGCCGCACTGTCTGACTACAGTCTGACTAGTAGCATAGACAACAGATTAGAAGACAGATAATAGATAACTCCTATCTCTTCTCTATGCTAGTAGTTGGCGATCTTTAAATCGAACTGTTTCGATGGTTCGCTGCTGGTAGCATACGTCACTAATATGTCGCACCTCTATCTTTTGCCTATTAATCGGCAGTCAATTCAAAATTGAACAAGTGAGTGAATAGACGGTTGAGAGTGGAGATGGGATGGGTATCGATTAATCAGAATAATCGATGCTTTGAATAGTTTTTATCTATTTTTTCAATATTGAAATTGAAATTTGTTCACAACAGATTGATGTTTAAGAGCTTTATACATTAAATCAATCTTATCTCACATTATTTTATAACGATAAATCAATTAGAGGTGATAAATCAGTTTTCAATTTTACAGTATTGAGGGACATGAAAATAAAAATACAATATTATAAGACCTCTCCTCTATCTATGAAGTAAATTTTATTGATTTTTTTTATATTTTGATAGATAGGGTAAATCTGTTATTATTTTGGCTTGTTTTTGCTATTTTTAAAATCTGAATTAATCTATGTTGTGAAGAAATCATAGATTAATTTTCAATCTATATTTGAGAGCCTCGTTCACAGCACAGATTATTTCATAACGATTAATGGAATATTGGGATTTCTATGATTATTCAATTTCACACGATTCATGAGAATAATTATTGTAAGGTCTATTTCTATCTGATACTCTACTTATTATTTGTCATTTTTCTGGCTTGCTTCTTTAAAACGCTGAAGTAATCGATGTTTTATGTACTGTTCATTCGGTATATAAATAATTAATCACTTCCAAAAATAATCGATGCTAGTAATCGATGTTTTGTAGTTGGATACTCATCCCTACTTGTAAGCACGTGCAACGCACCTACTAAACTGTTTTATTAGAGCAATGTGAGTAAGCAACACTCCAACTCGCCCCAGTGCTTCCTCTGCTCGGCTCGCACTATCATTAATCAAGTCTTCCACTCAATCGAGCATTGCCTCTCCACTCGTTCATTCAGCCTTCTCTTGTTCGCATCCAATCCTTCCTTTTCTCTCTTTTGTTTTCTTTTCTCTCTCCCGGCGCCTTCTCCTTCACCTCCTTTCACTTTCTGTGGGTTATCTCATCTATGTATGCTCGCTCTCACATTCTCTGTCTCTCACTCTCTTCCTTTCTCTTAAAATTAAAACTCTTTCAATTGTGATTGAGTGTTTATGGAAAGGATATACTTGAGTATCTTCCTCCAAGAATGGACATTAATATGTTCAAACACCAACACCACTGTTTCATTTACCCCGGTCGTACACCGGAGCAATAAGCAATAGGCAACTAGCAACATATAGATCATATGATTGTCTACTCTATACAAACCAATAGTTCAATGCACACCGAAACAGCTGCTTTAGGTGTGCATTGGACTATTTGTTTCTATAGAGTAGACGATCATATGATCCAAATGTTGCTTATTGCCTATTGCTTATTGCTCCGGTGTACGAGCTGCCTTAGAAACATATCAATCATACTATCATACAAAAGTGCGTAAGCATAATATCATATATGTCGTATGCTTTCTCTACGACAATATTGAATCTCATATCTGTCAATAATATGTAAGCGTATTGAATTCTATTTTTATTTCGCTGAGTGATTCTTCAGTTTATACTTTGTTCAATCCATCCAATATTCCCTTTTATTTCCGATCATCATAATCAATAATTCAAGGCGTTGTTTTTACTCTACATGAATAATAGTGATTAATCGAACGAATTGAACTCTCTTTTTTTACTCTGGCTCCATCTCACTCTATTTTACTCATATTCACTCTTTCTCTCATATTTATCTCTCTTTGTTTTTTGTACTCTCGATAATTTTCTCTTTATTTTTTGCTCCATGTCTCATTATTTCAACTCTTTCTTCCTATCCTTTTTTCACTATCTCTCTCGTTCTTTTCATTATCATTTTCTTCTGCTTTTCTACGTCTCCTCTACGTCTCTTTCATCTTCTACGTAGCCTTATAAATTCCTTCTTTTTCTTCTCTTTTAATATTCAATTCATCCTTTCATTTTATTCATCTTCTTTCAACTTTCTCGTCTTCTTTATTTTCTCCTCCTTTTCCTTCCCTCTCCTTCCTATTCTATCTTTCATCTTCTCAATCTCTTAGTTCTCTCTCTCCTCCCCTCCCCCACAAGAGCGCCTCTCTATCATCTATCGAGCAGTGCTGACCATTCAGACGTGTGCGTTGTCTAAATGGGGCAAAACTGCCGGTAGAGAGCCAGAAGTCATTAGCAATGATTTTGAAAAACACTTATGCCATTAGTATATTGCCTCGTGGACTATCGAATCGTTCTCGAGTTGTCCATGAGGCATTTTCTGTGATCCGGGTCCCTGTTGTCCCTGCATTTCCCTGTTGTCCGGGTCGTGGAAACTCTCCACAACACATTTCAATCAGTTTGGAAAAACATTTTCCGATGTTCGAGTGGACTGAATGTTGTTCGAGGCGAACTAATTAAACAAATGTTCCATTGGTTCGAAAAATAATCATCTTCAACAGTCAATAGGAGCGTTCTGTTATATTCTTGTCAATGTTCCATACACCAGATTGGAATTAAATCAGTGAACATTCTAGTGTTTTTTGTGTGTTTGCTAAAACGTGAATATTCTTGAAGCACCCTTGTTCGAAAAAGAGAGTACCATGCTTCAATAAAAACAAACCCGATTCGACTATCATTTCGTCGTTTAAATTGTAATTTTGACTATCGATTTTATCAAGTGAACTGAATATTCTCAAGAGCTCTCAATACACCTTTGTAAAAATCTTCTACCTAGTCTCAATAATACTGTATCAAAGTATATTCGATGAAAATTTCCAATTAAAAAGATCGGTGATGGAACCAAGGATATATTCTGGGAAACCGTATAATTTTGTTCTATCACATCTATTTTTCATTTAGAAATGCTTGGAAAATAGCGTTCGAAATTGGAAACTACGAAAGCTTCCTTTCCTTTGTTATTACATTTGCTAATCGGATCATTACGAGTTCAGTCAAATATATATATTCGTAATTTGGATTCTAAAGTAATTCATTACTTTCATATACCTCAGTCTCAAGCTTCAATAGGATCTAGCTACTGTATTTCCATGTTATTGATTATTTACAGATCAATCTATATTTATTAAGTATTTCCAATGTTCATTTGTATGAATAGCAATCAATGAACTGCGAGAGAAAATACTTAGAAAGCAGCAATGTTAAAATTCTTTTGTGAAAAAGAGCATGGAAATCGACTGTATGGAAAGATAGACATCGGTTACTGCATTTAGAACGAGACTTTCTTCGTGGAAATGAATGTTAAAAATAATTAGAGATTGTTCATTGTATTCAGGGAATACAATACACCAACCTAAAAGTACCTTCCATCCCAAAAAATGTTATATACTTTCACGGAAGGGCTGGCTTATTCACGAGAAAGAAATAATGTTTTGTCTTTTCAAATTATTTTTGGAGCAATCATTGCGATATTGATATTTATAACAAATTATGGAATGTTTATTGTTTCCGAAAATTTTGAGTTCGTTGAATTTTCAATATACTGATGTTTCTTGTAATGCAAGGAATGTTTAAAAAATGATGGAACGTATTGTGAAGTGAGTGGAAAATGTAGGAGAAGCATTGAATGAGAACTTCAGAAGAAGAAATTGAGAAGAATCACGTGAGAATCAGCTCACAATGTAATATCACTCAGGAGAAAATCCTGAGCATTCAATAGCTGTAGGCAACGTCATCTAGTCTAGTAATAATTTCTTTTCTTTTTGTCGTGATTCTCTCTTTTTTCAGTAAAAAGAATGTTCTTAAAATATGCTACAAACGTTATGGTTATCTAAGAGTCTAGGGCTAGAAATGAATAAATCATAAGTAGTCTGTAGCTGTGGGCAGGGCATGGTTATATTGAAATTTGATAGCATTTTAATGTGATATTACTGGATTTGACTGTCCGTGCCATCATTTTTCCTGTTGTAGAAGATCCAGGAGGTTTTACGTAATAATTTAGCTCATTATTATGCTAAAGTTTTTCTCCTCGTAAATGATTTGGGATAGGTTGGAAACATTAAAGGGCGATGAAGTTTAGAATACGTGAGGCCTTATTGAACGTGGAGAAGAGCTTGATGATGATGCTGTAATACATTTGGGAGTAGACCAACAGGGCAGGCATCAAGTGGGGTGGATTTCAGTAGTTATCCAATACAGGTGTTGAGCGCATTCCAATACCGCATTCAGTGCTCTCAAAATGTAATCAAACTTCACACTATCGACCAATATGATTGTAGCGATGATTGTATTATATGATAAACAGATAGATCGAGATCACTTTATCATAGACTAGCTTATTCAAATAGGTAACATTCATTCATAGACATGAGGGTAAATTAGAAACGAAACTTGTTCCATCAATTTTACAACAATAATAATATTAAGAACATATTCATCATTTTAAAAATTATATGAATTCACCTACTGGCTGAAGCAATGTTTCTAAACTCGAGGTGTCCATTTACAACATATTTCTGAGTTGCCATTGTTGAAATAGCATTGGAGCTCCTGCCGAACCAAGAAATTCAAAAATTTTTCATTAATTTTCAATTTTAGTTGGGAGAATTGACTAATGCTCCTCATTTTATAAAAGCAATTGCTTCTCATACAGTAACATTGATTTTATTCGTTTTTGCATAACATAACATAACTTCAAATTCTACGCCTTTCCTTATCATCTCAGCTTGATCACTATTCAAATCTTCCAGTGGCTTGTCGAGAGAAGTTTGATTGAAAGAAGTTCGTTTTCAAGTTCGTAATCAACATTTGATTATCTTGTTTTTTCCTTTTTTTTTTTAATCAAGTGTACATGAAAAGGATTCAAGATAATGTTTTCGCACGAATAATGACAGATTTCGAGAATGATAGTAGTTGGATTTCTGATAACATTAATTTCTCGCCATATTGTTGAGCAGTACTACAAGCGTTACAATCTGATAGGTTGAATAACCGCCATTGCAGCAATATTGTATCCGCCATTTTGTCAATTCAGCTACTGACGTGTACAGCCAATCAGGAGCGAGAATTCCGACCAATCACGGAAAGGTAACACCCATCGATTCTTTCCCAATTTTATTACCAATTTCATCCACTATTGTACTACAGAACTTCATATAACAACTTTTCTTCTAATAACTTATGCAGCCTTGTTATAAGTTTTTTTTTTCAACTAGCATGCGTAACTGCGTATCCATATCAACAATATTAATCTTAAAATGTTAATTATTATCATTACTGTATTTAATATTCATCAGATTATTCTCGTGGGAATCACGTGAATTTGTGATAAACACATGAAATAGCGAGAAATCGATTAGAATGTATTAGCATTGATGGAAAGTTTGATGAACTTTGAAGAGCTATACCTCGAAAGCTGTTGGGCCTACAATAACCGTCTTGGACTTTGATATAGTTAAGGTAGTTGCAGTGTAAAATGTGCTATTCTTCCGAAGGAGACGAAAAACCGTCGGTCTCGACTGCCTAAAGACAGTCTCATCATTACAGCTCTCATTATCCACGCACAAGCCTAGAGCTCATGTGAGCATCACCCTCAGGAGAAAAATCTACTGGGCTAATCAGTAATATTTTTCTCGCATATTTTATTCAGGTTTGTGCACAAGGTATAACTTTTTTGATTGACTAATTGATTATAAGTCTATGATTATAAGTGGAGGTAGATTACAGTTGCAAACACAAACAAGATATTGCTCATCAAACTTGAACCAAGCAAAGCACCGCCGGGTGGAAACAGAAATAGACAGGCTAACGAGTAGTAATCGATGATTGAGAGCTGCTGATGTTTACCTACAGTATTCAGCGAAGCAGACACTCTTAACCCCTTATGGGTGGCAAGCAAGATTACTAAGGAGCAGGAAGAACAACAAAAAGATGGGAGAGGCAGGCGAATGCGAAAATGCGAGAACGGGTGGGGGGTGTTTGAAAATGAAGAAGAAGAAGAAGAAGAAGAAGAAGAAGAAGAAGAAGAAGAAGAAGAAGAAGAAGAAGAAGAAGAAGAAGAAGAAGAAGAAGAAGAAGAAGAAGAAGAAGAAGAAGAAGAAGAAGAAGAAGAAGAAGAAGAAGAAGCATCTGTGAGCCAGGCTAATCTGCATGGTCATCGACGCGAAGAGAGGCCATGGCTACGGCTACGACTGCCAGGTACTGGAAACTGACAAGGGTCAAAATCAGAAATTAATCGCCAGCTAGGTGAGACCTGTGCTGAGACCTTGATTTGGTGAAGTGGCTACGAATTGGTATAGGCTAGGGCCTTGTCTAGGAAATGAAGCAATACCTCGAAGAGAGCTGAAAGGATAGGATAGAGAAAAAGGGAAGGGAAGGACAGGAAAGGAAAAGACTGAAGGCGCATGACAGCAATCTTGTTTCAAGTGGACAGGAACAAGGAAGGATGAAGAGAGAATAGCCAACAAACAACAGATCATCGAAGTGTTGAAGTGTGCTGCAATGGTGTTGGTTTGCAGATCATGAAAATGAGGAAGTTCATAAACCGGGAAAGTTGATAGAAAATGAAGAAAGATAAGAGTCATTGAATGTGAGCGTGGAATTAGAAGATGAATTAGAATAGAAATCATAATTTGGAATAACTTTGGAAGAAAATAAAAATTCTATTGATCATTACAAAAGACCAATCACTATAATACAATCATCATAGTCTTAAATGTGAAGTACAGGGAATGTGAACTTTCAGGGAGGAAGAGATAGGAGGAAGAGAGAGTAAGAGGGGAGAGAGCTGGGAAGAGACACAGAGGAAGGGAGAGAGTAAGAGAGAGAGAGAAATAGGGTAATAGGGTCCCTGAAAATACAGGTCCTGTTTGCACGTATGAGAATATTCTAATTTTTCAATTGTCATCCAGAACTTTTCAAAATTTAATTAATATTATTTTCTGAGAGGTGGAATCGAACTTCAACCTACATGGTTCATCATGTTTTCCATCAAGGCAAAATTGGGTTTTAAGGCGAGGTGGAACTACCTACAGCTCTCCACACCAGTGGCGGTCCCAGGGGGGGGGGGGGGTGATGGGGTTGATATATCACTTCCCGAAATATCAAGATGGAATCCCCTAAAAAATAAATTATTCATAATTAAGCCACGCCGTTTGCGTTTGAGGTAAATAACAATAGTTTTTGTATTATTCTTAATTTTTTATTTGTGATATTATTTCTTGTAAACTTAATAAATTTACATTACATAACATTGTTGTTTAACAATTTGAGTATTTTTTGGCTATTCCTTCGTAACTTACTTTTTAAAAAATAGGGCCTAACCATAAAGAAATAAATTTCCAGTGAACACTTGATTTATTTTTTATTTCATTATACGTTTATTTGACTGAACTTTGTCATCATGTTCATTAAATAATTTCATTGACTTCTTATCATTTTTCTTTGTGTAGCTCAAGTAAATCATAGGAAAAAACATACTATATGGTTGGATCATATATATCAAGGTACAATAAACTTTAAATGAAAAAATATTTTATTAGCTAAAATAAATACTATTAACTTAGCTAAAATAAATACCATCAGCTTGACCATATTTTATATCTAAAATACGTTTATTGGCTATAAATTCGACATTCCCATCCCCCCGGACCCCCCTTTTCTGGAGGGTACTCCATATCCGGTGGTCATCACCCCCCGAACTGAAATCCTGGGACCCCCACTGCTCCACACCAATCAAAGCCATATGCTAATAACAATAATTGCCATAAAATTATTTATTTATTCAGCAATACTTATCATTGCTTATTTATTCATTACTATTGATACTCTTAAGAGTAGGTGTAAATTATAAATTTATACGTAAAAATAGTCCAAATCTAGGTTATGTGTCACATTCCCTCTACCCCCTCACCGATTTTCAATCTGAATCCAAATTCCAGACAGATTTCGAATGTTGAATAACGATAATAATAATTAATCAAACAAAACTCCAGCTTTCCTGATATGTTTTTCCTTGGATTATTATTATTATAAAATTACAGTAATAGGCTATCAAAAGTGAATAACAGCAATAACTTATTATTGGTTTATAGCTGAGTTCTATATTAAATTGTACTTGCATTTTTTTCGAATTTACATGTTCGATAGACTCTACGAAAATAAACTTGTGGCAAGAACGCTTTAGGATATCACAATATTTTTCTATGCTTAGTAAATAAATGTAAATGTAAATGAAAAGAAGACGTTTTTCAAATTGAGGCAGGTTTTTTTCAAATACTTACTGTGCACTGAGAACATTCACCCTTTCCTAGTGTATCAAATCGATTCACTTATAAATTCATTGTAGAATGTCTAAACACTATTATAAGCTGGTTTTGAATTCACTAAATAATAATTAATTGGCATACGTGGTACACCTTCCTTGTGTTATTGAATGTATAGTATATAGGCTGTATATAATGGATAGTAACGTAGGCTGTGCCTGTGGTTGAATCATATCTAATCTTAATCTCGATCTTAATTTCACGACTGAAATTAGATACAGAGTAATCTCAATTCACTTGCAATCAAATGCATAAATTGAAATGCAGTAATTGAAATTTCCAGCTGGCATTTTTCGTCTAGAACAAATCTCTTGCAGAAAACAAATTGCAATTTTATTCAAAATGATTATACGAACGTTTCTGCGAACCTGAATCATTTCGACTAAGCAGGAAAAATAATGGGTTGGATAATTGCATTTTAAAGACAGCTTTCCTTCAAGTTCCCTGATAGTTGATGGAAATTGCTACGTCCGTCTTGCGTTATCCTATTACACGCCAGTTCCTAATATTTTAATAAATTTTAAAATGTATGTCAGCTTCTATCACTATCATATTATATTTTATTAATGTAATTGCATTTTCTATTTCTTATTCCCATTGAGCACAAATGCAGAAACATTAATTCTATCTCTTTTGCTGAGCACAATTTCTACATACAGAATGCCTAGGCGGGCCGGATTAAAAAAATGTACTGAATTATCCTAACATTTCATTTATTTAATTATACAGGGTTGGTGAAAATTATGGAAACGGCTTAATATTTCATATACGAAGGTAATTTGACAGTAGGTGACATTGGGGATCGTACTTAAATTGGAAATACTACTTAGATGTGACTTCAAAAATCTGGTCCGCCATCTTGGATCCGCCATATTGAATCTAACTTCATTTTTTTAAATGGTAAGGTGGTCATGTTATACATGATTTCGATACAGAATTTCAAGAGAAAATGAATGGCGAAAACCGCACATCGATATGTCAACCCGTTTTTAGGATATTTTAATTGTTAATCAGACATATCTCAAATCAAATCTAATACATTGTATTTCAGTGTATATAATATTTAAACATAAAAATATCAATAGGAGTTCAAAGAGAGGAAATTTCTCTCTCATTCGATCACCTATATAATTTTTCAACTCTCATTAACTAGAATTTTCTGAGATCTAGCAAAAGTCTGCAAAAGATCTTAGTGAGAAAATTCAATGAGTTGTAACTTTACTGAATAAGAAGACATGATGTTGTCAAAACCACATATTTAATAAAACAACGAGATACTGCAGCTTCGGTTGTTACACCATTATCAATCTCTGGTAACCTAAAACTAAAGTACAGTGTAGCTGTAGCAGAATTTATACTCGTGACCAAGTGCTGTGATTGGCAGTTGAATGGCTTATCAAGGTGACCGACTGCCATTGGCCTAAATAAGCTCCTCCCACAATGGGCGGTTTCTACAAACATCACAGCAATGGCAGTTCAAACAACTAACAAAGTAAAGAAAGGTAATTGATATTTACAAAAACAAATGGAATGATTAGGAATGCTTGAAGAGAACAATGTTTGCAACATATTTGATAATTTTCAAATACATCCAGTAAATTAAATTAATTAAGGCTGAGCATCAGTTAAAAAAAACTTTTTTATGGTGATATTTTTTAAAGTTTTACGAATTGGATAGTATCAAACTATCAAAATGAAATACTTTTAAGAGGAAAAAAGTTTTTTGTTCGTTTTTGAGATATGGGCGCCGAAAGTAGAAATTTTTGGAACATATCATCTCAAAATTGGTTGCAAATACAATCATGAAATTTTGAGCATACGTGCTTGAAGGTATTGTCTATCACATGACATAAAAAAGTTTTTTTTTAAGCTGATGCACAGCCTTAATGCAACAAGTCATTGGATGAATTCATCAATATCAGCCTTTAGCTAATACATAGTCTTTAGTGATTAGAATTATTGCAGCAGAGCATTTTGGGGGAGCAATTTCTGTGATGATAATTTAGCTCTCCACGCGTTGCTATGGTTATCATTGTATTGTATGACAAAATAATATCAACTCAATATCGGCTGAAATTTGTTGGTCTAGAATAAATTTGATAGCATGTACAGCATGTTGCTTGGCTATTGTTCGCGAACATTTTTGTATCAAACAGGATGTAATGCTAAATCTGTTGTGGTCAATAATACCATTGATACAATGTTCTCTTTATGTTGCTCATTATCATTAGAAAATCGATAGAATATTTCCACAAGCACAGTACAGTACCATTTATAGCTCATTATTGTATTGTATTCTCTATTGTGTTCCATAGAAAACGGCACGAAAAATTCCGTGTTTAAGGCGAAATTTACCGGACAATATGTTTTTGTTATGCCGATTTTTTATTGGTTAAACATGATTCTGAAGTGATATCATTCTATGAAAAACCTTATATTAACTATTATCAGAGCGTTTCATATTTTGCATGTATGATTTGAAAAAGATTGGTGAAACGTTAATGGTGATGAGGGAGAATGTAATTTTATTGCTGTATGATAATTTTGTGTCACCAAAAGATACTGTAGATTGACAGGTGTGATATTGGATGGCATTCGCAAATTGGGAAATAGAGGAATTATGATGAAGGTGTTGGAGGATGCATTGGAAAGCCGATTCATTGCAAATATGCGAGAACATCGCTAAAAAAGGAATAAAATGGGCGAAGAAATAAGAAGATAGTGAAGTGGAAGAAGGGGAAAAAAAAGAAAAATAATGGGTAGGAGAAGATGAAGAAGAATGGATGATGATGATGATGATGATGAAGAAGAAGAAGAAGAAGAAGAAGAAGAAGAAGAAGAAGAAGAAGAAGAAGAAGAAGAAGAAGAAGAAGAAGAAGAAGAAGAAGAAGAAGAAGAAGAAGAAGAAGATGAATTATCGCTGGTCAAAGGAAAGTTAGAAGACAGGAGTTAGAGAAGTAGAAAAGATTAATCATGTTGATAAAGAAAAAGGAAAATGGAGAGATTGAAGGGAAGAAGAATAGTAGCAAGTGAAAGGAGAAGGAAAATTAGAAGAAGACAAGAAGACGATAGGAGGTGAATAAGCATATGGGAGAATACTTAAATAATATTATAAAGAGGAACAAGACCGTAGAAAATTTGAATTAGTGAAAAGTTTTAAGAAAAGAGGAAGAGGAGGGATGGGACAAAGGAAAAAGAAAATCAATCTGGAAATTTCAATTTGGAATGAAGAGCTCCAATATTGGTAATCGAGAAAAAACCCAAATCAAATTTCAAGAACTTATAAAAAACTGGATAGAGGAGCATCGTGGATTTTCCCACTGATTGTCTGTGTGTCATCTATATGCTAATGTGTGATATAACTAACCTGTGGCTCAACCTTATCTGATCATAATAAATGGGAAACGTCAGTTTCAAATGAACATCATAATCATTTAATCAACATTACAAAGAATCCATGCATGAAAGTTATTCAAAAAAAGTAAGCTATTTAAGCTAGATTGAAATGTTTTGTCAGTTCATCAGTTAATCAAAAATTTGATTGAAAGTTTTTGTTTAAAGCATAGGACATCTGAGTTTAACACCATAACTAATGAATTCTATCCTCCATTCAATAGCACTATGTTTTGTCATTTATCAAACAATTCATCACAAAAGGATTTGATATATTTTGATTTCCTGATAGGCCTATTATTACTAAGGCCTATTATCATTTACTGGTCTATCTAAGCCTATCTAAACGAAGTTCGCCTAAACGATACGAAGTTCGCCGGGACAGCTAGTAGTTTGATAAGCTTGTATTGGTTTTGTCACCTGACAATCAACTGATTCATAACAAACCTTTATCAAAAGAGCTCTTCCAAAACATAAATGATAGTTATGATGAACACGTACATGAAATGACATATACATAAGGATAATCACTATCCACTATATACCATAACTCATATAAGACGTTTTGAAATCATTAAATATTTCATTTTCAAGTAAGTGTTCTTGTTGGAAAAGCTCATCGATATGGTTTAATTTACGATATTTTGAAAACTTGAGCTGGAATGGAGTATTTGAGAAGGAAAGATCTGATAAATTGAATCCACATTCATCCAGTATAAGTTGTTTCACCTCAAATTTCCAATAAGTTCTCCAGGAAATATTTTAATTTTAGAATAAATATTTTTTATCGTTAATTTTTTTTAATAATAGATTAATCATTTTTGGAGAGTGCATTTTGTTATGCCGCGTAATGTACTAATGTCTTCATGTACTAGGCATAATGCCTTCTTGTACTAGTCATTCCATGTTTATTGAGATTTATTCTCATTTCACTGGCTAAATAGCAATGCTTTAATCATATTCTTCAAATATCCATCAGTTTTCGGGAGTTAATAGTATGATTATACTAATTAGGAGGCCATAATCTTTTTATTGATATCTAATGGTTGGATGTAGACGTTGCTGATCAAGTCTCTCAATTTATTCTCAGATTATGTCTTTCATTTTCTGATTGAATCAAATGAAGATTAATAAACCTGAGTTCAAAAAATAGAAGTACCTACTTCAATACAATTCGAACTAGATTGAACACCGGATAAAGGATAACGGATATCAGACTAAGATGAATTAATCTGTGGTTGTTTATTTCCGCGAGAAGTTACGTTTATCACCAGGTATTTGCCTTACTCGACAGCCATTTTTTCAACTTCAACTTGATTCAGTTCATTTTTCAGTTCACGTATTAGAAAAAAATGAACTTCCATATGGATAAAGGGGCAATCCGAAAAAATGTTCCAGACCGATGAATTTGCCGTGATTTATTTCCATGACAAAACACTCACGTTTTTAACTTTCGATTTCATGTTTTTCAATCGATTGGTTGTTTGAAATTATGATTTATTATTTAGGGAAGGAAAATGGAATCAGTTTCACATCGTACAATCCGTCAAGTTAACGGTTCAATTGTCTTGTGAAAAACATTCTGAGTGCTATCACATGAAATGATATAACTCACGATTAAATTCCACAAAATGAGGATGTCATTTCATATGACATTTTAACTTTTATATAGTTCAAATTTCACTCCATACAATCATGAATGTATTTACTACTGATTGAATACTTTTGTATATTATTATACATAATACTATTTTGTATTATTATTAAGATAATATTATTTAACATATCTAGTCATACTTGAAATTCAATCCCAGATTAAATACAGTTCCCCTATTTCAATTAGAGAGTACATGAGTTAATACCTCTCAAATAATGTTTTGCAATAGAAATATTTTCATCCGAACTGGAGAAAGGTTGAAATTATTCTCAAATAATCAAACACTTTCCAGTGTTTCTAGAAATCTCCAACACTATATCAAGCAGATTTGTATCAATCAATATAAGTTACATTATTCCCATTACTGTACAATGACGTAGAAGCAACAGGTGAATCGGAGAAGAATGATTTCAACTCTCTGCTAACTGTTTGAATAAGTTAATTCAACTTTCAAGTAGTCGATCGTTTACTACTAATAGAAGTACCGAAAGCTTGAGTTTAAAACAAACCGAGGTCGGTCACCTCAGAGGCTATTCCTAAAAAACAACAGATTTATTTATCATACAACCAAGCTGGTTTTCAGCAACAAAATTCACAATATTTGTAGTATTTTAATATATTCTAGGTATTACAATTACATAGATGGTTGACGTGACGGTCAGCTACAACGAGTTTTGATAGAAAGTACATCACGATCCATGTTTAGTACTCTAGTTTAGTATTCGCGTTGAATCAACAGGTTGATCGGGAAAAATTGGAAAAATGGTTGTTGTGGTTAGGCCTATCCATTCTTCGTGAACTGCAGTAACGGTATGCAGTATCCACAAGTGTGACTACTATTTATAGCAAAAAGTATACAACTATATTTCTATAATAATTCTATTCTATCTCTATCCTATCCAGAGCTGCAATTACTTTCACTTGGGTAATTCTTAACTTATTCTGGTAACCGAAATTATAAGATTAGAAAGTGTGCGAGGCTACTTCCAAAACATTCCTATCAGAAATCACAGTTGGAGCGAGAACTAAGATTTGAAAATCCAGCACGTTTACAGCTGAATTGATTCATTTCTCACCAAGTTCTTACGTCTTAACTCAACTTAATTAGCTAATTGCCACAGTTCTAGGTTAAGAATCCTTAGAGACTTCATTAGGTATTATATTTCAATCAAACTACACTTTGGGCATTAAATCTGTACTCGAGACACAATGTTTCAAACGATTTGAACAGGTTTCACACATTCAATTCGAGATTACATACATATCCTTTGATTGGAACAAGTAACGGTGATATTTAGCAGATGGGGATAACAAAAGTTTACAAGCGGTTATACGTTGTGTTCAAGTTGTTAAAGTTGAATAACTATATAATACGCTTTGAAAACCTCGCGACGCGCAACTCTGTACGTACCTTAATATCTCAGGTACCAGAGATATCAGCTATAAAAGTAGTATTTCATTGCAGGATACCAAGTAGTGGATTGAAAAACATCCATGAAGGCTGCTCAACAAAGATGAGTGTGTTCACTCTGACAAAGTTCATTCATCACAATAAAGCATGAGTTACATATTATATCACAATGAATAGTAAACTATATCGCAGTAGATTATGATTCGCGAAAAAGTACCTTAAGCATAATACAGTATTTGTTGGAATTTTGTAGAACTCCGATTTCGTTGGGTCGACTCCGATTTTAAACTTTTGAACTCATCTTACATTGTAATGATATTAATGCTATCAATCATTTGAAAAACCAGCTACCGGTAATATTTAGTACTTTGGGATGAGTGTTAAGTGTTTCCGCCGTGAGGTTTGGAGGTTTTCATGAAACTATTTACTGGTTATTCAGAGAAGATCAGGTAGAATTTTGTAGTTTTAAATTTCCGTAAAATCAATGGAATCGCAAGGTTCAAACATGAATGTTCACATCACAATATATTAGTTGATTCACTTCTTATGAAGATAATTTATTCGAGTTTGATTGCACTTGAAATGCAAGTTGTATTTCACGAATCGGGTTTGTTATCTAAAACATTTCGCGAAAGCCGTCCGTTTTTCTGATATTTTTTTATCTAATTCAAACAACAATATTTTTGAAAATCCAGATCAATTTTTTACAGGTTTCAATTAATATTGTCTAGCCTATCTACGGTAGTTTTAGGAAGATCGGCGTACATCAATAGTGTACACTCAACAGGTGGATGAGAATACTAGACTTCCAGTACGGATATTCCTATCAAATATGCTTTGATTCACCTCTTTAGAAATAATCATTCAGTTTAAATAAGAGTTACAATAATAAGGGCCGGTTGAACGAAAGTGGATCGAAGTTAATCTTTGATATCTCATACGCATTAACATTCTTAATTGGAGATTAAGCTTGACAAACCTTTGTCGAACTGGAACTTGGACTCTTTGACTAAAAGTGTAATGAGAGTAACAACTAACAAGTTGGTATTCCTCGTGTAATCAACAGGTCCATGGGAATACTACCGTCCAAGCATGAATATTCACATCGAATATGAATAAATTTACCAATTACGAAGTTATAAATCACTTTATATGAGAGTTACAAAAATTAGAATACAATTTTGATGAACAAGACTCTAAACTCTCATTACAAAATAATGTGATAAGTACAATAATTACAAGTGTAGTTGGTAGTTTTTGTGAAATCAACAGGTGGATAGGTCTCAAGCTTGGATATTCTCATTAAATACGAATTGAGTCACTTATTACAGAGTTATCAATCACTTTATATGAGAGTCACAAGAATGATGAACCGGACTCCCAACTCACATTACAAGTGGGATAAATTCAATAATT
Organism: Laodelphax striatellus; assembly: GCA_017141395.1. Lineage (NCBI taxonomy): Eukaryota > Metazoa > Arthropoda > Insecta > Hemiptera > Delphacidae > Laodelphax > Laodelphax striatellus. Next base: position 27,886,863 of record CM029544.1, read on the forward strand.
ACAAGTTACAAGTGTAATGGGAGCAATTATTAGGTAGTTTCTGGAGTTATCAAACGTTCACTTTATGTGAGATTTACAAAATGAGAGTTAAAAGTCTCATAATAAATGTGATGAGAGTAATAGGTTGGTAATTCTCGTGTATTCAACAGGTGGATGGGAATTCTAGGGTTCAAGCACGGATATTCACATCAAATCTGAGTTGATATACCTCGTAAAAAGTTATCAATCTCTTTTTGTAGTTATTGAACCTTCAATTTATGAGAGATTTACAAGAATGAGTCTCATAGCGAATGTGATGAGAGCAATAAGTTGATAATTCTCGGGTATTCAACAGGAGGATGGGAATTATAGGGTTCAAGCAAAGATATTCACATCAAATCTGAGTTGATTCACCTCTAAACGAAGGTAATGTAATGAGAATAATAAGTTGATAATTCTTGTACATTCAACAGGTGGATGGGAATTATAGGGTTCAAGCAAAGATATTCACATCAAATCTGAGTTGATTCACCTCTAAACGAAGGTAATGTAATGAGAATAATAAGTTGATAATTCTTGTACATTCAACAGGTGGATGGGAATTCTAGGGTTCAAGCACGGATATTCACATAAAATATGAGTTGATTTACCAATCACGAAGTTAATCCATCACTTGGAATGCAAGTAGAAGGTTAGGAATCGCGTAAATTTTATTTCGTAGGAGCTAGCGACTTGAAGGAACTCAGACAGAACAGGATATGCTCTCAGCTGTAGTCAAATTCGAGCCGAGCCGGGATGTTTTACCGGTGAAATCGTGTTGTTTGGTGCGACGGGTGAATCTGTGAGAAAGCAAGAGCGGTCTACTTACGTTGCTTAGTGGTACGACTCCGACGCAAGCTCACAACCAACAGCCGCGAGATTTCGTCGCTTCGCTTCGCCTAGCACACACTGCGCTGCACCCGTCCTCAACACTGAAACTACTGCGCCAGCCAGCCACCACCGCTACACCAGCCACTGCCACCAAGGCCATCATCCCCCCCACTACCGGCCACTGTCCTCCACCCCCCGCCCCCCACCCAACATCTATCATCTCTTCTCGTCTCTCCTCTTACATCACCTATCCTAATCTACTGATTCCGCTCGCACCTTTTTTGTACCTGCCGTCTCATCTGATTTCTTTCATCTGTAGTTATCCTCTCATATTTTTCTTCCAATCTCTTCCGTTTTCCTCTTCTATTACCCAAGCTCCTAATTCACTGATTCCTCTCAAACTTTTTCTGTTCCTTCCATCTCATCTAATCTCTTTTCATTATTCACATTTCTCCTCTTTTCTTCTACCTTCCCTTATTTTCTTGTCTCTCCCTCTATTCTCTTAACTATCTCCTCCTCTTGCATCACCTTACCGAGTCTACTGATTCCTCTCATACTTTTCTGTTCCTCTCGTATATATCCTTCTCATCATTCTTATCTCTTTCGCCAAATTATCTGTAACTATTTCTTCCATATTCTTTCCTCGTTACTAAATCTCTCTAACTTGTTCCCCACTCTCTTTCTATCTCTTTTTTATTTTTTCTCCTTAGTCATGTTGTTTTTATGTTTGAGTCATCTTCACCTGTCTCCTCCCACTACTCGTTCTAAATTCTCTGGAAAGCCTTTACTATTCCTGTCAAATCCTTGAGAGCATTCTCCTATTCCTCCATCCTTACCATATTTCTCTATTCGTCACTTTCTTCCTCTCTCTACTTCACTCTCCTTTGATCTTGTTACCTTTCTCTCTATTCTCTCCTCTCCCTATAATACTTTCCTGTTCTCTCTTTCTCGCCTTCTCTCTCATCCGTTGACTGAGCACCTCCTCTCATACCTTTCCGTCACTCCCTCCCCTCCTCCTCTGCTATCCTCACTTCACAATATTATCTCCTTCTCCACCATTCTCTTCTACCCCCACCCATTTCTGTCGTATCCCTACCCCTTCTCACTCAAATCTCTGTGATCGGTGCACGCAATTGTCCCTTCCCTATTCCTATTGTTTCCTGCTTTTCCGTGAATTTTGAAATGTAAACTCATCCAGTCTAACAACCACCAACCCCCATCCACCAATAATTCTCCTGCCGCTTGCTTCCTATAAGGAAATAGTGAGGTTTTTCCAGTGAAATAGAGAATCATATTCCCATCATCACTGCTCTTTCATTCTCTTCTAGATTATCAGTGTGGAAGCTGTAAGAAAGAAAGAGAGAGAGATAGAGAAGGGGAGAGGGAGATAGAGTGAGCCAAATGCGTCCCAGCTCCGATCTGCTGGGAAACAAATGAAGGCACTTATTCTATTTTATTTCATTTTATTTCGCCGATTCGTTTGATTTTCATGTGCAGGAATATATAGTGAAGGATTTACAAGTATTACAGACAAGCAAGAAATAAGCTCCCTTGAAATCCTTTATTTGCAAACTCTTTCACGCTTTATTTCAAAACACATGTTTCCACATGTTCCTGAATAATTATTATTCATGTTTCCTGAAACCTGAATATTCACCACCATATCCTAGAATATTCAAATTGTTTCTGCCTGCAAATTGTTTAGAATAATATTATTCTAAAGGTGAGTTTACATTTGGATACATGTATGAGAATTTGTTTAATCCCTCATGCTCATACAGGTTGAATAAACAAAAATGTTCCCAACTTGATTGACTGAGCGAAGTGTTTGTTTCTCAAAATTTTACAAGTTTTCATACGTGTATGTAAGTGTAAACTTACCTCTAAATAGAGACTTGGTGATGTAACATCGGTTCTATAACATTCTTATTAATGCAATGAGTTTTAATAAAATCCATATTAACGAGTCTATTCATGAAAATGTGTCATATTCATTCAGAATACTTAAATTCATATTTCTTTGGATGAAATTCCGATAAGTAGCCTCCTTGGTAGCCTATTCTGCTATGATTTGAAAACGCTGCATAAACTTTGGTTGATTCAAAACACCTAAGAATACCTGAAACATTCAAAGGGAAAATTAAACTGGGAACTATTGGCTGTCAAACTTGATTGAGGGAAGCGCTTTATTTCAGCTAGACCACTCCAACCTCAAACTTCCTCATGTCCAACCTCAAAACGAATTTTGAAAGATACGCCCAATATTCGCGGTTTTCTAGCGCTTTTGTGCGTTTTCTCAGCTTTATTGAGAACTAATTGGCAGAAAATGTTGGAATTTAGTACTTAGGTTCGTTTAAGGTCTAAAAATAATCTGTTGAAAAAGTTGAAGATTTTCCCAAAATTTGGCCAGAAATCGGCATTTTTGCAGTTTTCCGTGCATTTTTGAAGATTTTTCAACAACGAATGCAATAAGAACGTTTAAATCTAATACACAGCAGGTTCAGCTAAGGTATAAAAAAATTGAATTGAAGTATTTAAAAATCATCCTCAAACTACGCCTGATATTGACGTTTTTCGAAATTTTCTTTGCGTTTTTTCATCGACAAAACTATGTTCACTATGTCAACGGGGGCGAAGCCCCCTCGTGAGCGGAGTGCTCACTCTTTTAGTTTATGAAAATGATTCTGCCAGGGGTCCATTATGCTGGCTAGTTAATAATATAACATACGAATTAATAATTGGTAGGGACGCTACTTACTTATTCAATATTTTATAAGTAGTATTCTGTTCTTGTAAATCTTGAATTTTTAATATAAATAATTGTTATACATATTTGCATTTGGGTTTGTATTTTCCTTGTAGAGGGTGGAGGGACAAGGCAAGGTACAAGAAGACTACAACCATAACCATAACTAGCAATAGTGGAGCCTCTAGAGCAGTAGTATTTGTATATTGCGTGAATATATAATTATTTGAGTAGTCAAATTGAGATAGATCAAAGGCAAGGAGAAAACTAGGTTAGAGAGAGAGTGACCGTGAGGGAGGGTTTCTATGCAAATACAAAACTGTTTGAAGCGAAATTCATCGTGAAATAGAAATGCTGTTCGACATACAGTATCCGTTTGTCTTTCATTACAGTCATCTAATTTAAATGATAACAGAGCATTAAAATGAGTGAATTGAGAAGATGACAAAGTGCTCATTTTGAATTTGAAATAATTATGGTTACAAGGTCGATTGAATGTTGCCGCTATGCAAAACAACTTGAGGTAGGCGGGCTACCACGTCTACGAAAAGGAGTGAGAGCAGGAGAAGAAAAATAAGGGAAAGGAGAAGAGTACCGGTAGTGGGAAAGAAGGTGGAGGAGAATAGAAGTAGAAACAGAATAGACGATGAGAAGAAGAAGAAGAAGAAGAAGAAAGAAGAAGAGAAGAAGAAGAATGGAAGAAGAAGAAGAAGAAGAAGAAGAAGAAGAAGAAGAAGAAGAAGAAGAAGAAGAAGAAGAAGAAGAAGAAGAAGAAGAAGAAGAAGAAGAAGAAGAAGAAGAAGAAGAAGAAGAAGAAGAAGAAGAAGAAGAAGAAGAAGAAGAAGAAGAAGAAGAAAATTATTTCTCTATGTATAATTGAGTGTACTGTACTTTTATTTTGAAATATATTCTATTCTGAAAAAAAAGAAGTAAAAAAATAGAAATGAAGAGAAGAAGAAGAGTGACAAGGAGTAGGTGGTGAAGAAGATGAAGAGGAATGAATATGATAGCAGCTCTTGTCAATTTCTGAAATTTATTTTTGTCTTTTACTGTATACAAATTCATTCGTCGTAAATGTCTTTAAATTTTGCTTTCAAAGTCAACAAGATAAGTTAGCACCAATTTACAACTTCAAAAGCACCGGAGTCCGAAAATTCCTTAAAAAAAGTTAACAACTGTACCGACTTTCCAACATAAATTGGCTAGAACACTATCCACGTGAATTGGCAGAAAGCCTACTCGAAAATTGGAAAGTTTAGGATTCAACTATTCCCCACATTGGCCCTCTCTCTGAGCAGAGCTTGGTACACAGATTAATTGATGTAATATAATTAGGACAGCATTTAAGCAATGAGAATAGTAGAGGTTAGAGACTAGACACGGATAGGACACGAAAATGTTAAAATTATAGTTAAAAAAACATAATACTGTAATGTACACTTAATTTCAGACGATTTGGAAGTACTGTAATCACTGAAACCAAATAATAAACTCTGACATGAGTTCAATGACCAAGAATGTGTTTTGAGTCAGATCAACAGCATAGCATGTTGGTGGTGTTGAAATCTTTATTAGTCATACACAGTGTTGTTACGTGGGCCGAATCGCCTGGAGCCAGATTACCCAGTCACCATACAGATTGGAAGCAGTTGCCTACTCAAAAGCCAGTTTTTTCAGTATTTTCCATCCTAGATGATCAGGAGATAGAGTTATCAGAAGCATTGTAAGTATATCTTGTACACATACTAGCACCTACAGGCTATTATTAGAAAAAAACGTGGCACATAAAATACGAGGAATGATTGAACTTATTCTCCCATTCGAAACACGAATAAAATCTGTGATTCATCAATGATGTCATTAATAGTTTTTTTCACATAGGAACTGGTTTTTGTAACCTCTATGAAGAGACTTTGTATTGGGAATAAGTTACAATACAACGAATGCCTTGAACTTTCAGTAGGGACCAGGAGAAAGCGAGCTCACCAATAGATTAGGAATCAAACTTTGACAGAATTTGGACTTTAATAGTATGTGAGCTCACTTACCAAGTATATTTGCACCCCCACCCAAATACTACTCACACCCACTCTAGTACATGGATTTCCATAAATTTTCTTGATGTTATATGTTTTTTTTTTTACATTTTTGTAGTTGATATTTCATCAGTGTATTCCTAGGTTTTAGTTTAGTTTTTGAAGAAGGAAATAAATTTATTATTTACTTATTTATTTATTTAATATAATGATAATAATAATAATAATAATAATAATAATAATAATAATAATAATAATAATAATAATAATAATAATAATAATAATAATAATAATAATAATAATAATAATAATAATAATAATGAAATAAAGTGTTTTAATAATAAAGAATAAATTCCATTATGAGAATAATAGGCCCTTCCAGAGAATCAAAGTAGCTTTAGCTCTGGGAGGGAGCAGTTTCAAGTTCTGAAACTAGAGACTGTGAACCTCATTCACCATAATGCAAATATGTTAATATTGTATAGTGGATATAGTGAATTGTCATGCACTTTTATCATTTTACAAAGTTGTAATGACGATAATTTGTTTTAAATTCAGGTGCCTCACCATAATTAATCAGGGTTTTCAATCGCTGGTCGGGCTACCTATCTGGTCGGGTCGAGTCGGATCGGATCTGTTCAAGTCAGAACTACTCTTATACCATTTTCATGTAAGACTTACTAGTATTGATCATTGTGATGTCAATAGAATCATAGTGTGAGAGGTAGACTTTCAATGGAATTTTTAAACCCAATTGTTTCAGGTTATAAGTAATCGAAAGTAATCGAAATATAGAACGATGTTATGAATTCAGGAGTCTTGATTTCCTTCTGCAGTTTTTTTGTTAATGAACTGAAGCATTCAACCAGGGTTGATCATGAAATTGTTCTGGCCTTTTACTTTTAATTCCAATCTTCTTCCTTTGTGATCACTGGCAGTAGAAACTCTCCATCGCTTAATGATCTCTTCCTATCAAGTTTCCCTTCTCATTTTTGCAGAAATTTGAGGCTGAGACCAGTTTTTTCATAGCTTTGAATTTTCTCTGCTCCAGCTATCGTCATTATACCGTCAAAGTTTGTGATACAGTTTTACTATGTCCTTTAATTTACTCATCTCATATTCCTTCCAATTTGTCAGAAAAATTGATAGTAAAACTCCTGCCATGAATTCCCTGAAACATTATGGAATGAAAGTTGTAGGGAGTTAAATTCTGAACAGAATAAAAAAATGTAAGAGAGGAGGAAATCAATCGAGTTATAAGACATTTAATCTTAATTTTATTCAAATTCAAACAAGTTCAAAATAATTCAATTTATTTCAGACAAGAAACCAGTCGATTTTAACTTTAACCTTGGCTTGAAACGAAAACTGCTCGAATGATAAATACAAGAGAATTCATCTCCCCTGTGAAGCATTGTATTCCAACCAAAATAAGACCAGAAAAGCCTGAAAAACACAAATAATTGAGTTATGACACATTATTTGTCAGGAAAACAAAAAGTCACTGAATTTGACTTGAAAAAATCAATGACCTTAACCGCAATTTTGAATTCAAAAATGATATCGAGCTCATCATTGAAGAATTATGTGACGACATAAATAGCTTACTTTATGAAAGAAAAAGACAAGATCTTGCCTAACCACTACTTATTTATTTTTAGTTAAAGGTTTTACTAAGAGATTATGCCATAGAACCATGGTATTGTAATAAATAAGTGGTTTGACAAAATTTTTGTCTTTTTCTTTCATTATGAAGAAATACCACAATATCACATCACACACAACAAATTTCCAAGTTCTATCAGAATATATCTATAGAATTTTATGATCATTGCCAATATGATGCCGAACTTGGGTACTTCTAGCTACGGTAGCTGAATATTCAGCAGGCAACAAGACAGGACAGTAATATTGTCTTGAGACCTGTACTCGGATAAATACTTTGAATGTTATCACTCTCTCTTAGCAAGTATGATAGTTTTAAAGAGAATATTAATGATTCAAGATTGGCAGAAAACTAATACGCTTATAATTTGCACGGTGAAATTATGGTGATAGCAGGTTGGAGTAGTCTGATAATAGCTGATAATCCACGTGCTTGGAACTTTAATTTTCTGCCTGCTTTAATGGGAATTTTGCTGGTAGGCCTACTCCTTTTAGAGACTTGGGCGACAATCCAAGCATTCTTAGCATTTCACCGCGTGAAGGAACCTGTTATTTTGTTGTAACTGTCAGCATACTGCTTGTCTACTTTCTAGCTGAAATATTCGCTTACTTACCATTTTTAAACATTTATTAGCCATCAAATCATTAGTTCTATAATAGAATAATTTTGCGTGAAAATATGACACACAATGCAAATGGAAAACAGGTACAATCGCATTATTTGATTACTGGTATACCTATATCATTATTCTATAATTTAATGATTGAGATTGATAAAAATTCTCAAGAAGGAGAAATTGATAGAGAACTACAACAATAGAGAAAACAACTACAGGAGATTCAACTTCTAAACAGAGAATTTCGTTCTGATAAACAAAACCGATAAAATGGAGGAATTACTGTGAAATTGATATTTTCCTCTATAAATTCAAGTGTTAGTCCTAAAGTGTATAATAGGCCTCTTATGTTAGGTTGCACTAACAACCGGGATCAACTATTTTGAATCAGCTCATCCAATATGATTAGAATTGTACTTATTCTGTATGAAAAGTATCTTGCTTTGTTAAACCCAAGATTATTTTGATTTTTTTTATTGTAATTAAAATATGACATATATATCTATATAAATATAAAATATTTTTCTGAATGTATTTGATTCGATAAATTACGATTTAAACTTCAAAGTAGGAGTTGAAAATGTGAGGAAATTTACTGTATGTGTTTCAAATTTATCGAATTAATTTTTAATGTGAAATTAACTTCACATTAATTTATGAAAATTACGAATTCATAAATGTAAGGAAAGCACTGTTCAACACTACGCCATGAGTGGAACAGATTTCATTGAAATGTTCATTATTAAATTATTCGGTGAAATATCCAACGGATTATGAAAATCATACAATTGAGTGGAGTTTGTAAATAGAATTTACAGTATCATATTTATGATATTTAGCTATTATGATATTTGAGCTATTTAGCTTGTTTTTCCTAAAACTAAATAAACGTGGGAACCCTGAACTCTTGAACTTTCTCTCTATCATTTTTTTTTCAATTATTACCCTGGGAATGATGAGGAAATAGTATAGACTTCAGAAGTTTTTACATTTTGAATATGAATTGGGATCAAGAGTTTTTTGTAACTTTGGAAGTAAAAATATGATTGAGTTGTGAATGTGATAAAATCTTTTAAATATTTATAAAAATTAGGAAGGGAAGACTTTCTCGAATCAGTGTCTTTCAACTCAAGTAAGTTACTTGTACTTGCTTGATTAAATGAATATTTTAGATTTTAAATAGCACTGTTCTTAATTCCCGTTCTCAATAGCACCTTTCACCGTTAGCAATCTTCAGAAAAATCTAAATTAATACAGTTCCAATCGAATATTTCCAATGCTTAATTGCTGACAAACTTTCAGTAAAATTAAAATTTTATTTCGACGAGCTTGAATCTCTCCAGAAATTGAATTTCCACAAGTTGATGAGTTGGAGAGGATCATTTCATTAAGTTCTAATGGATATAAGCACGACTTGACTTGACACATTCATAATGGGGAAAGTTCTAGATGGAAGTTAGCTAGAGGTAATGAATGAATATTTGGAGACCAAGAAGTGCTAAAAGTGGGATCCTTGATGAATTGGTCATCACAGTATAGTAACAGCATACAGTACTTTGTAGAAAATATTATGCTTTATTTGATCAGACCGTTCTGAAAGTATCAAAATTTATGGTGCTAATTTGGTATCCATCGAACCATATTTGGATAAAGTAGTCATGAAAATAGAAAATTGCAACTAGCTACTCAACTGCAAGGTGCTGTATTAATATAAAACGAGCCTTGTTTTGATTTCAAAAGTTTAATAGATGAAAGATTAATACTTAATAGACCTTATATAGTTGTGCTATAAAAAATTCTTATCTATAAACCTCTTACTTTTATTATATCTGTAAAAATCACTATAGTATCACAGTCTTAGGTCCGATTCAGACAGAAGAGATGTGGCGGAGACGTGGAACGGACATATGGATCATATGATCGTCTACTCTACTCTATACAAACAAATAGTCCAATGCACACCTAAAGCAGCTGTTTCAGTGTGCATTGGACTAATTGTTTGTATGGAGTAGACGATCATATGATTCTTATGTCCGCGCCACGTCTCTTCTGTCTGAATCGGACCTAATAAATACCCAGTCCCGTCACTCGGATAGAAAATGTCGTCTCCAGTGTTGTGAGCAGCAATACTGGTGGCCGGCATGACAAACTATTAAAATATACAACATATGATTGATATCATATGTCAAAAATCATTTTTTTCCTCCACCTAATATTGCAATCTAGTCTAAGAAGACTAATGAGCAATTTTTAACTTCAATATTTTTAGCTTCTATGAAACCTTGTCTCTATGACACTGCTTTCGTTTAAAAACAACACCTTGTCTCTGTGAGACCTTAACTCTGTGCAACTTACCCGAAATTAGAATTATAAATGACACTTTGCAAACTGTACTCACTGTAACCGATATTAATAGTATTATTTTTGTACAGTATTTATTATTTATATTTTCATATACGCCTATTTGTTCTGTTATTTCATGGCAAATCAAATTTATTTCATTTGAGCATCATGAAAAGATTCAAAGTAGCATTTGATTTATAATGAGACTAACTTTTCTGTTTCGTAGCTCAAAATTTTTCTTTTATGACTTGGTTCCTTTCTGGTTAATACTTCCGCTTAATTGAAATTATAATTAAATTTAACTGATTTTGAACTTTTAAAGTAGAAAAAGATAAAATTCTCATTGTTTTGACGGCTTTTTCGTTCCGTTGTAGAAAAAGAATGCAACCGCAACACAATACGAAAGTACAAAATGAGTAATGCTCTTTTTTTATGTAGGCCTATTATTTTTTGTCTGCTGATGCTGTAAAAGGATTTTCAAGTATTCAAGGGAATTCATTCTATTACACTCATTTTTTTTTTAATGTTGATATTTGTTTAGAATAGATAATTCTCTACTAAATACATTCTTGTTCGTTAATTACAATATTCAACAGAAGCTGCATGCCCAATTCGAATGGAGAAAACGAGAAAAGCTGCAATTTGGAAAGTAATCTCCCTCTTCAACTAAACCAATAGGTTTGTTAGTGGCAGGATATTATTCACGTGTATTGAATAACGTTCTCGATTACGAATTTAATGAAGTACACACAATAACGTAAGATAATAACGTATTAGGAGAGCAGAAGTTGAAAAAGCCTGCGTTTCTTCAGGTTGGAGGTTTGTTGAAGATCGTTTGTCAGCTGATGTTTTTAATGAACTCCTTTCAAGTATTTAATCGAATGCATTCTATTATACTTATTATCTTTCTTTGAATCTGATGTATGATAAATACTCCTTTCATGTGGACTCACACATGTTTCTTGCAATTTATTTGCGAATATAAAGCTCAAATTGAAACTTTATTTTTTATGAATTCATTTCGTTAATTTGAATTCCACAATTTCCATTTTAAACTTGATGTTTCATAAATAATTATCCGTTACACATAATATTCAACCCTAGCTTCGATCATAGACTCGAATCTTAAAAGGTCAAGCATTGCGATATCATAATAGCGTTAATGAATGGCAAAAACCATTTGATTCAAATGTAGTTTGAATTGATTTAAAAAACCATTTGATTCAATTTCCTATAGGAAATATACCCGGCGATGACCAAATAAGTATAACACGCTTCGCCACGGTTCAAATGGTTTCTTTAAAAACAAAATAAAGTCTACACAATGACGTAATGGCATCAGCCAATGAGCGCACGTTGTGGGCGTGTACTCGCACGCGATTGGTCGACGTTGTGTGACGTAGTATACTTTGAGCTGACGTTGAAAAATCAACGATTCACCAATAGAATTGGAGAAGGGTGTCTCTTGAGAATATGAATATGAATATAATACGAGTTATGAATTATTTTAAATTACTTCTATTCATTTTCTATAAAAAAAGTTTATGGATTTGCTGTATCCTTGATTTTGAAAAATTCTGATCTAGATTCAGTCTTTGAAGTATGTAAATCAAGCAGAGCAGCTAATATAATAGAGAAGTTCATCTCAACTCATACAATTTGTCCATTTTTGAGCTGCTATGCTGAATGCTTTCTATTTTCAACACTGATATAATATTTCACTGTTTTCGCTCCAATTTCTCCACACCATGACACCACCCTTGCTGTTATAATTAGACATTAGACATTATCATAAAAAGTACATCAGGCCTAAATAATGTAGTGAGTAGCTTATCGACTTGAAGAATGTAGTCTGTTCTTAAACCTGCTCCTGGCAAAACTAGCACTCATAATTCTGATACATTATTGATAAGTATCAATAAAATATGTTTATTACATTACATCTACTCTCAGTCTTAGACCTAATATCTTATAGCAGAATGATTTTTTGAATACGGTAAGGTTGTAGCGTATTATGTGTGTTGTGTGTAGCAATGAAAGCTTTTAATAAATTTAGTACTTGACAGAAATCTTGTAGAATCTTTCTACAAAGAAATAGACCTAGTAATACAATGGGTAGTCGTATTCTACTTTGATAGTATCACGTATACAAAATTCAAATCTCGTTGCTCTTGGCATCATCATTAGTTGAATCTAAACTGAAATTCGTCAACTCTGAATTATAAATCTACTGTTGTTGTAGAGAGAAGGGTATATAATTATAAGGGTTAGAGAGAGGCCTTATATAATTCACTGTATCAACTCAATTCAACCAGGATTTTGTATTTAGAGCGAAATGAAAGGATGCAATGGGCTTATACAGTTTCACAATAGTAAAAAGCTAAATAGTATAATTGTTGGACAGTTGGTTTTTGAAGTGTTTCAAGTAGTGGCAGGTGGTTGAAAATTGCTAACTGTAGGTATTCAATAATGTGAAACAGATGTCTGTTCAAAAGTGCTCATCTGAAATTAGTCATTAATTGGATCCTGTCTCCACTTGTAACATTTTGTTTTTGAATCGAAAAAAGCTTACAGACGAGTGAAAGCACTTTGAAAGCCTCTAAGAATCCAAGATAGCCAAACTAAATGACCAAAGTGCGTGAGCTGATTTCTGTTAAACTATTACTCAACAGCGGTAGCCTTAGGCAGCAAACCAAATGTCAAAATACCACATTCACTGCAATCATTCCGAGTGCAGCAGCCTATATTAAGCCCGATGAAAATTTCGCTACACTTCTACAATATTTAATTAGCAATGACACAAATTTGTTATCATCCACAGTAATTTATTTCAACTATTCGAGGAGTTCACGAATAAATCATCAATAATTTATTCCATTTTCACATTCGTCTTATTTGTATTCATTGGACGCGATACATTGTTTGGAACACGTTAACCCTGACTCCATTCGATTTTTTCAATCCCATTATAATATCCTGCTGATGATAATAATAATAATGTTGAAATTCGAAAACGCATGAATAGAATTCAGGAGTCAGATCACTAGGCCTAGGTGGGTCGTGGCACTACAATAGAGTGGCAAGCAAGGTTTTTGGAACCAATTGAGAAAATTTGGTGAAAGGACTTGGAGAATGTTCGCCTTGCGAAATTTAAAAAATAGCCTAATATATTACATTAGAATCTCGACTTAACAGATTATAGGAATTATTTTCAAGTTTTCTAAGGTAAGGGCTCTTCAATAGAATGTGATACAAGGAGTGTGTGGGTTACAAACTGAGTTCATAGTGCTACAGTTGTTATTTATTAAAATTGTAGCTCTACAAACAACAGTTCTATGTATGAATATCAATCAATCATAATCTAGAATTCGTATATTTAAGTTCAATTTTTGAATAATAAAATAGAGAAAGCACTTAAATTAGTGATAATAGAAAATAGTAGAATAGCATAGAAAATAGTAATCGTGATAATAACTATAACTAGTCTCTAGTGATAACTGATAATACCACTCCTGATCGGATCATCAAAGTTCTATGTTTGAATATTAATCAATATTAATATTAACTTATCCAATAATCGAATTTTATTTTTTGTCGTTTGATTTTTTTAGCTTTCAATCGGACCAATATTTTCATCCTGTATTCATACACATTTCTGAAAGATGATTTCCGTTCAGACGAAAAGAGATGAAACTGAATGAAAAAAAAATCCTGACATATGGAGCTGATAAAATTAATGGATATCATATTCCTTAATATTTCAAGCCCTGCAATATTCAAGGACCGAAGTCCGTTCCGTGTCAGAGTCGACGCAACTCAATTTATGTTGTCTCAGGTGGTACTAACAAATTGAAATTGAAACTGGAGTTTATTATTCTCAGAACAATACAATATAAATGAAAAATATGAGTATCTTCGCTAGTCACTTAGATGATTAATGCTGGGTTTGATTTACACATTTATCTACTAGTCAACTAATTTGTAAGAATTGTGAATGACTTAGAAGAATAAATATCATATCATACCAAAAAGTACAGTACTCAAATAACACCAATTTATTCACTTATTCAATTGATACAATCACAAAAATCAAAATATTATAATCTGGGAGAGAAAACTAGGCTGAGCACAAAGAACTTAAATGTAAATGTATGTACTACCCTGGTGAGTGTGAAGTACTCACTCCATCAATGCAAATAACCAGCCAAACAAGGGGCACACCCAAAAAAATAACTTACCAACCAGGAGGGTATCAAAAGGGGGTGCAGGGGGCAAAGCCCCCTGCCAAGCAAAAAGCGAGTTCTTGAACTAAATACAGTCATCATTTAGCTCCGCCTACTGTGAACGGCAGCAATTTCAAGTCTGGAACCCTGTTGGTGCCACTACCTAGCGGTGAGTTCTCGAACTAAATTAATACAGTCACCATTCAGCTCCGCCCAGTGTTAAAAGTAGGCTTGACTATCCCCCTCCCACCGACCAATCACAGCACAGTATTCCAATATCAGCTGACCGGCAGCCATTTCAAGTTTAGAACCCTGTTGGTGCTACTATCTAGCGGTGAATTCTTGAACCAACTGCAGCCACCATTAACTACACCTAGTGTTAAAAGTAGGCGTGACAATCTCCCTTCCACCGACCAATCACAGCTCAGTATTTCAGCAAGTTACCATACTGTTATGTTGGCCAATAGAAATACACCTTGTAAGAGTTTGCAAACTCTAATAATTTAACTATTATTATTAAACATCTTGAATCTTAAGAACACCATTTCAACAGATGATTTATAGCCTAAATTGAGAGTAAAGTTTAAATAGTTTTTCCAAAAGGTACTTGTTTACAATATTAGGCCTATAATAATATATACAAGGCACACTTACGATTTTTGGGGAGTGTCATGACCCCCTCTGTATCCTCCACTGTTCAGAAGTTAGAGGAAGATTCTAAGTCCCTTCAGATTGATTCTATAGAGAATGATACTACTTTAGGCTGATAACATCAAATTAGTATGAATTAGTATCCACCTTTCTTCTGTTTGGAAGAAAATTTAAAATGTTCTGAAACAGGCCCCAGGTCTTGCATCTTCCTAACAATCAATTCCCCCCCCAAAAATTTCAATTAGGCTACTACAAAAGTATCACCTCCACTACTACTTAAAAATTTAAAAATCCACTCATTGATTTCAATGACTACCAAAGTATCACCTTCAATACTACACAAAAATTAAAAAATTTCTATTACTACAAACGTATCACCTTCACTAACTATAAAAAAAATAAAAAATGTCAATGACTACCAAAGTATCACATTCACTATTACAAAAAAAAAAATAAAAAAAATCCCCCCCAAAAATTTCAATGACGCCATTGGCGTCATGTTTACCCCCTGTAGGCACCCCTGGTTTAATGAAAAGGCAGCCAACGGGACCACGTTGCACAGTTCGAACTCCGGAGAACATGGAACGTGTAAGACAGGCTATTTTAACTAGTCCAAGATGTTCAGTTTGAAAGACAACTTCTTGAAACCTGAACTGAGACGACGACAGAACAATCTGCCAAATGTTTATTTTCAACAGGATATCCTGTATGGGGCTTGACCAAGTTGGGAAAGATGTTGTCCGGTGCGGAGGAACAATTGAAATGGCAGAGGACAGAGAAGAATGGAGGAGGCTAATCTACGAGGCAAAAAATCGACTGAGATTTGTGACGCCCCAGCAGTAAAGTAAGTAAGTATCCTGTATGTAGCTACGGCCCATACTGCCCAAGTGTCTATGGCTGCAGATAGACAAATGTTCCCTAATCGCGTTATCTCTAGATTTGTTGATCTGCATTGGCCCCCTTGTTCTCCAGACCTTTCGATGTGTGATTTTTCTTGTGGGGATTTCTAAAGTCTCGTGTGTATGGAAACAAGCCTCGTACGTTGGGCGAACTGCAACAAGCTATAGAGCAGAACGTCGCTCAGATCGATCATCAACAGCTATTGGAGACAGTGAAAGCAAACTTCAGAGAGCATCTCTACATTTGTCAGCGCGAAAATTGACACCATCATTATCTAAATTATTTTTTGTACATAGGTTAGTAAAATTGCATGTTCTAAGAAACGTATTTCTGCCCATAAATTATTTTTAAACTTTAAAATAGTGGAGTGTTGTCCAATGTGGAGTGTTGGAAACGTCCGTTTCCCGAGGCGGACTCTATATAAAGGTAAAAATCGTGTGAGAATACACAAGTACTAAATACATTAATGTTGGGTAGCACCAAAGACAATATTTAACTAATTAAATTGTACATATAGTTAAATTGTCTTTGATTGCACCAGCCGGGATCAACTAGTTTGAATCAGCTGATCCCATTTGATTGGCATTGTACTGATCGTGAATCAAAATTGATCTTGCTTGGTACAAAACAATATAACATAATTTGGAATAATATAAACCGGAATAATGGAGGCGAGGCCGTTCCGGATAATTAATTGTTTATATTTTTTGAAGTTGGATTTGAAAAATACGCATACATATTGGGTTTCCCTGATATCATTTTTTTCACAGAATACATCAACAAATACTCACTAAAACATTTATTTTTTGAGATAATCAACATTTTTAAAAAAAATGTCTTCACTACGTTTGCGGGCAGCCTTGTCTCTCCATCTCTTTAGCACAAGAACATCGGCTTCGACCGTTCCGGTTAACCCAGGTTCCGGTTGATCCGGGGTTTTACCGTACGGTATATAATATTGAGCTTTCCATATTTGAAATTGAGCACAGGCAATCATTGACTTGCATAATATCAATGGCAACGTGTAAACGCTTCATTAGTTAAATAGCAAGTTCCATGATCTCGTTTTTTTGAAATGGCTCACCGACATAAATTTATCGATTCATGTATTCCATCAGCATTAGCCAGTCGCTTAAATTTAGATACAGATAACCTGTGAACGCAATCATTATTAATGCCAGAAACGATTTAATAATTTGTTAAATAGCCGCAGCATCATTCTTGTGTGACTGGTGACTAAAAGAGTCATGTACTAATATGGGCTAATGACTGAAGGAGGATCAATTTGTATGTTTTATGCCGGAATCCTTTAAAGGCTTGGCTGGCGTCTAGGTGAGCACCGAGCAACATGAAAATAACGTTCATTGCTGATTTGTTTCCAGCGAGTTGACTTGCATCGCAGCGGCGGCCAAAGCATGCATGCAAATTATGCGCGGCTGAACAGTCAAACGCCGCTCTGCCGGAACACCAAGCAGGACAGAAGAAGCAGGCACGAAGAAGAACAAGAAGAGAGAGAGAAGGAGGAGGTAAGGGAGAGGGGAAGAAGGAGAACAAAAGATCAGGAGGATAGAAAGAAGAAAATAGAGAGGAGAAGAATGAGAATTGGGAGGTCAGAAGGAGGAGGAGGAGGAGGAGGAGGAGGAGGAGGAGGAGGAGGGAGGAGAAGGAGGAGAAGAAGGAGAAGGAAAAGAAGGAGAAGGAGAAGGTGGAGAAGAAGAAGAAAAGAGAGTGAGATTTTCTCTTGATAGCATAAAGATGAAGAAGAAGAAGAAGAAGAAGAAGAAGAAGAAGAAGAAGAAGAAGAAGAAGAAGAAGAAGAAGAAGAAGAAGAAGAAGAAGAAGAAGAAGAAGAAGAAGAAGAAGAAGAAGAGGAAGAAAGAAGAAAGAAGAGGAAGAAGAAGGAAGAAGAAGAAGAAGGAAGAAGAAGAAGAAGAAGAAGAGAGAGGAAGAAGAAGAAGAAGAAGAAGAAGAAGAAGAAGAAGGATAAGACGATAGAAGATTTGGAAGAAAATTAAGCGGGTAAAGGAAGCACGATGAGGAGAAAAGGACAAGAAGAAGAACTGGAAAGAAAGAGATGAAGAAGTGAGCTGAGCAAAGGATGATGAAGTGAGGAGGAGAGGAAGAGGAAGGAATTAGATAATGTTGACCGGAGACATGAAAAGAGAGAAACTTAAGAAAAGGAAGTCAAAATTATAAGAGAAAATGACATGATAAGGAGGAGAAAAAATAATTGAGGACGGAAAGGAGAGGAAAAATAATAAGAGGAAAGACGATGAGAAAAGAGAAGTTTAAAAAATGAGAAGAAGAGGAAAAGTATTGAGAATAAACGAAAAATGTAGTCGGTGAAGGAGAATAAATTGCGAAAAAATAGGAGAGATTGGATTAGATTAGATTAGAGAGAGAGATAAGAAAGCGTGAAAGAAGATTTTGAAAAATAATGAGATAAAAGACTCACATAAGAGAAAGAGAATAGGAGGAGAACACAGAAAAAAAGGAATAAGAAGCAGGAGATGAAAAACCGGATGTAGAAAAACAACAAAAAACGTTTACTACAAAGTAAATACGATGTGAAATAAACTACAAGAGAGGGGAGGAAAAGGAATCGAAGGGAATGAAAACTTGGAAAATTACTTAAAGAGTTAAAGTAAAAATTGGAAGTAGAAAGGATGTCGAAGAGGAATGGAAGTTAGTGATGGTGGCAGGGAAAAAATAATGAAGAAGAAGAAAAAAGAAAAACAGAGAACCGAAGATTCTAGAACATCCATTTACATTATAGGCTATTGTGTGTTGTAGTGTTTGGCTTACACCGCGTAACCCTATATCCTCCAATACTAACATGAACATGATACTCTCTCCAAACAATATTGACCTATAATGATTTCGAGGGTTGAGCTCCAGCAATTATAGATATGGGAAACGCTTCCCTTTTTGGTCAGTATTTCTCAAATGGGTCAGTATTCCTCTTAGAAGTGTTTTAAAAGAGTCATTTCGAAGTGATGATTATGATGATGATGACGATTACGATGACGATGACGATGACGATGACGATGACGATGACGATGACGATGACGATGATGATGATCATGATGATGATGATGATGAGCTGATACCTACAGTACTTCATCAACGTATAATCATTGTGGCATCACAGATGAGTATCGAATACCTAATAGCTACTCAGCAAAACTGTTCATTGGATTAGGTGACTGCAAATGGGGATAGGGTAGATCATGATTAGTCTAAGATCATGAAATATGAAATTGAGCTCAAAATTTAGATTCTATAATGGATCAGATATTGGATACCTTCAATTAGAGTTGTTGAGTAGGTAGATGAACTGAGGCACTGAGGTAAATCAATAACCAATGGAGATCTGCTTATGGCTGGTCGCCCAAAAGTGAATTCAAGATATTCTATTACTCGTAGAATTAACTTTTTAATTGGAGATCAAGCTCAATGACCTTTGTGCAAGTGGGATTTAATGTTATATTAATAACACTTGACACTAAGTGTCTTTTTTGTTACGAAATAATATAGATTTCTATACAACGATTTTTCAAATTTCATTTCCAATAAAACCCTCTTAATTTGATGCAAATGTGTTATGTAATAGAGTTATGTTATAAACAATTTTAATCAAAGAGAGAGTGATTTTACAATTTCCAAATTTATTTACAATTAATCTATCCAGGTATGATATCTGATGAATATACAACCCTAAACCAGAGTTTTGAGCTTGGGCCAATAATGATAATACAGTAGAACTCCAATCATCCGAATAGCCGATTATCTGAATAACTTTTAGAGACAAAGACAATAACTTCTTAGAGACAAAGATATCGAAAACGTGCCCAGACAGCAAAACAACTAACACGAAAAGATATTTTCAAAGCGCAATAACACTCTTATATAGCCTAAGTAAAGTTTAATATGTGCAGTATTTTAACTGTTAGAGTAATAGATTCAATAATTCCACATTGTGAATAGGATTTTTCAACCGAATTTCCCACTTTTTGAGAAACTCCAATTATCTGAATATTTGATTAACATTTTAACCAAATGAAATCCGGTACCCATTAGTCCGCCGTCCGGATAATAGGAGATCTACTGTGCATAATTATTACCTCGTTCAATAATTGTACATTCTTCGTTTATAAACTACTTCTCTCATGATAAATTGAAACGAATATAAAAGAGGAGAGGAATACCTTTTTAGATCGCCATCTTCTCTTATGAATGTTGCTCAGGATAGAAAGTACTAATGCTTCATCCTTTCTATCGAACATTGAAGAATTTTTGTTTTCAGTCTGTTGCCTTCTTTTCCAACCCACATGATTGTGATCATTAGTGCATTTAATTTGAAAATCAATTACTTCATTCCTTTTAAGAAATCTCTATTTAATAAAACGAGTAGGCCTACTTCAATGTTCAGGAATGAATAAAGCAAGAATTTCAATCCTGTTCAGAAGCAATTCACCTTTATAACGAAGAATAGTACAAAGTTTCAAGTAGCAAACATTCTAAAGACAATGGCAAGATTGTGGTATGATAACGTTTAGGGATTGAAGATACTATCAGAAAGCTTTCCTTGTTTGTAGTGAGAGAAATATTTTTGTTCCACTAATGACTAGATTGAACAAATGAATATCTGTTTAATTGGCTTCAGATACAGCTGGCATCCTAATGGCTTCTGAGTTGATTCCGCAGTCTCTAGATGTCAGGTAGTCTCAGTTGCAGTATTGTCTGTGCTGTGAATAAGGCAAGTATAAGGGAAGCTCTTTATAATACCTTCATAATAGTATGTTGATTTAGTTGGGTGTCATTAACACGGGATTGATACCCAACCCAAACTGTGCTCAAAGGAGCTTCATTGAAATTATGTCATAACCAAACTCAGACGTCTGAGAACGTGTTTCCACAATAATTAACAGTTAAAGTAATAATTAGCAAACTCGAATCCACGTAATTTTCCTGGTATGTGTTTGAGGTGAGGGATGATTGGTAGACTGATTTTCCTTGATATAAAGGCTGTTTCAAAAACTACGTGCTTCAAAGTTTGAGGGAGAATATTTACTGCATAGGGAATATTTTCCCCTCAAAATGTAATGTATTAGCACTATTCTACTCTTCATTATCTCGTTATACATCGTTGTATATCTCTCACATGCACCTTGTGCTTTCCCAGTACTTGAGTACTGTATTCATATGTATCTGTCAGTTCATGTTCGGCTGAGGTTTTTTCTAAATTATGAACTTTTCTATTACTCGAACTTTTCTATTTCGCATATAAATCCTACGAACGAGTGAAGCACAAGTTCCAGTAGAAGACAAGATACTTCAGAATCTAGAGATTCATTCTGTAACTTGCCATGGTCTTGTCCGTAAGATTAATAATAATAATGCTTGATGACTCTCAATAATAAATAGCCTAACTTATACAGACACTACAGATACAAATGGGTACTGGGAAAACACTCATACATCGTGTAAGTGATGTACAATGCGTTAATAAAGAGAACAATAAACTTATACATTATATTTTGAGGAAAAAAGCCTCAATGCAGAAATTATTCTCCCTCAATGCGTCGTATTTTAAATTTATAATTTTATAATTTTTATTTTTATAATTTCATGAGAGCAAATAATGATCTCATGAAATTATGAACAACTTCTACGATTACAGTAAAAGAATCCATAGTCATTCTCATGTTATTTGTAGATGTATTAGAATGAAGCACAAAATAATCGACTCCTATTTGTAAAAGATGAATGTTATTTGAGCGTATTTTCCTTTTTCAGAAGCAAGAAACTCCAACTGCAATGAAATCACTACTTCTTGAGTCGCTTTTCATTCTGCTGCTCTCTTATCAGGTAAACATAAACATTAATAAAGTTATTAGAATTATACTAATTATCCATGAACCATATTAATATTATTATTATTTATAAAGTATAGCTGTTCCATTTCAAGAGTTCCATTGTGAGAGATAGCCGGACAAAATCCATGGATTTATTCCAGAACAAACTTAAGGTTATGCTTACCTATGTATCAATTTATCAAGTTAGCTAATTCTTTTGCCTCTGAAATTGATTTTTTTATTATATCTCCTTCAATATTTTATGATTTTGTAAAGAAATTGAATTATGTCTAGTGGATGCCTCCCTGTCTATAATGTTGATTTTTATCTCCTCATAGATATTGAGTTTTCATAGATTATTGTATTTCTGATCTCTTTGTGTATTATGTTTTGTGTTTCTGCTATGTAATTGTATAATTTGTTCAGTTACAGTGTAATTGGAGTTTTATCTCTCTACTGTAACTCTTGTAAATAAATAAATGGATACCCGCCGAGTTAATATTTTAGGTAGAGTGATTGCTATTGTTATACACTTTTAACATGGTGAAAAGCTGTAATGAATGTAACTCATTTTCAATCTCTGAGCAAAATGAACCAGCTATAGGCTACTGTTCGAACACATAGTCTGACTACATAGTGGAGCGGCGAGGGCAGGTAGTATCTGTAGATGTTCCCCGCATAACATCACTAATTTAAGTTTATAAGTTTTGGCACGTTCACCTACATGCATTTTTTTAAACTCACTCAGCTATCTCTCAGCTACGCTCTCCGCTGCACTCAGCCATACCCGCTTCACTGTGTTTTCACCCTTAAAGAATCCTGGAAATCCACTTCAATAAAAAGTTAATAATTGTTATTGGTAGTTTTCACTAATTATTTTCTACAACTGCTCGTAAAGAACTTCTTTACGTACTGAAAACTCATCGTAAAACAGCTGTTTTCTGAGGAGAGAAAAAAAGCAACAGCGCATGCGCAGTAGATTCATTTTACGCTCGCTAAATCGCCTCGCATGCGCAGTACGTTTTCTTTAGGCTAGCAATTTGGGGTTATGTAATTTTCATAACCTCAAAAATGGGAATACAGCAATGGACATTAGCGAAGACAAATCATTAAAACTAAATTAAATGCAGTTGTAGAAAAAATGTTGTATGTAATTCGCGCGTAAAGCTTCTTTATTGCTCTCGCAAAATTATCACGCTCCGCTACGCGTCGCGTGATAACTGTTTTGCTCGAGCAATAAAGTCGCACTTTACGCTCTTAATACATAAATAGCTATTACTGTATACTACTTTACTGTTATTGGTACAAGTTTTCATTTATGCCAGTAGTGCCATCGACTAAATAATGTATACAAAATAATGTATCGACTAAAAATTGTAATGAAAAAACAACAAGATATTGTCAATTATCACGATTTTTAATAATAAGAAACAGACATGTTTCAGCACCTTAGGTGCTATCATCAGTGTTACAATTATAGCTATATAATATAGCTAATATAATATACCTAAGGTGCTGAAACATGTCTGTTTCTTATTATTAAAAATCGTGATAATTGACAATATCTTGTTGTTTTTTCATTATGAGTAAGTATCACTACATCTCACCAGACACTGTGTCAGAAGTTAAAAATTGTAAATTGTCTCTACAGCGAATAAATTTATCCTTTTAATATATTTCTAGGTGTTCTGTAGTGTGTGGCCGAACAGCAAGCCCAAGTACACAAATTCCTATCTTCCGCCAGCCGTACAAATCCTGCACGTGCAAACCGAGCGTCTAAACGATATTCGTGCGGCAACTAGCACCACCACAGAGGCCATCACCACAACACCGGCAGTCACTTGTCGTCCGCAGACTGAGGGCTCGGTCGACGAGTGTCAGACCTACTCGGGGCCACCCGAGGCAGCTCCCGTTCTCGGAGTCGAACTGATCGATGAACTGGACGGAGAACTCAACGTCACCACCCCTCTCCCTGCTACCACTCCGACCAATGTCACTGTCACCGACCAACTAACCACAACACATGACCCCGAACTAATACTCAAACAAGAAGAACAAATACAAGTGGAAGAGCGACAAGAAGAGCAAGTGCAAGAAGAAGAAGAAGAAGAAGAAGAAGAAGAAGAAGAAGAAGAAAGGGGAGATGAAGCGACTAGGGTGACTCCTTTGAGTAACGAGAGAGAATCCAATTCAACGTCAAATAAAGAGGTATGCGATAATCAGCCACTCCTTAGACTATTTTCATGCTAGATGGAACTGGGTAACGAGCTAGGAATGTCCTCTGAATGTGGAAATACCAATCTCCAATCTTCATATGTTGCCAATGGCATATATCAGTCAATTGGGAACCAGTAATACTAAAAGTAACAGAATCAGTCGAATAGCACTAATAAGTAATAATATATTTACGTATCGGCCTAGCACGTATAAGATAGGGGATACATTGTATACCGATACGGAAGTTATAGTCGTTTTTTCATTTAACATTTCTATGGTAACAGGTGATATAATGTTGATTTTTTTCAAATAAATACTGTACATAAATTTAAAAAAACACATTAGAAAAATACATCAATAGAACATCACTCGTTACCAAGGAAAAGTTAAATGAAAGTCATTCGCAAAAAAAGCTACTATACATCTATTCAAGGTGTCTTGTTCATGAGTTGCTAATGGAATATGCCAGTCGACTGTGAACCAGTAACACAAAAAGTAAGTTACTAGAATCAGTCGACTAGCATCCAATGGCAACGTGTGAACGACATTAGCCTAATTCCGGTGCTGGTCGACTGGGAAAACAATGTGGTGGGGTTCAATAATTGATTAATTTGGATTATTCTCATTATTGTCATAAGATTTGCTACAATTTTATATGATTTGCATTTTAATATGGAGGGGATTAATTGATTAATATAGATTTTTCAGGGGATTTGATCCAGGATTAGCTGGTTTTTATGTAATTAGAATTTTTGCTGTAGTTGAATCAAGCCAATATAGGTACAGTAATTATAATTGATAGGTTATTATTGATGAAAGTTCCTGGATTTCGTATGTATTCATTGCCGATATTTCCCAGGTTCTATTCAATGTACTAAATCTAAGTGAAGGTAAGCTCAGAGAGTTACCAATAGAACTTGACTAATGGATTGCGGAGTTCAATAGTAAATGGAACTCTGGGGAAATTCAATAGTGTCTTCTATGAATGTAGTGATGGCAATTTTTTTCGAAAAATTGATTTTTCGATTAATTGAACCTAGAAATCGATTTCGATAAAAAATTGTGTTCAATACTCTTATGCTCCATGTTGCGGTGACATGTTTGTAACATTTTTTATAATGCCAGTTTCGGCAAGTGCGATGACGTCATGTACATCCACTCACCTGACAAATATTTGAATTTGGGAACCACCAAGCTTACTTGAAAGCATAGCATATAAATATTACGCTTATAGATCCTGGAGGGTGAATCACTCCGCTGTATGTAGACCGATGGGTCGTCACTGTGAGGCAGAAAGTAGGCTTTTTTTAGTCGAGTGTGTGACACTCCTTCACTGTAATTTTCAATGTCAGGGATGACAAGGCAAAAGAATTGAGTTGAAGTAGGTTCTTCAGAGCTCATGGACAGTATATAAGAACGTGTCACACAACCCACCATACGCCTTGACTAGATTGTCTCACAGGTAACAACAATTTTTGAAGATCTGGAAGTTGTCATATATAAATACTGAGAGATCTTATAAATTACTCCAACAAGTCACTCCAAGATAGATAACTGAAGGGGGTGGAGATACTAGTATGAGGTATGTACACTCAAGATCTAGCAACACACTCAACGGGTAACCACTCAGTACTGAATGTTTGCTAGTAAATACGTGATTTGAATTCAAATTACTCAAATAAATGGAGAGAGAATAACAGTACAATTGTTATCTCGACATTCTAATCAATATTTACGGTTGCTTATCATATCGCATGACCGTTACAACTGAAAATCTATCACTTTGGCGTTAGCTAATTGCCGCTGAGTTTGAGGTAGGCTTTATTTCTAAGAAATCAAATTTTGTACAGTTACAAAATATATTACGAACTTCTTTTGTTACGATTAAGACAAGGAGGTAGAAATTATATCCTATAAAATAAGGGAGGATAAAGGAGTCCATATTATACGGTCTACTAGCTAGCAGCCAGTTTTCTGAATTCAATAAATTGTACAATAATAAAATTGTATAGCAGCCGAGAATAATAAATTAATACCACATGTCCTCCAAACCACGGGATACAACTGGGATTGAACTAGTGCCCTTGACATAGATAAATCAATTATAGAAAAGGGTACAAGAAATAAAGACTACCTACTATCAACTATATATCAAGACACCAAACCATATTAACTTTTAGGAATCCAAACAACAATAATATATTGTTGCAATTAGTGCAATTATTACGGTACACTCTTAATAGCTTATTTGATTAATTTATCTAAAAATATTGTAATTTTACAACTCCCTTTTAATGAAACTGACGAACAAGTAGGCTTATCCTATCCAAAAACGTCCTTCCAGAGCCTTATTTCTTAATACTCGAATTGAGATTCGAGTTCGGTTCAGTTATTTCATCTTTTTGACTCCGTATAGAAAATCTGAATGTGTTAATTGTTTAATTTCTGATTGAATAATTGATTTAACGAGCGATTTCTTCTAAAAAAGTTGACGCCAATCACCACTTTCTCAATTTGAAACCAGCCGCGAAATTAATATCACAGATAGATACAGTAGCGCCATCTCTGAGTGGAAAAGAAACTCGGTGGTCGTAGCAATGCTGTGGGTTTGTGTGGAGGTAGTTTCAAATCTTCGGTACATTTTCTTGCTAATTTGAGCTTTTCACTGCTTTCCACTTCAGTTTAAACTTGTAAACGGTCGATTAATATGTAAATGAATCTGATAAATCGATCTAGGTATGTTTCAAGATCGTAGCTCATGTATTTTTTGAGTAAAAATTATTTTATTGCAAAAAACTTATAGGATATATTGTTTTTTCGCGATTTTTCGGGAAATGTTTCATTTACATGCTTATATGATAAATCGGTGTTTGATATGATAAAATGTTTCATTCACTTACTCATAATTCTATCATGAGTTATTTTTTCAGCCTTAAATCGCTTATCTAACTTCATAAAAAAGTCACTATGTACATCATCTATTAATATAGATCAGAACCCCGTGATAGGAGATAGTACTTACCGTCATATTATAGAACTGGTATCAGAATTCAAGTACCTAGGCCTTTTTATTGACTCAGCCTTGAAAACTTTCTCTCTACAGGAAGAAGAAAATTCCGACATCCTAGCACCAATTCTAGCTTTGGAAAGATTGAGGGATATCTTGACAGCTGATGCTAAGAGGCAGGGATTGTCAAAGGTTCAGGCAAGTATTCTGGACCTTAGGTATAAAGGTTAGAACCTATGCTACAAATTAAAACTTCTCTATTCAAATAAATTAGTAATGCAAAATTTTATTATAATAGAAATGTTTCATTTCAATTCATGAAATAGAATTTATATTGATTATTTTAATAATAAATAGGTCTGGGGTCTAAGGGGCCTGTTTCATAAGAATTTAGAAATCAAGTAATACATATAAATAATAAATTACGGACTCACGCACACTGAACTTGCAAGTTTATTACCGTATATTCATGTCTAATGTGTATGTGCCTTTTCGTGTATCACGGTACTTCTAAATTTTCATGGATCAGAAACAGAGTCCAGATAATATTCTTATGAAATTTTTGCATTGCATACATAAACCGATTAATCAAAATTTTTATCAAAACGGCCGTGTCTCGCTTCGAACTCTCGCTTTTCCACTAAAATTATCCCCCTCCAGCGGACAACCCCGCCGCTCTGAGCCTAATTTTCAGTGGAATCGCCAAATTCCCAAGAGAGGTCAATTTAATCACAAAAGTTAGCAAATTAACTCTCTCTATATCAAAATCAAAATCAAAGTTCACTTGAGTTCATTTCAATAAATTTAGGAAAAAGAACAGTTCAATAACCTGAAAAGAAGAACACAAAAAAAAACTACAATATAACCCACTCAATATTCACCATATTACATTACCCCTCCTCTAAGGGCGGTATCACTAAATTTTCATCCACACTAAACACAATTGACTTTTCTGACGCATCTCCTGAAGATGGATCGGGAGTTGATGAGGATCATGCACCTTGCTGCAGCTTCCATCCGTCTGGTTGGATGCAGTTGGTAACCAGTCAGCTGGTGGCGTCAGCCTCAACGGTATTGTCTAAAGTGAGGTTGGGCTTAGAAGATGGATTAGCACCAACTCACATTTATTCATTGTAGATGACGTGCAACGGACGCGATTACTCATTGTTTCACTGGACAGTTATCAATCACTTAATTCGGGATGTGCCAGTCCCATCAAAATACTCACTCTAGCTCAAAATAGAATTGACCGAGACCTTACAAAATCAATTTAAACTCAAAAATATTCAATTTTCAAACATAAAACAACTCAATAAAAACATTATATATACTTCATAAAAACTCAAATAATTCCCTAAATTGTTATCAAATCAAAATGTCAAATCCTTATCTCCTATCAATTTAATGTCATAATAATGCAAAACAAATAACCTATATCTTTATCAATCATCATTACGGAACAAAACAATAGCTTGCAAGCTTGCATTTTCAACTTTCTATTAAATTTTCAACTAATTTTCCAATCGCTACTATAAAATATTCCGGTCTATCATATTTTTCTTCTTCTGTTTCACTTTCACTCTCGTTTCTCAACAATACAATAATAACGATTTACTTTTGACATTAATTTTCATTGTTCTCATTATGCAAACTCAGCTGCTAAGTCCAAGGAGTATTCCATCTCACTTCTTTCTATTTCCATGAAATATCTTCTCTCACTCACTCGATGACAAAATCAAAATCTACACTTTTTATCTCTCTTTCCAACATTACATCAAATCAACTTTCTCTCACTTCCTTCAAATCAGCTATCTACAATATCTACTACTTATCTCAGGTCCATTCCCTATCGCCACCTTGACGGCCCAAAATAGTGGAACTTCTCCTTCAAATAAGATCATCTAAAACTATTCTTGGATACCCAAGATCCATAATCGACTGTATCCACGAACCATAATATAACACCAGTAGACTGTGTTATCCACGATCCGTAATCACTATAACACCAGTACGCCCACTGCGTGTTATCACACTGAAATTCCCGATTTCAGTGTCATCTTCAACCTCAGTCCCGCTGAGTACTTAATCGAAATGATTCACATCTGAATCCGTTTACCTTTTACCTATTTCCGCCCAGACTGATCCAAATTCCCAAAGTACAACCTACTCGATCCAGCTGTATAATTAAGTACTCAGAACAGTCGGGCAGAAATCATCATTTCCTCAACATAATCTGTGTTCTTTCAAACCACTTCTCATACTCATCAACTATAACAATTAAATTCATCTTCAACTTCATACCTCCTTGGACTCTATCACATAACATGATTTATTCATTCGCACAAATATTTCTTCTATAACAGTAACAAAATATGATCAAACAAAAATTAAACATAAAAGTTACTAACACAAATGATATAATCTTTCTACTATTTATTCAACTATGCATTTTCCATTCTTTTCATTCCAAGGCATAGTTGCCAGTTTTCGTAGTCACAGGAAAGGAAATCTCATCTTTCAGCATTCTATTTCATTGTCTGCGCCTATTTCCTTAGCTAACAGAAATTATATTTCTCTCATTTTAACTACTGCATTTTTATTTCTTTCTCTCTCCAGCGGAAAAATTCCTGTCACGTATTAAATTTAACTCAGCAATTCTCAAACAATGAATACCATTTTCAAATTCAACTTTTACTGATATTTTTAACATAGAACTCAACTACAGAAAATCAATTTTATCAAATTATTCAACTTCAAAAATCATTAAAAAAAAAACAACAATAATCTTTTCAAATACTAAAATTTTCTGCAACTTTATACTTCAATTATATTTCATCAAGCGTTCTCTATTAATACTTCAATTCTTGTTCTTGTTGCTAAAAGGCTCAATTGGTGTTTCTCACTACAGGTGGTTCTCAACTTATAATATTTCCATACTTCAGTTATTCATGCTATCTCTCAAAAAAAAAACTAAATTGATCTGGCATTTGAACGTTTGTCATTTTTGCAGACAAACCCCACACCATTTTGTAACCGGGGGAGAGATAGAAGGGCCGATCTTCTTCTCCCCACAGTAATGATACCATCCATTTAACCGGTGATTCCCTTTTTATCAATGTCAATCAGAAGTGACGAGTTTTACTCTAAATTTTCACTTCCAATTGGCAATGAATTGGAAATCACACGGTTAATAAACATCTTGCTGTTAAAACGTTTGAATCCTCATCTGGTCGGTTGAGAGCTTTTCATGGATTCGTTCATTCAAATGCCCAGATTCTAAAACTACTAAATTTCCACCTGTCTTAGCAACTAAACTATGACGAGCCAGGAACTTCAATAAAAGATTTTGAAACATTTAAATTTAGGTTTATTAAGCTGTATTCAAGATTACGTTTTTAAATTTCACTTTCAATCAGTTTTTTTTTCAATTTTCAATTTACACTAACATACTCAATAAATTCATCTATTCATCAATATTACTCAAATTCAGGTTTAATTTACAGTTCAATTTAGATAGGATTTTGCTAACTACTGCATTTCTTTACTTCAATATTTAGGGCCTCGGTCAATCTATGGGTCTCATTTTGAGCTATTCAAAAACAAAAGTTTGGCACTCACCATTCAAAAATTAAACCACTAATTCGACACAACTACACTCGCAATAAACATTTCAAAATATCACTCCCTCAAAACTCATGACTCACACTTGAACTTTTACTACAAATTTAGAACTAACTATCTGAGAAATTTAAACTCTTCCACAATTCTAACCGATTAATCAAAAACATATTACATTACGTATAGTAATATTCATTTAATGTGGCGCGTGGCAAATAACATTTCTATGGTATCGGGTGATGTTCTGTTCATTATTTTTCACATAAATACTGTATATAACATGTAAAAACATATTTAAAAAAGAAATAAACAGAACTTCACACATTACCTTAGAAATTTTAAATTAACGTTTTTTCGCCATCCGCCAAATTAAATTAATATTACTATACATAATAATCATACAAAAATAAATACCGATTTAATATCAGTATTATATATATTCAAAATAATTTTTATTGGAATATCGATAAACAGAACTGTTTGGAAATAGAATTATTATTAATAATAGTATGATTTCTGCGTTCAGGGGTACTCCGAGGAGCTATTGGAAACGTTGGCAATCAGTTCAACGTACTCTTCAAGAAATCAGCTGAGGATTGTTCTAATACGCATGCTGAAGAGAGGGGACGCTGAGAGGAGAGATTCTATTTTAATGACCAAAAAAATTATTGAAAAACTCAAAGACCCAGAAGGCTCGTTATCATCAGCTTTGCAATTAGTTCCTCCTTTGATGTTCACCTAGTTATATTTAAAAAAATCTAAATAGACATTCTACATTATTGCACTGTTCAAGTTATTACAGTATACTATAATTAACAAAAACATAATAATTGAACTAAAAAGTATATCAAAATTAATTCATCATTTTCCTTTCCTTTTTGAAGGTCATTTTTAAGTTATGATCACGGTTTTTTCATCTAAATTTGTTGTTTTCTGTCAATTCATGCATTCTCAGCCCAGATATTAATATTTTGGGGCCTGGAATGATAGAGAATCATTAGGAGTTCAAAAAAATTAGATAATTAACTTATCGATTTATAATGAAATTTCGAATTATATCCAGTTTAATTAAACTCCGATTATTCGGTCTATCGATTCTCAATCTTATTGTGCGATAGCAGAAGCCAACCGCTCATAACTGATGTGGAGAATAGATAGATCAAAATAAGTAGTATAAGATATTGGGCCGGTTGAACAAAGCCGAGAAGATTTAACAGCAGAAATATGTAATCATTTAAAGGAACCATAGCAAGGACGTCCCTATATCACGCTCCGTTAGATGACGACATATTTCGGCGGTTAAATGTGAAACGGCTTTTGTGCAACTGTTCGATTGATTTCGTCGCACTAGAAACAAAATCTCAATAAAATTTAATTCACTTTCGTGAAAATAGCGATTGCTCAAACTCCGATTTAACCTTTGGATAGAAAGATAGAAAAAACAATTAACTATAGTTTTATAACATCAATTATATTTCAACAATACGTCTAACGTCAAGTATAGTAACACTGCAATCGAGAAAAGAATTTAGTGCGAACAAATATTTGTGGTAGGGTGAGTAGAGATCTTATTTGGTGAGGCCTCCGTCGTATGCATAGTCGGCTTTGTTGTGCATCATTAGACAACCATCAACAAAATAGAAGCTATCTGAACGTGTTTCAAAAGGGTGAGCGATCATTTCTGAAACTGAAAATGCATTTTATTACAAACACAGTTTGAACAGTCGCCAAACATGAAATAAAATGCCGAAATAGTAGCCACAACATACAACACGTTATGAAATTTTTAATGGATAGGAATATTTTAGAATTTATAGAAATCTCTTCCGAACTTGAACGTCAATTTATTTTGGTCTTTGTTCCATATTCATAAACGAAAGTAACACATAATATTATTACATCCTCGGCTAATAGGATTGCGAGAACCAAAACCAGCAACGGCAGTCCAAACTAAGCGGAAAAACAAGGCAGCCACATTAGATTTTTATTTCATTTCAAACATAGATTAAAGTACAAGGTGGAGCGAATGGATTGGATGGTTTTAAAATACTTGTCAAACTATCAATTTTAAAGGTATTGGATTGAAATAAAGTGCAAAACGTGTAGTTACAAGGGGAATTTATTAACAAAAAATTATTAATCAAACGGCCAGGGAACAGAGCGCTCTGCCGTTTGATTTCCCGTAATGGAGATTTCCATTGGCCCCTCGCTCACCGGACCTCATAGTATGTGACTTTTTCTTATAGGTCTATTTAAAAGCAAGGGTCTACATGAACAAAACCCGGACCATTCAGGAGTTGAAGGCAGCAATTCACAACGAAATCACATCAATTCCTGGTGATGTGCTTGAGCGGACAATGCAGAATGCGTCGCTCGAGAAGGAGGGCATTTGATGGATGTAATTTTTAAAAACGAACATTAATAATTTTTTGTTAATAAACACCCCTTGTAACTACATGTTTTGCACTTTATTTCAATCCAATACCTTTAAAATTGACAGTTTGACAAGTACATTTTAAAACCATCCAATCCATTTGCGCCACCTTGTATAATTCGGAAGAGATTTCAATAAATTTTCAATGATTGTAGCAAACGTCATTGTGTAGAAGCCATTATTTACAAGAATTCATATTTGAGATATCATTATTTCCATACAATATCAATGTTAATAGATAGATAACCTATAATTCAGAGACTGTAGAATCACATTTTGTGTGAAAGGGTCCATAACAGTGTATTGGAACACATTTTTCCCCGACTTAGCTATACTTTTGCCAATATTTTGAATTCTGATACGGCCACATTCGAATGAATCCACTCATTTCTCAAACTTCCTCTGAAAGGTCCGTAGCTGAGGGCGATAAGCGCCGGTCTGATAATACAAAGGTTCCTGGATTGAATACAGTTGAAGGAACGGATTTTGACAACAAAACAGTTGGGAGACGAAAAGCCGTCGGTCCCGACTGCCTAAAAACAGTCGTCATCTATCATCATCAACCCTCTTATTACTCAAGCATAACCACAAGCTCATGTGGGCATCACCCTAAAAAAAATCACTTTTCAAGAATAAAAAATACGTCTCTTTACTCTTCCTATTACTTTGAAAGCTCAAAATGATAAAACACTTTCATAGGCAAATTTCAGGTTAGAAGTATGTCACTAAACGTAACATATGATTCAAGTATCTTCTCATGCAATCGTAGGGGAATTGGCAAAAGTATGGTGGATTTGTTTAAGCTAACCAATCAAAAGTGTGACATTCATTGATGGCACTCTGATTATACAGTCTCTGTAACCTATAATAGGTTATTAGATTATCTTAGATAGATTGGATCTATCTAATAACCTTGGTACAATACTACTATTTGATGTTAGAAACGTAAGTTGGGCATCCACTCGAGTAACGTCTCCTTGAGGCATATGTTAGTGCCATACCATGACTTGGTAATTCGGACCCAATTTTAGAACAGAGATATTATATAAACTGATAGAAATTAGAACTTACCGAGAGAAGAAGAGAGTGTTGGGAAATGGTAGATGTGTTCACAGGTATTACTGCTATTCGGAATGCAAAAGCCAAATTCGAAGTCGAAGCTCTTTAGAAGTGTATCTCTGAAGAAATGTCGTTCAATCATGCGAAAATTTGAGATCGGTCGACTACCTACTGTAAACTCCACACTGAAACATTGAAGGAAAAAAAATAAAAGAGAGAATAATAAAGTGTACAAATGTTGAATTGAATAAGAAGAAATTGAACAATAAAAAATTATGTAACAACAATTTTATGATTTTAATCATTATGATATCGAGAAATCCAATACAATAATAAATTAATCTTGTTATCATATAGAGAATTGTATTTTTACAAAAAAGAAGTCATGCCATGCTATTTATATTCTTCAGAAGTATTTTCTATCAATAATGCAGTGGAAAGATTTCTATTAGAATCCAATTTATTCGCCAAAAATTCATCATTAAAACATCGAGAAAAACCAATGCAATACCAATGAATCTTGTTATTATCTAGAGAACTGAAATTTTACAAGAATAAAGTGACGCTATGCTATTCTATCCTTCGGATGTCTTTTTTCTATCAATACTGCAGTGAAAGGATTTTGTTAAAAATTCAAATTATTTGCCAAAAAATATAAGATTGAAAAAAAATATTCCTGGATTCAATAAATTCTCAAGAATATCATATAATTTGAAATCTACTTTATTTTGGAACTGCCGGCAGGAGAAAAACTAGAACGCTAGCAGTGAGTTCTATTTAAAGTCTACAATTTATATATAGTTTACAGTAATTAGAATCTTGATTATTCAAGAAATAAGTGGCAGTAGATTAAACAAAACAAAAGAAAAGACAAGAAAAACAATATGTGGGATGGATTTATTTTTTTATAAGATAGTTTGATAAATTCAAATAATATAAAATTAATTATTTCTTAATCCATTACGAAATGCGATGTACAGTATCATACTATTGATTTCACTTCACTAGCGACATGCAGTCATTGTCGGTAATGTGACCACAAGGACGGTAGGGAAGTGAAATCAATAGTGTAATATAAATATTACAGTATTACACAATAGGCCTATTATGAAATTCATAAATTATTGATAAATTTGGAAAACTTACGTAGCACCTACGGTCTTCAGCTTAAGAAACTGTGGAGTGAACTGGTAACGCACAAACCTTCCAGCATTGGGATCAGGATCATCACTGTCTGCCTCATTTTCGCCCTCTTCAGGACCTAGAACAAGACAAATTCACTCTATTGAATACGCAATCAATAATAAATTATGAGAGGAATGTGCACACAAACTCAGCACTCAGCATTTAATTCAGAAATCAAAACTTTTATTGGCAAAATTACACACACATTGTTTGATACTGCCTTACAATGAAGATATACAGTAATTCTATCCACTCAGCAAGAATGAAAGCACTCGATTAACTTCAACCTGTAATTTATTACAGAAATTGGTTTGAAATCCGCCAAAAATGTCTGAGTACTGTACTCATTACTCATCTCACTGGATCAATAATCATTGGATCGCACCTATTGTTTGGATCAAAACAATGCGATTGGGCCCAAAAAGGTCCTATCAAGATGAAGGTAGATTAGAAAATTAAATGTACAACCAATAACTCAATTATTTGTAACCAACTTATGAAACTAGAATTTTTAGAAACTCAAATAAAAACACAAATATGACATTACATTTTTATTACTGACCTGGTGGCATACTTGGTTTGGCGATTTCAAATAGAACAGTCCCGGTTTCGAGGTCCCTGATTTTGAATCTCACAAAATCTATATCATAAACGTTTGCATCTGGTGAACATAAATAATCTGAAACAATAATGTATGTGTTTCATTATCTTCAGCCTAATTACAGCATGCATTATTCCTTGAGTGATTATTTTCCAACAACAAAGTCTGATATCAAACACTGAGTCATCATTTGGTTAAAAAGTTTCCAGGCCACAGTGATGGGAAAGTCTATGATTCTACATGAAAAATCAATCTATAAATTTGAATATTACTTGTAGTGTGAAGCTGTATCAAGCATTATAAATTCTTTATTGAAAAAATAATTGTGTATCCTATTGATAAAACTAATGGGGTACATGAAAATCCTTAGTGATGTTATAGAGTAATTGATTTAACATTTCATGCAATATCATAAGAAATCGATAAAAGATAGTAAGAATCAGGTTTTTAGCTTGGTATCAAAAATATGTTGACAGTACTTTAACTGAATGGTGGATTGATAATTTATCCCAATTAATATTCTTATCCAAGAAGTGGATCATTTTCGTTTGATAAAACTCAACTTACTCTCTGTTATGTAAGGTAACTTCAAAATATCATCTGGGGTAACAATTCCTTTCTTTAAAAGCATTTCTTCTGTCATC
The DNA here is from genome assembly GCA_017141395.1 of Laodelphax striatellus. Classification (NCBI taxonomy): domain Eukaryota; kingdom Metazoa; phylum Arthropoda; class Insecta; order Hemiptera; family Delphacidae; genus Laodelphax; species Laodelphax striatellus. Next base: position 27,923,516 of record CM029544.1, read on the forward strand.
ACATTCTCTGTAACAGAAAAACAAAATTACTTCCATGCTATGTGAGAGGTTAATAACACCAAATAAAATAGATATAGTGAAAATAAAGGTTGAATAGGGCTAGCAACTTGAGTACCTCCTTATTCAAATTCACTTTGATAAATGGATTGGAAAATGGCTCGATACAAAGGAGGCATGGCTTTTATCTATTGAATTCCATCAATCAAATAAATAAATAAAACTCCGAGAGACGCACGCATCGGAGAGCTTACTAGAAATCTCAGTCTTCAATAAAGAAAGAGTTTTATGAGCAATCAGTAATGAGCAAACTATTATTATTTAAAATTTAGAACTATTCACTATCTTACCAAACATTGAAAATACATGTGATTATTCAATACTGTTATTATGTTATTATTGAATTTATAACAAGATCAACGAGGTAGTCAAGATCACTACAAAACAATTCAATTACTATTTTTGTTAGACAAAAAATGCGCAGTAACATTTTCTTCTCATCTCACTGTGACATTCAATGACTCTTGCTGATGTATTAATAAAAGGGATGCAGTTACGTCTATTGATTTCTTCAAAGTGTTCACCGAAAAGGAAAATAATTGCTCTTAATAAAGGTCAATCTATTTCACACAGTGTTGCACTCGACTACACTATTTTTATCAGTATTTTCACTTTATTGAATGACTACTGAGAAGTAACGTGAATTACTGTACGTGTATGAGAAGTTGTTGAAGGGAACAAAAATAATTCAATTTGAATTGCAACTAAATTTAGAGAAGCAATGAAGATGAGTGATCACTAATCAACCGCTTTTTTGTAAATAATATACCAAAAATTCAATTTAATCTAAATATAGAAGGTTGGAATTGAAAAGATTATTTTTTCAATCGAAGGTGTAATAATGAATCAAACGGTGTAACTTAGAAGACGGTAACCCAAAACTAAACGGCCTATTAAAAGTTCAATACGTGATATCAATTTTAGGCTTTTGCACTGAATTCTTTCAACTATAACAATAGAAATAATTTTGATTGAATTTCAATACACAAAAGTTTATGAAAAAGATTGAATTAATCATCAAGATAAAGATCAACACTTGATATATATTTGTCATTTGTTGCATTCTATTACACTTAACTATCAATTTTTCCAACTTCAAGACATTGGAAATCAAGTTTACCAATTATAGTACAAAAATAGAAAAAAATAATCAAGGAATAGATGACAACAGACCTAGCTGCATGATGTGAAAAGAAACACATAAAACGATGGAACTATTTTTCGATTGAAGACTAGAATGGTTAGAAGAATTACTGGTACAATGATAGACACTGTTGGTCAGTATTAAAGATAATGTTGACTTAGGAGGTTGAAATTGATAAGATTATTTTTGCATTCGGAGGGTTGATAACAAAGTAATTATTAAGAAAACTAAATAAACGAGCTTTCAAGTTCAGATATCATTAGGTGCAGGAAAACAAATGGAATCGTTCAAGACATGGTGTACATCATGATGAAGAAATCTTTTTGATAAAATGTTTCTCACCAGTGATATGAATAAGAAGATAATGCAAAATGAGAATTTAAAATTATTTTGATAGATTAAAAATCTGAAACATCAAAATTTGACTAAGAATTTACAGTTTCCTATCAAATATTATAAAGTTTTGTAGGAAATTTTGTATAATACCTGAGTAGTGTTCAATATTTATATATCAAGAAGATAAAGTTCAGAAAAGATGAGTAGCCTAATTCTGAATTAAATAACAAGGTAGATCCTCTATAATTAGTTGTAGAAATGCTCTATACCTCGATATAGTTTGGGCTGGGGAAGCGATTGGCTTCGTGGTCGTGCCAGTGTCTAATCGCAAGATTAGATAAGAGACTTGCACCTGTCATTCCCATAGTTAAGGGCGACCACTTCAGGCTTCTTTCCGCTGAATGAAATTCATTCATGAGAATCAAAATCGCTTCCTGGTGGTTCGGAACCCACCTAAAGCTGTAGGTCCACTTTTGCGCCCTGGGGGTGGGGCGACACCTGTGGGGTGTTTTGGCCGGCCGGTCACCCCAGGTGGCCCTGGTACGCCAGGGTAATAGAATACACCCTCAGTGGTTCCCTGCTCGTCGTAAGAGGCGACTGAAGGGGAAGCCGGTAACCCAACACATCTGTAGGTCCACTTATCTCGAACTCTCATCATCATCATCATCATCCGTCCCATTACCCACGCACAAGCTGAGAGCATCACCACAGCAAAAAAAATATATAAATATATATCTATTGTATATATATAAGTTTTGCATAGAATTTGTCAACTTTAAGGAGAGGTGATTTCAAGGTGATTTGCTACCTACTAGCGAGGTTAGCGAAGATTAGGGAAAAAAGGCTAAGACCGGTGAGAACCTAGAGAGCAGACCTACTAGCTAGTTTGGGGATACTTACTAGCGATGTTAGAAAAAGATTAAAAATTTGTTTTTTTTTTAATTGATTTTTGGAAGCTAGGCGTTTTTAAGTGGAATGTGAAGGGTTGAGAAAAATTGAAAATTTCTCATGAATTAGGGCTTTCCGCAGAAAAATTGTTGTTGATTGTTGTTCTACTAGTGTATCTTCATGTATCAAGAAAAAAATTTCCGTGAAAATCCATAAGTAGCGACTCTAAATAATTACCAAAACAAAAGCTGAAATCGATTTCTCAAAATAATTAGCCTACAGGATTTATAGGATACTATCTAGGTTTGGTGGCTATTGAATTGAAATACTATGCCAATAACAGTTCACCCAAAAAGAAAATGAAAAACTAAACCGATAGTACCGTACCCTATAAATTTCAAATAAAATATGAGTAACTATTAGTTTTATTGATTCAAGATTACTTACCAGAAATGTCCTGAGAATGTTTGATCTGCTTTCCATTTACTGTTTCATTTTCATTTCGTTTGATAACCAAACTCATTGTGGCTGATTTTTATGATCAGATTTAGACAAGTTTATGCATAAGAAATTCCAAATTAATCAAATTGTAAGCTAAAGTTCAATCTCTGTATAAAACGAATAATTTGTAAATTTCAATCACAGTTGAGCACCAGGAATGATTTGTCCTAATTTTCTTAATGTATGGCTACAGTAATTATTAGAGCTACTGCTAGGTAAATCAGTGGAAGTGATAAATCCGAGGCTACAGCATAAATATTAGTTATTGTTATTCCCTGAAAAATTAACCAATTGACTCTAATCACGAACGATAACTTCTCAATAATTTGAGCACTCAAACCAACTGATTAAATATAAATAATAAGATGATACAAAATAAGTTGTGCACTGTGACCCAGCTGACAGACGACACAACACAAAGTGACAAAGGAACAGTCGGTCTACTGAGTTGCGCATTGATGGGTAGTTCGTAAATGAACTAGATCGATGATTTTTGATAGCCTGTACCATTACCTACTCTAGAGTTCCTGGAGTTGGTAATGGCCTGTACGTACGAGCCTGGCCACTCACCTCTCCACGCACGGTTCACCCCTCGTTTTTGGAACTAACACTTGTTTATTACCCCAGAATGAACTGTAGTTCATTACTTCACAGTACACAACGTCAGTTCTTCATACCAGTACCCTGTTTTATAAAAATTCACTAATTCAGTCCTGTTCTGTTATACAGAGTAAAGGCGAAAATACACTAGACATGAACTAACAGCACGGCGTACTATGTAATAAATATCGAAATCCATTGGGCGTTCGGCGTTAGGGTTCATTTTTCTGATCGTGTAAGATAATATCGACCATCAGTGATTTTAATAAAAATTAATTTTTTCCATATCCTTGAACTGTAAAATCGTGTTTGTAAAGAATGTTTAAAGAACGCAGATATTTCTTCAAGAATCAATCATTTTTTATTGTCATAAACAGTAAATCCTTTAGGTTCATGTCAAGAAGAAGAGAGAGGAGCTTGGAATAAAATACAAGAAACTCTACTGGCTGATTGGAAGAAACTCCACCCTTTCAATTCCAAACAAAGTACTGCTGTACAAACAGATACTTAAAGGTCAATTCCCACATTGACGACAACGACACGACGACGACATTCTCATTTCGTTCTGCGCATGCGTCACCAGCCCGCGCTCTGATTGGTCCATCCTTTTAGAACTTCTGACCAGCCGAATTTCTAGGTTAAGTGACTAGGTAGGAAGTTTGAATGTTCGCTGTTCGGAATCAATTGTCAATTAATATTAATAATATTAGTACGACAATATAAATATAATAATCAGTAAATAAAATTATAATACAAACCATTTCAAGTCATACCGGTACTGCAATTTTGAGACTTGAGAGCTATCATTTGTAAACAAAGATAGACATGGACCAATCAGAGCATGGGCTGGTGACGCATGCGCAGAACGAAATGAGAATGTCGTCGTCGTGTCGTTGTCGTCAATGTGGGAATTGACCTTTATGTCTCGATTAACTAACCGGGAAACTTAACCGCCATTAGTTAACTTTTGAAGCTTTGTGCAACAAATCTGTACCGGTTAAACTACCGCCGGTTACATAACCGTGATTAAGCTCCCTATTTAGTAGACGTACGAACAACCAGGCATTAGAGAAACAAGGCCCTTCCCGAGTTATGAATCTACTTTTTCAATTTTATCATCTCAGAATTCTCATCTCAGCTTTTAACTATAGAGGAGTAGCTGCTAGACTCTTCTTGCTAGGTTAGGTTTTTGAAGTTTGAACTTCCCGCTATGCGTAACCATCGGTATCGTATGTATTATAAACATTATTATTCCAGAGACATAAATTATTTCACACAAATAATATTTTATTCAATTACAACATAATATTTACATCTTATATTCTCCATACTTCATCTACTGACGTTCAATATTATATGTGCAACAAGCAATGTCGCGAGTAAAAAAGACATTATTATTTCAGAGACATCAACTATTTTACACAAATAATATTTAATTCAATCACAAAATTATATTTACATCTTATATTTTCCATATTTCATCTATTCACGTTCAATATTATATTTTATATCAGTACCTATCTCACTCTTTTTTGGAAAGGAATGCTTTTGGAAAGAGGATCAAATTAAAATTATCTTTGTTTCTTCCCTCTTTAAAAGGCAACTGAAGTGTTCTTGAACATCCTAGCTTTGATTTTATAAGTTACTGGAATATTTTGGCTGAATATTTATCAAATATGATGGGTTTGAAAACAGACATTTTTACATTTGATTCAATGTTAACCTATCTTCAATCCCGCCAAGTTGTTCCTCTGTCTCTCACTTCAGCGCTGATGTTTGGCAGCTACTCGTCTATATTATCAAAATGTATAGCCTTTTGATATTGTTTGTAAACTTGATTTTCATGTAAATTTTATATCTAAACAATCTTGAAAAACTTCAATATCTTTTAACATGTCCTATGAAGAATAATCAAAGCTAGGCAAATCTTCCAGAGTAAACTATCTCAATAAAGTTTTTCACTATTGGTAGACATGCAGACATGCTTCTTCTTCAGAGCCAGACCTAGAGGGAATGGTGCATTGTGGGACGATATAAGCGCCTGATAGAGACGCCTGCAGGAAGAGCCGACATTCAGACATAGACAGCATACATTCTTAGTGGAACAGCAAACAGGCGGGTTGTTGGTTGGACTGATTTTGGTTAGCGTCTAGCAAGACATTTTCGGATCTTTAGTATCTGATTCTCCTTCAACAGTAAGTTTATCTTAATCATATCTATTAAATTTCAATAAACATGATAAATTGTACTCTACAGGTTTTTTTAATTTCAATCTCTGCTGATGTCTCGTACCACGTGATGAGTGATGGGTACTACTAAGTATAGGGTTATGTCTGTATAACGATATGAATGTTATCTTATTGGGGCTGAATATCACGAAAGCTTACTTTTGCTTGCATGTAAGATGAGCTTTATCGATTCTCTATAGTTTATTTTCCATCAATTTTTATAAAATTAAAAACTTCTGACTGGATCAGAATGGATGTCATGTTTGATCAGTTTGATAGGTTAGGTCATTAATGTACTAATTATTTATTAATTATAAAGGGATTTTCTTATATTTCAATACATATTATGTTAACCAGTGCTGTAACAATTCAAACTAATCCAAAATCATCTAAATCGGTTCAGCCGTTCTCGAGTTATAAGCGAGCGTACAGACACCAACTCTCTTTTATTAATATAGATTTTATAAAATTAAAAACTTCTGACTGGATCAGAATGGATGTCATGTTTGATATCACCATTAAGATTCACCTTTAATTAATAATTATCATGTGTTTTATTGCAATTGACTCCTTCCATTGAAACTTGTAGAATCGCATTTACATGGTTTGATATTGTTTTGTAGGGCGTGCATAGTAGGGCGAGGGAGCAAGATAAGCTGGCTAAGATGGAGTGAACGTTGAAGAACAGTCGCACTGACAGATCTAGGCCGCTAACTGAGAATGACGAGCGTGAAAGCGAAAACATGCAGTGGCAACCAGAGGATCGGCGAGCCACATTCACCAAAAAGAAGTCCAAGTTGCAGTGGACTTGCGAAAATCAGCCATTGTCCAACACGCTTCGTCAATATCCAACTGATAGGTCACAGGGCCGCAACTCACCGTTCAGTTTATTAAATCCGGTAGTTGACCCAATCAAGTCACCGGTTCTAAATAAAACATTCGAGGTCGAGGAAAAATCTACAAAACCGTCAGATAGAGTTGCAAGCCCTGAGAGAATTGTTGGTCAACCTGATAGTACCGGATCCTGGCTAGTGTCGCCGCCCAAGCGACTAAAAGTCAAACCACCATCTGACTCTCCTGTGGTGCTTCCACCGCCTTCAAGAGTAGCCAGAAGATCGACAATGACGCAAAGATTCATGGATCGACCCGGGAGTACACCTGTAACAGGTGAGTCAAATTTGCATCTATTCACATCAAGTTCAAGAACAAATCAATGTTGCAGAAATATTTACTTCGTGAATCTGTTCTATATGAGAAACGTTATCAGCAATATTACTCTAATACTATAATACATTTGGGGAAAGGAGAGAAAAGTTTTTACCTGCGTAGTATAGTAGTAGAAAATTATATATGTAATAACTTGTAGAACAATCACATTGGGTTGAGTGACATAATTTAATTGACACCTTTTTGCCCATAGTGCATTTGACCTATCCATCCGGTTAAAACAGTATTTTTCATGCATGTGACCTACATGCACTATGGGCATGGGCATATTGTGAATCGGTCTTGTTGACGCGCAGTCCATTTACTATTTCAAACTGTCACTTGATTTTAAACATGATTTTCTCCATTTCTATTTGGCTTGTGTTTAGAAAGTGTTACGTTGTTTTTGCAGTAGCAATGGGAGCAACTACCCCTAGGAAAGCGCAGGCCAAAACAAAACAATCAGGTGAGTAATGATAGAATTTTTCTTGCTATTTTAATGCCATGTCTGAGAAGTCAATCCGATCCTATATGATTTACTTCTACATAAAACCTTATCGATTCCGTACCTGAATAAGTCAATTGAGAATTTTTAATCTGATGGCAAATTTGCTATGTTCCGCCACTGTAATATCTGTTGTTTGTTAAACTTATTGTTTTCATTAGTTTTGTAACTTACATTGATCTTATTATTTTATAACATAACCAATTATATAAGGCCATTATTATGTTTTGCTCGACTTCAAATCTGTATTCACTGTAGAAATAACTTAATTTTTTCAGAAAGACCCACATAAAATGAGAGAATAATACTTTTTTTTTAATAAAATTTCAATTGATAAATGTGTAAACAGTCGAATATGTTTACACTTTTTTGTCAACAGGCAGCTGCCTTGTGAATGCAGCAGGTTGTGAATAAAGAGACTGTATAATCACAGTGTGGACATTGGTGTGAAAGAGTCCATAACAGTGTGTTGAAAAATTTCCCCCTCCACCGCAATACTTTTGCCATTATTTTGAATTCTAATACAGGATTACAGGCAAATTTCAACCCATTCCCTCATATGTCAAACTTCTCAGAGATGGACATTAAAACTAAGTTTTCTAATATTAAAAATAGTCTCTCTACTCTTGGTATTGCTTTAGAAGCTTGAAATTATGAAAACCAAAAAGAAGTGAAAAGGCAAATTGTAGGTAAGAAATGAATCAGTCAACATAACATATTAATGATTCGCATATCATTTCAATGGAAATCTTATGAGATTTGGCAAAAGTATGGTGGAATTGATCTAGCTGACCAATCAAATTGTGACATTCAATGGCCACACTCTAATTATACAGTCTCTATATCGTGGATATAACGCACAGTCTACCTATGCTGTGTTACTGTGGAACTGTTTGTACAGACTAGACTTAATATATTGATGACTGCAAGTTTTGTCAGAAAGTTACGGTATACTTTATTTGTGTAATAATAATTTATTGTTTATATGACCTTGAACAATTGAATTGCCTTTTTCCTAGGGTCAGTTTCTCGACTAGTGCCTCGCCGCCTGCTCTTGACCAGCTCCTCTAGCCAAGACTCAATATCGCCAATAGGTTCGATGACGTCACTTGCTACCCCTAGTGCCTTTCTCTGTCCGCCGTCAGCCACTTTCCTTGGCCACACCATCGATCTCTCCAAGAACCCGTTCCGTGAGGAGTGAGTCATTCTTTATTTCCAAGAGTTTATGCTAGTTATTCCCACGTTTTGTAGTATAGCAGGATCAATTTAACTTGTCAGAAAATAGCTGTTTCGAAAATCAATATTATAATACAGAGTGGCGCAAAAAGAACGGATGGATTTGAGTAGGATAGTACCAGTGGAGTGGAGCTGTCTGTGACCGCAGAGCGACACCATTTTGTAGGTTCAAGTATCCAGTTTTAGTAACAATGGCGCAATTGACCTTGCAAAATCGCGTATTTGCTGTTGAACAATATTTCCAATAGAATAAATCTGCAATCGTCGTTCAACGGAGCTTTAGCAGAGTTTTAAGTCGAGCTCATTGGCATGTGATTCTTCTTTACTTGAAATTCAAGTTTACTGTCGTAAATATCTTTACATTGAAGATTTGAATACTGCAATACATGAATGAATTGCTGCTGTATCAAAAGTTAAGGACCAATTTGAGGCTTTTAATGAGCATTAACGCATTAAGGGAGCATTCTTTCCTATGTAATTATTAAAAATTACGCGAGTGTTTTGGAGTTTTTCATACAAATTCTCAAATTGGGTTATTTACTTAGTATTTTGGTGTAAGAAAGATAAATGTATGATTAAAATAAACTTTCTTATAACACTTTCAAAAACACCCGTTCTTTATGCGCCACTCTGTACACCTACAAATGCTGAATCTCGCAGATCATTGAAAAGGTCTTTTAAAAAGGTAGGCTATTCTTTGAAAGGTCTTCTTTAAAAAGGTCTTTTAAAGACTTTAAAGGTCTTTAAGATTTTTAAGCCTTTGGATTAATGTGTCAAAATCACTGTTTTCTGACAATTTAAATTAATCCTGCTATACTCGAAGCAAGCTCCCATCACTGGGCCTGTAAAATAACAACTCAGACGACACAATTCAGAAAAAAACAGATGCAAACTTTGTTGTAGTTTATTGCATCGCACGACGTGCTTTTCATGTGTAGTGTGTGTCTGTCTTCTTCTGATTTACATCGTCTTCCAAGGTCTTCTACATTTTCATGAACAAGTCTAATTTTTATTTCTGTTTTTTTTTAACAAAATTGAAATCTGGCCACATTGGAGAAGACCAGATTTTTTACATAAGCTACTATTTTCAATTGAAAATCATTATGATGCTGTTGTACCCAATCAGGATTGTACCATAGTGAAAGCATTAAGCAATGCTTGGGTAATGCTTTCTCAAAGATGGTACAGTACCAACTTCAGAAATATGGTTTTACTGTCTTTTTGGTCTGAGGTTCTGTCTTCCAAATTTAAGATTAACTTGAATAATTTGAATCATATATGAATGGATAAGAGTATTATAATTCTTGTATTAGTTATTTCTTTATTTGAAAACAATATACATAAAATCTATCTTCAATGTGAAGGTAGTTATTATTAATTGCCGTACTGTGGGGCAGAACAGGTCTTCCAGTCTTATATGTTTCAAATCACTGTATATCCATCTTAACGTCCAGTCCATCTTAACGTCTCAACATTAACATTTTGTTCCTCAAAAAGGCGAGGTATTAGTTCCAATTTATCACATCTAGCTTAATGAACATTTTTTTTTTTTTTCAAATTAACATTCTTCTTCATTCATTATTTTATCATAGCGTCCATTACTTTTGTTTATCATCCAAATAATAATTTTTTAGAATTTATTGATCATCTACATGATCTCACATCGTATTTTTGCTTCCATTCTATACTACGACAAAAGTTTTTAATTTAATGTATAGTCTACGAATAATAATTGTTAATTAATTCCATCATTAGTGTAAATTAACTCTTGTTTATCATTCATCTTATCTTATATCACATACTATCTAGCTTTCACTTGAGTTTTTAGTTAGAGTTATCTGAATAATTTTATGCTTGAGTGTTGATGTGAAGGATGTCCTAGCACATCCTTCTCCAAAATGGACATTTATATGTCCAAACTCCGCCATTTTCACGTAGATACAAAAATCAATTACTTATATTTCCAATGACGTTCATTTAAATAGAATATATCATACTAGTATTAAGTTGTATTCAAAATCTTGAATTAAAATTTATACCTATATATTTTCATTTAAAATCTTTCTTACTTCATGTTTTGTTCAGTTAATCTTATGCTGTAATTATTATTATTTTTAAATGACGCGTTCATTGTAATGACTTTTATGACCTTGAATGACATATTTTGTAATCTGCGTGAATAAAGTGATTATTCTATTCTATTCTATTCTATATCCATTCAGAAAACATTGTTTGTGGTTGCAGTACAATCCAGTACCTGGAGAACAGCTGGATCGACGATAAGGAGAAGGAATTGCTGAAGTGGGTCAACCAAATCCTGTCGCCGCCGCTCGAATTTCAAACCACCTGCCTAATGCCTTCCAAGCAGGAGATGCGTCCCCACGTTGACACTCAACAGCCACAGACCACAGTTCACAGGTAATCTCACGCAAGCCGCCTTTGCTAGTCTAGTGCTTTTCATGGATAAGAGTATTATAATTCTTGTATTACATATTTCTTCATGGACATGGTTCGTCTACTCTACTGTGTACAAGCTTGTAGACTAATGCACAACAATCTATTTGCATTGGTCTATTTTGCTTTTATAGAGTAACTTAGACGATCAGGTCCACAAAGTGAGTATGGTCCCGGTCCGCTGACATATTTTGGTGGGATATCATATATATTTAGTCACATAGCTGTGTTTCCTATTCAATAATGGTTTTTATAATGTTTGAGCTTTATCAATTATCGGATCAAAAGAATACTAATTTATCAAAGATAGTAGGTAGGTAGGTTATTAGGTTGATTCACATTACACTCTGTGAAAATGGATCAAATCATTTCTGTGCCTGTTATCGTAACTTTCAGTGGTTTTTTCTTGTATCAATAAATGAATTGAATTAATTTATATTTCTCTCTTGATTTGCAGGTTGTTTTCGGTGCTCTCCTACGACATTGCTCATGTACTACACAAGGTTCATACTGCCATCGAGAAAGGCTCCATACAGGTCCGAGCTGACAAGGATCTGCACATGGATTTAGGTGAGTCTCAGATTTTTAATTCTCTAACGGAACTGAAGAATGTAATTTACAAATTTGTATATTTGATTCCATTGAGAATATTTTTTCCAAAAATGCCTATTTTTGCACCTACTTTAGTAAGCGAAATGGATACTTTTATAATTTTTATTGCAAAAAATGCTTTCAGTTCTTCTTTTTCCTTTATGACATTGAAATTGTGTTGTCTCGAAGCAGCGATCCTTGAATCTTGGCTCTCTAGTTTCATTAATAACTAAATGAATACAGTATCTTAAATTGATTTGAACTAAATTATTGAATAATAATTTGGAGTGGTCCGTAGCCTAGTGTGATGAGCGCCGTTCTTGTCAGGAACTCACTATATCAATGTACATGTCCCTATGCTACGTTATGTGAAGGATGAGAGAGTGGGTTCCAGATTTAGCAAAGTCATTCAATCCCACTTTACAAATGTTGAAACAAATCCCCATTCAATTGCACAAATGCCAATTCAATTTTTGCGTTTTTAATCTTAATTTTTTATATAGGCTTCAATCAACGTATATAGGTCGTTTAATAGTTATTAAGGTCGTATTACGGCTCCTATAATGAATTTAATTTGATGCAGATAAAACTAATAGAAAACCAGTAATTTAATTACCAGTTCTTATTCAATAAAACCTATGGAAATTGATGAATGGGTGGAAATAAACATACGTTGTAGTATCAATATTTCTTCTAAAGTTTTTTTCAAATGCTTTAGTTTCTTCCCAGCGCACACTTTCAAGTTAGAAATGTGTTGATGGTTCAGAAAATTAAAGGCATTCAAAGTTGAAAGAATTTTAAGTTCAAGTTGAAAAATTGATCACACCATGGTTACATAAATATAGTATACAAGCTGTCCCGGCGAACTTCGTATCGCACTCTTGGGGGTTTTGTGATACCCCCAAAAGCAGGAAATTAAATACATAGAACAATTTGAAATATACAAACATTCCATCAATCATCCTCATCTCATACTCAATGATCAACTCAATTTCAAATCACACACCCTATTCAACATCATCACCGATATTCCTGTAAACACCTCCCCACCAAACTTCTCCTCTTCTCCCCCACTCCCACCACATCCCAATACCTTCCATTAGCCTTACAATGTTTTTAAGGTAGTCAGTCGTAGCCAAACCGCCGCGGATGAACATCATTGTTCGAAACGCGTCCGCGCCTCACAATTGTGTAAGTACTGTAGCACTTTGAAGTCATCTCTTATTCTAATTATCTCTGCAGTACACGAAGTATGGATATACACAACAACAAATAATTTTATTTTATTTTTTATTTAATTTATTTTTATTTTATTTTATTTTATTTCCGTTCTTCAATTTTAATATTTGAAATGATAGAACATGACTGTATTATACAAACGACAACTCATTCTTAATATTGATGATTCTAGCGTAAAAAATAATTAGAGCAGAAAACCCTAGTACAAAAGAAATGGTTCGGGCAGAGTTGAACACCCAACCTCTTGGTCGTTGGATATCAATTCGTAGATAGGCCGAATCGCTAGCCACTGGGCTATTGGGACTTGAGATGACATAGCTAATTTTCTGATCTTGAATCACGACTATCTTTCCGTTCTTCGGTAGCCGGCAAATTCAAAACTTGGTCTGTAAATGTTTGATAGGTTAGGTCATTAATGTAATAATTATTTATTAATTATAAAGGGATTTTCTTATATTTTAATACATATTATGTTAACCAGTGCTTTAACAATTCAAACGAATCCAAAATCATCTAAATCGGTTCAGCCGTTCTCCAGTTATAAGCGAGCGTACAGACACCAACTCTCTTTTATTAATATAGATTTGCTGTGAGCATTAGGTAGGGATTTGAAAAAGTGGTAGTGCACGTGGTGTAATTTTCGCGCAATAATATGGAGGTATAAAAATGTCATTTTTATGGGATGAATGTGTCAAATTGCAATTGAAAATGCCGAAGAGTACCCAATTGTAAAAATACTTGTTATAATAGTAATGACATCTCCCATGCATTTAAGTCCAAACATAAACAGTAATTGTTTATTTATCAAAATGGATTTCAGCTTTGAATTTAATATGATGAACATTGCCATTGGTAAGAGCGTCGACTTTTTATGCAATTACTGGTTATGCATACATTTCTCGCTATTTTCATTACTCTATAGGTTATCAAATATTAATTTTAAATCTTGCATATTATCTTGTAACAGGAATATTACAAAATATCTAATAAAACATTACAAATATTTCAAAATATATCAGCACAGCTATCTGTAAGTACAACCAGGGATCATGAGTTGCCGAATTTATCAATGTAGAACACACCAATGACGCGCATCCTCAATCGCTAACTCTGCTCAAGTCGCAGCCGCCTATAATTGAGTGGCGTCTCTCTCTCTCTCAGAGTAGCTAACTTATCACTAGATTTTATTGTGTACAGTATATTTGTTTACATTAACTCATCCAAGGTGTATGGAATGAAAGGTGGGTCGGAGTGGAACGGCTTGCTGGGAAAGTCGGCAAAGTAGTAAGGTAACTGCAGTTCCAAACTGTAATGCAAATTAAGCTAGTGGCTAGAGAACTTTATGTCAACATGCAAACTCAGTAAGTCGCTCTACTCCCTTTCATCCAATACACCTTGTAACACACCAATATATATTGTTGGAAAACATACTATCAAGAATAATTTATTTTCGCAGGGAGAGGATGCTGCAGTTGAAGGAGGCAGCACTTTTGGTGTTTTTTACTAAACGAAGAGCGGCCATCTTGAAAATGCGCACAGACAGAGACAACTTTTTGCGTATGAAATCAGCAGCCATTTACATTCAGAGAACATGGAGGAGGAGGCTGGCAATACGAGACAACAACCTGCAAGAAATTGCACAACAACAGAGGAGCTACTATCAACAACTGAGAGCAACAACTATTCTTCTACAACGCAGATGGCGATCGCTCAGAGTCCAAAAGAAAAACGTGGCAAGGAGGGAGCAAGCAAGAATTGAAAATGCAGCTGTCGTAATACAACGACGATGGAGAGCATCTGCGCTGATGAAACGTGATAGAACCGCATTCAAGAACTTGAAAACTGCTGTACAAGTAATTTCAGAAAGAAGGTTTGCACTTAACAAGATGAGGAAACAATTTGCAGAATCCACACCACTCAAACGGTCTGTCATCTTCTTGGAGCGAAATTGGACACAAACTTTGCTCATGAGGAAGAACAGATCTTATTATTCAGCTTTTTTTTCATGCTCAGCAATGCCTGTCTCCTTTCACTAATAACTGACACTGCCCACTTCAAAGCTGAATAATGTGATCTGTGCTTTCTCATGAGCAAAGTTGCTCTCCATTTTCGCTGCAACAAGGTCGCTGAGTTGAATGAATTCCGCCTCTTGCTTCCTCATCTTGAGGAGTGCCAACCGTCTTTCTGAAATAAGTGAGACTGCACTCTTCAAAGCTGAATAATGTATATATTTAAAATATACAATATTATTCAGCTTTGAAGAGTGCAGTCTCAGTGACAAATAAGTGAGACTGCACTCTTCAAAGCTGAATAATATACATATTTATAAAATATACATTATTCAGCTTTGAAGAGTGCAGTCTCACTTATTTCAGAAAGACGGTTGGCACTCCTCAAGATGAGGAAGCAAGAGGCGGAATTCATTCAACTCAGCGACCTTCTTGCAGCGAAAATGGAGAGCAACTTTGCTCATGAGAAAGCACAGATCACAGTATTCAGCTTTGAAGTGGGCAGTGTCAGTTATTAGTGAAAGGAGACAGGCATTGCTGAGCATGAAAAAAAAGCTGAATAATAAGATCTGTTCTTCCTCATGAGCAAAGTTGCTTTCCATTTTCGCTGCAATAAGATCACAGACCGTTTGAGTGTTGTGTATTGTGCCACTTGTTTCCTCATCTTGTTAAGTGCAAACCTTCTTTCTGAAATTACTTGTACAGCAGTTTTCAAGTTCTTGAATGCGGTTCTATCACGTTTCATCAGCGCAGATGCTCTCCATCGTCGTTGTATTACGATAGGCATTGCTGAGCATGAAAAAGTGTAGAAATGAGTATTTGACTCAAAGATCATTAATTGTCTCAAAGATCACTGCGACTTGCGTGAACCTTCACCATACGACCGCATAGTAGTTGTGACCGTTCGTTGCAAACTGACACGTTCCGTACCGCTTTCCAAACTATCAGTAGAAAAGCGATCCGACGATCGGCGCCGATCAGCATTGACACCGGGTGAAACCGGTGATGTGAATAGATGCAAATTTGACTCACCTGTCACAGGTGTACTCCCGGGTCGATCCATGAATCTTGTCGATCTTCTGGCTACTCTTGAAGGCGGTGGGAGCACCACAGGAGAGTCAGATGGTGGTTTGACTTTTAGTCGCTTGGGCGGCGACACTAGCCAGGATCTAGATTTTTCCTCAACCTCGAATGTTTTATTTAGAACCGCTGACTTAATTGGGTCAACTACCGGATTTAATAAACTGAACGGTGAGTTGCGGCCCTGTGACCTATCAGTTGGATATTGACGAAGCGTGTTGGACAATGGCTGATTTTCGCAAGTCCACTGCAACTTGGACTTCTTTTTGGTGAATGTGGCTCGCCGATCCTCTGGTTGCCACTGCATGTTTTCGCTTTCACGCTCGTCATTCTCAGTTAGCGGCCTAGATCTGTCAGTGCGACTGTTCTTCAACGCTCGCTCCATCTTAGCCAGCTTATCTTGCTCCCTCGCCCTACTACCTATGACTTTTGTTATTACTTGATTTGTTGATCAATAAAATCTATTCTATTCTATTCTATTCTACTATGCACGCCCTACAAAACAATATCAAACCATGTAAATGCGATTCTACAAGTTTCAATGGAAGGAGTCAATTGCAATAAAACACATGATAATTATTAATTATGTTTAGACATGATGGTAAGGATATTATGATGTCGATAAGTTGTTAATATAATAATGTACTGTTAATAGAAAAATTCTACATTTGTCGAATTAGTTATACAATATCGAATTAAACAATTAATTAAATAGTATCTAATAATTATTGTACATGTACAAATCATAAAAGACTTGAGCAAATTATTTGTTTACAAGTATATACGATTTGATATAGCCTTCTAACAATTATATGATTGCTCTGTATGTACATGAAACGGCGAAGTTTGAACATATAAATGTCCATTCTTGGAGAAGGATATACCAGTACACCTTCCCATAATCACTCAACCGTAAGAGAGATAGATAGATTTGAAAGTTCGAATCCTTTTCATCTTTAGAACTTCCCAAGCACATGTGCAGATTTCATTGTATAGGATAGGGCTATAAGTGCCAGATAAGTACCGTTACGCTCACAATACAGTCGACCCATGCAAATTTCGTAAATGACACAGGTGCACAGGTACACTGCTAAAGTCACCTAGATACAAAGTATAAAACCTCCAGAATACAAATTTTCTGTGATTTGGGCTAGGACTGATTAACCTCTATATATAAATAGAATATTCCTAGGTTCCTAGCTCAGAACCTCTACAAGACAAACGCAATCTCGAATTTTTCATGTTCTTGACCTCTGTAGGACGATATACTCTCAAATTCTATAGTTTTCAAAACTAAAATTGATCAGACTCATGTCTCGACAATCGACATGAAAACAGCAGAATGCACCATATTCTTAAGTAATTTAATGCAGAAGTGCAGAACATTATATCTTTAAATAATTACAGGATGATATAGAGACTCTCCAATCAATCAAAAATGTATCCCAAATTTTCTATAAGTAACCTCATTTAACTTGGACGAAAATTTCTATCTATCGAATAAGCCTAATCAATCACTTATAATTTTTCGGGTTCTATGTCAAAGTTTACATGCAAAGATAATATAGAACATGGATATATGGAACATGAATAGTCCCGTCTCTGCACACTCCAGGCAGCCTTGCACATATTGGAAGGTTTCAAACAAAAATCATCATTGGCCTTTCGTTTGACTAGATCAATTTGAACTCTTAACTAGAACAATTTGTAGTCGCTTAACCTCCTATGATTTTCCAGTAATTCAGTGTTATTCTTGCATCTTTCATGACTGAGAGCCAGCAGGTTCTAATTTTGTACAATTCAGGTGTGTGTCAAACATTAGACTTTCTAATTTTAAAACCTGTATTGGAGGAATTGCATTTTTTAGTTTTCATGGGGCACTGGCAGCACTCGAAATTTTCATATAACACCTTCATGAAAGACTTTTGTTGGCAGTTGAGCTAAAATTGCAAATATTGAGTAAAAACAGTTTTTACAAAATTCCAAATGCATTATTAGGTATACTAAAGCTATCAATATGATAAACAAAGACAATCAAGTTTAGTAGCATTTAATGAAAATTGTAGAAGTTATTACAGTGCAATGAAAAATAGAAAAATAGTTTCAAGTTATTATAGCAATTCGCATCTCATAAAAAATACACACTCATGTATAAGAAAAACGTGAAATAGCGATATAAAAGTATGTTCGATTATTCATTAGAAGTATAAATAAATAGTCACAATATTTTTAGCTGGATCTTCCGACTGTCATGTCATCTTCAGGTTGTGATACCACATTCTCTTTGATCATCTCCTGAATTACATTAATTAATAACACCTTCAACATAAAGAAATAACATCCTTACTTTTGAATATCTGAGATGTTATATATCGTTATTTCATATGAATTATCGCAGTTCAATTCAAATCTTCTTTCCGCCTGTGACCAGAGCATACTGGATAGTTCATACATACTGGACAGTTCGTAATTGAGACCAATAAAGGGAATAAAAAAGTGAATTGTTAAAAAATGGACTATTGTAGATCGTAATGATAACCAAAATTGAATAATAATTTTGGATAATATACAAAGGAAATCAGTATCGAAGAAAAATATTGCGTTATTACCAGAACTAATACAATTTTTTCATACTGATGTTTCACAAATTTGTAATTTTTCAATGGATTGTTACAATGTGTAATTTTATTTATCTAGGAGAGATCAATAAAAAATTAATAACAAACCATATTTTTAAAATCTACATAGAATGTATACAAAATAAATAGACTATTACATATAACTATTATAAAATATGCAAAAAATCTACCAAACAGCTATCACAACACGTGATGTAACATAATACATAAATTAATATAATTCGAATAATAATGTAAGATTTTTATAATAATAAATAAGATTGAAAATAATATAATATGAATATGGAGCAGTCTCTTGAGTGATTATTTTGCCTAGTTCAGTTGTGCCACAAAAATGTAGTGAATAACTAAATTATGAGGATAGGAATTAGAAATCAATATCATACGGTTTACGAAGTGTTGGAACGAATTTTACAATATTAACAATTATTATTAATAAAATCAACCAAATTTGATTCAACACAGAAATGCTTCTCAATACAGGACCACATTACATTCCAATATAATTATCAATTTGAAAGAATCTATGTAAATGATGAATAATGCATGACTGGAATGGTATGAATTTTTTAAATCTATGATAAACTGAAATTATTCATGTATAGTAATGACAATAATAATTGTACACGAAAACTCAATTTTTTGAAAAGAAAAACTCACATTCGACAAAAATAACTTTATATAATCAACATCGATTTATCACCCAAACAAAAATTAAGCAATAGTAATAGCAAGAAGCTCGCCTATTAAACAATGACTAGGGTTAGTCATGATCTTTTGTAGACCAAAATTGTACATTATTTTGTTAAAATAATTATTCCAGGGACACTAATCATATTATTTCATGTTATTTTGAAGTAATAGAGTGGTCCGTAGCCGAGGGCGATAAGCGCCTGTCTGATAATCCAAAGGTTCCAAGATCGAATGCAGTTGCCGGAACGGATTTGACAGAAACGGCCACTATTTTTTTTTGCTGTGGTGATGCCCACATAAGCTCTTAGCTTGTGCGTGGGTAATGATGATGAGAGATGAGTGGACATACAGCTTTAGGAGGGTTACGAAGCGTTCTTTTAGGTGGGAAGCGATTTTGATTCTCAGCGGAAAAAGGCCTCAACTGAGAGTGGTCACCCATACAATGGGAGTAACAGTTGAAAGTCTCTTATCTAATCTTGCGATTAGACACCGGCACGACCACAAAGCCAACTGCTTCAAGTGATAAACAATTATGTTTTGTTTATACTGTATAAAGTTGATATTAACTGTCAATTATTTCTTCTCAGTCTTGAACATTTTCCATTTTTAAAAAAGCTGCCTATAATTTTAAATTTATCAAAAAATTGCTACCTAAATGCCCAATTTTCCATTTTTGTCTTTTTGAATCATCCTCAACCATCTAGAAATTTCAATTGTTCACACAGTTGCATTATATGTTATATGAGTTGCAAAGCACTCAACTCAATAGATTTGATATGATACAGCTACAGGCTACCATGGTACAATATTGGAAATTTTAATGGTTTGCACATTTCTTGAAATTACTTATATGCTATACAGTTGAAACACGCCAAAAATTTTTGGAATTCAGTAATAAATAAATAATAATAAAAAAATGTAATCTTCATAAACAATCATTTTCACTATAAACCTAGTATTAGAAGCTATAAATAAATTAATTTAAAACGAGAAAATCCCTTGACAAATCCATTCTAAAAACCTACTCTTCAAGGATTAAAAAGTTGAGCTTATTTTATGGCTTTCACACAGCAAAACACGCATATTTTGTTCGTTGCAACAATTTGATGAGTACTGACAGTAAAAGTACTTACAAATCAACATATACACTAAATCCAGGCACATATATAATGAATCCTATATTATGAGATTGCAATATACGAAGGGAATGAAGCAACACACAATACTTTGATTGAAGCTGAACCATAGAATGAGATCAAGCGTATCACATAAAAAATTATGCAAAACACACAAAAACATTACGAATATTGTACATTATCAGTGAAAAGTTATCACTGATTTTCCTATCCCTACGAAACACATTCCTTATTTAAAAACTGAAACGAACATCAAAAGTAACACTTGCCTCAGTGCTTGTTCGCTATTATTTTATCCTCAACTAAACGCATAGAAATTTGAAAAAAATAAGTCACTTTATACCCAATCTTTGAAGATATGAAGAAGCTTTGATAGAAAATATCAATGGAAATTATGAATCACAGCAATTCTGAATACTTCAATAGAGAGTTATTGAATACTTCAGTACACTGAAAGGCATTGCTTATTTTAAATGTCTGACAGCTCTGAACAGTATCAATCTTCATTTATAGTTGATCAGAAATACGTCTTGAGCTGTATTCGACAAATAACTCTCGTACAAATATGTTGAGGACGCAGAAATAAGCATTACAACAAAAATTTATGTGATCATAATGCATAATAAGCTTGATTCAATTACATACTAGAATACTGATATAATTTGTTCTGTTATTTTTCAAATGAGCTTAGCTTCACAAATTTAGAAACAATTGAACTGGAGGATCGATTATTTTTATTTAGCGTATGGCTTTATGGAGGATCGATAACATGACTCAATGAATCTTTCATGAGCTTTATATTTAAAGCTTCTGTCATTGATTGAAGAGATGAATGATGGTTCGAAAATTATTTCATATTATACAAGGTTTTCCAGATAATTTACAAAAGATATCAATGGGATTGTCTACTTGATGAACCCAAGACTTGTGAATAATTCGTATGAATGATGATTCAAAAATACTATTTCAATTTTGATTTGAAATATCTAATATAGGTTTCAAAAGAGATGGTTTCTCTCAGTCTTAGTCCAGGTCGTGCCAGTGCGCGTTGACCCTTACAAACGGTATTTTGAGTTTGCTAAATACGATAACAAATTTGTTACCTTGTCAATAAGTTGACGTATAATAATTTTTGATGAATAATTGAAATAACAAATATTATTATTATTCTTTTCGATTACTTCTTCCTATATTCTTCCTTCTTCTCCTTCTTCACCCTCAACGATTCCAACGTCACATCAATAATAATTAAAGATCAGTTATACTCAGTAGCCTAATTACTGAGGATTTAGATATGCGAGTGAATGACTGAACAAATACTAAATGAATATTCGAGCCACTTCGCCAACATATCGTTACGAAAAAAAAAACAAATTTGGGTCCCTACGTTTCGATTAAATAATAACAATTGCTTTTTGTAGCCAAAACAACATAAATAATTCGTCAAATTTCGATCATGAGCCCGGCAACTTTGTTTAGCAGTCAAAAGGTTCGATTCTAGTCTGGGCTGGCATAACTTTTGTATAATTATTCACGTTATTAACCATGTAAAAGTCTTGAGCTCATTTTGATTTACGATGCCGTCAAATTTTGGAGAGATTATGAATTAAACACGTTGCAATTTATATATTGAATGTCATATTTATAAAATATATTTTGTAAGTAAATGTAAGTATTAATAACATACAAATTGAATAAAAATACATGGAATGGAGTTGAGATCTATTAATAAATATCAAGAAATAATATAAAATCGTTATGAGGCCTAGTATTATTAGTTTTGCATTGATTGAGCGTTCATAAAGTAATTAGTTAAATCTTAAACTAATCTTACAACATAATAATACTTGTGCGACGAAAATACTCTATAAAAATAAGATGATATTGCCATAATTAGTCACGTAATTCACAATCTTGCATCAAAATGGAAAACACGTTAATACTGACAAAAATGCTTCTTATCAAATAAGGATAAATATTTACGCTGGTTTTCTTTCATTAGGAAAGATGCAGTCTCAATAGTAGAGGGAGGTCAATGAAGTTGTTCGGCAAGCTTTACATGTCTTATCGTTGATTAATATTTCAGCAATTTATTAATATTTTATCTCGCAAGCATCTCAAGTATCGAATAATGAGAAAAGTCAATCCATCATGGCATGGTTGGTGGAGGGTTGCCTGGAAAATAAATCATTTTAAAACGGCGGCCTTAAAATACAGCAAATATGATCTTTATATCAAAAGCATCTGAGCTAATAAAACTATCATGTTAATCACTATGAAATATCGAGATAATTTATTGCATGGATTTACTTGAACGCAATCGACGGAAATTAATGTTTGTACACTATTTATCCAGTAGATACTTGACAGACTAGTACAATCACGATCAAAATAATTTTGTGCACATTATCAAGAACTATAAATAATAGCCTATTTTAATGAGAAATAGAGCCAACAGACAATTTTGATCGGAATACCATGTTTACTTATTAGAGAGAGCATACTAGAAATGTATTCATACAAGCCTGTAAACTTTAAAAATAAACTATTACTCGATTGTTACAAATGAATATGATTAGAATTACGAACGTTATTTTCAGCCCACTGTTGAAAATATTAAATTGAGATGAAATAAATTAAAAATCTTCATTGCACGATCAACTAAAACTTCATTACCGTACAAATAACAGGAACTCAGAAAATATTTGAGATATCATAATATGATATGAAATTATATGATTATATTAATATGATTTAACTAGAAATATCATAATTTCACTTTCATCTCTACTTGTCAACTCTCTCACAATGATAAATAAGAAAAAAATGAGATCATATATCTTATGCTAAATCATAAATCATATATATGATTTATCGTAATATATTATCATAATTATATATTACGATCATAAATGAGCACAGTTGCTCAGCAATCACATTCGCCTATTAATCATCGTATATCTTCTTTATTCATCCCTTATAAGCCTATCTTTGTATACAGTACAATAACATCGAATTATCCGAATAGGGAATAAGATTAAGAAACACTGTAGACTTGATTCTGTTGTGGAAAAATGAGATAGATTAGATAGCAAACATAAAAACTGATGTGACTGACTTACATTTCAAATTATACGTCCTCAACAGGCTTCATTTTAACATGTATCGGAGTATAGTTCCTGGAGCCATCGCAGTTTTCTGTTGGTATGTCTAAACTGTCTTCCTTAGCTGTAAAAAGAGATAACATTAGTAAAATTTTAACTAAATCTAACATTTTGAATATTCTATCTTCTGGAAGAGTTGTGTACACAAGATTATTTTTATTTAAATTTTTTCTCAAAGTAATTAGAATATAAATATAACTTCCAAATTCAATTGAATACAAATAGAATTGGCTTTAAAAGTATGCTTCTCGACGCGTGGTTATCAGCACCGGCTGCTGGCTGCGGAGATAACGCTTGGACAAAAGCGCATCCTCTGTTACGCCGCCTCCTTCCACAGCATGCCACCCCTTTCCCCGCCACCGGCCGAGGTTACGAGGAAAGTACTTG
The DNA here is from genome assembly GCA_017141395.1 of Laodelphax striatellus. NCBI lineage: Eukaryota > Metazoa > Arthropoda > Insecta > Hemiptera > Delphacidae > Laodelphax > Laodelphax striatellus. Next base: position 27,947,609 of record CM029544.1, read on the forward strand.
AACGACAGATGGTCAGAACGTCGGGGATCTTCGCAGCGTCAACTACTCTCCTCTTCTCTTCAGCTTCTAGCATCTCTACTGGCTCCAACCTCTTCTAGACCTTCGAGCTCATCTCTACCTTCAGCTTCGAGACTCATCCTCTCCTCAGCAGCGCCTTCGAGCTCGATACCTCGAGTGGCCGTGCGGACTGTCTACAGTCGCGACTTCGGCTATAGCTCCAAGATCCTCTAGATCCTCGAGCTCGTCTCAGCCTTCAACTTCAGATAACTCCTATTCTACGCGGTTTCAGACCTGCTAGTCCTTCTCGCAGTTTTAGATTGTGGGAATCCTATACGCCGTTTTAGACATGCGTTTCCACGCAATTTCAGATTGCACTTCTTCTCTCCTACGCGGTTACAGACCTGCTAGTCCTTCTCGCAGTTACAGATTGTGGGAATCCTCTCGCCGTTTTAGACGTGCGTTTCCTAGCAGTTTCAGATTGCATCTTCTCCTCCTGTGCGCTGTTACAGACGGCGTGTTCCTTGTCTCTATCCTTAGACCGGCAGTTACAGATTGTAGGTCGTCACCTCACAGTTACAGATTGCGTACCCACCTGATAACATTAAGCTGTTGCAGACGGCTTACTTTCCTACCGCGGTTGCAGACCCCTACATCCTGTACCCTTGGACTCGCGGTTCCAGACCGCCTGTCATCACTCGCAGTTACAGATTTCGTACACAACCACAAAGAACGAATCGTTCCCGAGGTAGAAGGCGACGAAATAACAGAATAGTCGCCGACACGGCTACTCCATCTTCAGCCTCGCTTCCTTGCCCGACCCAATTACGACCGAGTCTAGTCGTCTAGGAGGAACACCTAGGGATCAATCACGCACCACAGAGGATTCTCTGAGGTTGCCTGACATTCCAAACAGTTGCTTCAAGAACAAATACATAAGGAATTACATTTTAATAGAGATCTTACCGAAATTTTTATGACGATATTGACCTAGATGAATATTTATCACAGTATTTTGCTGGGCAATCATCTTGCGATGAGAAAATTTAGTCTTTCCTGCCAGTGTACTGACAATTTGATTCTGAAGCAGAGAATGGGTTCCCCATCGCGAGTGTTTGTGGTGATTTCAAAAGATTTTTTTTCAATACCATACTTTTCATCAGATTTTAGAATCTTGAAAAAGATCTTACACTTCGAGTTGATTTATGTCAAACATCTTTTACATACACAATTTACAATAGAAAAAGCTAAGTACAAGTAGATTATCGATTTAAAATATGAAAATGTTGACAGACAAGCCGAATTAACGATAAACAATTGTAAATATTCACAGATATTGAATAAGATTTTTTGTGGGTGATTACAACTGATATACGGTATCTGTTTAGTGTGAGTTCGATATTTTCCTGTTTTAAAAGACTTCTGAGCTTTAATGAAGCAGGCTCCAAATCTAACAGATAAGACTCGCCACCAAATACCACATTTGAATCCAAAACCATGAGTTGAATTTTTTTCAGACAGTACATAATTATTGCTTCACAATAAGAGATCTATTGATGAAAGTTCTGACCAAAGATTCATCCAAACCGTAAACAACAACAACGATTAAAAATCGTTTAATACGGTAACGCAACGAAGATAGAAGCAGATAAAAATGGAAATAAAATGACAAAAATATGTAGAACAAAATTAAATAAAATAACACAATTTGTGATATCCAAATTGGCACAACGAATCTACAAGGAGGTTAGATCAAATAAAAAATTACAATTGGGATGGATGACACTAATCAAGTTCATGATGAATAAAAATAATGCTGACTTACTTTGAGCAATTATATTGCCATAAGTGTAGTTTACACTGCACATATTCGATAGAGGACATGGAGACCAAAAACAGCAAACTGCTATTGAGATTGCAATCAGTATGCACGATGATATGACACAGATCCCAACAATAGTTACCGTCCTGTAAAAGACCCAAGCATTATGACATTACATCGCAATTACTTGCATTCCCTAAAGCATTCATTTCCTTTGCAATACATACAATAGAGTATAAAATAGAATAACACTTTGAAATTCCCCGACGAAGACTATAATGGCACATATGGCTATGGCTATAATAAGACTATATGGCTTATCGTAACTTGAATTTTCTTGTAAGATTGAGAAAAAAGTTTCAAGTTAGGTGGCAATGTTTGAAAGCTATATTGTTATCGACTATGCTTAATAATAATTATTATTATAATAATTATATTATAGTATGTTATAGTATCGACCATGTGTAGATAGTCTAATTCGAAAGATTTTTTCCAGTTGGAATATTTTTAAAAAGGCGAGACAGTATGTATAGAAAATGATATTGATCCACAACAAAAACATCCAAAATAAACACATAAACACAATCCAAAAGAACAGTCCTATCGCTGTGAGACTTTTTCTAGAATAGTATCAACTGTGAAATCTATAGGTATCGGTAATCTAAAACTTGACATTAGAAAACAAATCATCTCACTGTTTGCGATTTGTTAATTAAACATTAGCATTCCAATTTAAATCGGAATGTTTCATTTTTTCAACTATATTCAATCAAATTCAAATAAAAAAGATACAATGAAAATTGAATTGGCGAAAATATTTTCATCAGTACCGTTGGTTCTATTTGAAGAAATCAAGAACAATAGTTTACCTGTTTTCTGCCTGATAAACTTCAATGATTTCAGGACAGCATTCAGTAGTGTTATACCAGCAGCAACGTGTATAGTGGCTGGGAAAATTTTTACCAGGACAGAACCATTCTTCTCCAGTTTTATCACTGCATCTACTGCCCTTGCTCACTGCAAAAATAAATAACTAACGTTAAACCCAGTCCAAACATCACAACTTATTGTAGTATAAATTATGTCGTCATGCAAAATGTATGGCCCGCTCATGCCAGTTGAAGCCTGCTCAAGACATATGACAAAAATTGCGTCCACACTACACACGCGTACGATTTTCGGTGAAATATTGCCTTGTGGGAGCGAAATGTAAGGGGGTATACGTTGGAACGCCCTTCAGGAAATGGGGGTCCAGGAAATAAATCATTTTTTAGCCATAAAATCCATTAAAATAATCTTGTATTTGTTAATAAGTTAGTGTATTTGCTACATATTTATAGCGAGTAATAGCATTAGTTACTATAATTATCTTCAAATATGGGAAGAATTATAATAAAGGAATTACCTAAGCAATAATAAACTCCAATTAAAAATGAATTTTTAAAATTAAAACCTATTCGAGAACATATAATAAGTAATTACATTGGCTAAATTAAATGACAATTAATTCATTGGAGAATGCAGACGAAAAACAAATCTATACTCCTCACTAAACTTTTATTGCTTAGAGTTTAACCCTTTGAGGAGAGAGAGTTTGAGCAATTAATGTATGAGTATAACATTTAAAATGTAAGTTATGCAAATTTGAAAAGAGGAGATTTATCGTCTTTTGCTGAAATCCCCCGGAGCTAAATATTTTCGTCCAAAATCCGGAGATCTCCGTGGAAATTCGGTCATATTATGGTAACCCTATTTGAAGATCAGTTTCAATATTAATAAAGCTCATTTAAAATCTGCAATATTATGTTGTATTGAGCTATCAAAGTGCCGAAGACAGTCTTCCTGTCCAACTCTTCTTTCAGATAAATCTCATATTGAAACATCCGACCTATCAAGTTCTGCTGTTATTGTAGAATCTATAATATAGTGTCCAAGTCGAACTTCAATAACCTATTAATGTACTTACATGATTCAGTGGTAAAGAGGAAAGGTATTGTTATAATGATGAAAAGCAGCCGACGAAGCATGTTGATGAGAATATCACCAGTGTACGGTCCAATTTAGTTCTGAGAAAGTCAGAAAGGTTCAGAAAAATGCTTCCATGATGAAGTGATGTCACCTCATGTCTAACAGAATAACAATTTATAAATGAATTTCTGGATTAAGGTCAATTCACACATTGACGACAACGACGACGACGACGACATTTTCATTTCGTTCTGCGCATGCGTCACCAGCCCATGCTCTGTTTGGTCCATGTCTATCTTTGTTTACAAAAATGATAGCTGTAGCTGTCGGCTATCAAGCTCTCAAGTCTCAAAATTGCAGTACCGGTATGACTTGAAAAGGTTTGTATTATAATTTTATTTACTGATTATTATATTTATATTGTCGTACTAATATTATTAATATTAATTGACAATTGATTCCGAACAGTGAACATTCAAACTTCGTACCTAGTCACTTAACCTAGAAATTCGGCTGGTCAGATGTTCTAAAAGGATGGACCAATCAGAGCGCGGGCTGGTGACGCATGCGCAGAACTAAATGAGAATGTCGTCGTGGTCGTCGTGAATTCCCACATTGACGACAACCACACGATTGATGAATGACAGCCGTTTGGTGAGAGATTAAACTGAGTGGTTCTTGATTGAAGATTTTTCTTTGAAACCTATCCTATCTGTATACTAGCGGAATGTGTACATATTTCTACTGTATAAAAATTGTTCAAGTATTTTTCAAATAAATTGATTCAATTAGAAATGTGTAATTCCAATTTATTCATAACTAGCTGTCCCGGCGAACTTCGTATCACCCTCTTCCCCCCCCCCAAATGCCCCCCCCTCTTCACCCCACAAATGTCCCCCCTTCATGCCACACCCCAAAAAATGTCATCCCCCAAATGTCCCTCCTTCATTCCCCCCCAAATGTCATCCCCACAAATCCCCCTTCATGTCAACCCCCTCTTTCCCACCAAATGTCACCCCCCTCTTCCCCCATTGGCCATCCCTTCACGTAACCCCCCTCTTTCCCCCAAATGTCCCCCCTTCATGTTCACCCCCTCAAAAAAAATGTCACGAAGTAAAAATATATTTAATATAATCAATGTATTTTTTATTTTATATAATCAATAATTTTTTTATTTCAATTTATTTTTTCCCCTTCTTAGAAACAATAAAACATATATGATACGACCAATAACTCATTCTTAATTGATGATTCTAGCGTAAAAAATAATTTGAGTAGAAAACCTAGTACAAAAAAAATTTGTCCGGAGTGGGAATTGAACCCGCATTGTTCAGGTTGACACGCAGATGCTCTAACCACTGGGCCACGGAGGCCTGGACAATACAGCTCATTTTCCTGATGTTAAATCACGATCATCTTTCCGTTCTACGATAGGCCTGCCGGGAAGTTCAAAACATGGGTCTGTCGTCTGTAAAATGTTTGATAGGTTAGGTCATTAATTTACTAATCATTTATTAATTATAAAGGGATTTCTTATATTTTAATACATATTATGTTAACCAGTGCTGTAACAATTCAAACTAATCCAAAATCATCTAAATCGGTTCAGCCGTTCTCGAGTTATAAGCGAGCGTACAGACACCAACTCTCTTTTATTAATATAGAAGATGAATGCACCAATGTCATAGATACTCAACATACAATACAGTCAACAATATTCAACAATCAACATTTATGTATATTAATGGTTTACTATATTATTCTAGCTCGTTGATAATATCTAACCTTAAAATTACGGGGGGCCACAACTTGTACGACAATCCCCTTGTACGAAACTTTTAATATTTAGAAAACTACGTTTTACCCCTTGTACGACAAACCAGTTGTACGACTCCAACAATCACAAAATCGTTCAATTTCAAAAACCACTTGTACGACTATCCCCTTGTACGAACTATCGTACAAGGGGTAGAACGTAGTTTTCTCAATCTTAAAAAAGTCGTACAGGGGCTAGTTCGTACAAGGGGATTGTCGTACAAGTGGTTTCTGAGGTTGAACGATTTGTCGTACAAGGGGTAAAACGTAGTTTTCTAAATATTGAAAGTTTCGTACTGGGGGTAGTTTCGTACAAGGGGATTGTCGTACAAGTTGTGGCCCCCCGTGTGTCAATGTTCCCAAACCAAACACAGGCACAAACAAGGAAAGGAACGAAACAGGCAATGAAACAACGAAACACTACAACCATAGAGGAGTAGCTAATAGACCTGATCAGCACCCTCTAGTGAGAGAGAGTGAACAACCTGGGGGATTTTAACCATTGTGAGATAGGAACAAAACACGATTTTGGGATAGAATTCAATTAAATAATTAAGCTATCATCAATACTTTATTGCTATCCATTATTTAGTGGTTTCAAGGTGTTAAATGTATTAATTGCATTAAAGGGCTTTTATCAGAATTTTCATCATCTTTTTGCTAGACTCTTCTTGCTAGGTTAGGATTTTGAAGTTTGAACTTCCCGCTATGTGTTACTATCGGTATCAGATGTATGATAAACATTATTATTCCAGATACATAAATTATTTCACACAAATAATATTTAATTCAATAACAACATTATATTGACATCTATTTACGTTCAATATTATATTTTATATCACCACATATCTTACTGTCTTTTGGAAAGAGGATCAAATTAAAATTATCTTTGTTTCTTTCCTCTTAAAGAGACAACTGAAGTGTTCTTAAACATCCTAGCTTTGATTTTATATTTACTGGGATATTTTGGCTGAATATTTATCAAATACGATGGGTTTGAAAATAGGCATTTTTACATTTGATTCAATGTTAACCTATCTTCAATTCCCCCAGGTTGTTCCTCTGTCTCTCACTTTAGCGCTGATGTTTGGCAGCTACTTCTCTATAGCCCCCTCTCAAGAACTACAGTAGTATTATAGAGAGGGGGTTATGCTTCAACACAACCGTGTTCAATCGTGTGTGGACATAGTTAGGCCAGTCATAGTGTGTTATATTAAATGCATTTACAGTAATTAGAAATGAGTTGTTTGGGAGATTCTTAATTCAAGTTAATTTCAAAATTAGTAGATCATTGTTTTTTTTAATCAGTGTCAATCTTGTTTCTAAAAGTTACTGAAATATTTTGAATGATTTTTTCAAATATGATCGGTTTGAAAACAGGCATTTTTTCATTTGATTCAATGATAAACTAATTTCAATTCTACGCCGATCGTTCATTGTTTTCTCACTTTAGCGCTAGCATCGAGAGTCTTATTCTCTATGGCTCAAACAACAAGGTGATATCTTTACTGGTTTATCCATGACTTGGAAATATTGATATTTGAAAATTCAGATGGTATACGAATCTCTTGGAACACAATCATGAATAATTTGAAACTAATTTTAGATTTTAATATCATAATTCAAATCATAAGCCGTAAGAAAGTGTTCTCATGCAATACGGTTTTGAATTGCCGCTCAAAGCTTCACTGAAATAACGGGATGGTACAAAAGTGTCCCAGCGACATTCTGGTCCACCACTCCAAGGATTCTAAACGACATTCTGTCCCATTTTCACAGACGACATTCTGTCCCACATTCCTGAGATGGACCAATATGTCGGCTGCATGCACGACATTTTGGTCCAATCTATACTCCTTCACTTTCCGACAATTTGTACCAACGACATTCTGTCCCACATTCCTGAGCTGGACCAATATGTCGGCCCCATGCACGACATTTTGGTCCAATTTACTTACATTCCTTCACTCTCCGACAATGTGTACCAGCGACATTCTGTACCACGTTTCATTTGCAATATCGATTTAGGCAAAATATCGACTGTTGAACTTCTAGTCAATTAGGAGTGTAAGTGTGACGTCACAGATCCCAATCCGACATTACATGTTTCCAAACATTTGACACTGACATTATTTGAAAGTGTATGCAGTCAGTTTTCGATTAATATGCTTTTAAAAATAAAAATTGGTATAATATTTTGTCTTTTTTCATAGGGTAATAATTGAGGTAGGTTTTAAAGCGATGAAAAAACAAGGTTAAGTGACTTTTGAAATTGTCAGTATTATTATGATTATTGCAAATATATACCGTACGGTAACTCATATAAGATAACTTATAGATTAGCCCAACATATATTGTCGAGTTACAGTTGATTTGAAAGCAAATTGGTGAGAATTTGAAGCTAAGAAATACAGCATCCTATGAAAAAGTAAGTTGGACTATCTTCCTTTTCAAAATTCTCAATATCATGCATAACCATCTTGTACAATTCAAATTTCGAGACATAGGTTTTACATTACAACCGACCGGCTCACCGAATTACGAATTTTATACCAATATATATCGATAAGTATGAATGAATCGATGAAAATATCGATATTTACGCATTCCTGTGATGGACCAATATGTCGGCTCCGTGCACGACATTTTGGTCCAATCTATACTCCTTCATTTTCCGACAATTTGTACCAACGACATTCTGTCCCACATTCCTGAGCTGGACCAATATGTCGGCTCCATGCACGACATTTTGGTCCAATTTCCTTACATTCCTTCACTTTCCGACAATGTGTACCAGCGACATTCTGTCCCACATTCCTGAGTTGGACCAATCCATGAAACGACATTCTGTCCCAAAAATGGGACAGAATGTCGCTGGACCAAACTGTCGTTGGGACAAAATGTCACGCTCCCGAAATAACGCCGATGACGGCTTTCAATTTTCAATTTATATAATGAACTCTTTTATTCATGGATTGTGAATATTAAATATATCCTCAATAAATATGAAATTTATCTGAAAATATTGAATAATTCAACACAACCTGTGATGCTCTCCAATACGCAATGTGAAAAATAAAAAACTCCCCACCATTTCATCCCATCGTCCTTTACAAAATTTCCAACCTGATTATCTCATTTCCTTCCATGGTCCATGGCTGTTGTCCGTTCCTTTGTGAGCATGTGCAGTTCGTTTTGCTTTTGAACTCTTTTAATAGCCTATGTGTGATATAATTTTTTAATAATGGAAAGTGATTTTATTTTGGTTGTCGGCTCCTGCAACGTGGATCTAACATGGTAAATTATCTTGAATATAATATTTCAAATAATATCCTGTTGAAATAGTATTTTGCGTCTTTCTGTGTAATGCTTTATACACGTGTCATGCGATCATCGCCAATACCTTTTTAAAACTATTTCTCATGTTATTAAAATACTTTTGTTATTGTAACGATTAATATTTATCGATTTATCATCATTATATCTAATAACAAACCGTAGCGTGGGCCATTAATTTGAAGGGGGGGGGGTGCACAAATCAAAATTAGGGTAATAGACTATGAGCCAGGAAGCATACTACAAAACTGTACTTGATGCTACTCAATAAAATGTTCAGAAATCATTTTGTATGTGCCTAAACAAAAACAATTGAGAATTACCAAGTATTTTATTTAGCAGATCTCAACATTTTTTTTACAAAATAATGGGCCCCCGCCGCGACGCCTATGCTCGTAGGTAGTTTATTCTCCAAATAGATAACCATTTTTTTCAAAATAATTTCTCTGGTTGAGGATACAGCTCCACCAGAGGTGTTTATTCTTGAAAGTTAACATCACAGTAAGTTAAGTAAGTAAATGCATTTATATGAAGCCATGAATCTAAATTTGAATTATTGTAGCCTAATATTGGATTTCGTGCCCCCCACTATTAATTATGTGACGGGATGCCACTGTTTTTGCTTGGAATTCTAGATTTAGCTACAAGCTAAAATGAAGTTTGCAATTTATTCATTGAGTCGTTTAAAACGACACTGGTCCTTAAACTATGATCCAGCTTCTATTTCCCTCTTTCCAACTGCTTTAAAATTTAGTTAGTATATACTTTATTTGAATGCAGAAACTTGACCCAACTACCTAGCGGACTTTCACCCAAGATTTAATCCCCAGAATCATCGATGTTAACTGTTTGTCCAATATTCAACATCTAAAACCTGGATGGTCTATCATCGAACCCCGCCATAAAACCATTATTGATATTACCAATATCAATAATTGATTCATGGACAATGATGAAAACATATTTATTGAAATTGTCTCATTTCAGCTACGTACAAAGGATGCCTGTCGTGGGAGAAACAATGTACGGTGATTCCTTCCATCAAAGGTATGGAGGAAAAGGAGCTAACCAGGCAGTCGCAGCAAAAAAGCTGGGTGTTCCTGTCTGCATGGTTGCAAAGGTAAATATTTTTCTGTAATTTTTTTTAAACTTTCTACAATCCTCTACCTTCTAAAGCTTGAAGATTATTAGGCCACATTATTGATTTCTTGAAGTAGTTCTTTCCCCAAAATGTTATTGTTATTTCACTTGATCTTCGACATTAGTCAGAGTTTGAATACAGAAATACCCTATCTGTCTAAACATTATTACAATGAATGTGGAGCGAACAATCGTATTTCTTACCCTAGGTCCACTGGTTTGAAGTCTAATGTAAATTACGACTATATTCCAGCATGGATATTTTTACAGTACTATAGGTGACAAATTTATTGAAAACATTTAATTTTATACAAGGTTTAAAAATTTCCTATTGGAAGTTTTTGAATGAAAAAATTGACAGCTCCTTAATTAAAAATATAATCTTCAGTCAAGTAAGATATGTTATTATTATATTAGATTCGTAAGGGTTAATATTTCTGAAATAAGTAGTAACCTGTGCGGTACTAATCTTCATCATCACTGTATATTATTTTGTTTGTCTGGATTGCAAACATTGATTGCGTTTTAAATTTTTACAAGTAGATCTTATTTTATGACAAGTGAATAAATCTTTCAAGATCTCACAACTAAATTTAGAGTTTGGAATGTGAGATTATTTAGTTTGAGATAAAACTGGTTAGTAAGAATGAATTTTTTGTAAATTTTTATTGGAGTCATTTCTTGTAATTATGTTTGTAGAATAATTAATTGTTGAAGTTGAAAACAACGCTGGTTTTTTAGGTTGGAGAAGATAGTTATGGGAAATCCTATGTTGAATTGCTTGAACAAATTGGAGTGGATACCAAAGAAATTCATATAGTACCATCTGTTCACACTGGAATAGCACAGATTGTTGTTAGTGGGAATGGCAAGTTGAATAATAAATTGAACTAATCATTAAATCAAGTACAATATTTAGGAAACGAAAATACTTCTAAATGCGAAAAACTTATAAATGCAACATTTTTGGTAGTCAATGTAAAGTATGATATTTTATAACTCTGATTCTATTATTTTTTATCCAACTGTACTCGAGCATCAAGGTTTTTCAAAACTTGATAACAATTCATTTATATGCACTCATGGTGCACGTCTTGAGATATTGTATGACAAAAATACGTATTTGAGCAGCACATATCTTTGTGCCAATTTGTTTGGGATTCATAAAAACATCTTCATAAATATTGTTTCTTATCAAACTGAGATAATGACTTGATGACGATGTATTTTATTAAGAAATCTCAAGTAATCATTCAAATAATACATTTTTCCTCAATAGCACTTGAAATGAATGTGATATTCTGATTAAAATTCCCATGGATTTTTACATTTCTTATTGAGAAATAATAAAAATTTTGCAATCGAATAAAAAGAACATTTGTAATCGGATTTCTATCTGAGCATCAATATAAAGTAGTTTTATAAGAACCTGGAAAATCCCAACAATTTTTCTGAGCTAACTGTGAAACCAAGATTGAATGGAACCACTTTATCATGAATGAAATATTCTCGACAATTGGGAATTTTGCGAGACTTGATCATTATTCTGAGCTAACTTTGTGATTCCAAGATTGAGTACGAATAAGATTTTTTTCAAATACTTTATAGATCAGTTCTCATTCCCCTGATTATTTTGTCATATCCTGTTAACGAACTCATGTCTTATTTCAAATGAGTAGAATGTATCAGTATTTCAGTTGTAGAATATATCTTATTTTATTACAGTATAATATCACAGTGGCTATGATAAAAATTGTTAGAATTGCGAAATCATTCATTTTCGCAATCAGAATTGATCGAGTATCATGTTTGCTCATTTCATGTGGTATTGGAAATCTTACCATACTTCATTGCTTAGTACTCCAGAATTCTAGCAGATGTTCTAAAAAATACTTGATTGTACTTAATTTCTGAAACTTGCAATCCATATAGAAGATCAATGATTGAACACATTTAGCTACTTTACTGGAACTAGTAACCTGGAGTTTATATTTACTTCGTGCCTTATTAGTGTGAGGCGTTTGCGAGCTCCTTATTTTTCTTTATTATTCTTAATATAACAATATTCTAAATATTATGAATGAATCTTTCAATTTTATTTACAGGTGCCAATCTTATTGTCATAATACCTGGAGCGAATAAATATTTGTGTGTTGATGATGTCCAGAGTGAAAGTATTAAACACTTGCTTTCAACAGCTGAAGTTGGGTTATTCCAGTTCGAGATTGATGTTGAAACAACACAGAAAGCTATGGAAATCATGAAAAGTCATGGAAAAGGTGAGTTTGATATTGAAAATAGTTATCTGGAACTGGAGTGAAACTGTTCTCCCTGAAGAAAACTGTTGTCCTTGGGGAAAAAAGTAATTTTGTTTCATGACGCACACAACATTTTTCCTCCATCTACACCAATAAAAATAACAATCAATAATTTTTGCAGATGCAACAGTAGAGATAACATAATCTCATCATCGAACTAACGGCTATCGAAGTACGACTAGGTACTTATTTCCTAGATCAAAATATTTCAAAGACAGCTGTTCTCAATTCCCTATATCTACGACGTAGTGTTGCCATATTCCTTCCTCTTTAATCTAAAAGTATTTATCTTTCTCTTAGAAGTCTACTTGAATACTTGAGTTTAAATGCTAAATATGGGTGTAATGAAGTAAATCCCATCTATAATCTTGTATTGTGTTAGTGGTAAGCTACAAGTGGTAAGTTACTAGTGGTGTCATATATGTATGACACTAAACCTAATGATTTTTCCATTTCAGGGACAACTATATTGAATTGTGCTCCAGCAATCAAAGGCGATAAGAAAATTCACTCTCTCGCCGATATTCTGATACTCAATGAAATTGAGGTTTGTATTTTTATTTCTCTTCATGAGTTTTCAAAAGCTTTGACCTTGTATTACATGAGCAGTATTACTTGTATTGGATGAGCATTGCGCGGAAGAAAAGGAACCAATAATTTATTTCCTTGGATTATTGTTTCCGATTTTTAATCGATATACGTGAAAATGGTGCTGAATTAGGTACTCTGAAAAATACTTATTAACTTACGTCATTATAAGATAAACATGAAATAGTATATTTCGCACCTAGGGCGGAAAATGGGTGTTTGCCGGCTTGAGATCGAGGTTTTCAAGTTCGAGACGAATGTCGAGAACTTGAAGCGATCGAGAGCCGGCAAAACACCTGAAATAACAGCTGCATTCTATTCATTTCACCGGCAATGAATAGAAATAACTAAAAGTAGATATAAATAAATGAACACGAAAAACGCTCAAAAGTGTTTACTGAGGCCGACAATTGCTTTTTTAATGACACATAAAAGATAGGATCAGTGATTTATCAATTTTATAGCCTTGAAATACAATAAAATAATAAGGGTTTTTCACACGAGAACTCTAAAAAAGTTATCTATATTCTCGATTTCCATTAAAAACCTCTTTACATGTCTCAAAAACCTTGATCGCTTTTGTTATGCAATAATCTTTTTTGATTTTACATGGATTGCAAGAGGTACTGTATCCCTTTTTCAATATTACTTCAGTATTGTTATTGTTGTCTAGGTTTTTGGAACAGTAGGAGTTGAAGTGTCGAATCCCTGTGATGCAGAGGCAGCTATGCAGAAATTGTTGGAGCTTGGAAGCAACGTAGTAATCATAACTCTTGGCAGTAAAGGAGCTGTTTATGCGACCAGCACAGATCACAGGGTTATTCACGTTCCTGTCTCTCCGGTGGACCAACCCGTTGATACAACTGTGAGTTCAAGAATACTCCTATAAAATATCTTTACTTTTAACATTGATAAACTATAGGCTATGTATTTTTTATTTTACATTTATTACCTTCTTATCACTTTTTTCTATTTTATTTGTCCATATGCTCTTTCAATTGTGATATCTTCATTACTGATAAAAAATTTCCTTCTCATTCTACCAAGCTGTTCAGGTTTACGGTACGCTTCAATAAAACGCATTTCAAGAGTTTGATTATTGCTTTTGAATAGATAGCGTTGCAAGCACCTCAATATTGTTTCATCATTAATTGAAAATTATCCTATTCATAATTCCACTTGAGATATTACAAGAATATTTTCTTGCTGTCTTGTTCAAATTGAGCAAGTTTTATCAGAATATTTCTTGATGTTGTGTAAATATTTGCAAACAAATTATTGACTAAAAATACATACAGATATGTTCAGACCTTCAGCTCAAAACGGGTTCTATCCAGATTTTTAGTGTAACAGTTCAAATTTTATTCTCCTGTTCCACTATCAAATGATATGTTACTCGTTTTTTCTTTCAATTTTGAAAATTCATTTATTTTGCACACAATAGTTTACAATCATGAAACAGCGTTTCAGTAACATTCAAACTAACAACCACTATATAAACGAATTGGAACTTTTTGTCTATAAAATAGGCTACTCTGAGATATTTATGCTCTGAATACAATAACATTTCATAAAAAATGTTTTGTTGAGTCATTCTATAAATGAAAGTTATATTTGATTGATAGAAAGAAATTTGAATTCTATTGTGAGGAGATTGAAGCTTTTTCTGCTACCAAAACTGTTTCTGGTTTTCTTGTAAGCGATTGTCTCCTAATCCTGGATTTTTTCAAATAATGTTAATATGCCTATTTGTTTCAGGGTGCGGGTGATGCATTTTGTGGGGCGCTCGCGTACATGTTCATCAAGTGTAAACATCTTTCATTGCTTCAGAAAATCTCATTCGCCTGTAAAGCTGCTCGTCACTCCGTACTCGGTCAAGGTACTCATGACACCTTTCCTACCAACGAAAGTGTTCAACAATTTTTGCAGTCTGATTAGAATTGATCATTTGCTCATCAATGAAGAGCAATTGCTTAAATCTAGTAGTATAATAGTACTGCGTGTATGAATTAGCCGATTTCCACTATGGGTGACTATAATTTATCTGCAGTGGAGGGGACATAGAAATATTTGAATACAGATGTCTGTACAAATGTCGTAAATCTCTATTTTCCAATCATAAACAAATAGAGAGGGCAGTAGTACTCAACCATATTGGAAATGGTCCCATAGGATCAATACAATCATTTGAAACATGTAGCGCCGTTATTTTTGCACATAAAATTACGTTTGAAGTGCCATTGGAAGGAGAATATAATTCTTCAGGGGTTCTTCTTTTTACTTTTTAATTAGAAAATTACTGCAATAATTACAGCAAAAATAAACTTTTAAATTTGAACATTTTTGGAAGAAATATTAAACATTTGAAAAAGACATGCCCCTGTAACATTTAATAATTATTATACTTGAAAAATTATTTTACTTGGAAAGTGAAATGTACTCACAGATTAGTATTGATAGCTATTTCGGACTGTTGTTTGTCCATCTTCAGAACATGAGGTCACACAGTGAACCTCTGTGACCACTGTGTGACCTCATGTTAAGAACCTATAATAATTTAGAACAAGTGAAAAAAGGAGATGGATCCAAATCAAGTGATTTTATAATTCATCAATGATTTTTTTTTCAAGAAGATCCGACGTAAACTGTAGACGTGATGTGTTACAGAAAAATGCATGTTTTATCTTGAAATTACATTGATCTTATGGGACATCAATCCAGTATGGCTGAGTACTATCGCCCACTCTTAACTCGATAATATATAAAAAAACAGTGAGGTTTATACTAATAAACTTTAATATTAACTCACCACTTCACCAGCTGTTGTTCCTGTGAAAACGCAATACTTATAATTTTTGTGAATGATGTTATTGTAGTCCTCTTGCAATTTAGTTCGTGTTTCATTTATAATGCCCATTCTACTTAAAGCCAAAGGCTGAGCATCAGCTTAAAAAAACTTTTTTATGGTGATATTTTTTTAAGTTTTACTATTTGGATACTATCAAGCTATCAAAATGAAATACTTTTTAGAGGAAATTTTTTTTGTTCCAAGTATTTTTTAATTTTTGCAAATTATAATATTTACAATGTTTTAATATTAACTCTATAATTAACATATTAACTCTAAAATTGGTTTTTTCAAATTCCTAACAGTCTGAGGGCCGCGTAGTGAGGATGCCTGTTATATAGGATGTTGTCCGTCGTTAAAGTTTATTATAATGACACTACATCCCAGTCCCCACTATGAAAAAAATATGAAATTCAGACCCCTCCCCCCCCTACATCCCTACTACACCCCCCTATAAAACCCAAGGTAATCCAATAGATGAAGTATTAATTTTTTTTTTCTCTATTTGACATAGTCTTTGAAGTCAGCTTTTCCAGAATAATATCCAGGATACCACTCCTACTTTAATCATGTGTTACATTATTCTTTACTGATGCTGCTTCAGCGTAGGTCTTGAGGTGCTGCTCTTGGTTGCTCCCTTTTCCTCCTTCTCAGGCTTGCTGGTAGGCTTCTTCTCCTCAACATTCTGCTGCGAATTAGTTTTCCGAGACCTTTGATTTTTTATTCTCTGAAGCTCTACAGCCACACTGCATCTTCTGTAGTTTGATGGATACTTCCCTCCACAGTGAATGCATTTTGGCTCTGATTCCTTACCTTGGCTCTCTGTTACAATATGCTTGCTTGTGTCCATAACCTTGACATTTTTGATATTGAAGAACTAATTAGGATGATACCAGTGGCTCAATCACACTTTTTCAACCGATAATGTGTTTCATTTCATAAATTTTTCACATCTTCATGAGTGCTGGTTCCTTAGCCCTCCATTTCAGTTTATGACAACATTTATACTATATACATATCCTCGATTTTTAAGGTCGACAACATATGTTTTCTGGTTTGAAAGTACTATGCAGCTTCTCAGCCATCACTCTTATTGTTCTTGTTTGTTTGTTTTCATACGAGTACCATGAGTATCCAGCTCCATTCAACCATTTTGTGGTCTCTCTAAATTCTTTTTATGCTGTAAAGTTGATTTTTAGTAAGTTTCCAGTCAGTGTTTTGAAAACAAAAAACTCTTTATTTGCAAATTTATTTATATCCTTGTAGATTGTCTGAAAAGATTTTACATTCTCAACTATCACTGGCGGAAGAGGTGGTGACTACTTGGGTTTTGTTGACAATTTCTCTGCAACTGAAGTTTTATTTTGATGACGCCTATTCATGATGTTGAGTAAAGACCGTGCGCGATAAAAACACAATGTTCCGGATTCGTAACTCTTTCGTAAAAATTTCACATTTGTACGGGAGACGAATGTCTTTTCAGCGTGGACATCGTAGCCTATATTTAACCGATTTAACGGTAAGTAGTGATAATATCAAAGATGATAGTAAAGTTGTTCTTTTTTGTAATCCTTGATGGCTGGTTTTTATTTTTTTTTTCAAGTGATACGGCGCGATGGAGTTCTCATCCACCCATGCTCTTGATACCTGATGATTCTCATCATCAAAAAAGATGACATGGTACGAGTTCGATTTGCAGAGTCGGTTCGCATATTGGACCCTTGAATTATTAAGCCGTTCCGGCTTGGAGATTAATAGGGCTGAGTTGGCTTCGGCTCTAGCCGCCCGTAGCCGGTTATCCAGCTTTTTGTATCGTATAGGAATAGAATGTCGTCAATAGATGCGCTATTAGGTGACTAATTTTGAAGATCCTGTTGGTACGACGTTGCACTATGTAGATTATGGTGGTAGTTGTCCAACATGTTGTCTTCTAGTGAAAACCCAATTGATACAGAAATTTTGTTTAGGATTTCGAGCACATTTTCATTTTTATTGTATGGAACTACAATTATATCAACACAGTTTTTACGGATGTATTGTAAATTATTATTTTCAAAAGTAAGTATTTATTTAGTAGTAGGGGTGTATGAGCATATTCATAGAGGAGGTTGTTATTGACAGAGTAGTGGAAGTTGCAGACGGTTCTAATGATCTTATTTTGGAGGCCAATAAAACGTTTCCTATTGGTCGCCGATAGATATGGGAACCAGTTTGGCGCAGCATATGTCATGTATGCCCTGATAATTGCTGTGAATATGAGGTAAGCAGGTTAAGTTGTTCCTGTGTGAGGGTGCTGGCATGGAAGGTCGTATCATCGACAAAGAGGCTAGGTGTGAATGAAGGTAGAGATGGCATGTCGTTGTTGAAGAGAGAGTAGAGGATGGGGCCGAGCACCGAGCCTTGGGGTATATCTGCTGTTGTGAAAGCTGAAGTTACTGCGAGGAGGGGGTGCAGTAATGAGAGGTATTCTTCCCAGGAGTGGAGGCGATGTTCTTTAAGTAGGGTAGAGCATCTATTTGATGCTCTGTTGAATAGGTTTTTATTGGCAGGAGCTCGTGTAATCTGCCATCTTTTACGGAGTCTACGACGTTCACTAATTTTCCACTAAAGAAATTTCTGGAGGGAGGTGTGAACGCCGGGTTAGGGGGCAAGGATTGTGCTATCAGCTAGAGCTAATTGTAGCACCTCAGTGATTGATGTTATATGAGCTTCGAGATCAGCTGAGTTAGTATGGATGCTCGGTAGGGGTGGGATGGAATTTGACTCTTTTTCGTGATAAGTCCTAAAATCACATCAAATCACACTTTCTCTAAATAATACAGAATCTCATCTCTAGATTCCAAGATGAAAGGAGAATCTAGTGTAATTATTTGATAGAAAAGAAAACTAATAAAAATTAAACTAACGAGAGATTCGTATTGCAATACTGTGCAGCACTTACAAAGCAACTCTGTATTTTGGCACTTCTTTTCAATTTAATGCCAAAATTGGAATCTCCTCAGTTTTGTGTGAAGTAGACAACTGATTCACATGCTTCTAAATATGCTTCTGACTATACGGTTGTTGTGGATGATACGTATTTAGGCCTACGTACTAAAAAAGAAATGCCTACTTCTTTAAATTGTCCTTCCATCCTACGTGGATTATTATCAGGTACTAGCTGCTTTGCGACCCGATTCACAACTGAACTTGTGACTTATGACTATTGTCACTTCTGATTCCAATTTGTCCTCAAGGGTTTGATTAATAGATACTAAATATTCTAAATGATCTTTCCACATTAGATTTTGTATGGAGGGACGTTCTTGCTTAGAAATTGGAACGTAAATAGCATTTTCTACATCTGCCTATTCAAACTGACAAATTTAATCGGAAAAATACGAAAATATCAATCACCCGATCAGCATAGCGGTTGCTAGGTTACATAATCTAACTATATTATGTCCAAAATGTTATGTCATCATTGGAACCTGATGATTGAAATACCAATTTAATACTCGTAGATGGATAGATTGATCAGGCATCAGGTAGATGGTTCCACACTCATATTTTCTTACTTTTCTCAGCTCTCTGTAAAAAACACACATAAATCTCTGATGAGTTGAATGAATTTCCATTATTGATTTTCCATATCTGTTTCTAATCGATTATTGATGGGAAAATTCATTAATTCATTGGGAATTCATTGATTAGTAAATTGAGATAATTGAGAAATCATCAAAATCTTTTTAATACAGTAGGCTCTCCTATCACAACATACTTCGTTATTCACAATATACTTTTTTCTCATCTTGAATTTGTAGACTTGAAAATTTCAAAACAAAATGTTTATTTGCTCATTACAATTGAAATAGGAACTGTGCAATAGTCATACGTAGTAATTGAAACTGTAATTGAAACTATTGTCACTTCTGATTCCAATTTGTCCTCAAGGGTTTGATTAATAGATACTGAATATTCTAAATGATCTTTCCACATTAGATTTTGTATGGAGGGACGTCCTTGCTTAGAAATTGGAACGTAAATAGCATTTTCTACATCTGCCTATTCAAACTGACAAATTTAATCGGAAAAATACGAAAATATCAATCACCCGATCAGCATAGCGGTTGCTAGGTTACATAATAATAAAAAACAACACTAATAATAATAATAAAAAAGCAGCCTTCACAATAAGGTAGTCTTCTCCTAGTAGTTGAACTCCATAACTTTACATTGGTTTTACAAACAACCAATTCCAACAACCAAACTCTGGTACAAGCTACATGTAATTTGCTTCCAGCTTAGTGACTCATTGGATTTGTAAGTTTTTTAATTATGAGGAGAACTAAATTTTAATTTAAGAAAAATTGATGTTAATAATAATTAAAGGATAAATATTCATTACCGACAATTTGTTCTGTAATATGTTTTATCCCTACTTGACGAATTATTGGTCATTTATCTAATGCATTATCGAATTTTATTTCAAAAACATACAATCATGGTGAAGTTTGGTTTTCACGGTTTCATAATATTATTGTGATATTCAGCAAGAATAAATTAATAAAAAAGGTACCTAGTATCAGCTGATATGCTGTTGTTTCACTCAAGGCCTTCTTGTCTATCCCATCTCTCCCATATTTCCTGGTGAGAAAATATTTGTCTCCAACCTCATCCAAGAATAGTTTCCTCATGAGGTTGGCAGTGAAGCCTTTTACATACTTCATGTAAACTTCCTCAGTTTACATGACTTCATAAATAAATACTTTGACAAGTAGCCGCAAAAGAATGCTTTTTTTCTGTTGTAGTGCGCATACTGGACTTGGCCGAGCTCCATGCGGCTTCTATTTTGTTCGTATTTGCTCCAGTTTGGGGGTCCACAAAGTTAACCTTGACCTCAAAGTTAAACAGGTGCTCGTACCTTTCCCCTGTTAAACAATTATTTGCCCTCCAAAAGTCAAAGACTACAGTAGTGCCTGGCTCAATGTATTCCTATATTATAGGAATAAGTGAATCTGACGTTCTGGTCTCCACGGTCGTCATAAATGTTTCGCCAGAAGCCACATTCACAACACAATTTACACAATCACAAATCATGCACATGCCCTTCAATTTGAGAATTAAAAGTTTCTCAATTGTGTCATCAGAGTATGGTATTCTCCAAATTGAAGTCTGTCTTTATTTATAGCATGCACCGACATTCTCGTCGGAGATTCATCTTCTTCAGAGTCTGTTGCCACAGCAAGTAACAGAAGGGCTTCTTCTTCATCAGACGATGACATGGTGATTAATAAATTTGGGATGAATGGAAAATAAACTAAAATATAGCTAAACTGTTTGGTTAGGACTGCATTGTACTAACTCAAATAACCAATGTATTCCCGCGCTTTGCAGTGCGATGCGAATATAAATCACTCTGGTGTGCGTACACCAGCGAAAATTCGTTCCGCAATGATTTCCTAACGGTACTTTCGTCGAGAAATCGCAATCAAAATTCTAGGAAATTCCGGTGCGAATTCGAACTCTAACCACCCTTAGCCTTTCATCTAACTCTTTGTTGTTCTTTGTCTAAAAAAAACAAACAATTAATATACATGCATCAAATGGAAGAAATTTAGCACGATTCAATTGAATAACTAAAGAATGAATATTTCAATGACAAATGCTCGACTTCCCTTTGTAGGCCTAATCTCACTGAGCATTTGTCAACAACGATGGACATTGACCAATCAGGGCATTGGACTCATGACGCATGCGCAGGACAAAAATGCTGTCATCGGATCGGCCTCTCGTCGGATGTGTGAATTGACCTTTAATCTAGCAAAAAATACCTGCCCAAAAAATCCGATTAGCCTAAGTCTAATTCTAATTCTATAAGTCTAATAGAATGATGTTTTCTCCCCGCTCACTGGCATAAACCATACTCACGTTTGCCTATCGTACCTCACTGGCAAATCAACGATAACAAATTTTGAATCTAATGCGAGCGATTAATCTCTCTACAGCGGGAAGATAGTTCTCGTCTTCACTTTCGAAAACATCCTCGCTACCACAGGGAATTTCACTCACGTCTACATTGTTCAGTTTGTTTTCCACGAAGTTCAGGCACTTTTCAGCTCGCCCTTCAAAGTTCTTGACAGAAACAGCGCAAAACAAAAATGCTGCCATCTGATCGGCCTCGCGTCAGATAATGTGTGAATTGATCTAGCAATAAATTACCTGCCCAAAAAATCCGATTAGCCAACCAAATTGCTTTTGTAAAAGCAATAGAGCTTATAGAGCTCGATGGAGTCCACGGGGTGGGTGCGTTGGGGGGGGGTGGTTCTTGATGGGAGTTCCAGTTCCCCCCAAAGAATTATAACATATCTTAGAATTGATTCTACCAAAGCAAAGTATACGGCTCTTATAACCTCTGAGGGTAAAATGTTTCGCAGTTGATAGAACTTGTAAATTGATTTTCTGACCTTCTATAGGCCTACCACGGAATTGATTTGCTATGAGCTTGTCATCCCCTTTGTGCATTGGCCTCACAAATCTCTTTCATGGCTCTTGGAAAGATTCCTCTAGACAAGCTCAAGTTAAAAATATGGGTTAATGGCTTGGAAATTGTCAATTTTATACTTTATAGTTTTATTATCAATGCCATCAAGCCCTGGTGCACTATCAATACGTAACGTGCCAATTGCCTCTAAAACCTCTTGCTCAATGATTGGAGTGAAATACATTGAGTTTAAAGTTCCAGTGTGAGGTTTATGATCTGAAATTATTTGACAGTTTAGTTCATAAGTAAATGATCTGGTAAAAAGTCGATAATTGTCATTGTTAAAGTAGTTTATCGAATGAAATTTATTGTGAGTAAATGTTCAACAAATCAGTTTCAGTAAAATAAATACTGAAAGTAGTATTATTTTAGCATAAATACTGACAAAAACACGTTGAATAATTTTGAATTTTCCTGATTTCCTATTACAATAATGTAAATATCTTTGTTAAGGAAACTGATTTACTTTTATACTGGAGTCTGTATTAGCTGAGTCTATTTTATATTCTATGTGAAAAAAATGTATTATTGTTCTTTCATTTTTGTTTGAGTCTTGACAATGGACAAAATTAATTTTGAGTCAGACAGAATGACTCGTTGAAAGAACGGTTGAACTAACTGGGTTGTATCGTATAATTGAAAAAAAGTTGTCGCTATAGATGTCCAATATAACTCCACTTTCGTTGTGATAGATGTTCAGATGTTCTACTAGTTCTTCAAATTGGTGTATTTGTCAGCTTGCCATTTATTTACTGCTGTTCAAAAACTATGTTCATTTCAGAACTTTATTATTGTATGTTATGATCATCATTTACGTAAGTTTTAAACTCCTAAAATCTACATTACAGAAGGTTTCATAGGTCAAATTCTTGCTTGGAAGTGTTTCATTGCTCTTTCTTCATTTGACATCCTTTGTGGTCAATACGATTGAATTTCCTGATTGCCATCTCAAGGAAATGGAATTTTCTCATTTTTTGTAAATACGAACTAATCATTTAATATCGAAATTTAGGGCTTAATAATTTTTATTGGACATTTGAAAAGCTGGTTTTGAACCAAACCAAGGTTACCGTAAAATGTATTAAACAAAGTTTTCATTGCATTTGGCATAATGCAAAAAAACGCCTAGTTTGTTTCAGGCGTTTATTTTCAAGATAGAAATAGATTTTTTGTATTACTTTTATTTGCTGTTTTATTTTTTCAGTCTTGAAATTGTTAGCTATGATTCCATTTTTTTAGTGCGAGTATGTACGAGTAGGCCTATATAAGTTTTTCTTATTTTTTATTGAATTGATGTATGATTCCATATTCTTAGTTTGACTATATATGAGTTTTATAGGAGTAATTTCTTCCACGTTTTTCATTTTGTTGAGTTTATAATAGTTGAACGTCGAAGTATAATTAACTGAGATATTTTATATTATTAATATTAATCATCCAATGACCTCCTGTAAAAGGGGTATAAGGATTTGTCAGGTAATTCTAAAACTTATATGTGTAAGATAGAGTTGGAGTCAATTGCCTGGCTTGCGCTGGTGAAGTGGTCATTTTACTCACGAATGGAATAAAAACATGATTTTAATAGTTCTTTTTCAATTCGATTCTAAATATTTTAAATTCCAACTTTTTCATTCGTTCGGGCAATACATTGTCCGATTATTGGTTATTAATCAAGTTGAATAACTTGATAATTAAATCATAATGTTATCTTTAGTCTGTTGTGAGAAGACTGTACTGTATAATAGGCCTATTGCATTTATTATTGTATCTTATTAATAAGATTATTCCAAAATGTTAAGCTATAAGAAATTTGTGTATGAATAATCGCTGCACGACTATTGTTTTTATAGGGTTAGAGATTCGGTAATTCGGCTTATAAGCCTAATTTATTTATTGAAAGAATGTGTTTTTATGTAATATTGGGCCAAGGTACTTGTTTGCCTATCCCATTTAGTGAAAAATTTATTCCCAACAAACGCGTTTTTCAATTTTAACTTTTTAGAATTGAGACTACAATTCTAAAATATGAAAACTTTTGAAAATATTCCATAATTTTATGCAGCCACAGATTTAATTTTTTGAGATTTTGTTAGAAAAATTACAGATTACAAGAATAATTGAAATGAGTACAGTATACAGATATTTAAATGTATTGTTGTTGGCTGTTGCACTCAGCTTTTAAGATAATTTGTAGCATGTAAAATTTTCTCGATAATCGATCCAATGAAGCTGAATATTAGGCGTTACTCACACATGGATACTCGAATCGCGGCTACTCAGCGACTCGGAGAACAAACTTGTGTTTTCTTGTGATGACGTTCAGACCAGGCAATTCCAGCCTCGTCCGAGCGTAATTCAAAAACACACGTTTGTTATCCGAGTTGCTGAGAAGCCGCGATTTGAGTATCCTTGTGTGAATAGAGCCTAAGATTGAAAAGCTGTTATTTTCCAGAGATTGATACTCCATTGATCTATATTAAAACTATAGATATTTTGGTATTGTTATCAATATTTTATGATTCTATATGTATGCAGTGAATATATTTCTCTAAATATGCGAAATGTTGATGTGATGACTGAATATTATAGTCAATATCCTCAATAAAATATATCAATTGTCTAGACTTGTTCATTTCTTCCAATCGAAATATAAAACCGAAATGATACTGAACTATTTATTCATCGATTCATTAATCACTAAAAATATTCTTCAAAATTTAGAAGTAACTTGAGTTTGTTGTTATTTTATTACATGAAAAAGTTCGGGTACACACTTGAAATGAATTATGACGTATAGGATTATAGTTTCAGAAGTTTTATTATTATTAGAGTAGAGATACATTAGTATTATTTTGTAACAAAAATGAGGATTTAAATGGTTATATTTTAAAAAGGAACGTAGAAAGCATTGCTTCTGCTCAACGTCGGCAGTGCCGGTCCCAGGTTTTTTGGTACATGCGAGCCATGGATTTGGCGCAAATATATATATTTAGCAGCGGTGCCAGACCATCCAAAAATTTTAAACTATTCATACAATATTATTTATTCTCAAATCAGAAATATTTATTTATTATTGTACGATACAACATGAACAGTGTCAATATAAATGAAACAAAAACAAATTTTTGCTGGAAAACAATTATCTATCAATATTGATAGTTTAAATTTAATTTATTTATAGTCCAATTATTGATGGTTCAAATTTGAACAATAACTCCTAAAATATTCTAATTGCAGTTGCAATATTACTGTCTTCTTGATCACAAAAAAAAGTACCAATGAGCAGAGACTCACTAATATTAAAAACCTCTTCAATTCAAGTTCAGATGCCGTTCCTTCCTTTTGTCTGATGCTCGTTGGTAGTATGGTAGGCTCCCATACAGAAGAGGGTCTTTTGGTAAAAAAACCTCTATCCATAAATGCTGCTGAGTACCATGAAATTATTAACATATTATTTCGAATCCATAAACTGGCTTCAAATCTCAATGTATCCAAATGGACTATTGAGGCTGTTTGTTTCATACTGAGGTATTGTATTGAGGTTGACAGGTTGTTACATACTTTTCATCAGTGTGCGTGTTTTCATTTTAAAATTTGCTCATCTCATGTTAACTTGAACTTTTGTTGTGATTTACACTGGAAAAATACTTAATTTTATAAAAATATCACATAATTTTAGTTTTTATGTAAGAAAAACGTTGTAGTTTTAGAGCCTAGATTTTCGGTTTTTCACTCTTAATATTGTTCAAAATTTTCCTGGGGAATTTAATTTAATTTGGTCTTGTACCTTTTAATTTGGTATGAATGTTCTGTTCTTGTAAACATGATCGAATAAAAATAACTTTGCAGTACCGTATATATTTGTGAAAAATTGTTGAAAATTGAAATATCTGATATTTGTTACGAATTGTTTTATTTCTATCTTGATGAGTAGTCTCTTTCCAATTATTGAAATCCTCAAGCAAATCCACATTGAGTTTAGAATTCTGATCAGTATGCTGTGATCAGCGAAAATAATTGTGATTGATTTTTGTGATCAAACACAATTTACAAGATGAACTGGAGGAGTGTTGTCCTAGAAGAATTATTTTTCATTTATTGACACACCATTTCCAAAAAAATACAAATATATTAATATAAATTATTCAAAATTGGACACATTATATTAATACAGCAATCAAAATTACAACAATTACCGTATACGAAGACAATTTAATTACGGTAGATCTAAGTAGTACGAATGTCTTTGCCGTATATTACAACTATGGATGGAATAAGTTATTACCTACACGAGTCTAAGCTCCGTGTCCCGCGGAGGTACGCAATAAGTCATCGAAAACCGATGTTTTTGTAGTGTACTTTATAGCACTCTTCGCCTCTCCTCTCCAGCCGTCAGGGACACGGAGCTTAGGCTCGGGCAGTACTGTAAACTTGATCCATTTAAAGACAAGTGTATCAATATTTACGAAAAGTTTCCCATTTAAACAATTTCTTTCACAGACAAGGTATACAACCTCTACAGATATATTATTATCTCTCATCTGTGCTTCTATTAACGCTAGTAGGACGTAAGGCTAGGCGTACACCGGTTAGTCAAGATAAGACAAGACGAGATTAGTCACAGTAATTCACATAGTTGCTTATGAAGCAGCACACACTGATGCAATGACTAATCGGTGTTTGTTATTGCTTCATAAGCACCTACGTGAAGTACTGTGACTAATCTCATCTTTTGTCTTGACTAACCGGTGTATGCCTAGCCTTAGATATGTATCATTTTATGATTTATGTATCTCTTATAACTGTAATAAATAATTTGTAATTCTATCATATTCTTGATGTCATGGAATAGAACTTGATTCTCTTTGAATGTTTCGCATTTAATTTTCGCTTTATTTTATAATAATAATGCATAATGAATGAAATAAATTATTTATTTCATTTATTATGCTCCTAGGTCCTAGAAAAGCATTATTGAAGAAGGAAAATACATTGACCACTGTATAAATAGCTATTTAATTTTGCCAAGGCACCTCAACTGACCTCATTTTATTACAGCAATTATTTCATTACCTCATTCTATTATATTCAAGTAGTATATGGGCTTTCATCCACTTACAGTTTTAATTTCAGGCCGGGACTGTGAAAGGCCCAGCCTGCAGTTAGATCTGAAAGTGAATGAGAGCCCTAAGAATTCATCCACAATGATACAGCCATGTTCGATTATTGCATAGTAAGAAATCTTAAACACTTTAAACTCTGTATAAAGCTGTATGAGTGTTGTAATTAATAAATTTATTCTCAATACAGGTGATTTATGACCTCATTACCTCTGATACAGGTAAAATTATCTCAAAGAACAAGAAAAAAATATTTGCAAATAGACTACTATAAAACAAAACATACCTATGCTATACACTGAAAATCAATCTTGACAAAAACATCAACAACATTTTTTGCAAAGAATATAGGTAATTTTTATGAAATAATTAGAAAAGAATTTATTCTATATGATGCAATCAAGGTAGGCTAATAGGCCTATTGTATAGTTCATGAATTCTTGTACTCTGAACATTGTAAAAAGTTGTCCTATAATGAGTTGTCATGGATCATGGTATAGTAATATTCATTTAAGTTGGCAGATGGCATTAGATAGATGGATATTATTTCTTGACGTTGCTGATGACCGTAGAGTCCGATGGCAGAAAAATAATATCTCTCTATCTAATGCCATACGCCAACTTAATACCTTTGACTGAATTTATAAAATCGAGATGATTTTTGCGTGCGCGGGTGAAGGGGGGTCAAAACGAGTTTACTCCTTCGGACGCTATTTACCAACCGATAAGTATGAAAATGGTACCAAATTGTTCAGAAAGATCTGTAGAATGTGTGTATAACCTTAAAAATGTGATTTTTTTATCTTTAAAATGGCAGTATAAGTCGATGAACATGAAGTAAATTTCACTCATTTTAACCATCAATTAAAAAAATTTGTTAATAAAATTATAAGGTACAGCAACCATTCTAGCAATGTTTATCTTCAATTTAAGACCATCCACACATTTCTAGCTTTAAAAATAACGACCTAAGGAGTAAACTACGAAGTGCCTGTTTTCATGCTTTTACCAAAGGTATTGAGGACCCTTAAATGAATACTACTATAATAATTAATTTTCAATCCAGGGGCAGCTGAGCAAAGTGATAGAGCTTTACCTAGAAGAGTTGCGGTACACTCTGTATATATTATGATTTAGAGCGAATATAATCCCGTCCTCGTGCACCGCTTGCAGATGAGAAAAGCCTAAAATTTGTTTACTGTCCACTCAGGACTTGGAATATTGATTGTTGTGCTTTCCACATGGAATAGCCTTTCCAAGAACTGTTGAAACAATGTTTAGACGTAGATAAACAGTATTTTCACATTAAGCTGGTCTCTTTCTGAGAACAGGCGCTCATCAATGCAATGCTCTGAAAACAATTTCTGAGAAACCGAATATTGACATGCACTGCGTTTATCTCGGTCTCTTTCTCTTTAGCTTATCATCTTCTTCTCTTCTTCTTCTCCTCCTCCTCCTCCTTCTTCTTCTCCACCACCACATCCTACTTCTTTTTCTTCTTCTTTTTCTTTCTTGTTCTTCTTCTTCCCTTCCTCTTTTTCTTTCCTTTCTTCTTCTTTTTCTTTCTTCTTCTTCATCTTTTTTCTTCTTCTTTCTTATCATTAAGAGGCTGGTCACATACAATTGTGGTTTGCTTCACTTCACTTACAATGCTACTTTGATTGCGGTTTGCTTTGCTTCACTTCACTTACTATTTATACCATACGATTTATATAGATTTACTATGCGAGTAAGTGAAGTGAACCAGTTAGCTTTGTTAGTGAAGTAAAGCAAACCACAATCGTATGTGACCAGGCCCTTAGGCTACTAGAAAGAAAAGCAGCATACTTTTCAATTACACGTTCTAGATATGTTCGCATATTTTTACAAGTCAAAATGGAGGATGGCGAGCTTAGCAAATGAGTTTTAAAAATATTCACAATTCAAATTTAATTTATTCTTTGCTTTTAATTATCTTTTTTGACAAAACTGATAAATAATCATGTTACTATTTACAGCATTATATTTGTCCCTGTAACTCCAGTTTGAGAAAACTTCTAAACAGATAGTTGCATTTTTTTCATGTAACAAAATAAGATTATCAAAGATTATTATTATTAAAGATTCATATCCCATCATCATCCTTCCATTACCCATGCACAAGCTTAGTGCTTATGTGGGCATCATCCCTAGCAAAAAAAAAAAAATAAAGATAATATAATAAAATTTAATATATAATTAAACACTATTATTCAAAGATTATCTATTATTAAAGATTAATGAATGAAATTAATGATTTAATTTTTGGACGTGGCACAATGGTCTAAGAACTAAAATTTCGCACATATTAGGCTACTGCATAAATGCACAGCTCATATCTGTCTTGAATAAAAAAAATCAATTGATTATAGTTTTCAAATAGGCCATGAGTATACTATCAATAAAGAAGACAAGATGAGACTACTAAGGTTACTAGAAGGTGAAAGTATCTAATAGCCTTGGGAGCCTCAACTTAGCCATAGCCTTGTTAGCCGCAGTCACTGTATGTTAACCCACCGTCCGGGGACATCTTAAAACTCAAAGTTAAAAGATGTCACCAGACCGAGGGAACCCATGACATACGTTGCCCGGCCCACACGCGGAGTAGTACCAGCAAAGGAAATACAGATAAATTTCTGTGTTACCTTGCCAGACCATCACCATTCGAGGACGTAAGGCTTGTGGGCCACGCGACCTAAGGCGAATACTGTTGTCTTGCTACACACCCTATGACGGAGGGCGGTAGGGTTGGAGTCGAGAGACAATCCATGGGGTACCGCTACAGATCACCTCTCTCCTGCCAACCAAACAGTATCCCCAATTTGGAATAAAAATTTTGAAATAACATCACTTCCTCTGGGTCTTCTGCGGTACAAGAAGGTTAAAGCCTACATGAGAATACTTTAAAGTAACTCTCATAGACCTCAAGAGCCTATACAAACAACCCCCTACAACAACGAAGTTCAAAAGACCTCTACAATCCCCCATCCCTAACCCAACAAGAAAAGAAACATCATCAGAGGCTCCAGAAGAACAGAACCTCTTGGATGCCTTTTGAAGATGAAGTCGACCTGAGTTGCATCCTCCTTGCACCGCAGAAAACCAAGAGGAAGTTTATTTTGCTAATAAAATTTCAAATTGTAATGGAAAATTACCAAACGATCTAATATAATTAATAAGAATTTTTAAAGTGGAAATTGAATTTGGAAACGATTTACGGTATAAGTTGGTGAAGTCAGCAAACAGAGTATACGATTGCATTAACAGAATGATAATAAATAAATTATTATTATTCTGTGGACAATGCTTCAACTTTAACAAATATGCGGTAGACGTCCTTCCTCCAGTCCATTAAGTTCACTCTTTAATTGCAAGGTAGCTTGAATGAAGTTAATGCTTAAGCTTATTGATCTGTGACAGGAAAACTTTCAGTAGATGAAATACATAGGCTACCCTACAGAGGTGTATAGTAATACATGACTATACTCTCTGTAGGCTACTAATAAAACACAATCCTGAAACAAAACACTTATGTGTGAATCTTAATATTGGATCAAGCTAAATACGTGAAGTATGCTCTGAATTCTACCAAAGATGCACCATACCAAATCTAACATGCAAAGAAGGCGAATAAATAACATCCAACATGTAACTACACACAGTTCTAGATGCAACACAGAATATTCAATCCATGCACACAGTATATCATAAAAATAGAATGTCCATGGCCTTGGATCCCTTGGAAAAGCGAAGCTGTATCTGAAACACACTTAGAAAATGAAGAATTGAGTAAATTTTCAAGATTAAAGTTGAGTAGTCGACCTGGAACTTATAACTAAACTCTTATAAGTACTCACGCCTGAACCGCCAGGAGTGGTCTAATCTATAACTTTTGACTAATAAAAATCAATCGATATTCATATTGATTTCAATTGATAACTGCACCTCTCAGCGTGTGTGAGAGAATGCCCTAAGCTACTGCGCTCTCCTAGCGTGTGTAGGAGAGCGTCTTAAATGAAGATTTTTCAATATCTTGAGAATATTAAATTTGCACTTTTCAGCATCTATAAGAATTTCTAACTTTCTAACAGTACTATACGTGAAATATTCCTTAAACTAGAACTAATCAATTTAATAATAATTATAATATATTATCATGATTCAGCACTTCTCAGCGTGTGTGAGAGAATGCCCTAAACTACTGCGCTCTCCTATCGTGTGTAGGAGAGCGTCTTATAAACAGATATTTCAATATCTGCATTTACATCACTCATTAAGAGTTTCTAACTCTCATTGATGTCTGTAACTTAAATTAACTTAAATCCTATTAGTAGAATAATAATAATCATGAATCTGCACCTCTCAGCGTGTGTGAGAGAGTGCCTTAAGCAGTTTTCTTTTCTAGCATATGTCAGAACTCAAGAATATCTGCGCCTTTTGGCGTATCAAAGCATGCAAGTTAATACTTATGATAAAGGCTAGAATAAATACAGCCCCAAAGCCATAATAGCTTGAACCTTCCCCATGCCAACCAGCAAAGGCTGGAGGCAATGCTATGATCAAAAGTTTTGAATAAGTATAAATTTTAAATTGGAAATGACTCTTATATAATATACATGCAGCTTAAAAGCTATCAAAAAATATCTTTTGTACCCCCTTCCCTAAGTTCTAACCCCTTTGCTGAAGGCACTACAATCTTATACTTGCAATTCCCAGTCTCCTGTATAATAGATCCCAACAGGCTACAGTGTAACAGTTACCACCTCGTCATAAAAATGATGCTGAATCGAGCCCGCAATCATAGTGACAACGCAGTGGAACTACCACACAGAACACTGACTAGGACACTACGATACTCGACTGAAATCTGCAAATATCCTACGGGGACCCACCCTATCTAGCTCAATCCCTATTTATGGCTGTTATCTTGTCTCACATCCAACTATGCAAACACAGACACAGTACCACATATCCCATCATTGCATGATGGGGAAACATGTACATTTACATCTGCACTGCATGGCGGTGCTGCTATTTAAGCGCCCGACCAAGACAGAAGACACCCTCTCGTCGCAAAACTAGCATGATGACGTGGTACTGCGCAGGATTGTGTCAGAGTATGCTACATGACTAACAAACATAAACGTCCCACCCCCTATACCCCTATCTAGCTCAATCCCTATTTATGGCTGTTATCTTGACTCACATCCAACTATGCAATCACAGGCACAGTACCACATATCCCATCATTGCACGATGGTGAAAACATGTACATTTACATCTGCACTGCATGGCGGTGCTGCTATTAAAGCGCCCGACCAAGACAGAAGACACCCTCATCGCAAAACTAGCATGATGACGTGGTACTGCACTGGATTGTGTCAGAGTATGCTACAAGACTAACAACCATAAACGTCCCACCCCCTATACCCCACCCGCTACTCTGGGACAATGTTAGATAATTCTAGCCTAACTCTTCAACTAGTAATTTAAGGGAAAGATACCTGATACCAGATTCACTTAACCACATCTTGGTTTGATTGATTCCACATCTTTATTTGTATTGAATGTGTTGAATGACTCCTTTAATTGATTCCTGGGAGGGCGAAGTTAGGGCGCATCCGGCCCTCTTGAGAACTTGACCCTCAACCTCCCTTTGTAGTGTTACCATTCAATACATAATTGATGCCTTCCAATAATCGATTGTTCATGTTTGTTTTTTTCAAAAATTCATCCTGTTGAAACAAATGAAACTTGAGTTTAGCTTGTATTTTCAATTTGTTAATAATTATTGCTATGCATAGGCTAAATATTTTTATGATATTAAATAATAGTCTAATATTCACAATGTTAAGATGAAACCCTTAAGCATACTCATCCAATGAGTTTGTGAAGATAACTAGACTTCGAAAACCAAGCACTTCAATATCTCCTAAGATGAAGGGTAAAGTTTGGAATAATTGAACCAAGTAAAAACCTGCTTCACTTTGAATTGATTAAATAAAATAAAGAACCATAGGATTTATTGAATGAATTGTTAGATTAGCACAGGGAAATGGCTGGATAAATTTCATGAAAACTATTTGTGAAAAACTACATATATTGTATTGATGAATGGAATATAACGAGATCTCAAATCAAAATCAAATCAACTAAGAGTAAATGAATATTAAAGTTTGGAATATTTGTTGAGAATGACGACTCCATATCGGTTTCAATAACTTCGACCAATAATTTGTGAAGTAGACTTCAGATATCAACCATACTCAAATGTAAAGAAATTTGAAAATTTTAAATAGTTCAACTGATTAGAAAATATTTAAAACTTTAATATTATTCACTTTGAAAATAAATAAGATCAACTGACCTCAATAGTAGAATTGCCGGATCAAAAACTTTACAACTCAAACTGTAGTATAATTTGCTTCATTTAACCACCAAATTATGAAGTTGAACACTGGTTATAATTGAGAGCTTCACTGTATTAATTTAAAAATAGACTGTAGTTGAAAGCACTCGTAAATATTTCGAAAAATTCAGAAAATAATTCGACCGCTGTTAACACTACTGGTTACGAAGCAGAAATGAAGTGTGAGTGAGCATGGATTTCACAGCTGATACTAGCAAGTCAGCTGATCAATCAGTGATGCCAAGATATTATATTTGCATAAAACATTCAACAATCGATAAAATAATTTATTTAGTTAATATGATAAAATTTTCAATTATCAATTTGCTTATTGTAATAATTCGAAAATCAATCTAATAGTCAGTCTTTCGTAAGACTTCAAATCGTTCGTCAGCTTTTGATACAGTATGATCGATATTGTTATCGACCGGGAATTTCAAATAAATATTGACTATTTCTAGAATCTTTGAATTCTTTTGATTTTTAGCTGTCCGCGGGTGAAGAGACAATACATTCAGGCATCTTTGCTCAAAAATTTATGATTTTATTTGCAACCAGTTGTGAGATGATCTGTCCCAAAAATTTCCCAATCTGTCCCAAAATCTGTACGGAACTCTCTTAGTACTCTGTGGCTCCATGTGCATTGTGGGATTGTAGTTTTTGTTTATTTTTTACTGTTGTGTCTTGTGCGATTGTGTTCTTGACTTCTTGTGCTGCGGATGCGAGTTTGAAACAGGCATGATATATTAGGAATTTTGAAGACTTGGTTACTCTTTTAAAGCAGCATAAAGCCCCTGTAATGTTTTTAATTTGAAGATTAAATCAGATTACAAAAATGCCCGGTGTAATAGTGGAAAACTTGAGTGGCAAAAAGCTAGCAACGCTGGTTGCAGTGCTACTTGTTTGTCAATTCTGCTGCTTTTTATTCGGTGGATTAATTGGTGAGAAGTAAAGAAATCTTGAATCTTCATACTTTCTTGTTTGACTAAAGCGTTGAGAAATTAATTTCATTCCTTCCATTTTGTGCATATTATATTTGAGCCTTTGCGCATTATAGCCTACTTGAGGTTATATGAATCATTGTAGTTGGATGTGGTCTTCTGGTCTGAATCAAGAACATTCGACACAGATAATTGAACCCTTTACGTGTATTATTGATTAAGATCTTACCGTAGTCAGCTTTCCATTTTTTGCTTAGAAGTAGGCTAACTTATTAGCAAGTTAATATAAACTGCGTGAAGCTTGCCTTGAAAGAAAATTGGCACCGGTATCGCTGCAGTCCATCATGTGTGAATGGTAGCGGTCGCAGTACAGTCCTATATGTGTGAATCAACCTTAATAGGCTACATTTTCTTAAATTACATACTGCTTTTCTTAAATCAGTAAAACTGTTCTTAAATCACATACTTTTTTTATGTAATGTCTTTGTTTTTATGAATAAACTCCTCTGGATGTGTTGTCCATAATCCAGAGAAATTAACTTATTAAATTTATTATTACTGCTAAGGCCATGGTTATTTTTGGTTGGCCTTGGCTTGAAAGCACCTAGAGATAATAATAATAATTCCGTGTAACCTGGCTGGCTCAGGTCTGGTGTTTTCAGGTCACTCCTGATCAGTTCAGGGTCTCTGACGTGACTTAACGACTGTTTTTTAGACAGCCGGGACCGATGGTTTAGCGTGTCCTCCGAAACACGAGAAGTGGCTTGAGCTAATGACTAGTACCTAGAGCTAATGACTAGTACCTAGAGATTAATGACTGCAAGTCTTTGTTTTTTCAAGTTGATAGGCTACTGTAGTCTATATTTTCTGTGGATTTAGAACCAACATTTTGATTGATCATTTGCAGCGCCTAAACCATCAATCGCTGATACCGTATTGGCTACCAAATGTCACGATTCTGGTAACAATTCTGATGCTTGGTTCTATGTGAGAGGTAAAGGAAAATGTAAATCTATTGATTTGCATACACTCAACACCGAGGACCACATGATGTTAGCTAATCAGATAGTTTTCGCTTTCCAGGTATGTATAGCTTGGATTTTTTCCCAGTTTGTTTAAAGAAAACGTTAAACACCAAT
Source organism: Laodelphax striatellus (assembly GCA_017141395.1). Lineage (NCBI taxonomy): Eukaryota > Metazoa > Arthropoda > Insecta > Hemiptera > Delphacidae > Laodelphax > Laodelphax striatellus. The sequence goes on from CM029544.1 coordinate 27,983,594, forward strand.
TTGCTAGTGCCTTCTCAACTTCTCAATAACACAGCTCTTATGAATTATTATTGATAACAAAGTTTTTGGTAAAGTAACCGCATTTGTTCCAATTGCTCATTGTAATGTTTTATAGAAATTGTATAATTACAATATAATTGAATTTTCAAGGATTTTTCAAGGCACTACAAAATGTGGTTGCAAATATTTAATGCAACCCATGTAATAATTATTCTGAGCTCTGAGAACTGATGAATACAATTATTCCTAGAAGCGTCTGCATTCGGGCATCTCAAATAAAATGGTGATTTTTTGTATTTAATGTTGGATCTAGGCATTGTCTTATTGTCCATCATCTTATGAGGCAGAAACTCTGTTGGTGGCTCATCAAGAATTTTCATGCATAGTTTTTCATATATCATGTTGGGAATATTGCTTACTTGCTCCGTCTTCTCCGTAGTCAGCGATCGTCAGTTTTTTATTTACTCACTGTAAATTACTAGTGATTATCAACTTGAATCGCTAAAAATAGCTTACTTCAAGTTTGGGTTCACAAATACGACCCTCTATCGTTGTACTTTTCGGTCAGTAAACATGTCAATGTATTATTGATTTATTTATTATTTTCAGATCCCATCACCTAGAGATAATACAATTTTGGATTATTCAAGATGGCAACAAAATTTGATTGGCATTTTAACTTTGGATATTGCTTATCATGCTGACAGTGAAATGGGTAAGTTAAGATTGTTATGGCTCTATTTGTATTTTCGTTTGAATTAAAAAGTTCTATTTTTTCTAAATGTTGTTTTCATAATGGGTGAATGGTTAATACTGTATGTATTTATAGCAATTAATAGTTTTCAATAATTTTACCTTGTTAATGAGAAAAAGGTCTTTTGAAAGACAGATTGTCCACTGCTCAACAGTTTCTAGCAGTAAATTTTTCTGTTGTGGTTTGACTATAATCGGCAGATTGTAGGAAGTCAATGAAATTTAACCGCCGTATAAAGACATCATTTGAGTAAACCAATGCCATGATTACCCCTATTGAGCTCCATTATTATATGACATTATTCTGCAGCTGTTAAATTCTATTGGCTTTTGTGCAATGTACTAGAGAGTGTCGATACTACAGAAAATATCTATGGATCTAAAAACAGCGGGTTTGGGCTCTATCTCAAGTTACGTCAAATCTGAAGATAATGTTTTTATTCTCGAGAAACCTCTTTTTAAAGCACCCTCGAGTTGTTTCAATAATAATTTATTCCGCCATTGAATAATTATCAATTTGAAACTTTGAATTTCAGATCCGAGAACGATCATCAATCTGAATGCACGCTTGGGCTACAACAACAAAGGTGACCCTGAAGGAGATTGGAAATTATATGCATCGTCTTTTGAGGAGAGGACTTTGGATTGCTCTATTGAAACTGTAAGTATGAGTAATTTTGCTTCCATTTCTCCAAATAACTCAATATGGTCAAATAATTACTTGACCAAATTACTTTTTAATTTTTATACCATGGGGTACTTGTCTCATGGGATGGGACTCATTTTTCAACAGTGTTAATCAGATCATTTATCTTCTAGATCTATAGATTGATAACGTGTTTCGGTTGGATTGTGAGAAGTTTGTTCACTGAAACAGATTAAATGTACAGATTTTTATTATTACAGAAACGCGACGGCTACCATTACACTTGCTCTTTCATCCCGATGTTTGAGTTGGGTTCTCTACACCATGATTTCTACCTCTTGAATATACGACTTCCCGTGGACAGTGAAAAGCACATTAATGAAAGGCTCGGTCATATTGAAGACATGTGGCTTGTAGTGAGTACAATTCTCATTAAACGAACCTTGGATTTTTGTAGCGGTTTTTTCAAATCTAGAGTAATTTCTGACTTATTTATCTCGTATTTATTTTTCTCAAATATTAACTTATACTAGTGAATTTTATTTATTTATTGATCTACATCAAGTTCTGAGTATTGAGTTTCTTAAATTTTCTTTATTTCTGAATGATTTGTGACATGTCAGTTCTTAAATCATATCTTTGAGGCTACTATACAATGAAGGCAAGAAAAACTCTAACACAATAAATAGAAGAAATATCACAATAGTGTGAAAATCAAAGAATTGATATTCACTATCAAAAGCATGAGTTGCAAAACTACTACAAATATTACAATGAGTTCGCTACCTTTCATCGTTATTGGCTAATATCCTACGCTAAAATGTACTTTTTGTTTGTTTAATCTTGTAACTAACGAGGCTTCCCTCCTCTTGCAGGTAATTAATCAGACAGGTGGCTTCACTAAAGTTTGGATGACAATGAAAACCATGTTCTTTCCTTTTATTGTCGGCATAATGATCTGGTTTTATAAAAGAGTGCACATGCTCAACAGGGAACCAGTGCTATTGGAGTACATGCTTATGTTTCTTGGATGCGCTTTAATTTTCTTGAATGGTAAGTAAGAGAGCAATTGATCTCAAATTCAAATTTCATGTATTTATCAATGACAAAACATATTAAAAATACAAAGTGTTAGGTACTACTCAAACCTGGAAACCGAAATCGTAGGATCAGAGTTGCGGAGTTTCGGAAAGACCGAAACTGGATGACTTCAGTTGCTTGTCATGCTCACACTTCCGCAACTCTAGTTGCCAGTAGCTGATCGACTACTATCACATTATTCTCATTAAGTGAATATTTTGAGAGTCTTATAACTTATATTCGATATTTTATAAGTTTAAGTAACCAATAAATGTTACAATACTACTTTTAAAGCAAATAATCCTCCTTTTCCAGTTTGATGTGGTTAGAATATCACCTAATCTCACTTTTCTGTACGTAAAGTCTGTCAACTTCACCAACAAGTGCTTGGCAATCATGCAACTCGATCACTCGGCAACCAGCATGTCGGATCGCAGTTGCGCTGCTATTGAGTTTCCGATTCTGTAATCGCCTGAGCGTCATCATTTGAAAAGACATGCTGAGTTACCGAGCGATGAGTTGCTTTGCGATTTGAAGTTTCCAAGTGTGAGTAGTGCCTAACACCCTTACAGTATATGAATACAAGGTGTGGCCAGAAATAAACCGGACTAGCACTGGTGAAACAATAGAACGAATGCAATAAGGCTGAAATTCGTCTGGCCTGTCACGTGACTCTTGCTTCACCTACTGCTCGAGTTTTATCTGCCTCCTGCACTCAGTCTGCCCGTGGCGTCTGTTCTAAGTAGTTGATGTTTTGTCTGTGCGTCGGAAAATCTGCCAGTGCGAGCGTCATCACTTGTGTCTTCGCGGCCATCTTTAAATCATTTAAACCACTCAAACACTTGTGTTCGCGATAAACAATCATCGCAGTACACTTGTTGCAACATTACAAACGTTTCACTTGCAGATTTTCCAAGTTTGAAAAGAAATTTGATGTTAACTCTGTTCTTTCTGTACACAACATTTTTCCGACGCACAGACAAAACATCAACTACTTAGAACAGACGCCACGGGCAGACTGAGTGCAGGAGGCAGATAAAACTCGAGCAGTAGGTTAAGCAAGAGTCACGTGACAGGCCAGACGAATTTCAGCCTTATTGCATTCGTTCTATTGTTTCACCAGTGCTAGTCCGGTTTATTTCTGGCCACACCTTGTATACTTCCTGCATGGATGATTTGTTTGTGTGCAGGGAGGATTCATCATTGATCAATGAACATAAAAAGAAAAAACACTGGTAAAATAAATAAAATCATAATTTAAACACTTTAACTATCTATTGTTATAGCTCGTATATCACAGTATAACTACAGTATCTATTTGTTGTTTTGGAACCGTAGAGCGATCTTGTAGAGAAACTAACGTCACGATTTTTTACATAAACGTAAGCACAATATTCTTGCAAGTCAGTCAATAAGTGCTCTATGGCATCTAGGCTATTTCTTGGGTTGATTAAAAAACTGTATTCCTGATCATTTTTAATTGAAATTTAATTCGCATGCACTTTTTTCTCTCCTCAGCGCCTCTTGAACTACTGACATTGTGGTATGACATGCCGTTTATGCTTCTTCTAGCAGATATTCGACAGGGAATCTTCTACGCCGCGCTACTATCATTTTGGCTAGTCTTTGCTGGAGAGCATATGATGGTTTGTTAATTGAAGTATTAGAAGTTCATACTTTTTGGGCCGTTTATAAAAAGTAGCTATATACTACACGTTTATAAAATAATATATGTATAATAATAATAGTACCTATATATACTACACGTTTATAAAATATCTAGATACTTTAGATACAATAGTTCCACTAATTATTTCATAGAATGTAGATTATTATATCCATGATCTATGTTTTCATAGTTGGTGATCAAGTTTTAATAATTATTTAAATCAAATTACATTCAATACTTTGTAAAGTTATTCAATCATTCTTAAATAAACTCCTTTGTACATGTGTTTTACTCCAAAGAAATTATCTATATAGTAAGTTTGATAACATGGATGTTTATTAGCAATATTACTATCGTCAAAATATTTTATTAATTATTTAATTTTAAATTCTTTTATTATAAATTAATTAATTTGCGAATTAATTAATTGTTATTGCCAAAAACAATGTGGACAAGATATTATAGTAGTGCTACTGATATAATTAAATTTATTTATATTCCATTTTAATGAACAATTTTCATTAATATTTCGGTTTTTCTTTTTCATGTCAAATTGCGGATTTATTCTGGATAATAGATACAGGTGAGAGAAGAAAAGATTTATATTTAATCAATGAAAATCGCTGTGAGCATTTACGGTGTTGCGCTCTGGCGGATAATCGTATGCATCTTTCCTGTAAATTTAACATGTAAAGGATAGGCTTAAGTACGTGAAAATCAGTTTATAATTCAAATAGAATTTCCTGTCTCTATTTCCCTACTTATTGGTTGTGGAATCATTAAGAATGATAAAATGAACTCATCAAATGTTCTTAGACATCATTATAATGTTTCATTCAAGTTCTAAAACGAACTTTGAAAGTTATGTTTTACGCTTTCACGCTATGATTGTGCAGACGAAAAATTCTGAGGATAACAGCTGATATACTCCAGTACGCGAATGCAACGTCTGCAATGTGAATAAATCCTATAGGTTGTGTTATTCAAAGCTGTTATCCATCTTCTTCGTTGAATCATTTTATGTTTCGAAATAGGAAAAGTGTAGAATTTAGCATTACTATTGAAGCCATTATTATACGCAACACGTACTTCTATCCATTTCTTTCGTTTATTCCCTATCCTTTCTCATGTTAAATTTACAGAGCTCTTGCACAAAAATTCCGCGTGAGCGCTGGGGTCAATTTTCTTATCCCCTCTACCTACGTGCACCCAGCGAATACCATATTTTTTTCCAAATATTATTCTTTTCCAAACCAATATTGTTCAACAGTGTGATAACATTTCAATTTCTTTTGTTGGGGTTCGTTCTGTTTACACATATTACATATGTTTAGTACGAGTTACAAAGCGGCTATTCCGCTTCTGGAAGATAACTTATATGACAAGAAAATATGTGATAAACTTTATGTATTGTATAGGCCTACGTTTTACAAGAAATTAAAAGTATGGATCTTTGGTAGAATTGTTTTTGTAGTTGTATTATTAGTTGTACGATTGTTGATAGTTATGTACCTTGACTTGATATTATATTTTTTTATGTAATATATTTTTTAATATTTTTATATTGAATGAAACCTTTCTCCATTACATTATTCATAAGCTTATAGTTTCTTCATGTGAGCACAGTAATCCAAAATTTCAAAAATTCATAATATGTAGGCCTACACAAAAAGTATTGTACAAGCCAAAGCAGAAAAAGTACATTCTGTATTTATCCAAAATACATTGCTATACAACATAAAAAAACTCAAGTTTTGGCAAGTAATCAAATATTGTTGGAATTGTAAATAATGAATATTGTTGGATTGAAATGAAATTATTTGACATTGCTGACTGGATTATGATATGAATTATTGTAATTGTTAGAAACCTACTACCGGCGTTTTCAAGGCTCTTCAAACAATTCTCAATCAAAAACAGTATTGAAAATTTATTTATCCTTGGTGGTATTATGGCGATACCGGTACTTCCTATTAGTAATGTCCAAACTGTTGAATTGTTTCAGGAAAACAATAAGAGTCAACTGAAAAGCTACTGGAAGCATCTGAGTGGTGTCGCAATTGGTTGTATTTCACTCTTCATCTTTGATGTGTGTGAGCGTGGGATACAACTGCGGAATCCATTCTATTCCATATGGGTGACTGACATCGGAACTAACTTGGCTGTATCCTTTCACTCGGCGCTTCATTTTTGGTTTTTTACTATCAAATCATACAATCATGAACTTAGAAAGTTAGAAAAACATAAAACTGTTACAATTTCTGAATTAAGTCGAATAATTCAGAAATGATTAGCTTAGATTACTTTATTATGTAGATAACAAGATATTTCTTCACAGAATCTAGATTGTGATTGTTGTAAATACAAGCGATCATTTTATTAATTTCACAAATAATAGACTTAATAATTATGATACGGTAATAATCTTAAGGTAATTGTACACGATCAAATTTTCCATCTAGGCTAGTAAAAATGTGTAAAATTGAACAGCTGATTAGCTTGTTGAATCAAGTGTATGGTCAGGACAAAAGAAAAGACAAAGTATGGAGAAATACAACATCACATACAACAGATAAGCAGCTTTGAGCCAGCTGTTCACTCTAAAGCTATTTTATTTCAAGATAAATTTGATCATGTAAGAATTCAGTAAATCAAATATTTCTAATTTTAAGCGATTCGAATAAGTCTGAAAAGCATTGAAGCTCAATTGAAATGAAGAACTTCCTTGCCAAATATTTTGTTTTTCAAACTCAATTTCTATTTCTATCATTTCTGTGAGTTGAAATTATTTTTGTACCTAGTTAGTTTGTGTATTGTACCAAGTATTGTGAGGATATTGTCAGTAGTTCCTTGCTTTGATATTAACCTTTAATACTACTCTTTTTCTACAACTGTTAATTGAACTGAATCATGGTTTTCCACTTTGATATTCTCATGAATCTGTAATCGCAAAATGTAGTAATCTCACAATATTTTGAATTAATCTTTCTTTTCATGTCTTCTTGAAGTCAATATCTCCTTGTTTAGTGGTCAACCGTTCTCAATGCTTGTACATACCTTGCTTTTAAGTCAAAATGTATGGATCCATAGTACTGTACGTTTCATTTTTTAAAAGTTAGTAATCAATGCTACAAATTTAGTGATCTCGCATGATTTTTTACTAATCTTTCTGTTTGTAGTTTTTTGTAGTCAATAGCTTCTTGTTTCTAGGTAACCGTTGTCAATGCTTGAATATTTCATGTTGTCAATGGTAACTTTATTATAATTAGTGTTAGGAAATTCTAAAGAAAGCTATATAAATAGTTCTGCAGACCTCTGCGAGTGCAAACATTGACAACAATTGAATGCAACGTCTAATAATTTCTTCCATTTTCCTTAACGTAGCTAACAGCTTACATTCATAATTTTGGCTGGAATATCGGCTGGAGTGTACTTCATGTTCCTGTCGTTCATGATCTGGTGTGTGTTCACGAATATCAGTATGAAACGACAGGCACTACCGTCTATGTCCTCCATGCGGCGTCTTCATTACGAAGGCATCATCTACAGATTCAAGTTTCTGATGCTTGCCACTTTGCTCTGTGCAGCCATGACTGTAATCGGTTTCATTCTTGGACGGGTGAGTTGCTTTTTCACCAAGTAATTTAGTAACAGTGCTGGCTTTGCCATTAAGAGCCGGTCGCACAAAATTGGATCAAAGTAAATCTTGAATTATTCAAAATAATTAACATTGTTGATTGGGGGTTAAGCTTAACATACCTTAGTGCAACTAGGATTATCTTTGAATGACAATTTATAAATAAAGTCGCTGTAACAATGTAACCTTTATTTGAAACTCACACATTTCCTAGTGAAGAGTGAAGTGCATGTTCTCATACTCTTTCAAAGATATTGAGGAATCGCATGGAGACTCGTAATCACAATAAAAGCAGCTTTATGATTAGTCAGTGGACTATGTCTCCCTAGAAAGATAGTCTTTTATTATTCTAAATGGTTGCCACTCAACCGTGAATTTTGTGGATCCTGAAAAATCCTTGAATTTTGTTCACAAACCGTTGAATCTACCAATCCTTCGTAATACTTTACTCTGAATATCTCTTTTTTTATAAGTTGTATTTATACCTATAATAATTACTATAATTTACTAATCGTAAAAATGATCTCTTATGTGTTTTCCCTATAAACCAATTATCCTGATTTTTGATAATCTGAATAGTATTTTCACCTGTGTTATCCGGTTATTTTATCTATTTATTCATTCATCATTGATAACATTCTAAATAACAAGCCACATTGACATTCGTCTTAGAACAATAAAATACACAAGAATTTTCATACAGATTAGTTAAGACAAGGTTAAAAATTATTTTGTCCATGTCCTTTCTGGTACAGGTTTGTAATTTCTAATGCAGCATCAAAAAGTTATCCAAATCTTAATTATCAGCTCAGTTGCTTTTTAAGGTTTTCATATCATCTCTCTATATTTAGTATTGCAAAATATTGGATTGTTTTATCATACTACAGAATATTGAAAATCACATTGTTCTGTAATAGAAAACAACGATTCGTGAAATATTCTCAAATTCTTGTTTCTTATCTTTTTGCAGGTATCGGACGGCAGATACAAATGGGAAGAGGATTTTTTCTTGGAATATACTTCAGCATTTTTCACTGGAATCTATGGCATGTGGAATATTTACATATTCGCTCTACTTGTGTTCTACGCCCCATCACACAAGCAATGGCCGTCAGAGCCAGGTGATTAATATTTTTGCAATTTTTTGAATCAGCATATCATTAATATTTTAAATGTACTTAAGAGAAGGTACAACGGGCTTTCGCACAAATCTGTTCCTTTTCAAATAGAATAAAAATAGTCCAAATCAAGGTCATGTACAATAATTTATCAAATCACCGATTTTTACTCGAATGCCAGATAAATTTCGAATTTTGAAAAAGATCATATAAAAGCTCCAAACAAGAAACAACCAAATTAACAATACTCACTTTTTTTGCTGTTGATGATGCCCACATAAGTTCTATGCTTGTGCGTGGGTAATGGGAAGGATGATGATGAGGGATGAATGGACCTACAGATGAAGGAACTTTGAAGATGAAGGAATAGGTTTTTGACATTGTTCTGAATACTTTATTACGGAGTCTGCTGGAGTAGTAACTAGGTTTATAACTGTTGATAGAAACATTGATATTCTATTTCAGTTGATTGAATATTAATTCAAACTTTGTTCTCAGATGTATCCTGCATCAACAATGATGAAATTGTCTTCTCAAGACTTCCAACAGAGCCCAGTGAAATATCATCATTGACATCATTCTCCAGAAAAACTGCCCTCGATTAGGTATGTGTATGACATTCTGGATTGCTGGAAAAGTATTTTTTATTATTTTATTCATGAGGAAATAATATTTGTGAATCACTCCATTTGTTCCCAGCTAATCATGTTCAATCAGTGATGATTGATACATCCATATTATTTGCACAAATCTTGAATGGAAAATCGGCATGTAAACGGAAAGTTCTATTGTTCAAATAATCCTGATTGGAAAAAGTTAATTTTATGAACAACTTGACAAATTATTCGATAAGGGTTGTGCTTGTGTGTCAAAAGAAACAGGATTTTTTATTTTCATGACTGAAATTTAACATATTTCCCAATCTTCATCTCAAAGTTTTCAAAATCTCAATTTGACTATGTTGTAATGAATCATATTTCAATGAAGTGATTAATTATTGATAATAATGCAATCGCACCGAAAGTATGCTTTGTTTATAATTTAGTACTAACGTAATTATTATGGTAGCTGTTAGATTTATCATCAGTAAGATCTCTTCTCCACTAACCTTTCTATTTTCCAACTTCTTATTTCAAATTATATGTTAGATTTCAGTTAGGGTAGTCCCTGGAGGAGGTTCATGATTCTTTACTCAACTCGGAGCTTTACCTCTACATGACGTCTATTACTTAATTTTCCAATTTGAATGCCCAAAATAATTTTAGTTCGATTAATTTTTTAATGGATTAAAATTAACTCGCTTTATATTGAAAATTATAAATTCTGGTTTTGATTCACTCCTCACTATTTTGTATGTTTTCTATTCAAAATTTTTGAACTTTACATTCTAAAAAGAAATTTTGTTTTGTGAAGAGTCGAAGAAGACGCTATGTGAGGTAATTCAATGTAGATCTATAATAATGAATCAACTACCATTCCAAGTCTTTCATTAAGTATCAAATCTTCAAATAATTGACAACTCTAACTTTTCCCTTATCTCAACTATTATATGTATTAATTGATGTTCGGTATTAATAATATTATCTTGTCCATGTTGATAGAGTTAAACTAGTGTAAAATCTTGTAACGTAGGTTTGTTATTTAACTGAACTCAATCTTGTGGGTGCTTCATTGTTGTGTGCCAATTAGTAGGTTTACATAAACAGATATTTTTTAACGTTTTATATAATTTTTAGATTTTCTAATTGTAATAGGTATATATTGTAGTAGTTCTGCTAGATTTGTATTTTCCGTGTCAAATTAATTTCTAGTGTATAGTTAAATGGATAACTATGGTGTCTTATCCCTTTAGGCGCTTTAATTTTTATAATAATTTTTGCTCTGTTCAACTTGAAAGTACTATTTTTGTGAACTTTCATGATTCTTTCTCTCTTGTCATCAGTATTTCTGAGGATAATTATTTTTCAAACTGTATTATTTTAGGACATTCCATTATCTCAAGAAATGAAATTAAATTATTAATCAATTATTTTTCTCTCAACTACCATGACATCCTTCTTAGAACACAACACTACTAGACCAATGCTAGTTTAATATTGCCTTTCATTCATGTTTTCTATTGATAGCTGTTCCTTTTGAAATTATTTTGCTTTGTGTACTTAGTATTCCTGATACGAATTATAATCTCTGTAGACATTTTCATGTTATGTATTTTTCAATTCCATCACTTCTATTCTACTGAGCTCCTCTATTTCGACATGAAATATCATCATTCTCTATAAACTATAAGCTCTTGTGCTTTTCTCACATTGAATCTAATGTCTCTACAATCATTCCATAACAGGCTGTAGTCTTTAAGCTAACTAATAATTCATCCTCAACTAATTATAATTAACAGTATTGAATTTAGTATAATAAAAATCAACATTTCAGTATTAGCATTACGCATCAATACATCTCATTTATTTGTGTAACTAATCATCACTCTACTTTGTAACTAACACTCTGGAGGATAGATACAGTATTGAACTTTAATTTATAACAATTTTGAATTGATGTTTTTGTATAATGTGATCATTGGAAAGATTCCAATCTGAATATTATTACCTTCTCATCATCGACAATGTTATTGAATAGGGTTATTTTCGAAGAGCCTAATAATGTATCTTTCATTTACCCAGCCAGTGTTCTATGTCTTGTATTTTTATAGCTATAATATTTATTTTTCAAGAGACTGTTTATAATATGTCCTATTTTAAGTATTTATAGTATCAATGCTTGTGTTTGAACTATTTCGATGTACTCTTGTGTTTTATTTTTAACAGTATTTTGTAAATTGATGTCGTAGATTAGATTTATAATTTATACACTATAATTACACTTTTTGAATCTTAGTTGAAGTTTTCTTCACTGTATGTCTCTTTGGTGAATAATCATCAAAAATTAGTTTTCGTTTCTAGTGCATATTCAGGATTTACTCGTGGAAAATTTCGGTTTGGAGGACTATTTTATGAAATATTGATTAGCTTACTATCAATTTTGGTGGATAAATAATATACCTTGCAGCTGATACAAACTTATATCATATATTTCATGCAAGAATGTGTGGTTGAGTGATTCAATTGCAAAATCGCCTGCAATGGTCACTGGAATGATGTCAGTAATAATTGAAACAATTATCCCATCTGAATAACTAAATGACATACAATTAAATTGATTTCAAATGAAATATATAAAATTATGAAGCTATTCAAATCAAGTTTTATAAGGAATTATGAATATAACTGCGAATAAATGAGGAAGCGTAAGTTTCGTCTAATAATTGGTTTATTGAAAAGCATGTACAAATGTAGAAAAATATCCTTCATTATTAATAATACTAGAAGAAAATCATGACATTTGTCGAATTATATAACAGTATACAATTTTAAAGTAACTTGTCACATTATTTACAAAATAATTAGCAAATTTTCTAGGACACAGTAGCTCAGCTATTACCGAATCAATCAATAGAATTGAATAGACAAAATTCTTGTTGTGAAAATAAATTAGTCAGGTATAATGTTGATCATTCAATAATTGAAATAGTCTACGTAACAGATGTAACTTGGCAAATTGGAACTACGTGAAAACAAAAATAAAACACAGTATATTTTTGTTATGATAGACAGGTTTTAAAAGTTTTCTATAATTGAAACAAAAGGAACTCGTTTAATCTGATAGTAAGTGCTAAGAGTTGGAAGCAATTTAAATCGTGTTCATCAATCCATATACCCACACTTGGTTGATTTTTGTGTGCTGCACAGCATGCCGCATATGCAGAATGCTTGAATCACACACAAAATCGACCAAGTTTGGACATTCCCATTCATCTCAATAATTGAGCGAGCGTATTTAACCAGTGTAAACAAAAAAATATCTCTTAATAGTTGTCTTTGAAAATAAATTACAATTCTAAAAATATCCAACATTCAAGAAGTTGTAAGGAATTGAAGCGTAAAACAATCATAAGCGATTTGTAACAAAATATTTCGAGCGACTTAGATTATAATAAATCGAAGAGAAGGTAATCTTGTAAGATTTTTGGTATCGGTAGTTGTTGAATTTTCAAAGGCAACCGGAGGCTACCCAGCTGCTTCCTTATGAAAAGCCTTGCTTGGTGTTGGAGAGGTAATGGATTGGTGGCTAAATCCAAAAGCATGGTCCTTTGTTCGTCTGATAGGTACTGGTTGCGTCGAATCATGCAAATATCGAAACTTTCAGCTGCCGCTAGTAGTAGTCTGAACACTTGCTGATCACGGGTTGCGGCTCTTATCCAATCTAGAATACCCAGTGGATGTCGGAAATGTGTTTTCATCATCACCTGTATTCAAAAATAAATTCCATAGAATATACCTGTGTACATGTGTAAATTATCGTTTCATACTGATACGGTACCTAATAAGGCACCCAATAATAGTTTGATCCTTAATGCAATATGGTTTAACATGAAAACATAATATATCTTTGAGGTAGAATATCATATTATTTCAAATCAAATCAATCTTTATTCTGAAAGCTGAAGCTGGCACCTGAAATAATTATAAATAGTGAATGTTCCCCACAAATGCATCAGTCTGGACACAGACTAGGTATACATAGGTTGAAAACTTTGAAGATTTTTCACCTGCCTATAAGCAAGTGACGGCCGTTTCGCCTTGGTGCAAGTCATTATCACATATCAGCACCATCTCACAGAATTTTAAGAGTAACAAGTACTAAACTCAGATGTCTGGTGATGAAACCTTGTACAAAGATGAAACTGCCGTTAACGCCATATCGTGAGCTGACGTTTCACGTTATATACTGTCCACCGCTGGTAACTTGACTTCTGAAAGGAATGCGACGTGACGTAAGGCATTAGAAAACAATGCAGTGAGAATACAAACACTATCAATAGTCTTTTTGCCTTCGTCAATGAATATAGCAGAAAAATGATTAGCAGGGTTTGTTGTCACACTACCGAGTCATTAAACAAACATCGAACGCCAGGCGTTATCTCCCGTCTCCCCCTCATACTTCAGAAGTCAAGTTACCAGCGGTGGACAGTAGTAGGCTATGGGAGTAGTAAACACAAGTAAAATTCCACTTTCACGATAAATCCAGTAAAACCGCGGCCCTTTAGGTTCCATATTATTGTTTAACTCTTACTATTATGCACTAGTAAAATTCAACTTTACAAGTTCCAAGTCGAATCCAGAGTAACCGTGGCCTCATCTTACAGAGTTTTTGAGATACCATAATGAAGCCTGTATGTTAGTGTTAATGACTACATCCCAAGATTGCAAATAGAATAAATATCATTCCTCCATCTCACTTTCAATGACGAACTGCTAGTTGATAATTCGCTTTCAATACAATTTTCAAATAGTCTATTTTGATTAATGTTAAAATCATCAGCACTGTGTTGATGTCTGACGAAAGCGCTCCACCACGTTAGTAGTAGCATAGAGAAAGCCTTGCGCTATGCTTTTTCTATGGTAGTAGAATACAATATTATTGATAATTATTATGGTATTTGAATACAATTCAACTAATATTCATTAAAATAGACTTCTGGGACGTTAAGAATTGTGAACAAATATCACTCATTCGCTATATTCGTATACTGTACTCACCCTTGCTCCGAACCTCAGAAACAGATGTATAATTGCTGGACAAGGTTGTACATTCGAGTAGAAATATCGCGATAGCACCGATTGCACAAAAATATCATCTTCTTGCTGATCGACCACTATGTTAGGATTCGCCCCAGCGGCAAGCAGTACTCTGAAAAATTGGTACTGATGCTCCAAACTGCTGTAGTTGTTTTCTGTCTCTGTTGCCGCTGCAGTTTCATCACAGACTGTATGCAGCGCTGCACCACCTGTTGTTATACTGTTTACATCTGCTCCTGGAAATACAAAACCATATTTAAATATTATTTAATCATTAATTCAATTCAATTTCAATACTAAAACTACTACCTATACATTAAAATATTTATTTCAACTAGAATGCCACACGTGCTTCCTGCTTCGCTACTTGAAAAATTTATAGCTCTAAGAAATAATCTATTGTTGTGGATCCATCTTATTTTTCATTTGATGAAATATATAGACACTAAAGTAACTTAAAAAGTGGAAAATTATCTTAGTGTCTATATATAAGAGATAATGCATAATTATTGAAATCTGTAGGTGATACCCGAACCGAATCCATTATTTTTCATAAGCTATTGCTGACGTAAACCATCAAAACGTGAGTGTAAAATGTAGATGTGAAACAAAATGAAAATATAATTTATAAGACGAAGTTAGGACTAGAGTTTTCTCTACCTCGTGAGTGTGTTATAATGTTAACGATAACTATCCCTTTTTTTTATAAATATTTCTGTTGTATTACGCGTGCAATGCAAAGGTCTTCTGTTGAAGTGTTTTAACATTTTTGATAGCTCGCATTGATTATCACGCTGTTGATATGAAACATCTATGTATTCTAACTAGAATGACGTCGGTATTTCACGATATTTCAATATCATTGAGAAGATTTTCATTTCATTCATTTAAATACCATTTCCAAAAAAATATATATATATACTAAATGTAGTTGAAATACAAAATGGAAATAGTAGTTGGGTAGCCTCGTTGAAAAACTGTGTTGAGGCAACATCTCGCTAAAAAAAGGTAGACGATTCTCACGAGTATTAAGATGAGAAGAAAGGCCTATAAGAAGATAGTAGGCCTAGAAAAGGCAATACTTTACTAATACATAAGAACTTTAGCTCATTTGTCTCTCATAATTCATTTGTAAGTTTGCAAATAAACTGTTTTCTAGAGGGTGATGCCCACATTAGCTCTAGGCTCGTGCGTGGGAGTGGAAGTGTAATGATGAGAGAAAATGATTGCTTTGAGTTTTGCACCATAGTGTGATCCATCATCGGACTACTATCATCCTCAGAAAAAACCTACAAGGTTGAAAATAAGTTTTTCCAAAATGGTTTACTTGGTAAATCATTTCTGAGGCAACATCCTCAGAAAAAAACCTACAATATTGAAAATGAGTTTTTTAGAATGATTTACCTGCTTCAATGAGCATCATAACCAATTGTAGGTTGTGCTTGCTGATTGCCAGTTGTAGACATGACAGCCTGCGAGGTCCATTTCCATCATAGACTGGGTTAACATTGGCTCCCTGTTTTATCAGCAATTTAACAGTGTCCACACTCTCGGATAAAATGGCTGCCGCTAGAGCTGAACTGAAAGCATGTCTGCTGTCAGCTATCGCGTTGATATCTGCTCCGTACGACAAGAGCAGTAGAACTGATTCTATACCCTGTAAAAAATCAACAGCTATACATAGCAAAAGCAACATAACTAAGAAAAAAAAACAAAGCATAGAGAAAGCATTGTGCTATATAATAAAAAATATTTCAAAACCAATGAATACGTTAAACAAAACGGTTAAGGAACACAGTTTTCTTGATGAACCAATAGAACTGATTTTATACATAGTTTGGTAACAAAGAGCGTAAAAAATATTTTTATCATTCAAGTGTGTTGTAGTTTCATTGGTATTGAATGAAAGAAGTATAGGTTGGCGGAGACCAAATGACAATGTATTTTGAAGTTAACGTCTTCCTTTTAATTTTAGAGGTAAGTAGATAAAAATCATCAAAATTTCTAAATGAAGAACGAACGTTTCTTGTAATGTAAATGCTTATTTTTTGTTATATACATGCAGTAACTACCTGTGGTAGACGAGCAGCCTTCATGAGTGGTGTAAGACCAGTCCTGTCCCTAGAATTAGGATCAGCGCCAAACATGAGCAACAAATTCATGAACTCCAGATCGAGCGGTGAAACAAGGTTTATCTCGGTTCCAAAAAAGTATTTCTTGTTAGGATTGGCGCCGTTTTCAAGTAGCATTCTTGCCACTTCTGTGTGCCTGTTTCGGATGGCTAGACGGAGAGGCTCGTCGCAGAGAGTGGTACGAGGGTATGGCTCATCTGTGTCCTCTCTATAGTCCACTCTTGCTCCCATCCTTAGCAGCAGAGCCACCAATTCTGTATACCTGCAACAGATACGAATTTCATCACTCCTGCATTGTAATGTAAATAACTTAGTTTAATTTAGAAATACAGTAGCCTACTTGAGAGCAGTTTCACAAAAGTGTATGAAAGTGTTAATCTTCGAATAAGAAATAGATTCGTTGTCAAATCAGTAACATAATTTCACAAACATGAAAACAAAAGGCAGTTCAACACATAGAATCATTTACAATGAAAATTATGAAAGCTTCCACTAAATAATATTGATAATCAATATTGGCGTAATAATTTACATTGTTAATTGGAAATTACATTTTCCAGTAACTTTTCCTGCTTATCTTGTCAACTATATTCCAATGAAAACATTGGTTACATTATTTATGTACAGTACGCGCAATTAGTCTGGGCACTTGGCTCTCTGACGCTACTAGCAGTCAGCTAGCCATCGATACTACGGCCGCCGCGATGGTTAGGCCGATGTATTTAGAAATGCTCGATAAACACACCGTTCTCCATCCCGCGCATTGCCAAGGTCAAGTGCCCAGACTAATTGTTCGCACTTTACTCGAGATCTATGTAGGTAATAATTGCAACAAATTGAAATCAATGTTTTGGCCAAGATGAGAGATTCATAGTTTGGAAAAAGATCATAGAATAGATAATGCAACGGAAATATTATAGTGGTCCTTGATGTGCAGGTGTCATTTGTATTTTGGAAAAAGTACATTTGAGGGGTAAAAAATCTAAATAAATTCAGCGCCTTCTCTCGGCGTTTAAACGAATTGCTTGAACCTGTCTGCTGGATAGAGTATACAGTATTGAATATAAGTTAACATCAAATTTGAGCAGAGCAAGTAGTGTTACATTGATTGATTTCCTACATGTAAGTATTTCAGACGATCTCACATTATAGTTTAGGTGTAAGAATAATTCAGGCATTGATGTGACGCCTCTGTCATTTAAATTAAACTCAAAATTTGATGAAATGTGACAATTTTACATAAATATTATTAAATATTAAATCACGAAGTATGAATAAATATTATTATTTAGTGTAAAGTCAAGTAGTAATGATGACTACAACACTATCATCAACCAAACAATAAAATATTCTATAGGCTTGGACCTTACCCATGCTCAGCCGAAAGATGTAGAGCAGAGTATCCACATTCATCTCTAGCATTTATGTCTCCACCTCTAACCAACAACAGTCGCACTGCTTCAGGGTACCTCTGCCACACTGCGTAGTGCAGTGGTCTCAGACCTTGAGTTACTGGTTCATTCACCTGAAATCGTGATAACAATTTGTACATAAAAAAGACAAAACAAAAATCCAAATTGATTTGTTCACATCAGTATAAATCACATTTAATTTCAAGCATATTATAGTTTATAGGCATATTATTTCAAGCTTGATGATTTTCAAGCATAATTACCTGTGAAAACAAAAAAAATAATGAACAGCTCAACTTAGAATAAAAATCAATACAGTAACTTGAGTAGATGATGTCACATGGGTTTCAAAAACCTGTGCTTGACACAATAATGATGACAGATGAATCGACCAGCGATTCAGGTATGTTCCGAACCATTTTGTTATTTTTTGTTTTTGTTGATTACCTTTGCTCCAGTTGCTAAAAGTATGCGAATATCGTCCAAGGGTACCATTTTCACAATGCTGTCAGCCAGTTCTCTTTGAAGTGGATTGCTCTCGTGAATCATCTTGTTCTGCAAGGGTGCGTACATTTTTTATCTGAAAAATAATAATCAATCAATTTTATTTCTAACAAGAAACTGGATAACATGATAAAGTTAATTAGAAAATTGTTACTTTTTCAAGTAGGCCTACAAAAATTGAACATTTCAATTAGTTTCTGATGTAAGTTCTTATGTAAACTTATTTCAAATAGTTCCAACATATTATTAACAATAAGTTTAAATGAGTGGAATTAGAAACATGTTATCGTCTAATTATATCTAATCAATGTTGTGTAAATGATATAATAATCTTATTTGTAGAATTTCTGCTCATGTTGTGGAACTCCATGATGAAAGAAAATGCTATATGATGTCAATTCCACTACTTTAAAGTTTCTTAACATCAAGAAAAACTCTATTATGTTTTCAATTCCACTACTTATGAAATAAACACTATATATAATGATGTTGTCGATTCCACTACTTTTATGATGCTGTCAATTCCACTACTTCAAAGTTCAAACTAGTGGAATTGACAACATCATATAGTGATTTATTTTATATCATAATCGATTCATTCTCCACCACCATGCTTCTGACAGCTACTAAGCCTGACATTGTCCTCCTAGATATTGTTGCTAAGACAATCTTTGTAATAGAATTCTCAGCACCTGCTGAAGGCAACATTGCAGCTAAAGAGGAGGAAAAACGGACCAAATATCAAGACCTACTGATAGAGCTTCGCAGGCTGAATCCAGGCTACTCTGTAAGAATGGTGGTGCTGATAATAGGAGTGCTAGGTGGTATTAGACCAACGCTGCTTTCAAATTCAAAAACAATTCCTGCCTGTGAGAAGGCTGCAATTTCACTTGCAGGTGGGATGCAGAAGGCGGTCATACTTGGGTCACTCCGTCTACTCAGAATGAATGATTTATTGGTCTCGGACCCAGTGTGATTGCTCACCACATGGATATGTGGAGCAGTTATGCTGGAAAGCTCGCTTGTCATCCTCCCTTGGGAATCGGAGCCCAGGGGAAAGGTGGTCAAGCAAATCCTTCATAAGGGAAAATAATGATAATAATAATAATTTCTTCTATTATATTCTGGTCTAAACACTGGTTGTGGGTGGAGTCTTACCAGCAGGAGAAGCAGCACAAAACCTTCGAAAAAAATGAACTTACATTCAAAGTGGCGAACAAGATTTTCAGTCACTGTGAAGTAGTAGAATATTTAATTTGAGTAGCATCCTCGATCACACCTACCGTCAAATTATCTTTAAATATGAAATATTAAACCGTTCTTATAGTTTTAACCCACCTGTATAATACTACTATAATATACTATACTACATATTATATAATATAGTATAATACCATATACTTAATAAACTACCTACTAATAATGTAATATAACATAGTATATTTTATTAGGCTTGACACTGTATAAATCTACATGATTACATCTGGCACCGGAAACCTTACTCCACTATACTAAAATAAATATGACAAATTATTTTTAAAAAGTTTTCATAGATGTTGAAATTTCAGTGCCACACGTGTTTAGAAACCTGTGTGTGACTCAAAAAATCATCATCACAAGACAATTTATGTGGAAACTTTAATATCACAGCCATTTGATCACTAATGTAAAACTTGTTGAAATGTGTGATTATTATCTGCGTTATATTTTATTCCTCGCAGAAGCTATTTATTTATACTTCGCGACTTCATTAGTCGAAATTATTGATATTGTTATGTCACATTTATTCATTAATGCGTGTTGTTGAAAATAATAGTAGTTTGCTAAATTAAACCAGTATTGAATAATTATATTGGATTCTAGCAAGGACAGTTTTATTTACAAACTGTAGAAGTTGGGTTCTTTGTGTTTGATGGATACGCCGCCGACAAAGGATTCTTAGAAACGTGTCAGGTCATACACCCTGAAAACGATTTTTGGCATCTCTAGTACTTGGCTTGTGTTGTTACATCGTCATGGCTGGTATACGTATATTTATTTTTACATCCGGTATATGCCATTTCACTTTTGGCATGAAAACATCTTGCACAAAGCTGTACTTTTATTCATAATTTGTTTAGTGGTCAGCACTTATTCCATTTGGCATCCCTTTTGATTGCATTACTTTGGTATGAACACTTCCCAAATGTTTGAAGTGATTTTCCCTTGTAGATGCGGTACATTTGATTTTAATATTGATGTTTAAGTGGATTTTAGTAAGTTGGACAAATGTGCAGACACAATAAAACAGTTAAGTTCAATTTAATGAAATTCTGATTACATTATTTAAGGACATTACTGCTTTCGAACATAAGCTATTGCAAAAAATACTTCATTGTTATGTATCCATAAATCTTATCCAAATGCTTAAAGTGGATTTTCCCTTGAATAAGGCACACTTTATATTTGTAATATCCATGTACAAGTAGTAGGGAGTTTTAGTTTATTGTACAGATTGATGACAAAACATCTAAAATTTAGTTCAATTCAATAAAATGCTGACTGCACTGAACAAGGGGAATACTGAATAACATGTAATAAGGGCATATTATTCAATAAATAACAAAGGATTATCCTTTAGAAGGAAGCATGGAAAAGATTTTACAGAGTGGAATTTTTTCATACAATTGAATATTTAATTTAATAAACTCAATTATGATACATTATTGGCATGTAATTGAAGTATTTAATAATCATGTTAGTATATTTTTTTCAAATCAGATCAAAATTTGTTGTTAGATTTCTCACAACATTATGAAATGAATACTACTCAGTGGTCAAATAGAAAAAAATCCAGTATTTCTCATTAACTACGGCATGATGGCAATTGATTATGGGGTGGTGAGCTGAATAACCTTCTCTACAAGTACCTACTATGATTCCATCATATATTCGATTAGTTAATGTGAAAGAAACGAAATACAAAATTAATTCAAAAAATAAATTCTACAAAATTGGAGTTTATTCTTTTATTGTAGCCTACATAGGACTAAACACAGTATATGAACGTGGAAATGTATAGGTAGGTACCTAAATAATATCTGCATAGGTTGAAAACCGGTGGGCGAATTTTTTGTGTAGCGGTAACAAATTTGATGTTTGAATTTTGATGTCGATTCGTGATCAATGAAACTAGAATGGTGTTGAAAATTTCAGTCCAGTTTCAGTTTTAAATTTAAACTTAGTTTCCATTTTAAAAGTTTCATGGAACTGGAAGCATCAGATAATCGAGTTATTACAGTTCTATATTATAATAAAAGGTGACTATCAGTTAAACACAATTGAAGAGCTTGAAGCAAGACTGAATATAGTTTTCAAACTTCAACTGTGTTTCTATATTTTGTGATTGAAATGAAACGAAAGTTGATCGTTCATCAGCACTAACTGAATAAAAAATGTAAACGAAGAAAAGTTATTTAATATTTCATATTATCAAATATCAATATTACAAAGAAATATTAGACGAATAGTGATTACTTATAACAAAACGTTGTAGCCATCACTTTTTATGTTTTATTAGGGATTTGAGAGTTGTATTTTACTTCATATGAAATAGTCACGATATGTATATATGATATACATATGAGAGGATAAAAGTTTTACCAAGACCAACAGAGTTATTCTTTCTATAATTCAACATTTAAGAAAGCAATTTATTACAAAATATCAGTGTTTGAGATATGTGTACCTGAAGAAAAATATCACTTATCTCAAGCATTAGGAGAAAACATTATCAGCAGATTTTAAAATGAGAATTTTATTAATTTATATTCTATCAATAACTTACTGTTGTTTTACAGCCTAATATTATTGAAAAAACATAACAGAAGGATTGAAATACTCTTTAATCTTGAAATTTTTTTTATAAAAATTAGTTGACCAAGAAATTCTTGGGCCACGCAATTTCCAGGGCCACCACTGTAGAGGAACAACGATTGGATTATGGGTGTTTAGATAGATATCTTTTAAATAATGTGTTTTTCTTGTATATATGTACGGGTTTAATATAGTAAGGCTTGGATAAAAATAAGTTTATTTTCAATATGAAAAAGCTATTATCAGGATGTTGATAGGGTTTATTATTGTAAATTATTATATTTGTTATTATAAAGCTATTATTGGACAATAGTTTAAGTACCTAAAGTATCTTCTGAATTGTTGTATTCATGATAGATGAATAACATTTATCATATAGAAAACTTTTAAAATTTCCAAGGTATGGAAAACATTCATCAGCATAGATGGTAGTTTGAAAATATGTTTTGGAAGTAGAAAACTTACAGGAACGTACCGAAATTTGAAATAAATTGACCTATTGGCGTGGAGGTGACTACGTATGCACAGAGTACAGGTAGGCCTTTTTAGAGTGACAGATGGTAGGATCAGCTGATTAGATGCACTGCTGAAGTAAACACATTTGTCTCACTACAATGCTGAACAAACACTCTTATTGAAACCACTTGAAGCACTTTTATCTTGGAGAAATGGTCTGAACAGACCGCTGCGCAATGACTAAAATCGAAAACAATTAGAATAGGGAGATGTGATGCGTAGCTGCTAGGTACTCACTACACTTCTCATTTTATGATGGAAACAAAAAGCTACTCTGTACTGTCTCTCTGGCTTTGGCCTGACTCCAAGCTCTTCTCTCTCTTGTTCTATTAATAGCTAATCATCAATGATTTTGATTTTGAACCTATACCAAGAGGCCAACTATCTTCTTCATCACAATCTGGCGCAGGCAGACTCGGTCCGAGAATTGCAAGTGCGTAGTTGGTCGAATTTTAGTTTCGGGACAAGAACAATAAGCTAATGCTTCCCAAACAAACTATTATTTCTAGATGGCACATGACTTGATAAATCATCCGCTGAATCACACATCTCACGGTTCAGCTCAACTAACTCAGGGCAAGATTTAGTCACAATCACATTTACAACTTATCTAAACAACAATAATGCAATACAAAAAAACTAGATCTCATCATTCCATGATATTAGAATTAAATTGAATTGAATTTTATTCTCAATACCAGGTATACAAATATATATAGCCTATATACACAAACATGTCAGAAAAAACAACCATACACTATTGTACAAAATAATAAACAAAACAAAATTAATCTGAATGAGAATATACAATCCAGCACGTAAGATTAACTCACGGACCGCTGGAGAACAGTCAAATCAAAATAAAAAATAGAATAATTCTTTATTTTGGCAAAAAACGTTACATGAAATATAAATTACAGGCAATAGAAATATTATAAAGATACAAATTAATTGAACGAAATAATGCACTTTTATTCCATTTATAAGATAAATAAGGCCCTATCGGGTCCTTAAAAATATAGGCCTATCCAAAATAAGATACTGCTTTTGCTAGATAGGAAGTATAATTTATTGGAATAATTATACTCCCTAATAGCTAAAAATAGTAAAATTTGTTTGCAAGCAGGAGCCAAGTATGTAAAAAAGTTTTTTGTGCTAAAATTCACTCACTTTTTACACTTTAAATCTATGCATATAATTTGTATACATTATAACCAAGACTGTGATAACTATTTTACTGTAATTTTGTTACTTTAACAGAATAACAGGCATAATTAATAGATACCTTACAATATATGCATATTATCTCATATTTTAAATAATTAGTAAACAATAATGATATCTTAATGACAAGGATTCAAGTTGAAGGGCAGAAAGAACCTCAACCTCTAAGACTCCAAGTACTGGGTACTAAAGACAAAATCTAAAAGGGGGAAAACATGAAAAATTATAGGCTTGTAATGTGTGGGCTAGGCCTATCATAAAGATTTTGGGTTTACAATTAAAACTGTTCAATCAAAATAAAATTATTATGAAAGATGTAAAACTTACCTCAAACTGATCAAAATAATTCTGAATTCATCCAGTAATCTATGTTCACATAGCATCTATATATACATGTATATTTATATATAACTGTAGTGACGGTTACTACAATGCTTTTACATTTTATATTTTATTTATACCTCATAATATATGATTTACCGTGTATCGTATTACTCTCATTTCTTTCATTACATAGTTCATTATTATACAGTTCGTATGGGTAATGCAACTGAAATAAAAATTTGAAAATAATGTACGGTACTGCATTGTGTTATTATTTCCTCTCTGTGTTACAATCTCAGCGAAGAAATAATAATTATTCAGCATGCATGATGTCTATGTAAAAATTTTATTTCTGATTAATTATATTGCACTTCTAAGAAATTCTAAGAAGACATTCTATTTTAATGAGAAATTCTTCTACATATTTGTATTTGGATGTATTAGATGGCTGAGAGGGAAATTTACTCATGTATGAAATTCATAATGTAATGTCCTTTTTTGCAAACTTTCAAAGTCTGACCTACGCGCTGAATAGTTTAGAATCAACATTCAGCAATATTTCAGCATTATTACTGTATACTGTATCTTTCTGTTGCAACACGTAGCGTCAGCTGAAACAGAGCAGCTTTGCAAGCAGCTATTTCAAACTATTGGCGCTGAACTGTCATGGGGATTTTCACGCACTTGACCAGTGCCATCTAGAATGACGTCATTGAGAAACGTAGATGTACTTTTCCCACAGTTTCCAATTTTGACTGCAATGCAAAGTTTGGCAGCCAGTTTCTCACAAGAAATATCGTAAGAAGGCCTCGTAAAATATTCATAAGAAGGCCTAAAAGATGTGAACCACATGTATTTCATTCTTGATATGGAAACTAATAGGAACTTGATAGAAAAACTCTCTTTCAAGTCATAAGAGTATAATCAGATACATTTGACTTGGCGCCAGGCATTAGATAGATAAATAGAGAGATATTATTTATTGACGTTGCTGATGACCATAGAGTACGATGACAAAGAAACAATATTCATCTATCTATCTATCTATCTATCTATCTTCATCTATCTATCTATCTATCTATCCATCTATCTATCTATCTATCTATCTATCTAATGCCAAGCGCCAAATTAAAAGAATCTGATTCTACTTCCTTTGAAAACTTTTATTTATATACAATATTAATTTGTGTGAAACATTTCATTTTTTGTTTTGTTGTCAAACACTATTATTTTGCAGAAGTTTTTTTCAGATATTAACAGAGACTGCTATGGCACACTTGATGAGCCACAGTGTATTCAAAAATATTCAAACTCATCTGTTTTATCATGTATTTACGTTTTTATCTGTTTCATCTTATATTTATGTATTTATTGATACAAATAAATTAATTTTATTAATATAATAATAATTCATTGATCAATAGCCTCATCCATGCAATAAGAATTATTTGTTATAAGAATTGTTATTTGTGTTTGTATTTCAAACTCCCAACTATCAACTGATCCAGTCATTAACTAGAAAACATCTGCAATCAGTGATGATAATTAATAGCCCACATTAACATAATTTTCAGTTGTGATATATCATAGGGATTGATATTGGGATATCTCTCAATAATCAGCATTACCAGCTCAATAAAATATGAATGATTCAATTTGAATCCTCTGAAACTGTACTTATTGGTCTGAAGATATTTGTTACAATAAACATTGACAATAGACCTTACAGTTGACAAAAATTGATTACACGCAGCATGTTCAGTGTAGCCCAGTTGGTATAGCAGTCCTGCAAAAGAGAAAGGCCCCAGATTTGAACCCCGTGCCAGTGAAAACTTTTGGATTGTAGTATATAAACAACTTTTATAGAGTGGTTTTATAGGTGTTTATAGAGCCCTAGTAGCATTCAATGGATTTTGCCAGCTATAAGGTCCTTTGTTACAAAAGTCTTCAAACCAATTAATAGCATTTCAGGGGATTTTTATCCTAAGACTTTCCCTAGCTAAAGCCCAGAGCTATGCACTACCTGTGGCCAGTTACAGTATATCACAGATGAAAGTCTAGAGGTTCTTTCCTATTATTATATCATAAATAGGCTACCATCACTGTGATAATACCATTTATTTGTGCTACTGCATGCTGGATGTGATTAGGACTCCTCATTGTTACGTCACTCCAAGTTCCAAGAATAGGGCCTCTCTCTAGGTGGCATTGCACTGACTGGCATAGGGGGCTGTCATAGAAGGAGTGGAAGTATTGTATCTTCCCTATGTTAGAAAAGGGAGAAGCCTGTGTCATGGCCTTCTTGAGTTTTGTCTAAAGATGGCCATGCTGTGTCTCGATCTCATTGGCTGTGTGGCGCGATCTCATTGGCCGAATACACTCTGGACCGATGTCGGCCATTATTATGGACGCACTTTTGGCGGTGTATTTGAATTCAGAGCCATCATGTTAAATTTAATTTTCATGGAGTTTTGAAAGTTTATGGTATCTTTTGCGGTATAAATCAAAACCGTTGAGAGAATATAGTTAATATTCATGACAAAATACAACATTTTTGTCGGATTTTGTGTTTTTTAGGCTGGTTTGAGTAGGAGTTATGTAGATGTTTTCAAATACAGCGCCAAAACTGCGTCCAATAAAAATGGCCGACATCCCACTCCCCTTATTTCTCTTACTTCCAGTCCCTTAGCTGTCAGGTCCCTGGACTGGCATGCGAGAACCGGAAAAAGTTAATTATTGTCTCTTGATGCGCATGCGTCGACGGAAGTGAGTGAAGCCATCGCCCAAGATAACGGTAGTGTGAAGAATTACTGAAGTTAAATTTATAACTTTCTGTTTACTATTATAGGATTAGGCAAAATCTTCTAGTGTGTGTTTTTGAAATAATTTCATTCCAACATTAATGAGCATCAACAAATTGCATCGATTTTCACAGAACAATATTCCAACTATGGCGGAATAAGGCCTGCCTGTGCATTTAGCCCACTTGTATTAGTAAGGGGCCTATTTCCAGAACGAAGGAATTGTTTATCAGTAATTTGTATTGGTAAGTATTCACTTATAGTGGCGTTGTATCATATTGATCTCCTCAAATCATTATTTGATTTGATTATTCTATTGGAAGCTAAAGTAATTCCAATCTTGCAAAAGTGCTGGGAATCTGATTCAATCTTATAGGCTATTTGGTGTTATGAATAATTTTCATTCTAGGCTCGGGCGAGTGAAGGCTAGTTACACTATTTTAAATGCTTGCAAATGATAAATTCTCTTCCAACACTTGACTCAGTGTATTCAGTTGTCCTAGCGTTATGATTTCTCTCAGAAATTTATTATAATATAAAAATAAACCGTTAATTTGAAATTTACAACCAAGTATAACATTTGTCAATGACTGAACTCTACGATTCTTTTGGGATTGCAATTAATTGGGATATTGATAATCATCCATCTCAAAGAGGGTGTCAAAACTTCTCTTTTTTCATCAATTCAGTTCCAGTTGTATTCCCTAAGCTACATCGGCAAATCTTTGCGAAGGTTAGTTGAGTCAGCCTAGTAGGAACTTCCTGCTTGTCAAAACTTAGTCACCTTTTATTCCTTGTTCTAATATGTTTGTTATATCCTGATGTGAATTGTGTTGGGCCTTTTTGCGAAGAGAAAATTTCTCATAGTTTTTTAATTTGCATAGGATATTGCATGGGAATTAGGTTATTTCATGCATTATGAATATTATACTGATGTAGCCTAAAGTATCATATATTTATATATCTTTTGGCATGTTCTTTTTGTTCCAAATATTATGAATTTCCATTCAATTAGCAGTTAGCTAACCAACAAATTTAATCTAACCTAACCTCTTTTTGTCAGTGAAGGACCTCCTCAATGCTCAGTGAATCTAAACAGTTATGTGCAAGGTCAAGTAACATTGAACCTCCAATTCTAGCGTACTTTGTAATCTGAATACTCTATAATGTTGTGTTAATACTCATGAGAACAATGTTGAAAACTTAATTTCTAATTATGTCAGGTAGGCTAGCACACTCCTACATGCAAATAAAATAGCCTATTTAATAACTACTGATTTCATTGTTTATTGACCTACATCAACAAGCTTATTATGGACCTGCACAAGTTGGCAGAATCAATTGAGTTCATACTGTCTTTGGGTGGGGTGTTATCTGTTTGAACTGATACTTTGGGGACACTGCTTATGCCAGTAGTGCTGAATACAGTGCTGTATATTCTTGATAGTTCTGGACCAACCTGAGGTATTCCATTTATTGCCAAGGACCCGCAAGCTGTCAATTCTTTGATGTTGATGAAAGTCAAAGATTTTCTCAAAAATTTTCCGTGGGGTTTCTCCTAGAATACTGTTAATATTTTGTTTAGTTGAGCTACTGATTTTGTAGTCCTATCCGGCACATGTCTACCGTTTTTCAATACTCTACTTAACTAATTAGTAATGTTATTACATATTATTATTAATATATTCTACTATTAAGTAATATAATCTTACCGCTTTTCGGTCTCTAGTTTCTTTCTAATTTAGAATTTATGTTATCGCAAGCTGCAGCTCAAGTTTACACTTGAGATAATGCTTAGAGATGCAACATTTTTGTTGGATACGATTCCTAGAATTGTGCGTGGGTGATAGGAGGAATTATGACAGAAGCTTCAATGTATATAACGTGAATGAAGTCTAGTTGCTAACTCTTACGCTTGCGCGTTAGAATACTTGAGCATTAACCTCATCGTCCGCCTGAACCGTTTTTGCCGAAATCTTCCGACGTCCGAACTGCAATTTTCAATTTCAATTTTAGCAATTTGGACGCTCGGACGTTTTTGGATGAAAACGGTTCCAGTGGACGATGAGGCTTGAGGGACCTCACGGGTCATTGAGTCTTGCTTCAGCTAATCTTTGTCGATAGTACACGACACAGCCACTCACTAGTTCATGGTTATCTAAATATTTTTTATTATAATCTTATATTCAAAGTTCCATCAGTATTCAAGTAATAAAAGCAGATGTAGTTTTTTTTTGCTGATGGTGATGCCCATTTATGCATCCAGTGGTGATGCCATGGTGATCCAGGCTTGTGCGTGGGTAATGAGAGGGGTGATGATGATAGATGAGACTATCAAAACGTTTTGTTTCGAAAATAGAACATGTTCCAATCCGACTGAGACAAACAAAACGCGTTGTCTTATGTGGTGTGCATTGGTCTCACCCACTTCAATGCTAAACCTGTCCCACTGGTTTGAAGCAAACATCTGAAGTCGAAATAAAGCTATTTTGTTATATTTGGCTTACATTGGACTGACTGCGACTAAAATTGATACAGGATTGTTTGGTAGCAATTGAAAATTGGGTTCGCGCATCTGAGTAACAAATCAAGAGATATGTTCAACAACCGTGCATGGTTAATGAAGTGCATGTCAGATTATTGTTATTTTCATAAAAACGTTTTAATTAAACACAAGAGTTATTGAGAGGCTTCAAAATTGCATTATGCCTTTTTACTCTCAGCTTGATATGATTATTACGATAGTTTTGTTAATAAATAAGAATGAATTATTCACAAAATGAACTTGAAGGTTATTGCTGGTTTATATGGATGTGATAACATTTTCTTTGGCATCATGATTATCTGATCTATGGTATTTATATTATCAATTTTAAAATTCAAGTAATCCAATAGGTTAGTTATGGATAGTATAGGATAAGTTATGGAAAATCTCAATGGACTCCTTTTTAAGGTGTTTCCTGCATCTCAATTCTCCAAAACAATTGCATATAAGGTATAGTGATAACATTCGGTTAGAAATCCTTATCTATTTGAACAAAATATCCAGTTTTATTATCAACCGATAAATTAGTAAATAAATGTTTACTTTCTGTGGCCTTCTCCACGTCCGTCTAGTTCAATCTCAAATTTCTTGCATTAGTGAATCAATTTGTAACAATTGAATCAGTCATATAAAATGTAGCCCATTTTATGAATAAATAATAATGTTGTAAACATCCTCTCTTCTTCCCATTTTTCAAACATCTACTTTTAGGAAATGATCAATTGGTCCTAAAAGGAGATTCACTATTTTATTTCGTTTAGGTGGTTCATTTCGAGAAGTAGAATAATTTTGACGAATTTTCTGTATATTGTATTAACTATCCATTTAATTAGATATTTTGAACAAAGCAGGCTGCACTGTGGGCTTTGACTAGTCTTAATGATAGATATTATGAACTTTGAAAGTACCACAGTTGAATGCTCTTCAAACGCATGTTGGAAATAATGTTTTTAAATTTTATTTTCAATTGTCTAGGTGAAAATTGTGTACTTTTCTATTATCTTTTTATTAATTTGTGTATTTTTCCCAGCGATGTATTTTGGTTCAGTTGTTGTAGGCTATAGAAAAGCGAATTATTCATCTATTTCCAACCGTAAGTGGAGTTTACTATCAGTGGTTTTGTCATAGCCTATCTAAGTAGGCGTTGTTGAATCAACGTACTGTAATCACCAGAAGGCCTGCAATCTAGCTCATTTTGACATTAGTTTCCGTTTGTTAAGGGAAAGTAACTTAACAATTCCTGTTCCTCAGTGTGATTGTTGAGCATTTTATGCATACTGTTATAAAAGTCTAGTAAAACCTATTTTCGATCTCCTCCTGTTAGTCTGGCTTATTCAGCCTCAGTTATTGATTTAAATTTTGATCATATAGTCTGAACATCTAGTATAACTTTTTTTGCTAGGAATGATGCCCACATTTCTAATTCAGTTTTGATAGTATTTTATTCACTTATCTCCAATTAATAATTCCAATTTCTTTTGCTGAAGTGAAATTCTCTATTTCGATTTTTTTCAATTCAAATGATAGTTGATCCTGGCTTTCATTGTTCGTATCAATTTCCCCAAAAGAAATATTTAGCCTTGTGTAATAAATCTAAAACAATGAACATTTATTGAGACATTGTTGCGGCAAATTCAACTTTTTTATCTTATTTCATCTGGCTGAAACAATGGCATTATTTTTTTGTTGAGGGATCATGATTTATTGTCTCTCAATGACATGAGTTTCGATGAATGAATAGCACACAATATCATTGGAAATAAAGGAACTACTTCAGCGATAGACGATAAAATGTGGCCACACATGGTTGTGGGTCCTTACAACCCTTACGATATTTTCTATTGAAGAAAAGGCATCTGAGGTTTGAGTAATATTACAGTCTGTTATCGAAAGTATGATCGCTGATTCTCAATTTGTGCATTTTGTGATAAATGTACTTCAAAAGAAACATTATCTTCAGGTTGGTTACAATACAGGGTGAACCGATTAGTCAAAGTTGTCTATATCTTGATCAAACTTCTCATTTATAAATTGTTTCTACATGATGATTGCATGCCATAATTCTATTCCGATCATCATGAATTTCATCACATTCTTCGATAGGAGGAACTTTATAATCTGAATTGAAATATTTTTCTACCATCTCTCAGTTGCAATAGAGATGGTAGAAATGCCACAAAGTGCATTTCAATGACAAAAAATATGGATTAATAAGTTCGAGCTTCATCAACTTTGGCATTA
The DNA here is from genome assembly GCA_017141395.1 of Laodelphax striatellus. Lineage (NCBI taxonomy): Eukaryota > Metazoa > Arthropoda > Insecta > Hemiptera > Delphacidae > Laodelphax > Laodelphax striatellus. Next base: position 28,015,747 of record CM029544.1, read on the forward strand.
ATATTTTTGAAATTGAACTCGGAAAACGGAACATGGCGCTAAAAACACAGCACCGTGAATTTTCATAGACATTAGACATAATTCATAATTATACTGTAGATAACAGTGAATAAGTTTGATGTTATTCCACATTGGAAGTGCCAATAATCTTGGAGATATCTTGTGAAGGTGCGTCCTCAGCAGTTTCGATCAATACAACTACCTTTTGTAAACGATCATATTTTATTTATTTGTTCAAATTTGGATCTAGTAAGTTAGCTAAATACTCGTATATACGTAAGAATCACTTGAAGAAAAAACATTTCGAAAAGTACAGTACAGATAGTGGACTAACATTACGGTGTTATTACTCGCCTATCAAATGATCTTTTTTCCTCTGTTGACTCATTTTAATTGAAGTTTCTAGATGGGCTTCATTTGTGAATATCACTCTTCGCAGTCTCTTTTATGTGTTATCACTCTTCATCTTTATCAGCATTTTACCATTCATCTTGGACACTAAATCGTTAATAAAGCAGATAAATAGTTATGATGTCTTATGTGCAGTGTTGTTTAATAATCTGTCATCACCTCTTTTGTTCATTAATGCAGCCATAGGAAAATGTGTAATGCTTTGTGTGAAGTGCAATCAATCTGAAGCGTTCCAGTTTTTTAGTGGCAAGTGTATTGTAACGACTTCTTGTTACAGATTGAAATTATTCATTCTATAGTATTGTTTCTGTTTGTTATTTTATAGTGAAAACAATATTCATCCTAAAATGTTTTGCATGTTTCTTGTTTCAATGTGTGAAGAAATATTCAAAATATTGATCCCACGATATTGTTTCTGTGTCTTATTTAAAGAGTAACCAGGGGCCTATTTTTTGGGGGAATTTTAAAGTCCTGTAATTCAAGAGAAAATCAAACAGACACTAGACTTGAATAGCACGTTATACTTTACAATAGACTTATAAGCTTGTTATGTTTTGACGAACAATAAAGGAATTTCATAATAATAATTACTGTACTTTCAAATTTCTAAAATAAATGCCTGTCTGTGAGTAGGCTGCAATGTCACTTGCAGGTTGGATACAAAAGGCTGTTATACTTGGGTCACTCCGTCTACTCAGAATGAATGATTTATTGGTCTTGGACCCTGCATGATTGCTCACCACATGGACATGTGGAGCAGTTATGCTTTTCATCCTCCCTTGGGAATCGGAGCCCGGGGAAAAGGAGGTGATCTAGCATAAGCTATAGGCTTGTGCGTGAGTAATGATCCTGTGTCGTTTTGTATTTCATAGTGAAACCAGCATCCATCCTGCTACATTATTTCTGTTTCTTGTTTCAGAGTGAAAATGCGTGAATACAAAATCGTCGTGTTGGGAAGCGGTGGTGTAGGAAAATCGGCCCTGACAGTGCAATTTGTCCAGGGAATATTCGTCGAAAAGTACGATCCGACAATAGAGGACAGTTATAGGAAACAGGTTGAAGTCGATGGCCAACAATGTATGCTGGAAATACTGGATACTGCTGGCACAGTAAGCACTCACTAACCTTCTTATTTATTTTATAACTACTGGACTGAGTGGAGAAATTATTCTTGAAACAAACATCTCTCTAATCATTTTATCTAACTGTCTTCTGATTCCATTATTTATATCAATTTTAGTATCGCAGTACCAGTATTTATTTTATCAATCAATCCCTATGTTCTCACTATTTGCAGATTTTAGTGTGCTGCACACCATGCTGCATATTGGCATTGGTAGCATGCTGTGCAGCGCACAAAATCGACCAAGTTTGAAAATAGGGATTGATGTAGAATAATATCTTCAAACATCTGTGGAATCGTTGACAAAAGTTCACATCTTCAATATTGTAGAGATGAGATTCTTTCAATTTTTGTGTTACTGTATTTTAATCAGTAATATCTTATACTATATCAGGTCGCTCATTGAGTTACAATTATGTTTTACAATTTATTCTGTTTGGGTAAATATTGCGAAAAATCACTTCATCCATGTATAATTGTATACATGTAAATACTGCTTTTGAATAGTTCCTTATCTTAGTCTGAATCAAAGCTTGAACACCTGATTTTGATAACCTACCACCAAAAATATAAATCTAACAACCTGATCAAATTCAATTTCATTTTATTTTTAGAAAAAAGTACATGATAAATTTATCTGAAAATTACTCCTCTAATATGGAACTAGTCCTGGTTTAGAGGAGGTCTCAGTACAGAACAATACTAACTTATAATGAAGAAGTCTACTTTCTACAGCTGTAGTCGACAAATCATCCTGATTTATACATCACATCAGGCACATCCATACATCTATGAACTCAACCTGAGCTTTGTGTTACTCATGATTTTGAGTTATTTTTGAGTTACGTTTATGGTTATTTTCGAATTTTCATTTTACGGAATAAAAAAATAATAATAATAAATAATGGCCTTTATTGAATGAAACAGTATTACAATTTTGAAAATAATCAAGTACAATGATGAAACTTTATCGTCAGCTTATTCTCCATGGCAGAGTGCCGTCAGGAGAGCCATTTTACGGAATATTCAAGCTTTAATCTACTTGATATTTTTAAGATGTTGAGTGTATTTGTTCAAGTACTATCTATGTGTTTATTTTCAGGAACAATTCACAGCAATGAGGGTTTTATATATGAAAAATGGCCAAGGATTCGTTTTAGTGTATTCAATAACAGCCCAATCCACCTTCAATGATCTTCAAGATTTACGTGAACAAATCTTAAGAGTCAAGGTAATGATCCATTCATCAAAAAATCATAACAATAATGAAATTTGTATCGCATCTTAGTGCAGTACAATATTAACTTTTCAGTTCTCAAGTCTTCTAGTGAAAACTTCAGCTCCTAAGTACATATTTTAAAGAAATTTTCCTTTAAGGGGAGACCACATGCATGCATGCATGCATACAATGGTATCATGGGAATAAAACAGCCATTTTTTATCACAAATTTCATCCACACGATTCATAGTATCAATGCAAAAATGCATCGTGTGGTCTCGCCATTATCAACGAAATCGTTTTACAAAAAAAAAATGTTCATCATAAATTGTTTCATATAAAGTATACATGTTTCCGAATATTGTCAAAAATTTGATAGCCTTCCTGTTGAACCTAAATAAGTGATTAATAATTTTTGAGAGGTAGAGGTCTCGAGGTATAATATGGCACTTCGACTCTCACTAAATGTGACCAAACACTGAAACTTTTAGGGTGGCGGTAGAAGTTTGGTCAGTTCGTTCTCGGCAGCCTTAGCTTTGAGTCCGGGTGTGTTTTATTGTCTGTAATGAAAACATGGTCGAAAAGAGGGCAGTGACCTGAGTGTCTCGATTCCAGCAACAACTAAGGGCAAGGCGAATCGAAAGTTTTCTACGCTGACCGTATGCATGCAGAGTGAGAGGGAATGATTTGTGAGAGACATCGCTCCCTACCATGCCAGCCACTCTTCAACCGTTTGTGGGGTTGAAGGCCGTTTTATACCTCGCAGCCTCTATCGCAATGGCTCCTGACATTATTATCGATTCTCAATTCTAACTTATGACCTTACTTAAATCTGTTATAATAGTTACAATTATTTACAATTCAGGCCTACATTATGTTACTGACTGGTTCATGAATCAATATGTGGTATTGTATCTAGCAAATTGAACTCCTGTGTTGTATTTCCTATCTTTCGTTTCAATGGAAATTTTAATAAAGTTGTAAATGTATGTTCTAGGATACGGATGATGTACCTATGGTTCTCGTTGGAAACAAATGCGACTTGGAAGATGAGAGAGTGGTAGGCAAGGAACAAGGAATCAATCTTTCTCGTCAGTTCAACTGCGCTTTCATGGAAACGTCTGCTAAAGCCAAAATTAATGTTAATGATGTAAGTTCAATTCTATCTGTAAACGTACTAGTAATATTGGAAATAGAGTGTCATCGATTTGAATTATTATTAGCAATTTATGTTATGAATTAAACTGTGAAACAAATAGAAATTTACAATTTGAACTATTATTGTCTGGATGTTGATTGTTGATGCCTTCTTAACCAAGTTTGAATTATTTTTTTGTAATACTTGGATTGATAATGTACGTATCTGTACTTGTAGATGTTCTTGTATGAGGTTATGTAATTGGAATAAAATATTTTGTATTGATTCGATATTTGTATTTGATCTGTTAAAATTGATTAAAAATGAATTAATAGGAATTTTGAACGGTTGATTCTGAATTATTCGAAAATAAATTGAGTCAACCGTCTTCATGGATTGAGGGTCGGTCTCAAAGATCTAGTGTCAACGGTCGACATCTCTTCACACATTCTTTTTTGTGAAATTGTGTTCATTTATTTTAACTCTCAATAACCTGAAGGTTTTTTATTTTTTTACAGATATTCTACGATCTAGTTCGACAAATCAATAAGAAGTCGCCGGAAAAGAAACAAAAGCAAAAAAAGAAATCTCCATGTGTACTTGTATAAGGGACACTTCTAAGGGAGGGGATATATGTGTATATAATATATATATATTATTAATATATATCAATACGATACAGTTATTGATTTGAAACCATGCATTCACTTGTCACCGTTTACTGTAATATTTATGAAGTACAACTAAGTGTGGTCTACCCCTAACAAAAATGGCTCGGATTATTATGTGATGCACAAATTCATTTATTTACGATTCCCAGTGAGTTGCATGAGAGATGAGCGTTGTTTACATATACATATGTTATTGATATGTATATGTTGGTGTGAAAAACTTGACTGGTTTTCTATCTATGCTGGTATGTTCACATTCTAAATTTTCTCCATTCGTCGTATCTTCAGAAACTCATCTGCAATCTTGAATCAATTATAAATCTGTGGATGACACTTGGATTGGAAGATTTTACACTGCCATTTACGTACTAAAACAAACCTTGGAAACAGCACTTTTTGTCTCGACCTCAGTTCTTATCTACCTGTTGATATGATTAACTAATATTAGTGAGTGAATGCAAATGATGATATGTTGTGGCGTAACTGTTTACCACTAAATCTTTTTAAACATTGATTAATTAGATGTTGGAATCATCATTGATAATAATCGAAATTAATTAAGTTTTCTATTTATTATTGCACTTTGATATTAATGAAGAATATGTTGACATTTTATTTAAACTGCAGATTATTGTTTCGAAGCAAAGTCTGACTTATTAGTTTTATATTCGTGTGTTGAAGAGCAACTTGCCTGTGGGGTTGTCTTCCTTTGTCTAGAGACAAGACAGAAACGTCGTCTGATATTTATCTATTTGTAATTAGCTCTTATTTTTCAAATGATCAAGCCCAGTGTTTGGTGACTTTCATCCATCACATTTCAAAGATATTAGATAGAGGTAGCCTATAATTTTTTTAAATGAATTTCACATTTTATTTTATTTATATAATGAATTTTAGGAATATACAATTTCAAGCCTGGCTGTCAAGGGAAGTGATAGATAATAGAAACGTCGAAGGCCGACTGAATTGAGGTTACAGAAAGTGTGCAATCATTATTGTCAATATCGGAGATTAAACTCTAGCTTTAAATATTTGATAGCTATCTCGACTATTGAATTCTCTAAATTCCAAGTAACGAAAGTTCAGTATTTCATGTTCAAATTACTAGAAGCATTATTAGTCATGTATCTTGAGAAAATGAAAAACCCTCTCAAATCTCAATTAGAAGTCATTATTTTTAACGACGTCTCTAACAAATTGTATGTACTGTATATTATATTTTTTTACATTTCTAAAACAATTGAAACTTGACCCTAATGTGTACCATGATAGTAACAATTTAATTTTTAATTTATCATCGATGATTAATACTCAATATAAATGTATGGGTTATTATTTATAAAGAGAGTTGTCACCTCCAAATACAAATCCAGTGTTAAATTTTGTTACAATTAGTAATGTTTTATATAATATATTTTGAATTGAATTATATAGATTTGTTATAATTATTCTGTGATGATGGTGGTCAGATTTTGATAGACTCATAGAAAACGTTGTTTAATGAATTTAACAATTTTTAGTTGTGAACTATTCTCTAAGAACATATTATGAGTCTTCTAATTAAACTTGAGGCAAGAGAGTGTGTGGACGCGTCCGAAAGTAGATCTGAGGGCGAACACGTGAGCATTTTGTGCATGTCTGAAAAAACACTTGCACTATGCATAGTTGAATTTATCCAATCGCTACAGTTGATATTAATTGATTACATCTATAATTAATATATATGTGTGTATAAAAATATACTGTACATAGATATATATTTATAATTTGAGCAACAACTGCTACCGATTCATCATTTAGGTATGAATGATTAGGAATGTATAAACCAACTGTTGTTATGTTAAGATTTGTGGTTAATAAATAACTATTGTATCAAAACTTACGCATATAAATCAATATACTCCTAATGTTTTATTTTCATTTCCAATAGTTATATTGTATCAAATTGAAGAATTGAACGTCGAATTTGTGAATCTAAAGTATAAATATTGAGTTTTTTTTTATGTATTTTGAAATGGTAAAATAGATGTGGTTGATTCTATAGTTGTTAGAACTTGGTAATATTGTGCTCTGTAGATATCTTGTTCCAACAAATTTCGATAGACTCTTGCAAATTATCAATTTTTTAGTTTACTTATATTTTACTTGTTGAAGACGGCATTCATTCAAGAACAAACTAGTGCAAAATTGATGGGTGTAAATTTTTCTATTTTTTTAGTTGATTTTTGACATTTTTATTAGGGAAGGAAGGGTTTTATGCGTACTATTACAAAGTTCTCCAATTTTGTTTCTTTTTTTCTTTTCATGGAACATTGCTTGATAATTGTTAGAAATTTAGTGAGGTTTTTTAACAATTTTCATAGCTTTGTTTGAGATTGACTTTCAGTTTCATGCATTTTTGACTAATTTTAACATTCTTATTCTTCACTAATGAATCAAAATTACTTTGTATTGGAGTGTTTCAAATTCAGTATAATTTTCACTAACATATCAATTTTTAACATTTTAAATTGAATATTTCTGCTTTATCAAGGGTTTCATATTATTTATTTCTCTTTGAAGGTATGTATTACCTGGTTCATTGTAACTAATTCGTTTGAAAAATTATATCGCTAGACATATTAAGATGACAACTTACATGACTTGATAAAATTTGTAGAACAAATATTGATGTTGTGGAATCGTTTCATTATAGAAAAAACGTTTAGAAATTGTCAAATTCCACTTTTATTTAACAAACACAATGTTTACATCAGGTTCCCTCCATTGGGAGCCTGGCTAATCGTTAGTAAGGCTAGTCAGTCACTCCCTATATTTTGGAGGCATATTAAATTGTTGCATTGCACTATATAGCTGCTTAACACAATGTTATCCAGCAGTGCTTTGTTCCCATCACTGGGTTGCGAAGACTAGCTTATGGTTGAGATGCCAATGTGCTAACCACACGTTGCATCTTTTCTGGTTAATGATCATTCACCTCTGCTGATTCAGTCAAGTGGATGTGAAACTGGCAACCAGCTGGTAGGCCTAAGCCCACATAGGGCTGTTGAGCCATTGACAAAAAAAATGTTTACATCAGGACCATGGTTTCGTGTTATACATAACACATCCTCAGCTGTACTGTTAATAATGTATTAACATTATTAATGTTAACCTGTTAACATTATTAACAGTACAGCTGACGATGTGTTATGTAGAACACGAAACCATGGTCCTGATGTAAACATTGTGTTCGTTAAATAAAAGTGGAATTTGACAATTTTTAAAAGTTTTTTCTATTACATTACTTGAACATTCGAAAATTACTTATTACAGGCTCCTGTAAAAGTACAGTAGTATAAATTTGTTGGAACTCATGAATAATTCCAGGTTTCCCAAGTAATAATAAAATTTAAATAATCTCTTAAATAAACCGAATAAGCTGATAACTTATTGTTAGTGCAAATGTATAGCTTCATTGAACTATGTAGATAAGATTTATATTTTTTCTATCTTCCTGTAGCATCGACCTCAGTCGACTTTTATAGATCAAAGTGTATTATAACAGAAATCTATCCTATAAATAAATCTATTCTTGTTCTATCAAGTTTAAATTTAACCATTTCTGCGCATTCACTTTTTTCGCTTTTTTATGGCCTATTCAAATATTTATTCGATACTCTGTCATGATGTGCTTGCATTTAAAAAATCCTGAATGTATTTCTACCCAAAGTTAGAGAAACCTCATCTATTCAACATTTATTTATCAGTAATGTGATATTTTAATTAATTTTTTATTCCACGCTATTAAATTTATTTTTCCAAGTAAGACTCATTTCTTGAGAGTTCATCACCATAACCTGCAAGGTTTTTTAGGTGCTTTTGATTGCATATTTTATACTATTTAACTCAGATAAATGTCAAGTTTTGTGTTTGTTATCTCATATTATATCATTAATAATTACTTACTCTTTTCAACCTGTGCTCAAACTGTGATACAATGGAATACTCGATTGATATAAACTAGAGATAAATGCTGTGTGTGAATCCTACCATGTCAGTCGATTTTATTGCTTCTTATACAACCTACCAATAATAATCAATCAGTTTTCTTATTGAATGCAGTATTTTTATGAAGCACTTGAGAATGTGAATCAATGCAAATTTTTATCATGTCAAATTCGATAAAATCAGGCAACTTGATATTGATGTGAGACCTTCTATGTTTAGAAATAGAAAGAAAAGTACTCTGTAAATCATTGTTTATGAATTTTTTACTTGATAGGTTGACGATTACTGACCAGGTATTACTAGAATGATAACCTATACTGTAATGTTTTTCCATATTTCTCATTAGGGAAAACTGGATAATTCGGCGAGGCGGAACACCCGAAAGGGTCTCTCCGCCAAAAAAGCCATAAGCTTAATACTAGAATGATATTTTAATAACTAATATTGACTACCGTAACCATAATATGAATATTTTGAAGCAGTTTCTGATGTAAATTTAAATTAAAAGTTCTAAGCCATCGTTCTATAGTAAATTTTTCAAAGTATTAATGAAGTTTGAATTTTTTATACTCTACAAGGGACGAGGCCTAGTTTTCCAGAGAAAACTTGAAAAAGCTCACGATATTGTTCTCCACATAGATGTATTTTTATTTCATTATCGTTTCTTGAGACCAATCTATGAGAGTAAGAGGTTTAAATGAACGTTTTCTTCACACACCTATCAGCATACTATTATATGAGTCGATTGGTAATCTAAATCTATTGCTATTTGTATCAAATTGTGCTATTTAGATCCGTTTTAAATTGACGCAAAATATTTTCTCCCATAAAACTGCCTTATTCTCAACTTACCCTATTTAAACTTATAGATATAATCAAGTTCAATTAATACTAAAGGAATGCCTTTTTCTCAAACGCTAGCAGATGTACATGTCCAATCATAGACGTCGCTCCCGTGGTGGGGGGGGGGGTCACGTGCCCCCTCAACATTTTGTAGAAAAAGTCAGCTAAATAAATATCTGGAAATACTCGATTGTTTCTGTTCAGGCCTACACAAAATTATTTCTCAGCATTTTATTGAGTAGACTAACATTTAAAAGTAAGGTTTTTTTAGTATGGCTAATATTACCCAAACATAAATTTTGATTTGTGCCCCCCCCCCTTCAAATTCATGGCCTACCGCAGGAGTTACCTTGAATCTTATGACTAGAAATTAAAATTATAAGGTTTGATTGAGTTAAATTTCCAATGGTAATATTGAAGAGTTCGTTCTCAATTTAGTGTCTCATTCTTTTGGGTTTCAAAATTGAGTAATCTATTATTTTTTGTTAAAACCGACAGAAGATGGCCTATTTTTGCTGTTGGCACTTTATTTCACCCTTTGCTGTGAGTCAGGAGGGTATAAATGAGAAAGGAGAGGTATTTAATCAAACAATATATAAATGAATGTATATACTGTCCACCGCTGGTAACTTGACTTCTGAAAGGAATTCGACGTGACTTAAGGCATTAGAAAACAAGGCAGTGAGAATACAAACACTATTAATGGTCTATTTGCCGAAAAATGAATGGCAGGGTTTGTTGTCACACTACCGAGTCATTAAACAAACATCGAACGCCTCATACTTCAGAAGTCTAAGTTACCAGCGGTGGACAGTACTTTACTACAGTAAACATTATCATTATAATAATCTATATTATTAATAGGCGAACATGTTTTTTGTAAACAGAACTCCTTCGTGGTTTCTCAACCGAATTTGTTCGTTCACATCTCATTTGAAAGATCTCATTGAGTAGATGTTTGATAAGGTCTTATTTTGAAAAACGTTATCGTGGAGATGAGAAATGAGTGATCAAAGTTTCAATTTTTGCCATTGCTTTAACATAGGGATAGGTGAGCCGAAAATTTTCACATTAATTTCAACTTTTGATTTGATGATCAGCTGTTTTGAAACAAAAATTATTTTTCATTGTTCATTTCACCGGTAAGGGCATTTGTGCAGAGAGAAAAAGAGAAAGATAGCGAGTGAGAAGAGGAGAAGAATGAGAAAAAGGAGAAGTAGAAAAAGCAGGACAAGAAAATGAGAAGAAGAAAAAGGTGGAGCAGAAAAAAGGAGGAGGAGGAGAAGAAGAAGTAGATGGAGAAGAAGATTGAAAATAAGTAGATGAAGGAGGAGGATGATTGGAAACTATTTCATCTATTTCAATAGTCGCAGTTTTATGCGACCTGGGAAGTACTAGTATTGTATTATTTGTTGGCATCACTGGTTTTTTGTCTTGTTTGCATTATGGAAGCACTGCTGCAAACCAACCTCAGGGTTGAATACCAAAAGAGAGAGAGCATATGGAAGACTACTGTTAGTCTCGACACGACACATCCTTCATTCGACGGATTCTCTCGACACGACAAAGCAATTTTCAGTGTGTAGTAGCCTTGCTTCTAGATGGCACTGCAAGCTCTAGGCTACCTTGATAGGCAAGTTACGCTGTAGTCCAATAATATTCTGGATCTATCTGGCTTGTCAGTTTAGTTCAGTCATGTTTATGTGGTTTATCAATTGTGACACATTACAATGTCAGAACTTAAGGTTTGTTCTTTCATTGAATATTTTATTACTTATAATTGCATTCTCAAGTTTGTTTAGCATCTGCCTCTACATTCGATTAGATGGCTGCTTACTTTTTTGGAAAATTTAAGTTATAAATCAAAAACACAACAGTATGCTTTGGAGAGGTTCATTCCATATTCTAAATCTCAGGTTTCCTTTAAATTTATTCTTTCAAGTGTTCAAGGAAATTCAGATTTTGTTGAAGAACAACAGCTCTGGAGTTTCCATCTATTTTGAAGTACTCTCGTCACTCGTCAGTATTTTGATATTGTTGTATTTTAAGGTTAATTATTCAAATCTCTGTTGGGGGTAACAAGATTTCCTAGTTTGAAGTAAGCTATCTCATGTATTCTTGTGCAATCTTTTTGATAACTTAGATGTGCTGCAGTAAATTGCAATACTGCTGTACTTTCAGTGCCATATTATTGATGGTGAATGGTTGAAAATAATCTGCTATTGTGTTTGTAATGGACCACCATATAGTTCAATTGAATTAATCTAATCCGCTCGTGGGAGGACAGTCTTAATTTTACTCAACCATACCAGCTCAGATGTTTGTTGGCAAATATCTGATGGCAATCGATTTGTCATGTTATTGTTATTCTGAAATTAAAAAAATGAAAATATTGTGTCGCCCAGTTCTGTAGTTTATCATTAAGTTCAAAGTATCTAGAATTTAGCTGTAGACCTTATATTGCTACTGTCATAATACCACCAGTATGTACTGTGAAGCACTGAATAAGCCCCAAATTTTACTTTGACATACTAGCCTATGTCATGTATTGACTTTGCGAAATTAGTAAAATTTGGGGCTCACCCCATAACTTATAATATTATGTCATTACTTTGACATAGGCCTAATATGAAATATAGCTTTCCTTGAATTGCTTATTTGTTGAGATCTCTAATTTCATTCAATTTTAATAGTTTCAAATTGATACAGTGCTCTGTAATCTTTCAACTCATAATATTATTGCCATCATATGCATTGTCACATGCATTTTGATGTGTATTAATTAAATGTTGAACCTTACTCAACGTAATAAAACTGAACAGAACGAATTTGGTATTCATCACAATCACAAGCAACAGAATTCATATGAAAAACAACGTACCGGTATTGAGAAAGGTATTGCTGCTTGTTGTAATAAATAAATAAATAACCCTTTTATTGCGCAAATTTTACAAACTATATACATAGTAATTACAAATTTCATTATTTTCATCCTTCGCAATTCAGCAGCTGCTGGGGTATCCTGTTTAGGATTAAATGAGTATCTTTCGTTCCGAGTTTAATTTCTTCATTTCAGCTTCTCAATATTTCATTATTTGTAGAGCCAGACTTGTTTGTACACGTTTTTCATCCTCTCCCATTCCTTTCTTTCTCGAGCGACTGTCTGCCACGTTGCTCCGCCACACACCCGTCGGAACTCTTCATCCCATCTGAAGTTAGGTCTTCCTCTGCTTCTTTTTCTGGTCAGTGGGTCACAGAAATTCAGAAAACAGTGCGTAATTTTCTCCTTCGATATCTTATAACCAAAAATCCTGTACCACCTGCTGGTCCATTTCCATTCAAGTATAGCAGAATCCAATTCAACTTGTCAGAAGTCAGCTGTTTCAAAGAGCAATATCACAATACTTAACCTACAAATGCTGAATCTCGCAGATTATTGAAAAGGTCTTTTAGAAAGTTATTCTATGAAAGGTCTTCTTTAAAAAGGTCTTTTGAAGACTTTAAAGGTCTTTAAAACTTTCAAGCCTTTCGATTATTGTGTCGAAATCACTGTTTAATTATTACTGGATCAGCTGACTTATGACAAGTTAATTGCATCTCAAGATACAGCATCATATCATTTTGATCAAAATGATATGATGCTGTTGTAATAATCAAGTTAAAATATTTTCAGCTATTTTATCAGGCCCGTCAAGCTGCGAAAAATCATGGTTGTGGCACCCATACACTAAGCTCTTGACTTGTGAATTACAATTATGATGATGATGATAATAATAGAAACTTTGGGGCCTGTTTCATGAAAATAAGTAATTTGAAGTAGGAAAAGGTGGACACTTATTACGCGCAAATACCACGGCGTACTGTGTAGTGAATTCATTCGTTTAGTGTGTATCTGTATCTGTCTTTTCCCTGTATAACAGGACTAGTTTTTTATTCACATGTAGGTCTACTGAAATATAATTGTAATGGTCATAACCTGTACTAGTAATCTATCTATATTAATAAAAGAGAGTTGGTGTCTGTACGCTCGCTTATAACTCGAGAACGGCTGAACCAGCGACCACATAGTATAACCACATTATACTATGTGGTCGCTGGGCTGAACCATTTACATGAAGGGGGGACATTTGGGGGAGAGGGGGAGTGACATGAAGGGGGCATTTGGGGTGGTTACATGAAGGGGGGCCAATTGGGGTGAAGAGGGGGGTTACATGAAGGGGGAATTTGGGGGGTTACATGAAGGGGGGCATGACATTTTTTTTTTGGGGGGGGGGGGAAGAGGGCGATACGAAGTTCGCCGGGACAGCTAGTTATTGATATAATTCTTTAGTAATATGGATATCATTATTCAAATTGTGGATTGTCATAGGATGAGCTTTAAAACTTGAGCTTTAAGATTATATACTAAGTGAATCTATGTTAGATTCAATTACGGTAATTTTAATATTTATTTATATCTATTTCAATACGGTATATAACCGTATCAGAAATGCGTTGAATATTACCTCCTTAAATATTTCAATATTAAAGACGTTGATAATTTTCAAATTATTGTTCAAAATGATTGAAAGGTGTTTTGACATGTTTTCTCGACAGGTACAAGCATTGTATGATTTCACTGGTGAACCGGGATCTTCAGAGTTGACGATAGAAACTGGAGAAATACTCACTGTTACAAGGAAAGATGTTGGTGAAGGGTGGTGGGAGGGAATTAACAAAGATGGAAAGACTGGATTGTTTCCCGAAGCATATGTACAGGTCGGTTATTATTTTATTATTACAATTCTCTTATAAAAAATAACAATCTTTTCACATTCTATCAACAAACTTTGTTTGGTAGAAAACTCTGAACTGCGTTATATAATTAATTCCTTTATTATAGGCCTAAGGGTCAATTTCCATTACCCAAATTTCCTCACACTATTGCAAAACCGCAAAACGTATTAGTTGTTCCCAGCCTAGAGAATTAAACAGCTGACAGAATACAATACCACTAATTCAAACTTTAAAAATAGAAAACATAATCAACTCACATTATAACATAATTAATTCAAATCACATTTTAAACGTATGTGACTCGTCAGTAGAAAAAAGAAGAGATCTACAACATAATGAGTAGGTAATATCATTCTGCTGCATGTCATCATAGAACGTCTTGAAAATGTCATCGAAAGGCATGAACGCCTATAGCCTATATTATAAGTCATAAAAAGTTGAAGTAATTTCATAATGAAAAAAATGAACACTTTTATTCTTGAAATATAGATACAGTACGAAGAATGTAAGCAGAATATAGATACTGGAAAATGTTTTTGAAATAGGTGTATGTAGATCGATATTTATCTATTGATAAGGTATTTTAATGATTAGTCAACTTTTCAATCTTCTATCATCGTCATTATAAAATTGCTAATGGCGATTATTTTTTCATTCTTCGCACAGTTCTCAATAATTGCTGTTGTGACACATAGGCCTACATTCATTGAACGTGAGGGGTCTTTTCAACAGATTCAATTTGCATTAGAGGGTACATACCGGAGATTATAAAGCCAATGAACTCTGATGTGCATGCGCTCTAGTGTAGACATTTGGAGAAATGTCTTTAATATTATGGAACTTGCCCATTCGATATTCTGATTTGAGTCTCCACGTCTTATTCCCATCTATTGAATCACATGTGAAAGTAGTTGAGAGAAAAATACATTCTTTCGACTTATTCTCAACTATTTCCATAACAAATGTTGAGAAATCAAATCCAAAGGCTATATTTCCATGTATACATGTGTCAATGATTTCCTGTCTTGAAAAATTCCATCACATAGAATCAGATTAATTTAATTTGGCGCTTGGCATTAGATAGATATAGAGATATTATTTCAGATATCATTGCTTTGCCATCGTACTCTACAGTCATCAACAATGTCAAGAAATACTATCTCTCTATCTATCTAATGTTAAGCGCCAAATTAAATGAATCTGATTATATTTTCAACAACTATTATTTTATTAGTCGGCTGTTATTGTTGTAATAGTGAAATTATTATTTTACAATAAACTGAAATTTTTAATTTTACTTCTTTAGGAAATAAAAGTACCAAGTAATCAACCTCCAGCCATTCCTCCACCTCCGTTACCAGAAGGAAATGATTGGGGTAATACACAAACAGAAGAATTTCAGGCAAGTGGTTTTTAATAATTAGATTCTTATTTTTTACTAAATATCGTGTAGTTACACTATTATGAGTGGAAATTTTAATGAATAATGAATTTTATTTCCATCCATAAAAATACAAAAATACAATACAGTACATAGTTAATCAAGCCTGGAAATTAACTGACCACTATATCCAGTAAATGTGGTCAGTGTGCAACTATATTTAATACTTACAAAACAAAAGTGAAAGTGAGTCTAGTGAGCATAATACAAATATTAAAAATAAAAAATACTGCCTGCAGCGCAACGAAATGAATATAATAATAAAATAAAACAAGAAACATATGAAAGATAGATCAGTAACTTCAGACCTCATGATATACAATAAAAAATAATCAATTAATTACTTATTAAAAGTAATAAATTTAAATAATTTACTAATTTTAAAGTTCAAACGATAAACAAACTAAGCTTATACTATTGCCTGATACACCAATGAATTCGTGAAGAATTCACCTGTACGTAAAATTGGACTGAATGTAATAATTGTGCAATGATTATAATTATGATATAATTTAATTTTTCAAAAGTTTATCACCATATCATAATAATCATGGTATTATTAATAATAGTTATTATTATTATCTATCGTGTAGTTCACCTCTATTCATTATTAGTTTTCAACAATCATCATAACCCAAACTGATCATCACATATTACGTCTCACTCTTATATCACATCTCTTTTCATCTCCCATAGGCTTGAAATACTTATGTCGAGTAGTCTTTATACATCAAATCAAAATTGTTGTAGGCTATTGATTACAAAAATGCTTTCAATATGATATTATCTGGATTGATTACAGGGGCCTGTTACATAAAAGTTTAGAAGTCTCATGAAACAGAAAATTGCGAAATCACTTGAGGTCAAAATCAAAATGATTTTATTGTAGACACCTCTGAAGACATCAATTGCATTACAATAGTCTTTACTATAGGAATCAAAAAAGAAATGTTCAAAAAAGTTTCATCATAAATTTACAATAGTAATAATTCCAACAAGCATCTTTAACCAATATCAGCATGATCGCCAGTTTAACTATAATCATGTCATTGCTTTGGATAGATTGTAAAGCGTATTATTCTTCCATAAGGATTATATGGGATCCTTTTTGGGACTCTGGAGAGGAAACCAATTATTGAGTTTGGACAAAATTGATGAAAAAATACATTCTCCTTGCAATATCACATATTTATTTAACACACCAAGTTAAATATTGTAAACAGTCCAACGGTTCGCGAGTTTACTTATTACAAATAAACATACAAACATCCTCTTTTTCGTATAAGATTTCTATAGTTTGATGGGAATTTCTCGTGGTTGTGAAACAGAATTACGAATCGGTCGACTTCTGGGATGATGAATGGGATGATGACTCTGAAGGAGGGGGTCCGCCCTATCCGCACCCTCCCAATACAACGCACTCTGCTGGCCCAGGAGGCAACTATCCTCAAGACAAGTATTCAGAAAATAGTGGTGCAGGTTCGTATTGATTTTTTTCATACAGATGTAATTTAGAAATAAACAACAGATTGTTTCAACACTAGAATTCTCGACATGCAGTCAAATTTTACTGTAAATAACAGAAAAAATTCAGAACTTCCAAACAACGGATGTTTGAAAAAGAACTTTACAACTTTGAAAACTCATCAATAATTGTTTTCAAAAAGATACATAGCTTTTTTGATGGAAACACATGAAGTTTCTAGTTGTTTTCTTATTTATGATATTATTCTACACGGCTTCTTTTAATAATTATCTTGCAAACATTTTATCGGTGATCATTGAAATCTTTGAAAATTAATGAGATCGTTCAAGACGTTGCGATCTTTAAAAATGAGATCGTTCTAGCTAGACGTTATCATGCCACGACTAATAATAATTATTTACATTTTTAAAATGCACATTTTCTCTCTACATCTTTCTTTTTCCAAGTTTTCATCATCTATTGCTTGAAACAATCACCTTGATAACAATTTTGTTTGTTTACAGGCAAAGATAATAAGGGAACCGTTGGTAAAAAGAATCTGAATAGATTTTCGACGTTTGTCAAATCTAGTGGTGAAAGTTACATATTAGGAACAGTTAAGTTGAATGTAACTGAAGCAGACAAAGTATATGTTATTGGAACAGAGGATTCAATCAGCTGGAAACCTATTCAGCAGCCTTATCTTTGTTTGGTTGCTTCGCCCAAGAAAGAAACAAAACTTAAAGGGCTAAAAAGTTTTATTGCATATCAGTTGACGCCCACTGTAAGTTATGCAAAATTCGCATTTTGTCATTTTTATTTTTACATTTTCAGTATAGGTAGATTTTTTTCCCGTTGTACACCTGAATTGTGACATAGATTCTCCAAATTTCTTCTCCTTTCCTTTTTTCCGTTCTCCATCTGCTTCTACTATTTTCATATTTATGAACTCAAGATCTTTGCTTTGTAACTTCAATTCAAAAGCTGATTGTTTGTATTTATTTTCGTAGAAATTGTTCCATTGATTATTATGGTGTGGTCACACATTATCTTGCTATGCATTATAGATCTTGAAGTTGTCTTTTTCCAATTGATGGAAATCACTGTGGAAGTACATTTATTCCATTCCATTTGAAATATTATTATTTCATTGAAACTATAAAAATATGAGAAATGTGAATTTAAGTTGAAAATATTCTTATGCAAATCGAAAGGATTAAAGTTGAAATTTCGAATTATAACTGATCTAACATTTGAATAGATTTTTTGGTTATTTTGTAGATCAATCTATCTTGGGCTGGAAAGTCTATTGTACACTTCCGACTCCTGTCTGATAAATAAGATTAATGTTAATTTTCATATTAAACAGCATAAATATTCTCCAACGGTTTTATAATGTTATCTTTTCTTTTCACAGTTCAACAACATCCAAGTTTCTAGAAGATACAAACATTTTGATTGGTTACATTTAAGATTGGAAGAAAAGTTCAGCCTTATACCAATACCCCCATTACCAGACAAACAGTTCTCAGGTAAAATCTAAACTAACTTCTTTTATAATACAATATTCTTTCTATTTTGTATAAAGTAATTATTTGTGTAGGCCTATGTATTATCATATTTAAAATCTCTAGTAAGATATTTGAATCATTCTTTTGTCAATATCCTAAATTAAGTACCAACTTTCTATGGATGAGAGTGCATTAAAATGCTGGTACCTTCCATTTTTATGATAGGTGAAATGGAAAGTCACTTTCCAACCTTGTGTGTCTGAATTAATGAATGAATAAAAATTATATCAATTAATATGGCTGATATACATCTATTCTTAGTACTAATCATACTCTGGGATGTGTTTTCATCTGTGTTTTACTAATCATTATCATGGGATGTGCTTTTGCATGCCACTGATAAGTTATCAATCCCAGCAATACTTTTAATACAGCTTAAGAGACTTATTTGCTGTGATATACTTGTTACAGGTCGATACGAAGAGCAGTTTATCGAACATCGAAAAAATCAGTTGCAAGCTTTTGTCGATAGTATATGTCGACATCCAGTTTTGTCGACTTGTAAAGTTTGGGAGCATTTTATCACATGTACCGATGGAAAAAGATGGAAACCCGGCAAAAGAAAAGCAGAAAAAGACGAATTAGTGGGAGCGAATTATTTCTTAGCTTTGGAAACACCTGAGACCCCAATTAATCTCCTTAAAGTGTAAGCAAAGTGAAACTATATTCATTATTCATCCACCATTTATATTTAATTGAATAAATTTATTTTCCTAGAGGATGGAGTTAAGGCTCAGCCGGCTCTCTCTTCCACTCAACCCTCTAGTGGTGGTAGAATAATTTTGTATAGTTTAAAAAATATGATACTTCTAATACAACAAATTCTTATCCCATGTATATCCACGTCTATTCTATCAGCTATTTTCATGCTTTAGATTAGAAACAATCAATGAGTTATAACTACTTTAGATTCAATATTTATAGTACACTCTATGTATTTTTGAATTTATATCATCAGTGAAATGGATTATAAAGTTTTAGACTATTTAGGGGCGGTTCATGAGTTCTGGATTTACAAGTCCAGAGCTAACGTTAGTATGGGCTAAAGTTACGCCAGGGCTAAAAAATGGGTTCATAAGGCAGAGTTCAACCACGGATTATCGTTAGCCCAGCGTAACTTCAAGATGCCTTACGCCGAGGGGTTAGCCAATGTCGAATGTTAGCTCGTCGGCTCAACTGCAGGGATTCTCAGGGAATTTTTGTTTTCATGCATCAAGCATGGCGGAATGAAACAACACGCCGCGGCCAGCTCATACAAGGACTGATTACCTCAGCATGTCATTTATTATCACTTTTAAGGCATATTTAGATGCAGCTAACGATTCGACATTATATATATAAATTAATTTTTAATTCACTGATCAAACTAATTTATTGAAAAAATACAATTGGGGAGGATGATGATATGAGATATGAATAGCCCTACTAGTCCAGTCAATATACACATTTTTGTGTTTACAAAATTTATTGTAGTTCTGAATTTTCAAAATTATGTTGATTGGACGCATACAATTAGTCTGCATTTGATTTTGCACCAAAAAATACCTTGTGCTCATCTAAAAATCTTGATTGAATAAAATTAGAAGATCGAATGTGAAATAATGTCAAGTTATGTGATCAGTTGGATTTGAGATATAGAAAGACTCTCACATCGGAAACTGAGTAGACAAAAGACCGAATATCATGTCAAGTATTAAACTAATAATAAAATTTGAATATAGAATAATAACTAATTTATAATAAATTGATAAGTAATTAGTGAATTAAAAATTAGTTTATATATCATGTCGAATCGTTAGCTGCATCCAAATATTCCTGAAAAGTGGTAACAAATGAAATGCCGGGGGAATCAGACCTTGTATGAGCTGGTTGCGACGAATTGGTCCTGCGGCGAGTTGTCCCCTAGACCCCTCGCATGGCACTATCAACAATATTCCTCCCCCGTTGTCGCCATCTCATCTCATCTCTCGCCTCATCTCATCACCATCAGCTGTATTTTGTCAGCTTTGTTTTTGTGCATTTCTAGTTCATCAATTATAACTGTGTAAATAGTAGCCTATAGTTTTTTCGAGTATAGTATAGTGATTAGTGTCTAGTGTATTGTTTTTATATTATAACCTATAACGAGGCTCGATTTTGATTAGTTCTCGTTCTCATTTCTCGTTCTACTGCAATATCGATACAAAATGTTCTGAAAATGTTTGTAATTAAAATGAATATAGCGGAAAATTGCATATTATCTACAAGTTATCAATTTTATAAATATACAACTACACCTAGAAGTACTCTGAGTAAGGTATGGGACACTGTATAATTATTATTCATTCATGTACATTGATCATGCATAATGCACGATTTTTCATGTTTATGTTTTTATTATAATTAGGTATTATTCTTTAATTTAATGCACACGTACCTCAAGAAAAGTTCCCATTCTATGTATCACCTCGGTTCAAATTTTCTTAATTCAGTTTGAAATCAATTTTCATTTAATGTTACGAAATTGTATTTAATGCAGGGAACAGGAAAACGAATCATGTGGTAAATTTGTCCATGAAATGGATATAGCTGTAAAAAATCTAATGGCCACTTCTCTAGACCAGACAAAAAAGCATCAAGGGCCTTACAAGAGAGAGTACCAGAAAATAGGACAAGCCTTCTACAGTTTAGGCCAAGCTTTCAGTATAGAAGATGCAGCTTCAGGTGAGATCGTTTGTGGTGTCAGATTTTACCTTTGTAAAATAGCTTAAATTATTCTGAATGACATAACCAACAAATATTTTGTGAATATATTTGCGTTTTTGAGAAATATTTTGAGTATAGTTGAGAGTTGAAATTATTATAAAACTGAACTCTTTTATGAATTAAAATACTAGAAGTTGTCTAAACCACAAATTTATTAGAATATCGAGAATAAATATTGTGGTTTGGACAACTTTCAGACTTTTTATTCAGTATGGATAACTACCACAATATCACCTTCACTACTACACAACAAGAATTATTTTTTATCAGCCAATACAACTGTGACCTCTCATTGAATCTAGTTGTATTTTGAAATTTCCTAGTTTTATCTTACAGTTTCATGAAATAAATCTGTATGAAATTCTATTGTAGGGACTGTTGACAAAAATTTAACATCCGCAATTAAAAAAACTGGAAGTACATATAATGAAATTGGTCAGCTGTTTGACGAGCAGCCTAAATTAGACTGGGAACCATTAGGAGATACGTTGCATATATTCAAGGGAATACTAGCTTCTTTCCCCGACATTCTTCAAGTACATAAGGTGAGTGGTAGAAATAGAGAAATAATAATTTCTCTTCAACAATGAACATTTCCACTATCTACTTTCATTTTTACTATCTACTATCACTATCTACTTTTATTTCTACTAGGCTATATAATTTTATCTAATATTATTTTTGAAGTTATATGGTGTCACTTAGACAACTGTCTTCATTTTATTCGACGCTTGGCATTAAATAGATAGATAAATAAATACAGCTGTATTCATTTAATTTGACGCTTGGCATTAGATAGATAGAGAAATATTATTTCCTGACGTTGCTGATTACCGTAGAGTACCATGGCAAAGAAATAATATCTCTCTGTTTATCTATCCATCTATCTATCTAATGCCAAGCGTCAAATTGAATGAACCTGATTATAACCTTTAATATGTTCATTACTCACGTGTTTACGTTGTTTTTCTATGTTTGTATTGTTTCTTTTTTTAAATCTATGTGTAATTATTGTTTACTGCGTTCTTATGACAAACTCATTTATCAACGTATTCATAGCAGTGAATATGATTGAGGCAGAGAGGTAAAGGTAAATAGAGGCCTCTATTCCTAACTCCGCCTAATAAAGTATTTTCATTTTGTATGTGGAAGGCACCTGCAGAGGTGCCTTCATTGAAATATGTTCTTTACAAAAAAAAGTGCTTCATTGAAATCCGTTCTTTACAAAAAAAAAGATTTTGTTTGCAGGGAGTGATTCAAAAACGTAGAGATTGTGAGAAACTAACGTTTGACAATAAAATGGAAGCTTCACAACTGCAGGAAGTTCGTAGACGGACAGATGTAGTGTCGTATGCACTATTGGCCGAAATCAATCATTTCCATTCTGAGCGAAACACGCAGTTCAAGAAGGCTATGAAAAGCTTTTTGAAAGAACAGATGGTGTTCTACCAAAAGGTGATCCATGTGTTTTTCTCATCCAAGGGTGTAAAAACTGAGTATTAGTAATAATAACAATAATATGGTTTACATAAAAGTGATAAAATTTTAATTTTATTGTATGTATCATAATAATTATTAATCATTGTATGTTCTCGTCAATTGTATTCTTGACTCTACATTTTCTACTTTCAACAGGTCTGTAATAAAAAATCTTTCTGCTTCTGAAATGAAGTAGGAGATATGAAATGATACAATTCTGAGTGTTCTTGATGATATTCTATGCCTATGTCTGAGTATTAGTAGGAATGTTAGCTATGTGCTCATTCCCGTATTAATTAGATTCATTTTCTCCTAATTAGGATTGAGAATTTTTGAGAGCTGATCGTCTTCTATTTAATAACATATGCTAGAATATATTACCTATATTTATTTAATCTAGTCTGAGACATTACTGTATGATTTTGGAAAAATACTAGTTCCTGTTACAGAACGTTTTTTTTTTTGCAGATCGTGGATATGCTGGGCGTTTCATTGGCTGAATTTGGTGATGATTGAAAACCTATCCCAACTGTATCTACTGTTGAATCCAAAGCGAAATTCCAAGGGAATGCATTTGAACCTTTTGGGGGAATAAAGCACTGTCTTACGGCCTAAATGTATGCGACATCTTTCAAACCAAATTCTACGGTCGTAGACTGTACGGTGTATTTGTATTTCATTTATTGTTATTGTTTTCTTGTGATTCAAGAAGACTTATGTATTTATTTATAAGTCAACCAATTGATTATTGCTTTATTTTATGTTATCTGATGATTACTAGTCGGTGACATCACAGTTTTTTGTCTATGGTACAGTTCTATTATGACAATGTAGACTTGTCGAGTATTCTAAACAGAATTATACCGCTATGTTATTAGACAATGTTATGTCTAGTTTATAGAGTAAGGAATAGATTTGATAATTTGATGTTTCAATTTGGATGAGAGCTTTCCATGGTTTGCAAATTGCTTTATTTTTGAGGATATTATGATACTTTAAAGCTCATCTCTGTAACACTTTGCATGCATTCCAATATATTTCCACCGCTGTAAAAGGCACGGGAATCCGAAATGTAAACTGCTAGAATTCAAGAACTGATGGATGGATCAAAATAAGAAAATATGCTCCCATGAACATAGATATTTCTATGATTTGTTACCATGATAACAAAGCAGTACCTAAGTTTTTCGCTAGTGATTTGCTTATTCAGAACATGAGAGGGTAAAAAACGTGTTTACGATGATAATAAGACAGGAGATTCCGGGGTTTGATTGAGCTAGAGCAGATATTTTATCTGCTAGAGCAAATATTTTATCAAAAATTACATGATAATTTCAGGAAACATTGAACAGTACGAACAATAAATAATTGAAGTCAGAGCTATGATTGAAAATTGAACAAAGAAATAACTTCACACAAATTCAATCACTCATACACGGATGCAGCCAAGATCCAAAAGAAATGACTACATCGTTCAAAACGAATCATTCAATTATTTTACAGCAACTCACATGTTAGCAGTTCCAACTTTTTTTTTTAGGGTAAATCAGTTAGAAATAATATTGATTACAATTTTACAACTTCATACGGTGTTTGAATGAGGTCAATTAAAATCAGTTCATGGGTACTTTTTCCATATTTTTATCCAAATAGTCAGTTCCTAGATATTTCTATGCATAAGATAGTGAGCCTGTTTTCAGAGTTATGATGTTAGCATAATAAAAATTATGTTAGCATACAAAACACAAGACAAGAAAAAAATGTTCTCTATCATTGTGAATTGAAACAACATGTAATAAGAATAATAAACTATTATTACTATTACTACTACTACTACGAGTATTGGCTATTATTATATACTGTATATCATATAAATATACTGGATCTCGAAATATAAATGAAAATATTTTTATAGAAATAAATATTTTTTATACATTTATCTTTTTTGCAGAATGTTGAATATTTTGCAAACTCATATTTATTCGAATAATCTTTGATAAGAGATAGAAGTATTCTAACCGTGAATTATTTTCTGATGAAATGATGCAACATGTTAGCTTTAGTTTACTGATTTAATAGCAATGAAGTTTTGCAGTTTGAAGAAAAATCCAAACTTTTCCTTTTATTAGCAAAACTCCCATCATTCAATGTAACTTGAATGATGTATCTTGTATCTTGAAAAATTAGTTTTCCCTTTTACTTAGCTCTTTTTGAATGAGTGTTATTCAATGAGTAAGATATTTGGATTCTATTTCATAAGTTATTCATTATGTTTCTGAGTATTGAACACTGTTGAATATAGGTTTATAATATTGATTCAAATCACGACTATTAAGAATACCGTATTGAAAATCACGTTTCATAATAACATTGCTGTTGATAAGCCTACCTGTAAGCTACTTGTAAAACTCACCATTTGTACTTTTGTCGATTTCACGGTAATGATTCGCATACTGCTTCCTAGTCCTTTCTTTAACAAATTGCATTTGGACTGTTGATTGGTAATTGATATTTGCTTGAGGAACTTTCTCTCAAGATATTTTTTCTGTCGGTTGTATGTTCAGCTATTTGTTTGCTCAATTCTTCAACTATAGCTTTGACTCCAATTTTGTTTTTCGCATTCTTGAATGCTTGCTGGAATCTCATAGAGGATTCCACTGAATTCCTCCTTTTCATTCCGTATTGAGGTGTTGTTAGGTCTGATAAGAATACAATCACTGAATACAACCTTTTCGTATCTGAATATTTTGATTAAAATATGATATTATCACTGTACTGTGGCTGGCCCACTTTTGTCAGCTAGTTATATTATTTAGAAATGTGGATTGGAATTTTGCAATCTTTATACTACATTATTGTGAAACAAACAGTTAAATTTGTTAGAATATTATTCAACTCACACTTCAATTGTCTGATGTACAGATATTTGATTATGCTTGACGAAGTTTTTGAAAGTTTGCTACTGTAATGCTTAATTTCATTTATTTTTGTCGAATTGGATAAGTAATAATTGTTTTACTCCAGACTAATCATTATATTTTTCAAGGCTATGGTAACTGTTGCAAGCCTTCTTGTTTCTACAAACCTACCTAGTGTATCTTTCACAAGTATTGTATACTTATTTGTGTACTCATTCATATAAATTTACTCTTGTCGATTTTCTCGATTGTTTTTTTTACCTGTATTCAAACCGTTAAAGATCTAAATTACCATAGTGATTTTTATGCTGGAAAATAAATTGAATTTAAACTTAACTGAGTTTTAAGACTTCTCTTGTAACTCAGAATTCAGGTATTTTTTTGAGAATTGGGGTGATGGGGTATTCTACTGAGACAATGACCATACAAGAAGATGTTCAATCCGATTTCCATTTTATAGAAAGATGCGTGCAATACAGATTTTATGCGTAGGTAACTTCCCCTTCCCGACAATTTCATAAGCTAGCGCCTAAAAAGTGGAACTCGAATATCAATCATAGTATCGATACTGTTATACATCGAAAGAAGTTATTTGAACATGAACGCATAGTAAATTGAGGTTATGTCATTACAATACTACAAAAAGATATTTTATATTAATTTTTCTGTAATAATGTGTGTCTGACTGTTTGGATATGTGACGCCAGTGGGTAAGTATTTACTCAATTCATCTGCTTTCAAAGTTATTTCTCAATTTGTCTGTATGAGTTATTGAACCGTGCTGTATTTAATAGTTGAGCTGTTATTAGTTTAATTGACAATTATAGCATTTTATTTGTTAGATCAATTTAGCTATTTTTAATACTATAGGATGCAGAATAACATCTTATCGCCTGAATATAAATTGTTAAGGTGCAACTTTTACAATTTACTATTCTAACTCTAGGCGTTAGGGCCTGGTCACATACGATTGTGGTTTGCTTTACTTCACTTCACTAGAAGAGCTACTTTGATTGTGGTTTGCTTTACTTCACTTCACTTACTATATACCATACGATATATATAGATTTACTATGCGATTAACCACAATCGTATGTGACCAGGCCCTTAGCGTACACATGTACTACGTTTATCCAAAAATGGCATGGACTGAACTGAACTCAGCCCGACTGAAGTTTAGGCAAGCTCAAAATGGAGACTGAAATCGACGCGTTTATGCAATTATCTTGACCGGATTCAACTCAATTTTTAAACCAAGACATGGACTGAACCGTCTGCGCTGTCTAGAGAGAAAACTATGGCCATGTGACACCTCAAGTGGTTCATGGATTGGAGCTAAGAACACCTTTATACCAAGCACAAATGGTATACCGTAACTTGCCTGTTGAGATGAGGGTTATGCTGGAAGAATGCAGAATAGCGGTAAGCGTACCGGGTAGGGCTGAGAGGTGGCTACTCCGCCTGGGCTGGGAAATTTCAGAAAGCCTGCTTCAGTCTGTATATTGGCACTAAGATCATCTTAATCTGGAGTTTTTCTTGATGGGTTTTCCTCATAGGCCTATGTTATTTTTTTTAATTCTAGAATTTTTAACCTTTTTATTAATCTACCTATTTTTCCTCAATGAAGAAAACACCGGGGGGATCTGTCGGTCTCTATTCTAGTCTTCTTAATTTCGAATAACAGGATTTATTTATCTTTTTCTTATAGAAATATGCTACATTATTGGAGATTTATATAGTTTATTGGTAGCTGAATCTAAAAATGTATAATTTGTCCACCTAGCGGTGATACGGTAAAAACAATGTCAGCCATTTATATTTTTTTCAATAAGTATTTCTGTGCTTGTAAAAATATATAGGCTATTTATAGCTTATACATGTGTGCAGGAGACCTACATGGACTACACGGTACTCACCCCTGCACACAGACATATAGTCTTCGTAGGGGTATTCCTGTAAATTACTAACAAGTATATCTTTACTGTAAAAATGTTTTCTTTTCTGGAATAAAAGAATATTTGATTTGATAGAATATGTAACGTCCAAGTCCAGTGTGCGGTTGCCTTTTAACTACTTTACTGGCCGTTTAAATTTTTGAAACAGGCCTCAGAACTATTCTTTAGTTGGGAGCTTTGAAATAAAATTAAATTCCATTCCCCTCTAAATTGGAAGGATTCAGGAGCTTCAATTTGTGTTTTTTGTCAACTGGTCCGTAACTTGCTAAGTTACTGAGAAATAGCATTTCACATTATAATATAATCTTATTTATTAACAATATAATACTTAATTATTTTCCAGGACACTGATATATTTAATGATCACCTATGAGACTTACCAATCAAACACAATGAAATCAATAAAGTCGAAAAATAAAGAATCAGTGGAAAATGGTTTCCAGGATCAAATGAATCGTACAACCATCAAGTAAGTTTTTAAATTTAAAGAAAATTAAAAATAACAATGAACTCAAGCGTTATCAATTCATCAAAATAACAATTTTAATCACAATGGAACGAATTGAGAAGTTTGTCAATTCCAGTTGTATAAAAATATGTCACAAGTTGGTGGAATTATTGACAACTTTTCAATTAGTTCTAAATGGAGGAATTGACCACAATATCAATTTAATGGTTTGCGAGTTTTATTTTAACTATTCAAGTTATCGATTAACTATTTAACATTTTAACTATTGGAATTATTGTGAATGATTTTTCAAATGTTTTCCGGGTTTCTTTCTAAATTCATCTTGATTTGTGATTCATGATTATTTCTGTAATTAGATAGTAAAGTCTCACATAAGATGAATGATTTATTCAAGTTATGACAACAGACTATTCAGAAAAAACGTTCAGTCGTTAATGTTTGAGAATCATTCATGAAGAGGAGCCATACCTCTCAAACAAGCACACTGTATCCATAACATGGTAATATGATGCAATACGTGCAGCAACATCCATTTAAATAATTACATTTCGATTATTTTTCCAGCAGATCCCAGTGTGATATGAAAGTCTCGTTGAGAAAATTGGACTTTCCATTTTGCACAAAAGAGGCGCTTAGTAGAATCGAAAATCTTCTAGCCACACCAAACAGCAAACAAGCGCAAGGATTGAATGCCAGATCCAACAACCATCACCCCCACCAACCTCCCACTGATCTCATCAACGAACTGATCCAAGAGTTTGTGTTCTGTGAGACTGACCGCAGAGGCTTTCCATGCAAAAAGCAGCCGTTGTCTTGCTTGCGTGAGCTCCAACTGCTCGAAGTGTTGTCGGACTATGTATGTTCTTCGTCTCCTGGAAGAGCAGCCAGAAATGCAGTGTTCATGTCTTTATTCAATCCAATGCATCCTGATAGGGGTCGCATTCTGGTGAAGCTAGTATCTATGGCTATCTCTATAAATAACCACGCTGTCCTGATGGCTACCGCAATTTTAATGCAACAACAGTCTTGCACTTCGAAATTTTCAATACAACTCGCACAAGGTGTAGTCAACGATTTCATAATCCTCTATCCGGACTGTATTGATAAGTTAAGAGAACTGCCAATCTCTTGTCCTCTGTTTTGTGCTAATTTTATGACGGCTGTAACAGAAATCTACGGTATAACACTTTCCGATAGAAACGACATACCTCAGTGGGTGGGTGTTCCTGAGAAACTTACCACGACAATTATTGAATGGATTGAGAAGTTCGGGCCTCAACTAATATCAGCTCTATCGATGGATTTTCAGTCGTACCTACCCACGGGTGCTATTGTGATGGCAGCCGTTGCACCTTACTCCGGTCTTTTGAAATGGACTATTCTGTCATCTCTACACGAGAGAAACACCAGTGCTCAAAATCTATACTTATTCCTTCATTTAGCAGTTTGCAACTCGTTGTATCTTCTGCCCGATAAAAGACCCGAGTACCTGCTAACAGCGGTGAATCTTATCTCGATTATTCACCATATCAAGAAATGTGTCAACCTAACAGTGCCTCAAGAGAAGCTGGACGATTGTTTGATAAGACTGGCGCAATCAGTACAGGTGGCTATGCATTCCAAGGCTGTTTACGGAAATGTGAGGACTCTGTTGGAAGAAATGGAAAGTCTTCCTCGTAATCGTCTCATGACTATTGTGACTAGTTTCCAACAAAGATCGATTTGATAATATTTAAATAAGTATTATAGAATTCAACATTGTTGTTCTTGTTTGATGAAACTGCCCAAATTGTCAATCTACTATTGAAAAATGTCTAGTTTGTAGTACGCACATCATTTGCGAAAAGTTTGAAAGAATCCATAATGGAATAAAAGAAGAAGGAATAATTCTATTCATTTATTGATACACACATCTGAGGAAGCAACAGATCCGAAGATCCATTTTGCTTCCATGAAATAGAACAATGAAATTAACAATTCAATGTAGATTTGAGAAAAAAATTGAATTAATGAATGTGCAAGATAACAAGTCTCTGGAAAAGACAGAAAAAATTAAACAATAATAATAAAATAATAATACAATTTAATGATAGAAGAGAATGTGAATTACAGGTTTTTAAAAATAATACAATTATTTTAATATTTGCATTGTTATTTTTGCAAATATACATTTCGTACCATATTTTACCAATTGATATTTTCTTGAAACATTCACTTTGTAGATTATTAACAGAAACTAAACTATGAATATCAATAAAAACCGTTATTTATCTGTATCTAGTAGAACGAAGCATGAACTGAGAATGGTTGATATACATATAATTGATACTATGTTGTTCCATTATAATCACGTTGTAATATATTATTATTAATTTGTTTAATAATTACAATATTAATGCGGTTTCAAGATGAGTGAATAATAGGAAGTCAGTAGGATTGCACACCATTCACCAATGAAAATTTTCTCGAAAAACGTACTTTGGTCCATGGATTTAAGTACAATTTAGCATTAATTTATACTGCACTTATATCATACTGTACCTTTGCCTTTAACCGCTTAAAATGCCTCTAATGCTCAAACACATTGAGCATTATTGCATAATTCATCAGATATAAAATTCTAGAGCATTGAATTAGCTGTTAGGGTAAATGTGTTGATACACTTTTGTTATAATGCAAACTGAATCAGGACAATAATATTCTACTTGATGTTTTAAGACTTGAGAGTGTTTTTTAAACAATGCAACTTTTTTCCAGATTGCACAGATCTATTTCTCCAAGATTGTTAACTATAATGATGTATGAATATGAATATGATTGATGATTATTCATATCTAATGATTATTCATATAGATATTCTAAAACTCACCATGTTGGCAGTCTTACTGTCTTTATTTCTTAAGGCTGGTAAATTAATCTATTGAAAACTTCCCAGCCATCTTTGCTTTAATATTCATAGTATCTAAGGAATAAGTACAATATTTTTGTGAAAGAATTATCTTATTATTTTGATATTATTGGATTGATTTCAAGAAATGAAATATGATATTATTTTATTAATTAGATTGATGCCTTATAGAAAGAGCAATGTGAAAGAATTATCTTATTATTTTGATATTATTGGATTGATTTCAAGAAATGAAATATGATATTATATTATTGATTAGATTGATGCCTTATAGAAAGAGCAATGTGAAAGAATTATTTTATTATTTTGATATTATTGGATTGATTTCAAGAAATGAAATATGATATTATTTTATTGATTAGATTGATGCCTTATAGAAAGAGCAATGTGACTATACCCATCATTTCAGGCGCAGCGCATCTATTTGCTGGTTGCAATGTCTTTCAAAATTGAGCAATATTGTAATGTATTATGTCTATTTGGATTCATAGAAGATAAAATAATTTAAGCAGTTCTAATTATTTTGTCAATGTTATTTTTCACTCAATGATATCTCAGAAAAATAGGTCTATATTTAGTCATGTTTTCCTCCTCGAGATATTCTAGAGAAAGATGTTCAGTTTATTGTGTATTTTCCTTTGAAATTATTTTTGAATCTTTCAAGCTTATTAATTTCTTGTCTTACCAATAAAATTTGTTTATTCTATTTTATTTAATGATAATTATTGTTTATCCCTTCCGAGCAAACCTCATCATTAAATACCAAGGAAATAGAAATGATAAATTACTGTACTTTCAAATCTGAATTTTCCATTTCATTTTTATTCTCCATCAAACTCATACCAATACGAATATTGTATAGATTCGTTTTAACAAAGGTTAGAAGAAGAGATTTAATAAATTCTTTAGATTTTAAAATAATAATTCCATAGTTTTCCTTTTTATGAATAGCAATTTGACTTTGCTATTATCTGAAAGGTTACGAGGATTCTGCGCATTGCGCAATAAGGATGCTGGAGATCAGATCAACAAAGTGAATCTCGTATCGTATCTCGAATTTCAGATCAACAAGTAGCGGGAATGTGAAAACAATGAGTGACGTCACATGACGTATGCATAAAGTTGACAGAACTATAACAAAACAACTTTGATTCTTTGATAAATGCTAATGTTTTGGTCATTTCGAGAGGTTGAATCGTTAAAATAAAGTAAAAATGTGACTTACCTACCTTTGGGACTGACATGGATGATTTGGAAAATGATATAATCCAGCAAGTTTTAGGTGAGTTCAATGCAATTACTTTTCTGCTCTGTTCTGTAATCTGTTGCCGTATTCAATGTTATTAACGTGGGATACAGTAGGCGTTTCTTTTCTGATGTTTTGTTACATGATTTGGTAGTAACTTTATAAAATCTAAGACTTATTCGATAATTTTTTGTGTTGTTCATTTTATAAGCCAGTATAGATGTTTCAAGTTCTTAAGGAAAGTTCTGATAAAGTTCTTGTTAGAGGTTAGAATCGGGTTTCGGTCTTGTAACCTAAGGTTGTCTGAGGACCTATTTAGCCCAATTAGTGATCTGTTCGGCAAACATACTAACCGGAGCATCTTCTCTTTAAATTCCTTGTCTTTTAGTTTTAGTCAACTTTATTACTTTACTCATCATCTTTGTTGGTAGTTGCTATGTTATATTGAGGCTTTCAGGTGAATATTGAAACGTTGATAAACCGTTTTGGGAATTATTAATAGACTACATTATTTAAGAATAGTGTGTAATTCACCTACATTTTTAATGCTATGTTCATGATGCCGCTCCTCATTCAGAATGGAATGGTATATTGTGGTTGTGAACAGAGTTTATTGGGTCTCAGTACACTTTAGAAGTTCAGTGTACCGTAGCTGTAATGTTCTCGCGGGGTCACATGTTACAAAAGCCTCCATGTTTCCTGTGGAAGCAGAAATAAAGTTATGTAAAAGTTGACACTGGTTATTTTGGTCCTTGAGTGAATCATGTTCTGTACTATCCATTTTCAAGACTAAGAAATTTTTGCCTGGATTTATTATTTTAGATCTTCAACATGTCACTTCCTGGAATTGAAACCCCCAACTTGGCATTTGATTTATCTCAGAGGTCTTTTATTCTTTGGCTTAATTTTTGCAGTATCTTTTCACTATACTTCATGACCCGCTCATTTGAGAACGTTTATTCAGGAAACGTTTGTTAGAGACGTGGGTTTGAGATAAGTTCAGGATTATAGTGAATCCTCTGTGCACCATTTTCTTCCTAGAATATGGGTCCATCATGAATCTTTTGAGAATGAGAAATATCTTGAGGACACAATAACGTCTAGATAACAGATTAGAATCCTATCTCTGCTCCATGACTGTACCCAAGATAAATTACATGGTATAGAACTATACCATGTATAACTACATACTTTGTCCATGTTATAGAAACATAGATTTCTATTGAAAGCAGTGAAGCCTCCTATATATTTTTTAATTTCTTAGGGCACCCAAGATACATTTTCGAATTGTAGGTGTAAAAATATGCTTTGTTTCTGCTAGTATAAAATATCTTTGCCATTATACGAGCCTGCCTCGTACTAGCCTGCATGAATCTATGCTTTATGGGCTGAATTGAATACTGCTTCATAATCATTACGGTTGTAATTTTGCTTCAAAGATATTAAAATTCTTCCATTATTGTGATAATTCTAAGTTACTTCTAATCAAATGTATGTCTGTCATTGTCTCTATACATCATTAACATCTGAAGAATATATAAGTAAACTGGAAAATAGTACTGGTAGAAGAAGAAGAAGATGACGATGATGATGAAGATGAAGGAATCTTAGGAGAAGAAAAGTATTTAGAGAAAACAGCAATACGAATCTAAAGAAAAATATTTATAAAACTCGAGTGAACAATAAAATTGGAGTAATATTGTTAGCTATATACAGCAAAAATGTAAATTAACAGGATTGAAAATGAATGATTGAAAATGAATTATTGTCGTTACAACTCATCAAAGCTTTTACAATGTTCAAAAAGTGTAGTATTTCATCCACTAAGTAATATTAATATGGCTGCATCATAGTGAATAGATTCCTAAACACTTTTATCTACAAAAAGCTGTACGGTACCTAATAATGTGTAATTTCTTGTCAGTCCACGTGCCTGTGCACTCTATAGTAATATAATTATATTAATTTTTCCTACAAATACAAGCTAGTCCGTTTATGGAGTTAAAAGCAATTTCAATTTAAATGTTTATCAATTTCACATACATTATTGAAACAATGAGCAGCATAATTAATGTTTATTATTAGTATCTCTATTGTTATTAAATTATTCTTTGCTGGGAATTATTTCTTCAAATGATCCTCATTGAACGTCCAGGTTTGGTGAGTGAGTAATTCTTTCACAAATTATAATTATTTAAGCTTCAGAAGATATACATTAGCCTACTTCCAATTCAGTTGGTTTTTATTCTATAATATCAGAGTCGGATTGGATTATAAAATATAATATTAGTATAATATTATTGTGATATAAAGCAAGCTACAATAACTTAAATATTTACTTAATTGAATCATTTTTTAACACATTATATATCTATTAACTCATTATTGGTATGATTGGTATTGGAATGAATTTTTTGATGAATAAAAGAGGTTTTGAAGCAATGTCATGTAGTAATTTTCTCATTGCACATGATTATTCCATGAAATTATGGCTTGTGTATAACTTTCAGGTTATTAGTAGGCAGACGCTCCGACCTTGGAGAGTAGATATAGACTCGAAACAGGAAAATCAGACCCACAATATGGCTTAAATTATTACATTGACGCTCGGAATTTAATTGGAGAATAGCTTAGCCAAAATAAGCAGTTAGAGATTGTAATAACCTTTATGATGATTTTATATTGATTTCAATTGAAAAATTGTTGGGAAAGAATTATACATTACCGGTAATCGCTAATCAATATATACAATATCTAAATTTTAGAGTTGAATAAGAAAGTACTATTGAATCAATAACAATGATAGATTATAAGAAAAAGTTGTGTATAAAATGCAATCATAACTGAGAAAATTATTATTTGCTCCGCCTAATTCAAAGAAAATAAATATGAGTAGCCTACAGCCCAAATACATAGAAATTGCAAGAATCAAATAAGTATTAAATACAAATATCTAAACAATTTGAAAAGAGCAAATTGCCTCAAATATATAAGTCATTTATCAGATCGGAAGAAATAATAGCAATTATTCTTCTTAAAGTCTAAATAAAAGAGGAGATTATTTGATAAATAAATAGTGACGTCGATATGATTGTTTGTTATTACTATAATACAAAATATTGTAATATTTTGTGATATTTTTGTTCGAGCGTTCAAAAATAGTGACGTCGATAAGAGTGGTTTTATAGTAAAGGGCGATTCATTGGTGATGGGGCATGGGAAATGGGGCAAGATTGTGAAACGAGAAACGTGAGGCTGAAGTTTAGTCGATGTTACTATAGGAATACTGTTTATTGTTAGGTGGAATGGGGCAAAGCATAAGCAGCGGTCGAGAACAGCTCAAACACAAGTCGGCTGATATTTATATCTGGGTAATATCTTAAATATCAAGTGCTTCATTCCAAAAACCCAAGTACAATCGAAAAAAAACTTGTGATCGTCAGTTGAAACATTTTTTGCTGCCCACATAAACTTTTGGCTTAAGAAAATAATTATTGTTTTGTAATTTCGAGGAAGACCAAAAATACAATTGAAAGTGACTATTCACTGAAAATTCTTGCCTAGGTATAGTCATCGCGCTAAGAGAACGAATTGGCCGAGATTGGACAGAGCTGCAATGGCGGCTGCTAACATGCTACCAACATTCCTTATGAAAATAGGCCCACTCCCTAGTTATAAAAAAGTTACTATGCATATTAGGCCTATAACGTATAGTGAACTCACTAAACATGATTGTAAAGAATGTCACGTGAACTATAGCAAAAAATAGAAAACTGGCGATAGCCTAACCTAGAAAAATCCATTCTAAAATTATCACGGTTAATGCAAACTATGCAGCGTTGGACGTAGTACTGCTTTTAGACTAGAATTTTCAGAGTCGCGCACACGTAGAGGAAATATTATAGGTACATGAACTTTACAAAACATACACAAAACTATGATGAATATGGAATGTACGATAATCCAACCAAAACATTAAGGAACGATCAATCGAACATTAAAAAATGGACTTATTGCATGTTAACAGAAGAATAAATTTCGTAGGTATTCCTAGAACTTACACCTTTACAACAGTACTCACATGTTTTGTTGTACCTGGGCGCGTTTTAAGGCACATCATACTCAGCGTACAGGAAGTGCAAGTTCTACACATTGTACATAACAAAATATGCCTACACTCCACGAACGATGAAGACTTGTTACACTGCTGCCGAAAAATGACCAAGTATATGGAAATAAGTGCCAGAGAAATGAGGGCAAGGTTTTGTCAAAATTTTTGAAAGCATGTTTGAAAATATTAAAAGATTCACATACCTGGGAACGGGATTAATAGCAGTACTGTAATAAAATATCTACTGAAATAAAACGCAGATTAATGCTTGGCAACCGTGCATATTTTGCAACTAGTAAAATGTTTAAGTCAAACCTGTTTACTAGAAACACCAAAATGAAAATATATAAAACTCTTATAAGTCCAGTTGTCACTTACGGTTGCGAAACGTAGAAAATCCTACAAGAAGACCGAAAAGCTCTAATGGTGTTTGAGAGAAAGGTGCTAAGGAGGATAGCCTCCAGTTAATGTTTTGAAAATGGCACTTGGAGAATAAGAAAAAAATGAAATAGAGGGAATCCTGCAAGGCAAAAATATCGGCAGTATTTGACTAGTGTTTTCATTTGGTTTAGTTTTAAAGAAAATATTACAAAATTCTTACTGATTGTCAATAGTGTGCGTGGGACTGAAAAGTGTTGATTAGGCTATAGACACCAACATTTACTGCTTTGCATGCTAGAAAAGCATGATTTATGTGAAGTAGCCAAAGCATAGCTTTAGCTATGTCATCATGCGTTATTGATGACTTCAATATTGAAAAAGGTTTATGCAGGGGGAAACATGTGCTTAAAAACACGTCACACTTCACTGCATAACACTACTTAGCCACTAAATCTTATTTCTTCTCTAGGAGTAGAACTCCCACCATAAGTTTCCTATCCAGTTATTCTGTTGATATATATATGATGAAATCATTCAAAGCTGGCCAATATGTAATAAAGTTTACAAAAGTGGAGTACTAGCAGATACTAGTGATACTTGAACGGCCAGTTGCACGAGAAGTCCATTGAATTTAACCTCCGAAAAATGACGTCATCTAACGGAACCGATGAAACTAACTCCCTATCTTTTTTTCTGCTAGGGATGATGCCCACATTAGCTCTAAGGTTTTGCGTGGGTAATGGGAAGGATGATGATGAGAGATGAATGGAGCTACAGCTTTAGGTGGGTTCCGAACCACCGGAAAGCGATTTTGAAGCTCATAAATTTTTGTATTTAGAGGAGCCGGTCACCTTTACAACGGGAGTGGTAGGCGCTGTCTCTTATCTAATCTCACCGATTAGACTCGCCTCTGCCACTGGGACAACCGCTTCCCTAATCTATTACGCTGCGTAAAATCACGTCATTCTATGGTGGTTAAATGAACTTTCATGCAATCAGTCCATTGTAATCAAAATATGTAGATAATTCATTAAGTCAATACAGTAGAAAAATATTATGTTATAATAAGGGGATAAATGAGAACTGGAGAAAGATAAAATCCATGGGAATGTATGCTCATATTGTTTTTATGTTGATAATATTATACCATTTTAAACAGTTTTTACTATAAATTGAGCTTCTGTTCCTATTTTGAAGAATGAAACTGATAAAGTATTAGCAATAGTCAGGGAATGGACAAAGATTCCTTGTTATACGAATAGATAGTACTTGGTAATACAAGTTTGTTTCCTTTTAATATTATTCCGGTAATATTTATTTCGTTGAATAGTCAGGGGGACAAATATTCATTATTTGTGAGAATGTTAGTCATGAAAACAGCGCGTGAAATGCCGTTTTTTATTTTGATGAACTTTAGTGGTTCTGGCTTTGATGTCTATTGATTTTCGTGTCGACCAATGGGAGGTCGAGGTCGAGCTGTTTCTCTAGCCAATCACAGGGCCGCTTCCATTTCATCGTGCAGGGAGAGGGAAATCAGCATTTAGATAGATACTTACAATAAACTTGAGTCTTGATCCCAGGCTAGCCCTTCCACATAAACTTACAGAAAGTGCTTGACTCGTAGACGTCAAGACTATGAAATAACGAATTTAATGGAGAGAGAAAAACAAGGATCGCGTATGAGAGGGAGTAAATATGTACTTACCCCAATAATTGCAATTATTTAGAGCCGTAATTTGTTGAATCCTTCTTCTCTTATTTGTAGAAAACTTATTGATGTTGTGGAACTCCAAAATGAAATAAAACACCGAAAGATATTGTCAATTCCACTGTTCTATTATTTTCAGCACTGGACCGCGGTTTCTTGGTTCCACCAGTACTGTTGAAAATGTGACTGGTGTAGCCACGAAACCGCGGTCCAGTGCTGAAAATAATAGAACAGTGGAATTGACAATATCTTTTAGTGTTTTACATCTTTTCTTAGCTTATCAATATGCTTGGAATCGAATTCGTTGTAACTAACACAGTCACAACTCGATAGCACAGTAATTCCTACACAATGTCTTGAAAAGAAGAGTAGGCCTAATTGAAACTAATAAAAATCTCCATAAGTATTGGAATTAGAAGCTTTCGGAGTTTATTTCCCGGAAGTTTGGAACCCACCTAAAGCTGAAGGTTAATTAATCTCTCATCATCATTCTTCTCATTACCTACGCACAAGTCAAGAGCTTATGTGGGCATCGCTTGCAGCGTAAGACGAGAAAAAAGAGTTTTCCAATACATGTACCTAACAAATCATCTCTCAATGGCAATCCCTTACGTAATACATTCGTAATACAAATAATATGTGAAGTGAATGATGAATAATATGTATAATACGAATTAATTGTTGACAAATAAATAAATTGTAATTGGTTGAATTGCATTGATAGGCTTGGCCTCCCTCTTCAGCCCACTATCATAGACAAATATATATACATATCTCTGTCTATGTTGGAAATATTTTATTGGATGTACATATAAATATGTTGTAAACAGTGCAATGGGTGGGTGAGCCACAATCCAACCCCTGTTCTGTATCGCTTCACATGTTTCCATGTTTATTCGACGATGCGTTGTAAAACGTTGGTCGGTAATCGAGCATGAAATGAGTCGCTGGCACTAGGCATACACGCAATCA
Organism: Laodelphax striatellus; assembly: GCA_017141395.1. NCBI lineage: Eukaryota > Metazoa > Arthropoda > Insecta > Hemiptera > Delphacidae > Laodelphax > Laodelphax striatellus. Next base: position 28,055,287 of record CM029544.1, read on the forward strand.
TAATATCGGTAGCTGAATCGAATTATCACCTTTACAGTTTTGTATTTGCGTTTGGCCAATTTGTTATGCACCTTTGGGGAGGGCAGCTTATTAGACTCGTGTCCCCAGGGCGAGCGAAAACAGACAATATTAATTTTGGTGTTTTGAGAAAGAAGCTTGTGTAAACTTTTCAGAACGCTTGTGTAGCTGTGATCATTGAAGATAGAGGTTGGAGCAAGAAGGAGAGAAAGAGAAATAGAAGAAAAAGAAGAAGTTAGGAGAAGAAGAAGAAGAAGAAGAAGAAGAAGAAGAAGAAGAAGAAGAAGAAGAAGAAGAAGAAGAAGAAGAAGAAGAAGACGACGACGAAAAATAAAAAGAAATTTGCAAAAAGAAGAATTTTGCAAGTTGTTGAATGTTCAAGTAAAAACATGTTTCTACAAGTTCATTTCCAAAATGAATCTACAAGTTCGTTTCCAAAATTTTTATATATTTTACATCTTTGCTAGAAGGACATAACAGTAGCCTACTACAAAAAATCGTTATTGCAGATAATGAAACAAATAATATTATCATTAAAAGTGCTTACAAAAGTACAATAGAACATGAGATGATATTAAACAGTTGAACTTCAAGAAAAATTATTATCAGTTACCGGTTTATACAAACCAAATTCATGTAATAATATTCTTTATTTATAGCCAAGAAATAATATTCCAATTATAATTTGACTCAATCTTGAGAAAAAAATAATAAGAAGACCAACAACAATAAGAAGAAAAACGAGAACAAAATCAAGATGAAGGAGGAAAATAACAAAATCAAAGACAAAAATAAGGTGAGTAGGAGAATAAGAAGCGAAGAAAAGCAGAATAGCAAGAACATAAATAGTAATTTGATGAAAATTGAATTTCTAGGATTTTCTAGAAATATCAATTTTGGCCACCATAAATCTCTCATTATTATCATTTCTCTTTCAATTACGAGATGAGAATACTAAAAGGCTTGGGAAAAGTTTATTATGAGAATTACACCAAACAAATCTGATAAGTTACCGACTGCCAGCCACTGCTAGCTTCTGATTGGTTGAAATAGCAAAATGGCAGTTAACTGCTCAATGTAACAAATCAGAATGATCAATATTAAATTGCTCCTTCAATTAGGAGGCGAACTATTTGAGCATTGGGTAAACGTTTTTGCGTGAACATGGACGTGGAGATAGTTGGCCCACATATTGCTTTTTTTGTTTCCGTATTCTTTATTCCTATTACATGTTATCATAAAAATGTTCCAACATTCACAACTTTTGGTTTTTTTCTAATAGTTTTCATAGATATAATGAGTTAACCTTCTCCTGAATGAATGCAAATTTGTAATTCCAACTGTTTTGGGGTAATGCCTGTTGTTTCATTACTTGATTGTAATGATTCAGATGGATAAATATGTACTGTAAGGTGCTGTACTGTTAGGTGCATTGCTGATCAAACATTTTTTCACAGTGTTTTACACTATAATTACATCCAGTAATAAAGCATTACTGTACATATACGAATTACAAACATATCTGTCTTTTTAAATAACATGAAAATACCTAAGTTTTTGTAATGTGAAAAGTGAAAAAAATAAAGTAATTTATCTATCTATCTATCTAAATCATGGTACTTCCCCCCCCCCCAAATATGGGCAGATTCATTCCATCAGTGAGAGAAACAACTACGATAGGCGTATGATGAAAGTGCGTAGATGAAGAATTGAAATTATTTGTTAGTTTTAGCAGGGGCGCATGTCTGATGGTTTGAGCGATTTGTGGGGCCGCGCGTTGGTTGGTCGAGTGTTAGGGGTTGGGGGGTGGAAGTGACCGCCCCTTAATCGACCGCCCCCGAGCCCCGAGGGCCACGAGCCCCCAACAGCGGCAGTGCGACTTTGGTTTTTGTCGTGTACAGTGTGCTTTTTCCAGGGACTCACACCTCTCTTGAAAACGGTATTGTATCACTCTTCGCCCTCCCCCCTCCCATCACTCAAACATCACCCCACTATAAAACATTCTAATACATAGGCTGAAGTGTAATTCTTCAAATTTTATACAGAGGTCTTTGGTGGAATCTCCTTTATTAAGTGTTATCAATAGAATTTCCATCCCACTAAAAACATTCTAATAAATAAATAGGCTAAAGTGTAATTCTTCATAGTATTATAGAGATTTTTCATTGAATCCCCTTTATACAGTGTTATCAATAAATTTCCAAAACTCTGTTTTCCATGTTCTATAGAAATATGATAAATGTTTTCCCCATATTTTCCATTAGGGAAGATTGGATGATTCGGCGAGGCGGAACACCCGAAAGGGTCTCTCCACCAAAAAAAACCCATAAGCTTAATAATAATAGGAAAAATACATTTTTATATTGATGTTAATAGGTAATAACAACAATATTTGTTTGGCTTCTACAGATTTCATAAAGGATCTTGGTGGAATCCCTTTTATTAAGTGTTATCAGTGGAATTTCCAAATCTCTAAAACTTCATGTCATCTATGTTCTCTGGAAATAGGATTAATACATTTGTATATTGATGATAATAGGTTATAACAATAATATTCGTATGGCTTCTATTGGTGGGGAGAGCCCTAAGCTGAGGCCGCACTGCCGAATGGTTACGTAGTGGGTAGATTGAACTTGAAATTTTTATAGTAATAGAAATAGAGCATCTGTTCTGAACATATGTTTTATTACTATGGATATGCTATGTTATCCATCTACCCACTTCGTAATCTTCCAGCAGTGCGGCCTCAACTCTACGGGTAGTTCCACCTCATGATGGAATCCTTCCATATCATGATGGTCCAACTGTTTCAGGTGGGTTCCGAACCACCGGATGGTGATAAAAGTAACTCAAGGATAAAATTTTTTGGATAACAAGGGCTATGGAATGCTCTTCGGTTCTCCCTTGTAGTGTTTCTAATAGAAAACTTGATAATTCTAAATCAAATACAAATATGGAGTTATTACCATATGGACATATATACTCTATACTGTATTTGTATTTTTATGGCTTGGCCGTGAACAAATAAATAATGTTTATTTATTCAAATCAATATTTCTACATACTTCTCAAATAGGATAGGACAGAATATTGATGAATTTTTTGGGTGTAATTGTAATAGAAATATATTTGTTTATAAGTGTATTTCGACAAGGTTTATAGATAAAAATATTCGGTTGAGTCTTTCTTGTAGTATTATTAATACTTACTTATCCAAGTGTTTCCGACAGCGTTTATAGAAAGATACTTGGTTTAGTATTCCTTGTTAGTGTTACTTATAAAATATTAGAAAAATCCTAGCTCCAACTTCGAAATTTCTTCATGCTTTTCAAATAGGATGAATGTTGATATGCGTTAGCGTGATTCGGTAAGGTTTTCACAAAACGTTAAGTATTATAAATTGAATTTTTAAACCCCCGAAAGACTAGAATTACAATTTACGAACATGATTTACAAATAGGATAAACATGTTAATACAAATAAGCGCAAATAGAAACGTTTCTACAAAAGGTTTTAATGCTGAAGGGTGTTATTTTATTCGAAAATAGCTTCAATATAGGAAGATTCCTGCTCTCTTGAAGGAAGATCCTTCAATAGAACAGGAATCTCCCTGTCTTCCTTAGAGTATTCACATTGAAAACATAACAGAATTAAAAAGTCCTACCTTTAAACATGCTCCAAAAATAGGAGGAAAGTTTTATTACAATAAAGTAAGCGTAGTGTTTTAGAGAAGGGTTTTTGTGATCTCTTTACTCAGAGTGTCATAAATAAAACTTCTTAGGGCCGGTTCATGAGCTCGGGATTTAGCCAAGTCCTAGACTAAAACGGGTGGCTACCGTAGCATTGACAAACGTTTTGTCTCGACAGGTTAGTGAGTTAGACAGCATAGAGAGCCCTTGGTACGTAGTTTTGAGGCTAACGTTTGTCGATGGTCACCCGTTTTAGTCTAGGACTTGGCTGAATCCAGAGCTCATGAACCGGCCCTTAATCTCCAAACTTTGATAATGTCATAGAAGTAGAATGAATGTCATTTTTAATAGTCCTACTGTACAGTAGTTTAAAGAAACTTAATCGTGATTTGAAGACTGCTAAGTAAATCGTACTGCTTAGATAAAGATTTTCTCTGAAACCGTTCCTCACTTACTTAGAATGTAGCCAATACCAATACCAATTGTGCCAAACATTTAAATAGGCTGTTATTTTTTATAAGAGTATCATAAGTTTTTATGAATTTGGAGCGTAGCAACTTAATTCAGTGTGCTATCGCTGCTCGGGTCATGGGCTCGATTCCTATTCCGTCTGGCATTTATTGTATCATTCCGCACCTCATTACCAACGCACAAGTAACAAAATTTTGTAAACTGGCCATCTAGCCTTCCCTCTTGTCTCTAGAGTCATTGCTTGTGAAAGCCATAGTCATTCACATCTTCTGTGACAATAGGCTACAATTATTTTGTGATAGTTGTGGAAACAATCATACAATTTTGAATAATATTAATTGATATTTATTTATAGTGAATAATATTTACTGAGAATTGAACAATATTAATAAAAGTAGCCCATTTCATTTCTATAATTTTACTGCTTTACTCATAATATTATTAGTAATCTTCAAATACAAAACTATAAAAGCAACTTTTCTCACTCCTTAATATGACTATTGGAATCCTCATTTAAATCGAGAAACAATCTTTTTAAATGAATTTGATGCTCTTTCAACTGCGATTCTACTACCATCGTCAAACACTAATATTATTAGTGTTACCATTCGACCAATCACATGCAAGGGCAGCCATTTTGTTGTACAAAATTACACTCCCATTGTTGACGCACGCTCATTGGCTGATGTCAGATCGTAATAGATAACATTTTTTCAATCACCAATGAGATTTAATGTTAGGTATTTGTGATGTTTGATCAAAAATATGAATACAGATTATAAGTAGTAGCTCATAGTGTAATTTTTGCATCCATTGAAAGTATAGTTGCATTGAAATAAATGAATTACTATTGCTTGATATATATTTAACAGCAATTGAAATATATAATATATACTATTATATATGTATCATCCTTCACCTCATTACCCACAAACAAGTCATTTTGGGAGCATCATGAACAAAAAAGTACTGTCTTTGCTTATTCAACTTCCGATTAACTAAACTTAGGCCTACTCTATGTAACCGAAATTTCTACAATTTTCCTTTATTGAAGGAAAAGAGATATGAGACCGATTTTTGCCGTATTAAAGGGGAAAATTGAAGGATCGATAATACTGTAATTCACTTCATTGTTACCCATGCATTAGTCTCAGTCATGTGGGCATCATGAGCAGAAAAAAATTGTGGCTATTAGTTGTGCATTTACTTTTACTGATAGTTAGTCCCATACTTTGATAATGTCTATGATAGGATAAGATTAAGTATTTTATACGATTTAAATATTGAGTTGTTGGCTTCGATAAATATCGCTCAACTATAAGCTACGCATACAATGTTATCAAATACTGAAATAGTCTTTTTGAACACAAATTCCAATATAAATCGAACATGAAAAATTAAATATAAATGAAAAATTTTGAAGTACATGTACACAGTAATCCCCTTGCATACACTGAGTATAAGCGTTTTAATGGCTGGAATTTCAAATTGCCTGCAAATTGCATTTTTGGCGTGGGCATTTTCAAACATGCCAGCTTTAATTTTCAGCTTTAAAAACTCGGATATATAACGTCGAATATTTGGAAGTTTCTCCTACTTTGAAGATAGCTTGTGACGTAATCAACACTAATACACTAATACTAATCTAGGTCGATTGCTGCTTTCCAGAAGCCAAATTCCAAGTTTTCATCTTTTTTGGGAAGAAAATTTAAAAATAAATCAAAATTATTTATGAATCTTTTATAATCGTTATAATACATTAACCATTAACGTTATTTTGTTGTTCCCAGAACCAAGTAAATTCCTAAAAAAAACTTTCTATGACGAAATTACATCGTGGCATTTAAGCAATTAACATAAGCTGTATGTCAATGGCGCAACAGCCCTATGTGGGCTTAGGCCTACCAGCTGGTTGCCAGTTTCACATCCACTTGACTGAATCAGCAGAGGTGAATGATCATTAACCAGAAAAGATGCAACGTGTGGTTAGCACATTGACATCTCAACCATAAGCTAGTCTTCGCAACCCAGTGATGGGAACAAAGCACTGCTGGATAACATTGTGTTAAGCAGCTATATAGTGCAATGCAACAATTTAATATGCCTCCAAAATATAGGGAGTGACTGACTAGCCTTACTAACGATTAGCCAGGCTCCCAATGGAGGGTAATACATAAGCTAGGGCCTGATATATATTTTTTTCAATGAAGGTCTTCACGAAAGTAACTTTAACCTGACTAATTCACAAGTTGCAAAATATATTTTATTGACAATACGTTTTTCCTCTCATTTTATAAGATTGGCCTTCAGGTACAAAACCAAAACTATAACATGAAACAATTTTAAAGATTTGACGTTGCCCTCCCACTTTAAATGTCCAATTGCCGCCACTGGTTGCGTTTATTATAACTCTTTACTTAGTACCTTAGTAGTAAATTGATGGTTAATCCCTGAGACTAGTTTCAATGAACTTTATCAATCTATCTAGCGTATGGCTTTGGTTGGTGGGGAGACCCGAAGGTAGTTCCACCTCGCCGTTTATAACCTAATTCCATTAGGTTGAAGTTCTTTTTCACTTTGCGAAATGTTCACTAATTTTGAAAAAGGTTCTTTTTGATGTATGAAATTCTAAAAGTTTATAAAACACTAACACATCACAAAAACACAATAGTAAATAGCAAGAAGTAACTACACTTAACATAACTCCTTTAACACAGAACCTTTGTTTTCATTGATATTTACACTTTCGTCCTTAGATCTTATCTTGAGAATTTTCATCCTACTTGAATACCTTATTTAGAATGACACTTTCCTAGATATCGCATCAAAATCCATTATTGATTGAACGTTCAATATACTGTACATTGATTAGAGATTAATTTTAGTTGTTAGTGAGGTTTGAGGGAGGAGAGTGAATGTGAATTGAATTCAAACCCACTTTTGGCGTAGGCCTTCGTAATGTTGTGAGGTGTGATGGAATATTCGTGGACGTTGGTGGAAGAGCCGCCATCTTCCTCATCTGGTGAGGCTGAGGCAGCTGTAGCTGCAGTAGCTGCAGCTGATCATCATAGGAGACCTTTGCAAGGTACTCACTATTCACTGGAATGTGCACAGTAGCTGTTTATTTGTCAGTCGTTGTCGTTACAAATTAATTCTATAGTGTGTGCAATCCTTAGAATGCAGGAAGGATTATTATCTACGCTAAATCATACCTTTTTCATTCGTATTTTACTTGTATTTTATCCTGTGCAATATTTCAGTGTTACTTCAAATATCTTGTAGTTATATATTTTCTTAACGCTCTGTTTTATTGTAATGTCAAAAAAGGAATAAAGTAAATTATACAAGAATATGAGTGGACTTTATCCATGTTTCAACTATACAATCAATTGCACCTTGCAGCTTGCACCTTGTACTTCATAAGCGCAATACTGCATTCTAAAGTTTACATAAACTATAGTAGGTACTCAAAAATACTGAAGTGTATCGCATAGTAGTATTATATTGCAAGCAAATAGTCATCAAACTAATGAAAAAACTTCTCATAAACATGGGTCCAGAAATGCTTTTTTAACGAGACAAACATGGCGAGAAATTGCAACTTTTCTCCATATTTACAATTTTATCATTTTTGGTGGTTTAATTAAGGTATCGGAATTAAGTCATTTGCTGAGAAATACAGTGGAATCACGTAGAAGTTTCTATTCACAGTGGTTATTGGGATATTAGACAAAAACGATTTTTCAAATTTACAAAGGATGAACTTTATTATTTTACTAATAGACCGGTATTTTCCATTAAAACATTCATTTCCGGACCCAAGTTATGAGAATGTTCCCCTTATTTTGATGAGTACAACAAGCCTAAGAGTATTGTTAAAACTTTTTCAATTCCATAAGAAACACTTTGTATAATACCATAGACAAGCGATACTCTCTAGCTAATCTCTAAGCGATACTCTCTTTCTAATCTGATCTCTTTGATAAAACTCAGTATCCACTTATTAGAGCACGAATCACGGTAGCTTTTGTGAGTTGATTTTGAATTAATTATGGTCTAGCACATCCTCAGTGATTTATTGCACTGTAATTATTTTCTTATTGTATACTCACTCAATAATTAAGAACAGCGTTGGAAGTTTTGCCCTAACTTGCTGTTTTAGTGGAGTTACAATATTCCTACTGTTGAGTTATTACTCAGTGAATCTCCCATCAATCTTCTATGTGTTTGTAGTATATTATTCTACAGTTTAATCTTCCCAATGAATTCTCATTAAAGTAATAATGATGTATTTAGCCTAGTTCAAGATAAACATATTTAGCCTAGTTCAAGATAAACAGGCATGAGATAGATGATACATTTTTACTATTCACTGTAAATTAGGCAATTTTCATCTCCAAATCATTTGATGGGAGAATGTTGTCATTATTTGCATATGCTAAGGTTTTCTTAATATTCTATAAATAGCACTATGTAGTTCTTTAAATAACTCACTCTTTCACATGATTGCATTATAGCACTGAATTATAAAACATCTCTATTTTTGGATTTTTGTTCACTTAATTATTGTATTCTTTTTTACATTTATGGCCATAGCTATTTATTCACATTACTATTTCGGTATAATATCAAGAGGGTATAGACTGTTGAGATTGACAATTCATTTACTAAGATTATAGCTTTGTAAAAGAACATCGATTTATAAAATTTCAAATTTCATGATCCTATGATTGACGTTTTGTTTATAATGTGCAAAACGTTGACTTCTAATATTTACAATTCATGCCCTGAGATAAGCTTCATAGAGGACCAAAATGTTTAATTCCTTGATCATTGCCGTTTTGTTCTGTTATAAAAAAATATTGCAAACCCGTGAACGCATGTAAAAGTGTGAACAGGGCTGAACCGTTCGTTTAGAAGGGTGAAAGTAATATTTTCGACTAACCGTAAGCATCTCAATCAGCTTCAGAGAGCACCTAATAGTGGTTATTGACCAAACACATTCTTGCCTCTTGCCCATGCTTCTCGCGTGAGAGTACATCCACCTTGTGCCTCACCCTATGCACAGCCCCCCCCCCCAAATCTGTTCATTACAGTTGAGTAGAAGTTAACTGATATGTATCAATTCAAACTTAAAAATAAATAATTGATCCAGATTTGTATTGCCTTATCTTGTATACCTACTTATTAAACCAGGCCTTCTCTCACTTTCTTATCGTGTATATTCGCTTTATAACTATTTCTTAGTCCGCACTTACACTTGATTATATTGTAATTATTACAAACATAATGTAATGAAATTGTATTTGATACTTCACTGATCAAGTCATAATTTAGAACTGAAATCATCTAAACAAGTCTATTCAAGTGTATCTGATCATATCAACTCATGATAAGATGTCATTTATATTTATTTGTAACAATTTTATATACAATTTACATTATTGCGTATAACTGCTCAATAACACTTATTATGTATTCATCTAATCTATTCTCATGTATCCTTCTTCTTAGCTGCGAAGTACTTGTTAACCCTGGAGACCCCTGGAAAACGGCAGTTTTCGGGGTAGGCTAATTTTTGGAAAAGCTCCGTTTAAAACGCACTCCGAAGTCCTGAACTGAACTTGTGTATTTCCTTTGAACGTTTTTTGACCAAGCAGTTCCATGAAAAATGTCGGGAAAAGTAATAAAAGTGTAATTTGAAGAAAATTCCAAACCTCTTCCATCACACACTTCTAAGTCCTCAGCTGAACCTGCGTATCAAATACAACTTTTTTGCTTAGATGTATAATAATATGGTAATTTAATATTTGCGTAATTTTTGAGACAATTTGAAACATTCCATTATTCACTCACCTGAATTTAAACTTCCTTGATCAAGTCATTCTTGAAAAATCTGGTAAAACGCATTCGGAACCTGAAAACGCAGGAAATTGATTTTTGTCGTATTTTAGGAAAAATTCCAACACGTTGTTAACACACTTCTGTAGAGGTTGAATTAACTTGCCTACAGCGTACATTGAGATGCTATCAGCAATGCTCGCATCTCATTGGTTTATTACAAAAAATGGTGTCTATCAGTCTGTTAGCCAATGAGAGTGCGTCAACGATGGGAGTCTACTACAAGAAAATGGCGACTCTCGTTTGATTGGTCAAAGCTGTTAAATTGTTTGTTTAATATGTAATTGGCTACCATCGCTAATTTTTAATTTATTTTTCCATTATGATTTACAAATATAATAATCATAAATAATAATATCCTAAATTATCAGTCCATATTATCTTATATCATATTTCTGTTTCTTTATTAAAGTTCCCCACTGGAATTGATTGAATTCATTAATTTTTTCTGTGAAACTGAAAGATGTGAAAGGTATGAAAAAGGTGGTTTTTGCTAACATGCTTTTTTCATTCATGATGTTTCAGGTCGTGGTGACTTTGTTGGAGGGATTGACAATGAAGCTTTGGATTTTAGTCAGCTTGAACACTTCATTAATGACGACAATGATGATAATCACACGTGAGTTGATTTTCAAATCATGATTAGGAATATATTTCTCCAATTTGAACAAGAATATTTTTAAAATCCAATTTTATATAATTTTGTTTCTTGTATCCGGGCGGGAATCGAACCCAGCACCTCTGGTTTGCCGGACTAGTGCCCTGCAGGGCAAAACGTTTTTTGTGCAGCAGCATTCATAGAATTTCCTTACTAGCTATTATTCTGTTGTCAATATTTGCAGTAGCAGAAGTCTTCAGAGTATTAAATGGCATTAAATAGGAGTTTCGTTCAATTAATTATTCTGATTTAAAAGCAATGGAATAGTTGCAATATCTCATTTCCTTCCATCTTGAGATTGTTTTAATTGGTAATGAAACCTCCTTTGTTGAAGATTGTTTTATAGAAATGTGTTTAAACTTTCACTTTTACAGCAGTACTCACTCACGTTCATGGTTGTCGGATGAGTTTCGAAGCTCTGAGCCTCATCTTCACAGCGTGCAAGGAGTAAAAGTGAAAGTTTAAACACATTTCTAGCCATATTCAACCAACAGCTCAAGTAGGATGACAACTTTAGAAAAAAATGTTTTAATTATTTAATTCGTAATAACATTTTTGTTTTCTGTTTGTCTTCTGTATATAAATGAATAAAAAGGATTGTTAATGTTTTGACAGATACTTCCAAGACACCCTGACGCACAATGAGAGCGATTCGTCGTCATCATCAACGTCATCGACGTCATCAAACCGGCGTCTTCCGTCGATTGCAAAGACAATTTCGGCGACCACAGTAACCCACCCCCTCCCTTTGCCTCTTGCCGTGCCCCTCCCACCTCTCACTCAATTCACATCACAGCCAGCCAATGGCGGAGCTCCGAGCGCTGTTGTAGTTGGAGTTGGTGTTGGCGTTGGTGGTACCACCGTCTATCAGTCTACTCATCAGTCGTAAGTTTCATTAAATTGTCATTAAATTTTTATCAAACTGTCATGAAATTGTAATCCAAAATTGGTAAATTTCTCATCATCAAATAAAAAGACTGGAAGTTGTCGAACCACAAATTTATTAAAATATCGAGTTACTGGTTTCGGTTGTTACACTATTATCAAACTCTGGTAAACTCTGCTTTGATTAAAAAAAACAATTCTATGAGAAACTCTGTATTGCCAGAGATTGATAATGGTGTGAACACCGAAAACGGTATCTCGATATTATAATAAATTTGTGGAACAACTTCCAGTCTTCATATTCAGTATTGATAACTACCACAATCTTCACCTACACACCTTCACTTACTGTCTACTGCACAAAAACGTTTCTCATCAAACTCTGCGCTTGAAAACTAATTTCGTTACCCTCTAGATCTCTTGGATCCGGGGAGTTGCATAAAAGCCAATTGAAGCTTAACCTCCGTAAAATGATGTAATTTGACAGCATCAGAGACTTCCTTATTGCTAAGAACCGTAAAATGACGTCCTCTTATGGTGGTTGAATTTAATTAGCTTTCTTGTATGAGTCATTTGATTTGGAGCATTGTTATCAGACCACGATTATTATATCAATGTGAGTTAGGGCGCTTGCATAGTGCAAGCTGCAAAAGCGTTATTAGAAGCGTCGAAAGAAACATACAAAATTTTAAATGATAGTAGCATTTTAATACGATCTTTATTCAAACTCTCTCAAGTGGTCACAGAAGTTGAAATGATAATAGCAATTTAATACCGTACTATTTGTATTCTTCGTACTAGTATTAGCAATTGTAGTGTTCTTGATACTATGTCTGTAGCTGTAGTAGTCAAAAGTAATACTTTTATCAGTACTTAAACTGTGGCAATTATTTTTCGAAATTATAATTTGAAAATGTTTTTTGTTGCAGACACAATCTACCTGAAAGTCCCCCGGACTCCGGTTCAGAACCGCCTTATTCACCTCGTGCACATTCACCTCGTAAGTTTACAAATTTCTCAATTCTCCCACAGAATTCCACAAAATAAGATATTCTAGAAATCCCTCTTATTGTAATTGCATAAAAAAAGTATTTTCTGTGAATTATTCCCATTACAACTTATATTACAGTGTACAAAGTTTAACAGAATTATCCACCATACAATATTAATGGATAAAAAATGTAAAATATACGATACTTAGCGCCATCTCTCTGCTTTTCACGTAACTGCTTTGTCCTGTGTATTATAGATAGATAGGCGACAATTTTAACAAATCAAGTGGAGCTTATATTTGCGCTATGGGATTATTCTAATGGTGGCGCACATAAAAGTAGCCCCATAAATAACATGCAACACAATTGAAATGAAATCTGTTTATTTACGACATATCTTGGATTATTATTTTATATAGACCAAATTCTTCCATTGTGGGAGTCAACATATGCTGACATATGAATATCCAGACAAATTTCCCTATACTCGTCATAAAAGTTCCCATACTTTTCGGCAAAGTTACAGGGCTACTTTTATGTGCGCCACCCCGTAGAAGTATATTATAATCCTGTAAAGAGGCAATTTTGATTGTTCAGGTGCGTTAGCACTCAACCAAATAAAACAAAACCAGTCTTACTAGTTTCTACTATAGTTTCTAGGCTTTGCAGCTCATTGATTTATACCATGTATGAGAAACATTTATGAGAAAACGCTTCTTTTACGTCTGTTTCTAGATCAGAAAGTGACACAAACAGGTGGCATACAAGATCTTCTAGTTCCTAACCATTTATTCAGCAAAGGACTCGACTCAAACCTGGTGTTGACTGCGTTGCAGCCGGTAGCTGCAAGCTGCGCCACTAGCAATGGATCCAATACCCTTGCATTGGCTGCAGCCCACGCAGGCCTCACAACTCCCGACTTTACATCCACCACCAGTACCACTAGTACAAACACTTGTATTTCCACATGCACTCCGGTTTCCACCGTCAAAAAACGTAAACTATCCGAGGATAACTGTTCATCGCCGCCTGCCGCCTCCTCGCGAATCAACGTCAAACAGGAAACAGCTGATCTGGGCAACGATGATGATCTCAGTTATCAGGATGATGGCAACTCCATCTATCTGGACTCTAGCAGCTTCCAGTGTATCCGGTTCCAGCCTTTTCAACAGACCTCTTGGCATGCTCTCTGTGATCAAAATCTGAAAGAACTGCTGATACCGCATTACAGGGTGGATGCCGATAAAGGCTTCAACTTTTCCAATGCTGATGATGCGTTTGTCTGCCAAAAGAAGAATCACTTTCAGGTAACTTATTTTGATTGATCAAATATGAAACAAATTATTGGGCGTTGCAATTAATCAACTTCCATAAATACATAATAATTAGTGAACCGAAAATCCAAATAAAGCCATGTAAATTCAGAGTTCTGAAAAATAGCAAACATTCTCCTAATTGCTATTGTTAATGTTATTGCTGGTCTTCAGAAACCTAAAATATAGTGTTCTTATGATTTTCGCTCAACTTATTATATTATTAGTGATTAAATACATTCGTTTTGCATTATATCGCATTTCTACATCCATTCTTTAGTAATTGAAATGTGTCTGATCGCTCGGTGAGAACCGTTGCTGAGTGATCATGAAGTTAAGTCACGAATACTCAAGACCGTTCTTGGATGGGTGACCGACACAAAAATAAGGCGAATTGGAACCTACCAGTAAGGGGCTACCCCCCCCCCCAAACAAAATGCCCTTCGATCATTATATATTTAGTTTATATAAAACACCTGGATGTTGTCAAAAATATCACTGTATTTATATGAGAAATTCACAAACATGTTTCGGCATCATTGTGCCATCTTCAGTGTACTAGAGTACACTGTACAGAGTACACTAGTACAGTGCACTAAAAGTTTCTTGATAGCCTACACTGAAGATGTCACAATGATGCCGAAACATGTTTGTGAATTTCCTATATAAATACAGTGATAATTTTGACAACATCCAAGTGTTTTCATTATGTATTATAAATATCACAACATCTCACCAGACACTGTGTCAGAAGTTATATATTTAGTTATCGAAATAAGAATCTAGGTTTGTAATAAAAGAAATCTATAGGCCTACAGTTTTCAACTTTTTTCTCAGATCACATGTCACACACAACTGCAAGGAGATGCTCAGTTTGTAAAAACACAGGACGGCCTGAGAAAAATCGCCAGTTTTCATCTTCATTTTTACGGCGTGAAAGTGGAATCACCTACACAAACAATAAAAGTGGAGCAGTCGCAAAGTGATAGGAGCAAAAAGGCTTTTCATCCTGTCCTGTAAGTCAGCTTTATTATCATTGAATTGTTCTACTTCTCTTTGCATTTTCAAGTCTTTCTCTGTGTTTGCTTCTGTACCAAACAAACCAATCATAAAATATGCTTGAATTTTATTTTTACTTTTATTTTTCAACTTTTTTTGCTAGTCTTACTTGAAACGTTGAAACCTACTCTATGATAAATGAACTTATGGTTTCAATTCTCACCACATGTAGAAAGTGCAGCTTACTATTATGAATATTACAGTTCCTAACCACTGGGAAGTGATTTTGTTTCTCATGAATGAATTATATTTAGTGGATAAAGGCCTCAAACTGGTAAGTGGTCACCCTTACAACCAGAATAGCAGGTGCAAGTCTAATCTAACGATTGGATACCGGCACGATCACGAAGCTTCCCTAACCTTGAATTGAATAAATGGTTTTTGTATTTTATTAATTTCAAGGTGTATTTTTTTTATCTATTGGTTTTTACTCATTGTATTCATTTAGTTTTATTAGATTGTATTCTATTTTGCAGAGTTGATTTGCACGGCGAACAACTAACAAAAGTGACCGTGGGAAGATTGCACTTCAGTGAAACAACTTCAAACAACATGAGAAAGAAAGGAAAGCCTAATCCTGATCAGAGATATTTCTATCTTGTGGTTGGATTACATGCTCATTGCAATGATAACAATCATTACCCGATCATTTCTCATGCTTCAGAAAGGATAATAGTGCGGGTAAGTGGTCTTATTGAATTTGAAACATGTTTCTTAATAGGATTTTTCTAAATAAATTATTGTTTAATATTCAAGGGTCCTTTTTCAATCAAACTGTGATGATCTGTGGTTAAGCTTCAAGTCCAACATTTAAAACATTTCAACAAGTAAAACATTCGAAAAGATTGATTCAATAAATGCCGTTATCACCATTGAGAAGCCTCGATTTCTTAATCTGTGAAAATTATTCTCATGATAAAATTATCACTTCAAAACTCCAATACTTATTTACAGTTAACAAATTCACTCAACGAATTCGAAAAATTTAACACAAATAGTATTATGAATCCGTTTATCCATGTGCATCAAATCAGATAATTTATTGCAGAGAAACATGAATTGCAATTAATTTAGAGTGTTTGATAGCATTCAAAAATTAATTTCGACAACCACATTGTGCTCCACGTCGGTAGAAGTAAATTAGCCCAAATTATATCAGTGTGTTTTAAACTTTCACATTTACAACAGTACTCTCGTATTAGAAAGACTATTATAGGATTATTCAGGTAGTCTGTGCAAGGAGTAACTAGATACTCTTTCTTATAGATACTCGTACTTAATAGACGTAAAAATGGAGAACCGGTTTTTATTTGAGAGTATAAAAAGTTGTCAATTTGATTTGAAATGTGATGAGGTTTGTGTGCAATAGCGAGGCTGTTGGATGAGGATGCTGCTGTCATAGTGAGGCGGCAGGCGTTTGTGTTTCAGGCAAGCAACCCGGGGCAGTTCGAGAGTGACGCCGATCTGTGCTGGAGTCGAGGATCGACGGCCGACTCGGTCTACCACTCGGGGCGAGTTGGAGTCAACACCGATCGACCCGACGAGGCACTGGTCGTCCATGGAAATATCAAACTCACAGGTCAGTTTGCACGTTGCCACTGGCAAAAGCCCACCCAAATCAGTCTTTGCCACTGACTTCGCTAATCGACTGGCAAAAACTGATTTGGACGGAGTTTTCACAGTCAACTGGCATCTCAAATTAGGCTAGTGTTGTCACACATTGCCAAAGGCTAAAAGTGATTTGAACGGTGATATGATAAATCATGTGTTCTCTTTGTAGTCAAACGATTCTTTCGTTGAGATCCCGTTGTAGATTAGTTGCTAACAAAAAGTACATGTTTAATTTTATTTGAATAAAGATTTTTACGAAAGAAGATATGAAATAAATTTTATTCATTCACAAAACATTGTCCGTAAACAGAAGAGTTCATTTCAATTTAATCAAATGAAATTAAATATGTACATCTTACTAGTAACGAATCAACAACGAGACCTCGAATTAGGCTACTGTCGGCCAAAGGATATTATGCTAGTCGACAGCCATTGGCAACGTGTAAACAAGGCACCATTCCCAGTTTGAAAAACGTTCCGCATATAGTTACCAATATAATTCTATCGGTTTATTCCCTCCCTTTTTACTGTACCGTATGAACTTATGTTGTCTTGTTTTGATAATTTGTGTAAAATTCTCTGTATTGTATTAAGACCTCAACATCTCATGCACAGTTTGAAATACATTCCGCATACAGTTGCCAATACTTCAAGAACTTTATTCCTTTTCTTTTCATTGTATGTAATACGTGCTCCTGTATGAATAAAATTGTCTGTTTCAATCCTCTCCTACTTATATTATATTGACATCCTCCTCTAGAAATCGCACAACACTAAGAATTAAACTTAATTTGACTTATGCATCTATCCAAATTACTTATAACATTATTTGAACTCTCTTCCAGAGCTCAAGCTTTTGCTTGTCTGGGACCTGGGAGAGTCCATTATTTTAATACTGTATTATAATAATATAATACTTTATTTGATGATTATGTTTTCAATTGTACATAAAGATTTAAATTAGTTTATAAGAATGTTTCGTTTCAATTGCTTGAAAAAGAAAATGGCAATAAATTTAATTTTGATTTTTTGGTTTGATTTGATTTCAACTTGATTAGAATCACTTGACAAGTTCACCTTGAGCTCATTATATGCGAATCGAGTTTTTCTCTTCTTCATGATAGTAGTTTTTAAAATATTTTGAAATGATATCAGTATTTTTCTGACACTATTTAATTGCTCTACTGTTGACAACTCTTTCTTCAATTATCCTCTTTTGATGAGCTTTTATTTTCGATTCTGACATCTCTCAGCTTCATATCAGCACATTATTATTTATTACAAATTAATATAATTAAATAAAATGTGTTTTTTTTTTTATAAAACATACGTCTATTTAATGAACTTTGATTTGATGTATGAAAGTTTTGAAAGGAAATTGATAGATTGCTTGATTGATAGGTCACATTGTTCAGCCGAGTGACGCGCGCGCTAAACGCAACATACGCGAATTGGACTCACAACGACAACTGCGCAACGTTCAGATGATGCGCGTTGTGTCGTACGAGTACGATCCGGTGTTCAGCGATCATTACTTGGCCCCGCCCATCACCGACACAGGAATCATTGCTCAAGAGCTGCAGAGCATTCTTCCTGAGGCTGTCATGCCGGCTGGTGACATTCTTCTTCCAGATGGCACCACCATCGATAACTTTCTGCTTGTCAATAAGGTATTTCACTATCCCATCCATCACACCATTACACTATCGCACTGCATTATCATACTATCGCTCTATTACAATATCACTCCAAATAGGTATGCAAAAGAAATCAGCAAGGCAGAAAAGGTTTTACAACTAACTGGCCTTTAAATATATTCTAGAATTGCATTTGTGTTTGATGCCATGTATTCATTGATATCACACACAAAACTCAATCCAAACTGTAATTCACACAGAATTTTGTATTCATAAAACAATTCACGTTTCTTTTGTTTAGAAAAATCAATCTAGTATTCAATGTGGTTTGTTTTTTGCATAGAGAAAGCATTATACTTGCGTAATGTTTTCTCTATGGTTTTGGCATCAAGCTGTAAACCTCTATTGTAATGCATGCATGTATTTCAATACACGTTGGGTTCTTGTTGCAGGAACGGATTCTAATGGAGAGTGTCGGAGCTGTAAAGGAATTGTGCAAAGTGACGGACAACTTGGAAACTAGGATCGATCAGTTGGAGAGAATCAACAAAACGCTAGTCAAGTTGAAGAGCAACAGCACCTCCTCCACAAGTCAGTGAAAGTCATAGTGACTTCCACATCCGTCATTTTACACTATCCATGTGCATAAATTTAATATCTAAATTCTTTATCATCAGATTATTATTGATGTTTTAAACATATAGAATATAAATGTAAAGTTTGCTCTTGTATGCTTAGCAATTTATTTAACGTATGGCCTTTGATAGTGAGGAGACCCGAGTAGGGTTTGTTTCACTTCAACAACATAACCAATCATCCATTGATAGGGAACATGGTGTAAGTTTGTTTTCACTTGTATGCTATCCATGTTCGAGTGATGAGAAGGATTGTTATTTGATTGTTTTTTACAACAGTTTTTAGTAATAAGAAATTACTATGCATGAACACAACATAGTACATTATAAAAAACACAGGTCTGTTTGCACAAAGATCTGTTGAGCTTAATCTAAAATTAATTGTTTTTTTAAGAATTAAAAAATAATTGAAGAATAAAGATTCAAGAATTAATCTTTAATAATTCATGAATTAAAATAACTTATTGTACAAATAATTATTCTTTTCAGTGTTTAAAGATTAACTCTAATTCACTTTTGTGCAACCGGCCTCATGTCTTCATCGGTCAAGGAATCTCTAAATACATGGGGGTTCTTTATATCTTGGAAATTTTGTCAAGATTAATGTGTTAAATCAAAGGTTATACAAGGAAGTAACCATTTTTATTCTATTCTAATCCAATTCTCTCATTTCAGTTCAGAAAGCAAGCTTCAAAAGCGGGAAAGGGAAAGTGAGCAATGGAAAGCAAGCAATGCCCTACAATCAACTGATTCAGATTGTCATTGTTATACTTGTGCTCATCATGGCGTGTTGGTAAGTGCAACAAATAGCCTACTTCTCTATTCTCAATGTCAGATACATTAAAGGTAGTTTAAGTAATGAAAATTCAACATCTAGCGTGTCACCTTATGATGATACACAATTTCAATAATTTGTAATGGAATATTTCCTTGTAAGAGTTGAAATAAATTCTACACTACTGGCAGAAGTAGATCTTGATAATGTCTGCCTATTTCTTAATTCCAGCCTACTGTCGATGACAGCTTTATATTTCATGGAGTTACATAAACGGGACAGAGTGGATAAGCCACTATACATTCACAAAGGAAAGTGAGTAAATTTTCAATTTTCACCATTTTTAATTTACTCCAGCGGTTTTGGAAAATTCTTTTTATCTCAATTCAAAATAGCGATTGAATTAAATAATAGCATTGAAGTCATTTGATTGTGATCTTAATGCGTCATTTGAAAGCATATCCAGGCTTATATCTGTATGTTCCATGCTGAAACAAATATAATGTATTATGTATTATTTTTGCAAAACTTTATAGATTGTTAAGTTATTAGAAAGATTGAAAACTTATTTTCTTGTTATCCACTATTATGGAAAAACTCAACACTAATCTTGTCCATGCGTATTTAGAATACAAACTACGGGAGGGTAAAAGGATACTTTTAGGCTACCTAATCTAAAATTGATCATGATTTAGATGGATATGTGTTTATATTCTTTCAAAAAAGCCTTTATTTACTCAATTGGGTATGCATACTTACTCCGTAATTCTATATCGTTAACACATACTGTACTTGGAAAATTCAATCAAAAAGATATAATTATTTGATAGAAAAATCAACAACTCAAAATTTTAAAAGTGGTGAGATAGGTTTACTTTTAATCCCTTGACCGAAAACTTCCATGTCATTAAAGTTGTTCAGATAGTTTATGCAGCTGCTCAAGTTAATAAGTGAACAATGTGTGTGTACATGTGATTGCAGTGATTACATAAAAAGGTTCCGCTCCACCACCATGACATTCCTGTTAGATGTAAGGGAAACCGAACTAAAGAAGTCATATATGACAACATCTACTCCAGACAGGTAATTGCATTGTTATACATTTATTTTGATCTTATTATTGGCAACCAGTTTTATGCTATCATATACGGGAGCTCAAAGTTTCTGGGCCTGTCTCTTGAAACTTTTAATAGAGAAGAATTAAACGTACCTATGAAGAAAGATCACCAATAATATCTACGTATATTCATAGGCAGTAAAGACTGCTCTTCTATTATAAGTTTTGTAAAAAGCTCCTGATATGTTTTAAATTATTCACGTCAAGGTCCACATTAGGTATTCATGAAATATTTCTTGATTCCAGGCCTCAATAGATTAAGTTGTTCTTGGAGTAATACTTGAACCCAAAATTGACTTTCTGGGTCTGGATTAGAATGCTTTTGACTTTCCAGGCTCACTTGAGCAAATAAGTATTCATGAAACCCACTTGGAGCCAATCCTGGGTAGATTTCAAATCTTACTAGGTCAAGATGCTGTTTTCATATATTTTTTACGGTATATGTTGTGAAGAGTTGGGTGGTAGAGAGGATGCAGAGCCCTAACTCCGCCCTTGATAAAGACAATGAACCAATCCATTTTTTTAAAACATTTGGACTAACAATGGTTAAATTTGGAATATTCCCTGCATAATTTTCACTGTCTTCATGAAATGTGGTATTTATCTGAACAGCTTAGGTTTGAGAAAAAATTAAAACTGTGTTTTTTATGTTTGTTTGATATGAATCGTGTTGATTTGCTTTCCAGGTCACTTTTTACGAGCGAATCTGTACTCAGTCATTTGGCAGCTCCTTGTAGTTTCTCCCATAAATGTCAGGTAATTATTTTGAATCGTAAAAAAGTTTAGAAAACTCATTTTATGATTAATTATTGTTGATTTTAGAACAATAGTATGCATTGCCAGTAACATTGCACGATGCTCAACCTCGTAAAACAATTCAGTAATCTAATACAGGTCATTGAATCGTAAAAAATGTTATTTTTGTCTCGTTTTCGAATTTGAAGTTTGTCCTCTATCTCTTTTCCCTCTTCACTTTGATCTTACTATTCAAACTATCAGTAAGTTTTAATTAAAGTTTAAAGTTTTAAAGAGTTTGAAAGCGTTGTCTATTTGTTTCAGATGTTTTGTTGTGATCAAGATCAAGCTAAAGGAAGTCCGCATTACATTGGAGATCAATATCATTGTAAGTAGCTGTCAGAAATTTATCTTCAACAAATATTCAACTCTGCGTGAAGAGAGCACCTATATTTGTCAGCTCATTCTCTTGAAAAATTATTAACATGTAATGCAAAAGTAAATGTTAATAGTTATACACTTTGCGCTATTACGATACTCTGGATCTCATTACTATAATAGCTCATTTGATAACTGACGGCCAATTGCACGAAAACCAATAATTAAGTTTAACCTTCGTAAAATGGCGTCATCCAACAGCAGCGGTACAACGATATCCCTAACGAGCTCTGTCAAGTGACGTTGTTTTACCATGGTTAAATTTGATCAGTTTTCGTGCTATCTTATTAATCTTACTAATTTTATTATAAATCTTATTATTAACTATCTTATTAATTTGATTATTAATAATCAAATTACTTAACTATGTTATGCATTTCAGTTCGGCCCGAGATAACCCCTGCAACTAATGCCATTGAAGATATAAGTGAAAACAGAGCTGCTCGCCGTCAAAAACAGGTTTGTTCGGTTATTAATTAATCCATTATTTAATATTCAGTTTTTTAATCCACACAATAGACCAAAAGTAAATATACTATTTCAGATACAGAACAATGAGACTGTACATTAGACTAAACCCAATCTTGATCCTTTCTTTGACCGCTGCCTACTCTACATTAAAAAATACTTTGAAAAATTATACCGCTCTATCGATAATTAGATTCTATTTTCCGAGCTCTACTAAACTCAACTGTTTACCTTTTTCTTCTTCTTATTCCCTTTAACCTCTCAATTTGAAGTTTGTGTCTCAACCTGAGTTTATTTTAAAAAAAACTGAGAAAAATAAGTGATGTCTACCTAAATCCAAAGTACGAGCTTTCATAGGTAAAAATGATTTGTTTTGTACATTTAAAGTATATATGCATTTGTTCAGTTAGAATTGGTTTATTTTGTATTTTGATAAATAAAACAAAAGCGTGTTCTTTTCTTTCCGTATTGTATGAACACTCAGTAATTTATTATTCTGACTTCAGGATGCTACAGGAAACAATTTAAAGTCTCATAGAAATAAACTGGATAGCCTGAGGAGGGATAAAAGAGAGGAGGAATGGCTCCATATGGATTCAAACACTTATCCGAGTTCTGAACCGTTCACAGGTACCGGTAAGAATCAATAAATAGGATAATTTCTCTCATAAATCAATATTGTTTTCCTTTTGTAAGCATAAACATGGAGCTTTATCTGCTTCGTCTGAACATGAATTACAGCCTATCAACCTTTGCAGCAGAGTCATCCTTTTCAAGGTTTTTTAAATCCCTCTCTAGTATACTCTTATTAAATTTTTTGGAAGAAAGTTTGTCACAATGTAAAATTTACTATCAATAGTTGACATGCTTATTCTAAATTAAATTTTTGACTCTGAATTGCAAAATCAGTTTCAATATTTACCATTCGTTTAACGCTCTGTTTTTCCAGCCAAATTAGAAAGAGACAAATGAGATTTGGATTGAAAATGGTTGAATTCTTTGTTGGCTAAACTATCAGTAGACACACAAAAATTACAAAATTTATGTACCGTATTTGTTTTTGTTTGTGTAACTATTCCTTCTTGTGATTTTTTAATGACATTTTTACAGATTCCGAAGTGTCAGTGGTGATAGTGGGCAATAATTTCACCTGCTTTCTTGGCTCAGAGTATTGTGACTCCGGGGATGTGGAATATTTCACCTGTCCAATTCTCACGCCCAACAACTTCACCTACATCTTTCCAATGAACAAATACTTCTCAGATTCATTCATTGTCCGATTCTCGTAAGTCTTCATTGTAAAACTGAGTCTCTCGTTGCAATAATTGGTTTTTAGTTACAATCACAACTATACAATTATAATCTTACTATTAAATATAGTTCATATATTCCATTCAATTGCATGGCAAATCTCCTGAAAAAATTGTCTAACCACTATCAATATTAAAATACGTTATTTTTTATGTATCACTACCAGACAAAAAAAATCAACTAATTATTTATCGAACTCAGTAAAATGAAATACCTTTTATTCTGTAATACTATTTCATCAGATGGTAGTTCATCTAGAAAATTATTGTACTGCTATCAAAAATTCTCCAATGTTTTGTTTCTGGTGCAGAACGATACATAATATCAAATTTGATAACCACTTGTTTAAATTTGTCATTCCCTATTTTGAGAACAGTCATTATATCTCATGAACTAGAATGGCTAGTTCAATAGTTTTTCCAAATTACATTGAAATTCGACATGAATATCCAAGCATGTGTTTTAAAAGAAAAATTCCAGGGATCGTGATTAAAACTTCAATTTTTGAGACTAACATTTCAAATTGATTCGAGTACCCATTCAATTATGTCAAATTTTATATTTATCACAGTTCTTGACATATAGTCCAATCCATCCATTTCAATTATATCCACACAATCCAGTTCCAATTAATTTAAAAACTATTTGAAAATGTACATTCCACATTAGGCCTATGTGTAAATGACAATTTGATGTGGCTATATTAACGATATGCCTGAATTTTTGCTAATAATTTTCATTTTGAACTTCAATAATTATTAATTTTTTTCTAGTGAAATGATATAGTCATCGCGCAAAAGACTTGCTTTTGCCAAGAAGTTGAGCAATAGAAAGTTGAGATGGCGGCTGCTACAATGCTGCGAACGATCCGAAAAATAATAGGCCTACTTCTAGCTATATAAGTGCTTTGATCTTTCGATATCCTCTGATCGCTGTCTTCTGTGTATTCTATTTTTTAAATTGGAAATTTTCGTATGTCAGGTTCTCAGGTACTTGGCGATTGCAGATGGTAGAATTGTGTAGAGGTCAGCAAGGAACAGCACCATTGCAGCACTCACAAGCAAAAGTGCATTCCCCAACCGGACTGCAATTCTCTGTCAGCTTGGGCCAGAGCAAGGTGGCTTCTCTTCATTACAGAGTGCCTCTCCTTGAAACCACTGTCAGTATTTGCATTCTTCTTCAACTCAACTCACGCCTAGTCTAGTCATTTCAGCTTTTGCTAGTAGAAAAATTGGGAGATAGAAAGGATTTTCTAGTCCTAACTCCGCCTAATAGACAATATTTTCATTTCATTTGAGAAATTCATCTGTCTATATACTCATATTCCAGAATATTTCAATTTATCATTTTTATTTCAAACTTTTCATTTTAGTGAAAATCTTGGAATATTTTTCATCTTAGTAAAATATATGGATTTCATATAAACTAATAATTCAACCTCTCTAAGGCTAAGACATCATTTTAAGGAACTTAGAAGGAATTTTGATGCGTTGGTTCCGTTATATGACTTCATTTTACCGCCATTAATTAGTTTTCGGGTAATTTTCCGTAAATCTTTAATTTAAAAATGATTTCGAATAAGAGGAACTGTTTATACTTTGTGTGTATTACACTAATTAATTGTTGCAAAGTCAAGTCTTATTCTGGGTCGATTTTATTACTTTATAATGAAGCGATACAAAGATAAGCTGGTCTTATAAAATGTTTAGAATAAAATAATAAAATGTTTTTTTTCTGGGTCTTTAGTGCAATATTTTGTAGTTTGTTTCTTAATTATGTATTCTACCATTCATTAGAGAATTAATGACGAATCTATCAACGATGAACATTGAAGATTGACAATGATCTTTAATTTTCAGAATGTTTGCAGCCTGGAAGATAAGAGTGCGTTCTTAGAATTCAACTTGTTATTCTACAAAGAGTGTGACGATTAAGCCTATAAAATAGATATCATCTTCAATCCGTCCATCACTTTGTCATCAAAGCATTTATTCTAATCGATTCTCCCTAATTTGAATTGAAACTTTAAATCCTCCATCATTTTCACAATTTGTTAATCTAGTCAAAAATTTTGAAGTTTCGTAATATTGAGAATGTTTACTAATGCCGTGGAAGTCTTGATTGTTGGTAGACATGAGCAAACATTAGATCTTTATCTTCTAAGATATTACAAAGTATAGTTATTAAGAAGCATATTCAAATTTATATTCTTATCTTTATGCATATGGTAACATCTGCATAGAATCATCTGATTGTTTGTATATAATCAATATAATTATTATGTGGATAATCAAATATTCTTGTTCACTTCAATATGAGATCACCCAAATGAATCTTTGGTCGTTTAACCCAGGGAATTGAGTCTTCAAATTATAATATTTTTATCTACAAAATTATAATACCGTAGTTATTTTTGCATCTAGGGACTAGAGCGCTTTTTCTTCCTTAAAAGGTAGGTTTCCGCTTCTGCGGCTTCGCAGCCGACTCCTGCTGCAGTTAGTCAAAATAGTAACTAATTTAAATCAAAATATACAAGAATAACCACGCAAAAATAGGAACCATTTAGTATGAATATTGTTAATTCACTGAATTTATTAATATTCAGTATTTAATATACGAGTAGCTACAATGTTTTGTTCGAAAAAAGTTGCTATTCTGACTAACCGCAGCCGGAGTCGGCTGCGAAGCCGCAGAAGCGAAAACCTACCTTTAGAGAAACTGTTGTCACCCGAAGGGCGAAAATTTCCTGAACGAGAAAAAGTTCCGTGATGCACACAACATTTTTCGTCCATCTACACCGATGAATATAACAAAGAATTAAGAATATAACAATTTCTTTGCAGAAGCTCAGTCGCCTGTCATAGATAAATACTCTCGTACTTCACTAAAACATAACTTCACAATACAAAAAAAGCTACTTATTAGAAATATTTCAAAGATCGAAATACAGCTGTTTTCAATTTTCTATACAATACTTGAGACGCAGTGTTGTCGGACTCCTTCCCATATTATTCTTATGGGGCTACTTTTACTCCCTAGGAGGTTTGAGAAGAATTAAGTAAATAATTCAACTTCCTTGGGACTGAATGTAAATACTTTTACTCCCCTGGGAGATCAAGTGAATAGGTTAGT
The DNA here is from genome assembly GCA_017141395.1 of Laodelphax striatellus. Taxonomy (NCBI): domain Eukaryota; kingdom Metazoa; phylum Arthropoda; class Insecta; order Hemiptera; family Delphacidae; genus Laodelphax; species Laodelphax striatellus. The sequence goes on from CM029544.1 coordinate 28,082,132, forward strand.
TCTATGGGGTATAAAGTAGTACCCTACCGTAATTTATAAGTGTTTGATTCCAGGAAGTAAAATGCGACCTTAAGGTGTAGCATAAAATAATTTTAAACTTTTATTTATTCTGTCATCAATTACATGTAAATCCATAGTAGTTTATTTTTACAATCATGATTTGAACGAAACACATCAATTTATTCATTTTGCTCCCACAATAAATCATCTGAGGCCTGTTTTATGAAAATTGAGAAGTCCTTCAATACAAGAAAGAAGCCGGTTGCACACTAGAAGTGTAAATTTATTACTTAGTAATTATGTCTAATAAGTAAGCAGCTTTTACTGCATTACACGATCTCTAAATTTTCATGAAGCTGGTCTAATTGAAGAATATTTTCATCGGAAAATAAATTATTTTTACAAAGTAATCATCAGCCTTACTTCTATAAATACTTTTATACTAAAATCATTTTCTACTAATACAGTACTAATATTATAAGATATTTATATAATCTATAGCTTTAATAAATTTATGTATCCATGTACATGGGTGTAGGTAGAGAAATATAAATGTGATGGCAATAATATTAATGAAATAGTTTGAGAAGAATAAAAGGAAGGCGAAGTACCAAGTAGCTAGTTAACGTTTTTTAAATGTTATTCTGTACGCTATGATTTCAGTTACTAATATAATTAAACTGATACCATGACCAAGAATTAAAACAGCGAATGGCAAGAATAAATCAAAGAAAGTCAAGGCTTTCAAACTTGAGTAGCCATAATTTTTATTCAGTTCCAACAGTTTCTCAGTGTTGAGAGTTTTATGAACAAAGAACTCCTTCCTGTGAACAGCAATCTCGTGTGAGTTGAGTTTCGAAATTAGTGAGAAAATTCCGTTTTCTTCAAGTTTCATCACCAACTCTCTGACACGTCCCATGAAAGGAAAATCAGTGCTCATAACATAGCCCACATGGTTGTTACCCAAACAATTTTCATACAGTTTGTAGAATGGACAATTGTAAAGAGAACCAAAAATATCAATTACAAGGCGTTTCGTTCGATCCGAAAGAAAGAATACTGTATCGCCGCTTAAAGATTTATTGAATAGCACATTATGGCAACATTCTGTTTCAACTTTCTGCTTCACCAGTTGTGCAATATATGGAGACACACTAGTTTCATCCAGTAAATTAAATTCATCGACTACAGGTACGTTGAATTTCACGGCGTCTTCAAAACTTGGAATCGGCTTTGAAAACGTTGTTAAAATCATCTTCATTCCCAAACTGCTTGTGACCACATTTACGATTACAACAACGAAAAATATCCAAAAAGGCCACAGTATCTGCTGGCTACAGATCAGTGCTCTCCTATCCATATTTGTTACCGAAAATATTGACTGTAGAATTTTGATAGTTGATCCTTGGTTTAGTGTTGAAGATTTCGATAAACGGATGAAAGTCACAATCCTGCAACAGAATGTTCAGTAGGTACGGTAATTATCATATCCTGCAATATTTCATAATCATATCTCACCATTTTTTTTCATTGAAGGTACCGTACAGAGATTTATGAGAGGGCGAGAATTTGCTATGACAACATTACCAGTTCTTGACATTATACATACAATTCTTGACCTTATGTAGTTGTGGTGAAAAACTCAGTTGAAAAACATTCAATACAAAAGGTGTCACTATAAAACAAAGAAGGTTGTGTAAATTTGAACAGAAAATGAGTATTTCATATTGAAAGCTCATCTATATTCTCTTCAAGAACTATTGAATAATGAATGCACATGATTTACTTAAGTACCTACCTACATGATTGTAAATGGTTTAAAAAAATTGATCCCTGAATGATTGTAGATTACGATGGTTTACAAATTGTGCCAGAAAAAAAACCGTCGAGATTTTAGGAAAATTTCGAAATAAAAATCGTAATTATCATTAGGCCTATATTTGTTCTGAATACCGGTCCCTTTGCCCTTACAGGGAAGTAAATCGCCAAGGCTCTACAGGGACGTATGTGCTAATGAGTAGAAGGCCTAATTTGATGTTCTACATTTGTATTCTAGCAATCATACTCACCGGAAAAAAACTATACATGTAAATATGGTTGAACAAATGTAAGTACGTGTGGGCGAATCGAAAACGGTCTTTAAATGCTTCCATCTTGGATTGAAGGCTTTTGTGCTCACTGGGCACACATTTTGTGAAGACATGTGTAGAAAACATTCTGTTGGTTTCAAGTCTCTTCTTAAATATTCAAAAAGGAATAAATCAGTTGACGATCTTTCTCTCAAAACTTGCAGAGGATTCTTAGATACTCCATCAACATCGGCTTCAACTGTAACTACAGTTGTAAAGTTCATGAACAGAGCTATCTCCTCCATCCTCATCACATCTCTGTGATGATCGAGGGCGCCGTGCTTACAAGTCTCAAATATGTAAGGGAAACAGAACGTACTAATATTAATTGGAAACTTATTCAACTGTGTTGTCATGTATTTTGTAGTCAATCGAATTTCTTTTGCAACTTTGACTACAGTAGTCTTCTTCAAGTCGTAAAAATAATTTGTACCATTGAATATTCCATTCTTGTTCATTTCAAAAGGATTATGGAATGCAGCCATCATGTGGGATTTCTGAAATGAACGTGATTGAAATTATGAACACATATAACAAATTTAATTTATTTCGACGGGATGCATTTCTAAATGATCTTCAGTAGTCATCAACATGATTTGTTTCGATTTTTATAATTTTCTGATTTGCTCAAGGGTGTGATACTCAACTGTATTTGGCTATTAAAGTTTTGTAATGTTTTTTCTATATCTAGGGTGCTACGGAAAACAGTAAAAGTAACCAAGCATATATTTAGGAAGCGGGAAGAACTATAATTTATTATGCAACAGATATTTCAAAATTATAATGCTTCAAATGCTTAAACGCCTGTTTTACAATAAAACATTGGATTTATGGATGATTAAGTAATTCGATTTATTCCAAAAATTGCATGACTTATGGTTACTTACATAGGACAGGGAAAAATTCATTGAATGTAAAATATAAAAAAGAGCTCGAGCTTGGATCTCCAATTTTACTGTACCTGTTTCTCGTGTGGGTACAACACTGTAAGATAAAGATGAAGTTTGATTTTGAATGCTCCAAATATATTATTCAATTCTGTCTCATTTACGTATCTATCAACAATCACAATGACCCGTGCATTATAATTTTGACATGAAGATGTTATTTTTTCTGGTGAATTGGATATGGATTCAATGTCATCCTTACTCATAAAAATCAAGGTTGCAGGATAAACCAATGATTTTGAGATATTTTTTTCCACAATAAAAGGAGTTTCAACTTGACTTAGGATGGTATCAATGTCTAGATTGAATTCTCCCTTATTCAATTCACAGGAAAACTGTGAATATAATTCAGTTGTAAATAAACTGTTGATAAAGAGTCCTATAACTGTGAGCCTGTCAATCACATTAATTGCCAACTCGAGCATTTTTAAACTCGCTGATTTCTAAACAAGGATTTCAAGGCGAGCACTGATTTTCTAGTTACAACTCATGTGTCAAGTGTACACTATACAAAAGTGGTAGTAAAACGAGCTCGCCTGAAATGATTTGATATTGATTTAACAATTTCACAGAATTTGTAATTCTAAGCCAAGAACCATTAGCGTTTTACAGCTTGAAAATGACAATACAGGGTTGGTGAAAATTATGGAAACGGCTTAATATTCCTTATTCGAGGGTAATTTGACAGTAGGTGACATTGGGGACCGTACTTAAATTGAAAATACTACTTTACTGTGACTTCAAAAATTTGGTCCACCATCTTGGATCCGCCATATTGAATCTAACTTCATTTTTTTAAATGGTAAGGTGGTCATGTTATACATGGTTTCGATACAGAATTCCAAGAGAAGATGAATGGCGAAAACCGCACATCGATATAGTGCTGTCAGGCACCACTCTATAGCAGAGATAATTAGAAGTAACCTACAAATTTGGTTACACATTGAGTAACCTATCAAATAGCACCTGATCCAAGCACTAAGGTGCGAATACTCGTTGCAAATTTGCATCGGGCGGACGACATTCGCCATTCAAATAGCACGGCAAATGTCGTCCACACGATGCAAGTATGCAACGTGTATTCGCACCTTGAGTTAGAAAATAAATCGAAAGGTGTTGGGAGACAGACAATAAAAATCGAATTTTCCCACATATTTTATTGTTATTACATTACAGTTAAACAATGTCATTTTGCTTTCCCGGCATTTCTTGCAATTCGATCTCTTCACTGCTGTGAACAGCACCCTCATGTCTGTGTCTCAGTGATGAAGAACCGTCAGACAAATTTGAATCTTGCCATGAAAGGAAAAACACATTCAAAGTTAGATATATCATCCAATAATGGTTGTGACGGTATGCGAGTGAAAAGAACACCCAACTAAAGGTCGATTCCCTCACATCAGTTCAGTCAGGCCCAGTGCTCTGTGATTGGCCCGTTGTCATTGACGCATGCGCAGAACGAGCTGAAGTGAAACGTATCTGAGACTGAACTGATATGTGGGAAGCGACTTTATTCAGTTAATTGAATAATTAATTAATTATTAACTGAAGAGTGCGATACGAAGTTCGCCGGGACAGCTTGTAATTTAATAAATAATTAATTAATTCGGATCTTGCAATAAAAACTGCATTGGAAAATGTATTTCAACCATATCAGAGAGTTTGGATAAGAAACACTAGACAAAACAGTGTTAGGGTAAACCTATATGGTGCATATGATTTGAAATGCATTAAAGCTATGGAAGTGGTCAGTGGGCTAACTCCATATGCAAACGAAAAATTTTTCATCAAATTTCATCCAATAAAATAATCTTTTACTTTACAGCTGATTAGGTAAGGTACACACAAACTAGTCATGCATGAAATGATTTGCTGCGTTATAAGAGTCCCCGTCTAGTGTGTGATTTTCAACACAAACTGGTATTTTTAACACATACCTTGCCTGCTACTAGACCTAGCTCGTTTGCTAGCTCGCTTAGCTTCTTGTTTGATGATAAGCTCGTTGGTCAGCAAAGCTTCATGTTTTATCTGGTCCCCTAGTCTTGAGGGTACATCGGGTATTAGCCACTGTACAGCCAACATTACCACTGATACAATATTCTGCAAAATAAAGTTGAAATTATTCTTCACTTATAGTATTTGGAAAATTATTGGAACAATAGTACAAAATAGACACTTTGAACTTCAATTGAATATAGTCAATGAATTGCAACTTATGCCTTATTTACACACAAAAGATAGTGCTAGTCTACTAGTTTCATTCTTCATTTCTGAAATTCCAGGATCGAATGGAAACACTTATTTCCCTGAAAATTTAAATTCTAATTATATTCTTATAAACTATTCATGAATTCTTAAAAATGACAATAAATGCTATCCATAATTCCATAATACTCAAGTATTTGCTTATAATAACATACGAAAAAGAATAAATAATCGTTCCCGCACCTAAAATTTTAGAAATTTCTCTGGCAACAACCGACTATCATAAATATGCTAATAATGACAACGTGTGATAAGTCATTGCGGTACTTGAGAAAGTGTGATGCAGCTTGGTAAAAATTATCTGGTTACAATATTTTTTTTTTAAATAGGTCATTGATGGACTATGCAATTCGATTGTTTTCGATTTACGAGAGAAATTTATAGTTTTTGGAACAGTAAGAAGAACATAGTAGGAGAGAATGGGGTTTTCATGAACCTTAGAATGAACAGAATGAGAGAGAGAGAGAGAGATAGGATAAGATTACTTTATTCATGTATGTAACAATAATTATAACTGCTTAGATTCTAGATTACAAAAGTTGTAAGTATCATTAATATTATTCTATTAATTTTATGAATTGTTACTAATACTTTCAACCAATATAAGTATAGAATAGAATAGAATAGAATAGAATAGAATAGAACTTTTATTCACACAATGCACAGATTATCAATAGAAATAAAAAATCAATTTTAAATAAAATAATACACATAATTTCTTCTCCTATTTAAAAAGTTCTTAGCTTAATCCAGTGCAAACCGTCAGCCGAGTTGATAGTATTTATTTACATTGGTTTCATTTATATTTGATTTACTACACAGCAATATAAGAAGGCTAATAAACGTTATGATAACAATTGATAATCTTTTAAGAAAACAAGTGCATCAATGTGGCTGGATTTGGCACTCAAAAAAAGACCAGAACTGCAAATAAAATACAATAAAATGAAACTAACTAATTTGACTACTAACTAATAATTTAACTTTTAATTAATTTCTAATGTAATAAAAATCAAATTAATAAATTTATCAATAATAAACAAAGTAAAATGAATAATCACTATTCAAATCAAACAAACTTACTAAATCATTGAATAAATTAATAAAAACCTCCCTTAGTAATATCAAAAATAAAATGAAAGAAAGACAACTAGGCTGCTTTGAATAACAATAAAACTTAAGCGACAATGCCTACCTTAATACTAATAATACCTAATACAAAAATATAAAATAATAATAAATTTACATTTCAACAATAATTAATTTTAATTTATCCTCAATTCATTCCTTCTGAGTACCTTGCCTCAAATTAAAAAATTAAATTCTCTAATAAGTTCCAGATCTATACTTCCAGGCCTCTCTTAAATAAACCTACTAGGCTCTTCCAACATCTACCATTCAGGTAATCTATAACTGCCTCTTTCTCTAATGTCCTCTTTCTCATCCATTTTATTCTTATTTCGCACAAAATCGAGGACTTATGTCCATTTAATACTTTAATATAAGTATTAAATGCAATATTATAATGTTAAAATAAGTGAGATTTATCTACATGAAACGGCGAAGTTTGGACATTTAAATGTCCATTCTTGGAAAAGGATGTCCAAGAGAGAGAGAGAGAGAGAGAGAACAGGGATAGCCCTAGATAAATGAAAATAGTTTTTAGAGTACAGCAACAGTACTAGGAGCTCAAATTACACATAATTTACTTGTTCTACAGTTATTATATAGAACGAAAAACATGGAAACTATATTGTTCTATACTTTTGTACTACTCTCCCATTCATTGAAATTATTTGCGCAATAAACGATTAAACATAGATCCTAAACTGTTCTATACTCTTGTATTTTTCACACCCATTCAAATGATTTGTGTATTGGCGAGTGAATGGATGAAAACAGTTTCTTCTTTAATTTTGAAAGGTAAGTTACCAATAAAAATATTAAGAAGTGATGCAGTTTTACATCTCAGGGGTTGTCTCATCATATTGTCAATTATTAATAACGGTAAAAGAATAAATTCAAGTTTACAAATAAATATATCATTAATGAGGCTACCTATGTTTTCCTGCTATTACTTCCTTTTTGGATATGGTATGTAAATAAATTGAATTAAATGACGTACCTGAAATACTACTACAAATAGGAGTCTAGCTGCCAAAATCTTCCAGTAGATTAGAGGCCTCTTATAGTTGCCAGAAGGTGGTTCTCTGTATTCAGCGTATCGACAATGATCGATATCCTTATAGGTGGTATTGTGCGGTGGTGTGAAATCTTTCACGTCAAAGTAAGCCAAAGTATGGTTTAAGAAACCACGGTCTGAATGGTCTTCGCTGACTGAGATTCGGTAAACTAACTTCGGTATGAAGTTTGATGAGAATGCTATTATGAAAGCCTGTGGAATGATTTAATAAATAATTTTTATTAGTCGAAAAATAAAAATACAATTGGTTGCTTACAAGCTACGAAATCCATGCCCAACAAAAACAAGAAAATCCCGAGGCTATAAAGCCTGTGTGGGATGGTACACATATTAAAATGTTAGGATTCAACAATGTTAGAGCATAAATTTGTTGAATTAATAGAATCATCCAATCAACAATAGATTCTCAAACCATGTATGTATAAATAGATTGATAAACAATTACTATATTTGGATTAAATAAAACTCTACAAATTTTATTAATTACTATATTAACAATAACAATATTATTATCAAAGATAATAATCAATGAAGAATCAATGATCTCTGAATACAATCCAAACCTCTACATATCATCTCGAAATATCTTCCATCTCAATATCAATCTTGATCATTAATTGTCTGAATTATGTTAGTGTCTATTTTCGAAATTCAATGATTTTGCTATCAATGTTGTGTTTAAATTTTGTTTTGGCGATTGTAACACTCACATTTGATATAACTGCAAGCTTTCCGAGGACGTCGAGTATCATGAACCATACGCCAATATTAGGAGCCCGTTTCGGCACCGGTCGACGATAGAACGTGAGAAACTTTTTCGCGTCCAATCGCATTTCGAAAATGTTGTTGAGTAGGGCAAAGAGTGGCGCAAGTGGGAAGGCGGCTACAAATATGGTTATGAAACCGTACTGCATGACCACTTCCAAATACTCGTAGAAAAGACCACGTGGTCCCCAGTCGACCAACTTGTAGTCCTCGGTCCACTGGCGAGGAGCCATTGTCTCCATTACATCTTCAGACTCGTTCTTTGACTCGAGTCCTGTTGATATCATTAATGTAGTCCACCATTTGTAGACAAGTCTGCAAAAAACAAATAAATTAATACCCAATTAATTCAATAATAAGCATCAACTTAAGAATGCAATATATTGATTTATTACTCTATTGGTCACTTAATTTATTAGTAGCATAAATTATTAGATTAAATTAGATAAATTATTAGAAATTAAAATGACTAGATATATGAAGCTATAAGACAAATATGAGCTATATGACTATATTGGAGCTTAAGTCTCGAAGTTTATGAATCTTAGCTTTGATAAATCACTTGAATGATACCGTTTTATATTATGAACTATCATAATAGATGTACTGTTATAATATACGTTTGAGCCTGAAAAATTAGAAAAAATACTCACGGCAACACCATTTCTAAGATCGTATTGAATGTCTGTTGTCCAACCATAATTATTCCCAGTTGTATGCAAAGTTCCATAAGGCATCCGCCTGGATTGCACTATGTGAACAAAATTCATAAATTTCATTCATTGCTCCACAAAAATTAAAACTAATTAGAGAAAGAACAGAAGGAGAGCTTAGAGCCTTAGAGACATTCAAAATGGATAAACATAATCCCAAATCCTCAACTAAATGACATTTCATGACTATCATTGATAATAATGACTAATTCTATTTCAAATGGAGGAGATGCTCTACACTCAGATGAAGGACGCAAAAATTTCATTAGAAAAGAATGGATGAATAAAAACTTGGGAAAATGGGAATAAGTGTTGATTTACTGTATCTTTTGATTTAAAGTAACTCTGAGAAATGTGAAATTAAACAGAAAAAAACTTTTTGAAACTGTCAAACTCCACTTTTATTTTAATAAGCACAATGTTTACACCAGGACCATGGTTTCATGTTACACACAACAGTACAGCTGAGGATGTACAGCTGAGGATGTGTTATGTGTAACATGAAGCCATGGTCCTGGTGTAAAAATTGTGCTTATTAAAATAAAAGTGGAGTTTGACAGTTTCAAAAAGTTGTTTTCTATTATGGAAAGATTCCACAACAAAAATAATGTATTTGTTCTACAATTTTTTTGAAATTAAACAGTTCATTAAGGACAAAAAACAGGGAAGGTTAATGGTTAACAAGCTGTTTTAATGGTTTACCTCTTCTTGTCTGAATCCAAAAATGCGGTTATATTTTTTTGGATAGCCGACAAACTTTCCTTTCAAAAATGCTATGTACATTATGCTTGAATAGTAGTTGACAAATTGGAACAGGTAGATTTTCACTGTCAACGATTCATCGAATTCGGTTTGAGTTCTCAGCAATTCCAGTTCTGTCAGATAGACAGCCAACTTATCATAAACCTGAAAATAATAAGCACTGATTACTGAGAGGAAGTTGACAGAAAAACGAATAATGCTAAAGATAATCAGGAATACTTTAGAGAAGAAATATAATTCATGTTTTATAATCCTAAACCCTCTTTAAAATTTGTACAAATCAATAAATTAAGGATGAGTTGAAAAATCAAAATAGAGTTCACAAATTGCTCAACAAATAAAATAAGTAGTAAAACGTCTTACATAGTTCAATGCCATGATGAACACCAAGTTGATTATAGCTGCCGATGTAGGAACAAGGAAGAGGGTGTGAGTTGTGGTCCATTCATTCTCTCCAACCCATTTCAATGAGGCCAGTACTGTCTTGACTGACATTCTGTACAGGATCACTCCAAATACCGTTGCAATGGCCAAAATTATCTAAAAAAAAAACATGAGTAGGTTGAAAAGTTCCTTCTGTACTACAACACATCTTAACCTGAATTTGTTTCTAATGCAACTTAAAAACGACATTTTTTCATCACATGATATTAAATTTTCAAGTTTAAATCAAAATCGTTTATTGTCATTGCCATTAAAACATATCACAACAACGTTATTTTACAAAATATAAAAATTATATTGAACAGTTGTGATTAAACTTTAATAATAATGAAGAAACAATCAATTAAACTTCTCGATTGAACATATTTAATAACACAAACAAATAATATACTGCTTTCCTAAATCTAAAAGTTACTTATCGAGAGATTTGAAAAACTCTTCATAGTTTCTCCTTTTATTTTGTGGTTTTTTCTATTGTGTTGTCATGTTTGATAGTTCACTTCACGGTATTTTTTTCTAATATTTGAGATTTGCTCAGGAAATTGCTCAGAATTGCATCAGAAAAGATGAAAACCAATTCAATCGATCCCTAGAACGCACCCACAAAAGACGTGTGTTTCTTACAACCTTTACATTAGGCTATTACAGAGATAATCTATTCCATTTGGTTAATCCATTATTATTTGATTAGTTTATTCTATTACTCACCAGAAGCAGAACAACAGAGAAGCTAAGCAACGTGGCAGGCACTCTAACTGTCCAGAACGGCGCATAAGGCTCTTTTACGCCAGTAATAACGTTGACTCGATATTTCTTGGCACCAGACAATCTGGTAAGGAACTGAGGTCTGGGATGTTCGGCCTGCAGTGTGAAACCCGTAAGGCCCCATCGGTGAGCTATCGATGCGCTATACCGTTTCCATAACTCGAGGAAAAGTGTAGCTGCAAGAATGCAACATTTCAAATGTTAGCTTAGTCTCGGTTCCCAAGAACGGGTTTTGGGCGGTGGCGGTTAGCAGCGGTTCCATGTGTGGGAAAGAGACAAGATTATGCCAGCTGTTTTTGTCTCTCTCCCACACATGGAACCGCTATTAACCGCCACCGCCTAAAAACAGCTCGTGGGAACCGAGACTTATAAAAATTCAAATTAAATGAGAAATTATTTATTTCAAGTATCTGGGAATTCCAAAAGAAATATCCATCATTCAATTATTGTAATGGATTCAAACAGTAATTCATTCCATAACTCAAGAGAAAGTGTAGCTGCCAAAATTAATCATTTCAATAATGTTAGCTTAAAGAAATTGAAATTAAATAAGAAATTCACATTATTCATTTCGAGTACGTGAAAATTCCAAATATCCGTAATTCAATTATTGTAATGGATTCAAACAGTAATGCATTCTTTTATATGTATGTATAAATAAATAAATAAATTCCATGAATCGAGAAAATGTGTAGCTGGAAAAAATACATCATTTAAAGAATCTTGACTTACAGAAATTCAAATTAAATGAGATATTCTCGTAATTTATTTCAAGTATGTAAAAATTCCAAAATACCAAAGGAAAAATCCATAACTAAATTATTGAAATGGATTTGAACAGTAATGTATTATGAAATTAATTTGAACTTAAAGATGTTTTGTATAGAATCGATATAATATACAAGTTCTTCTGAAAAATCCAGCTGAAGATGAAGTGGATATTCAATTAATTCCAATAATTAGATTGCTTTAGAAGTACATCAAGACATGATTTTCTACAGTCATTTCAATACAATGTGAACCAATATTCACAAATTTCTAAACAAGTTTCAAAATTTAAATTGAAATACAACAAAAGAGAGATTAATTTGATACATATAGATTTAATTCGAGAGTGATCTATGTTTTAGATACAGAAGAGTTTTTTAAATACTGTATTGTAATTCACTTCTCCATAAAGTGAAATATTTTTGTGTCGGTGCTTGTAACCATTAGAAGACTAATCTCAATTATTGTGTACAACGCAACCAAAACTTAATACCACTTTAATTAATATTGGTAGATGAAGATAATAACACATAATGCAAACCTACGTTACCGTCTACTAGTTAAAGCCCTCGATAAAACTGAAAATTTGTAGCTATAATACATTACGATCACAGTATAAACATTTGATAACTTCTACTACGTTATATCAGAGCTATAATTTAAGAAAATAGTGAGAAAAATCTTACCCCAAAACGACATAAATATTGCAAAAACGACAGTAACTGGATTATCAAATAAATATGTTATCCTGGCATAAGTACATGTTTCAGCCAATTTCCAATAATCGCAGGCCCCATCACATAAAGGACACATTATTATTTGTTTTGTTGTATTACAAATATCGTTACTGAAAAAGTAGAAAGTTGAATAAAATTTCATGAAAATATGCTATAAATATTAGTATTTTAATACACATATACTCAAGAATGCTTTTTACAATATGGCTTTTACAATAGGATACATTGAATAATGATGTTCTTGCCATTTATAACAATATCTGTCAAATTCAATAGAAGTATACAAGACTTTCTGTTCTTTGTCAATTGCATCCACTATTTGTGTTCTGTGTTGCATTTACTGCATCCCTAAGAGTTCATTAAAACTAAACATAGCCTTGTTAGGAACATTCAAATCATTTATTCATTTATTGAAAAAATACATAGTTCCTATTAATGATGTTCGTGTCATTTATTATAATATTTCAGTCCAATTCAATAGAAGTATGCAATACTTTTCTATCTTTCTCAGTATTATCCTCTATTTGAAGTGTCTTGCATTTATTGTCTTTCTGAAGAGTGTAAGCAAAACTATTTTCATTGAAAATTGAACAGCTTTGTTAAGCTGTGTGTCTACGATCAAATTTTCCATACAATTGCATTGAATAAAATAATGTTGATCTAACAGCTAATCAGGTAAGGTATCTACCAATATACACCATGAAGAATACAAATACGCTAAAAGAATGACACATGAAGACATAAACATTACAGCAGAAATCCGCCTATATTTACCTCAGCGTATCGTTGTGCAAGGTGAAAATGCCGTATAAGAAACATACAACACCCACAATTGAGGCTGGTATCAGCATATGCGTGTAGAACCCAAGCCAAGCGAAATATAATCCATATTTAACACCAAAGTATTCTTTGATCTGGTCAATTGGCTGGTGTTTGATCCATTTACCCACTTGAGCCCATTCAACGTACAAGAGATTCCTCAGTGAGCCTGCTGTTTTGTAATCACCCTGTCAATGAAACATTCACAATTCATCTATTTGTTTTCTAATTGTCATAAAAATCGTGACATTTTAAAAAAAAACGAAAAAATTATTTTTGTAGTTGAATAATCAGGGGCCTGTTTTATAAAAAAATTGAAGTCATGTAAAACTAGAAAAGGAGGACACACACTAGACTTATAAGTTGAGTATAAAAGCACGTTCGCCTTTTCACACACACACACACACACACACACACACACACACACACACACACACACACACACACACACACACACACACACACACACACACACACACACACACACACACACACACACACACACACACACACACACACACACACACACACACACACACACACACACACACACACACACACACACACTCACACACACACGCACGCAATCGTAGCTTCTTTTATTTATAATATATTCATTGATGATGATACATGATGTATCAACTCCGAAAGTCTGAATGTCAAATTCTCTAATTCTTTCAAAACTCAGATTCTGGAATGCACATGATTATTTCTATGGTAAATTATGAAAACGAATGTGTTAGCTCCAGAACTGAATTTTAGTAAATAGAGTATAGTGTATATTTAGAAAATAATTTGTTATGAATAATATTGACTTAGGACTATTATGTTTTCTCAAAGACAAGGTCTATATGTTTATTTCATCAGAATTTCTCAATACGCCGTTACTTATAATTTGAACTACTATGCGATGTGATATTGATCAGGCTTAATAGATGATTTCTTCTCATATGCTTCCATTTGCACGAAAGGCAGCAATCTTTTGTGTGCATAGTGGACATAATTCAAGAGGTGAGAGCAGTACAAATACACAAATATCTCGTAGGCCTGTATTTGCAATGGCAATATCTATACTTACGTCATGTAATGGATACGCAGCGCAGTAAACATTCTCAGAAATCAGTCTTTGAATGCCAATAGCTGCCACAGAAGAGGGATCGTCAATGAATCTTTGCCTTTCCAATATGAAATCAACTACTAATGTTCGAATGGCACCACTAAAAAAGTCTTCACTCTCATCATCAAATCTAGAAAAAAGAATATATTCAAAGAGAAGGTTACATGAAAATTGAAAATAGTTGTAGAGTGAAAGTGAATAAGGCACAATGAATATGGAATGACATTTTTTGGAATGTTTGAAAAAATCTTGGGTCGATTTCGGGTTGCTGGCCCAATTACAATTACTAAGTAAGTTTCTGCAGTACCTGTGAAATGTAATTATTAATTGACGAAGCCTATTGCTTACATTGTAATTGTTTTGCCAGCTTACAAATTTCTTGATTCTTGATTACTATAGTTTATACCACAGCTGAAATTATAATTAATGTGTACATCTGTAAATTCATAAATGCTGAGCAATGCTTTCTTCTACAAACAACAAGTATAGTGCCGCTACTGTTTGACCAGAGAAATAATGCATTAAAGGTGCGGATACACTTTGCATAGTATGCATGGGTTCGGATCCCAGTTTTTCAAACAATGTAATACTGATTCAATCATAACTGAAAAATATAAGTAACACTGAAATGGAGTTGGATTGGTATAAATGCACTAAGGTAAGCCTACTAGATTTCGAATTGATTTTGAATAGAGCCTGTTCAAAATACATGAGTAATTAGCAGTTCAACAGGTTTTTATGCAATATTCATTAATAGAAAGATGAATTTCAAAACCAGACAATTCAGCATACAAAGTAATTGTATTTTGTGATAAACTACAATACCGTAGTACTGTAGTACCGTATAATACTGTAGTACCTAACATAGACAACATTATTTTATTCTAGAACTGGGAATTTATTTTGGATTAAAGCCAATAACTTGTGTAATTTCCAGGCTAGCATGCTTGTTAGAGATTGGTCATGAATTCCATATACCAAGAAATACACTTCATGCATTTTAAAATAACCAAGAATATGATAACATTCAAAGACATGCGGCATCATGACTTATTGAAAACAATACGGTAATAGCTTCGGTGGCTTTGAAAAACACTACAAACCAAGACAAGTAATATAATTTTACTACAATCTTTACAGCAGCTTGAACACCATTGAAGTTGAAAATAGTTTCAATATTCTCAAACCAGTGATAAAGACTTCAATATTGTGAAAAAGTAATTCAAGTAGACCTAATTAAAAAATCAAATTATTGCTGAATGGCACATTAAGATGGAACACTGTCAAATAGTCTAATTGGCAACACTGCTGCTGATAAAGATAAATAATTTTAAAATTCCTCAATAATAGTTGAATGAATGAAAAAATATGTTGTGACAATCTATTAATTACTCAACACAAAATACACGTTTCAATGCTCTTAGCATCATTATTACGATCATATTTTATAGGAATATTCACTTCCTTAATGTTTTCGATGGTGTAGACGGTATATTTGATAAATCCAAAGTAAGTTTTCGTGATTCATGGAACAAAATGGACTTGAATTAGAATTTGAAAACGATGGAAAGATATTGTGATTGCAAGGATTAAGATCAGATTATCAAACATAAGTATCAACACAGTATATTGTTAATTTTGATTATTAATGCGGTATGTTAGACTAAGTTGTCAATATCACAAAAGTTTTTGTTAGGATTGATTAATTGGTTAAAAAAGAGTGGAAATGAACCTTTATACTGACAGGTAACTCCTATCCCGGCTGTATTCGGCTGAAGGTTGGAACCTCTCCTTGGGGAAGACTTTCTCATCAAGACAGACGAAACTAAGAAAATTTTTGGATATGAATGATGTAACCTCATTCATGAGGTCCATATGTGGGCCAAAAAGTTCATCTTTTTCTGGAAACTGTAACACAAACAGCTAGAATGTGAATAACATTGGATCTCAAACTTGAAAGTGATGTTTATCTAGGAGAATTCGACTATTTCATACTAATCATTGGATAACTCCTATTGTCAATAGCATTTTACAGAAATATTCATTTCCGATTACTGTAGTCTCACAGTTTTGTAGGCTACCCAGATCTTCCCAATCTCAAGATCTTAATTGTGAGAAGAATCTAAGCTTGTATGTCATTGGATATTCAGTACCTGTGTAATAATTGTCGATCACTTTTCACAAAACTGTTTATCTCAACTATTACCATGCAACTATGATTCCAAAATGCGTGATTTTATCTGAAACTGTAATTGAAAGAATATCAACTAGTATTTAATTTGATATTCTACATTCTTTTCTAAACTATTCATCTCTAATCATGCAATTATATGCAATCTGTATACCATGCTACCGTTATTTCAAAATTTACGTCTGTCTGAGATTCTAACTAAAATATATAGAAAAGTGTATCATCGAATAAGATTAGGCTATTCATAATTATGAAATCGCTGTATTAACAGCAGTCGGATAAATTCTTCAAAACTTTTAAACAGCTCATTTCACTCCAGAGTATTCATACATGAGTCAATAGAGAGGAAGAATCTCTATTCTGTGCATGAGTGGAGTACGAATATCATTTAAAACACAACATGACGCAGAGCTCATCCATTACTGATTATTACATGTTTGTGAACAAGAAATACATCCAGTTTCATATTTGAAGAGGAAATTAATTAGTTGTACGAGAAATGTCAAACATTTACAAAATTTTCAATCAACAGAAAAATGATTTAAATAACTCTATGCACAATTTGTCATTATACATCTGAAGTCTTACATCTACTACTGCTGGATTGTACAAGCAGGCATCAACTATCTAGAATCAGCTGATCAAGGAAGATGTTATTTTATTGGTGATTCTTTTGTGTTTTAAGATATGAAGGTTTAATAAAACAAACCCCTGATCGATATTAATGTCTAACTGACTCAAAAAAATCATATAACTTGAAAAATGATATTATGGTATGAGCTACAATACAGTAAAAATTTCAAGATTTCTGCACTTACATCTTTCATACGCATCCTGAGTTTGAGTATCTCGCAGTATCTTTTCAGCACTTCACGAGGGGCATGGATCTTGACAAAATTCAGCCGATTATTGAATTCATATTCCAAAATAAGGCCTTCTTCTTTTAGATTGCGTTCAAAAGTTTCACGTTTTTGTTTAGCCGCTGTTAGTTGAGACAAAGCGGCTGCTTTAGCTTCATGACTCAGGTGCGCTTTTATAATGGGCTCCCACCAGGCCAGGATGAAATCCACAGTTGTTTTACCATCCCGAAACATGGTGGACACAGGCTGGAAGGAATTTTAATTGAACACAAGTATAAATAAGAGTAGAACAAAAAAATGTATCCACTGTTTAAAAGTCCATAACTTGCAAACTAATTGATGCAGTTGTCTCATCTTTGATGAAAGTGTAGCTCAAAGCCCAACTTAAACATATCACCTTGGTTTTTGAAATGGCCATCATTCACATCCACACTCAAGCGATGCCGCCGAACTGAAGCACAAACTACCTACTGTCTGCAACGTGTTCAGTTGGATATTTGCACATGAATGTACGATGGATTCTCAAAGTTCATCCAATGTGTGTGGCTTTTGTTGATAAACGACGTCCTCCAGTGTTCCCCACAGCTAAAAGTCCAGAGGAGTTGAGTCTGGGGAACGTGGTGGATACTCAACAGCACCTCTACGGCCTATCAATTGTAGTCCGGTGGCAACGTTTGTGTGTGGATGTGAATAGTAGCCATTTCGAACACCTAAATTGATATGTTTAAGTTGGACTTTAAGCTACACTTACACCAAAGATGAGACAACCCCATCAATTAGTTTGTAAGTTAAGATCTTTTAAACAGTGGATACTTTTTTTGGATCACTCTGTATATGCTTATGCATTTTCAGGCCCAGTCCAGTTGGGAAATAAAAAATATATTAAACATATCATTACACAAAAATAGTAATCAACATAAAAATGTCTTGTCAAATATGAGATTAAATAGTCAGCTCTCAGATCTCCCACAACTTCCTCCAACCAGGACAAGGCTCTCTCATCAGCCAGGTGGATTCCCCTTAGTACCCCTTCAAAAACAAAAATTGGGCAGTCCTCCACCAAGTGCTGCATGGTTTGTACATCTCCACAGACGCAATGTGGGTCAGAAGCAATGGCCCATGTGGTCTGTGCTTGTGCATATCTTTCAAGCCTAGAGCTCATGTGGGCATACCCTCAAAAAAAAAAAAAACTTTGCATAAACCACTACAAGTGGTGTGGAAAGGATGTAGGCTGGCAGAAAACTATGAAACACAAAGAGACGCACTTAGGCCATCACCCCTTCCAATTGAGGAAATACAAACGTCTACATTTTATTTATGGTATATTATTTTCTCTCATAATTACAAAAAGTATGGGGTATTCACCATCACTTAAAACTTTATACTTGGAATTTTTGCTGACTCTGAGATGTGACAAGACGACCGTAAATTGAATAAATTTGTGAATTTGCACAAACAACCAACAGATAGAAGATCAATCATATATCATAGATATTCAATATTTTCATAGACTGTGCAATTGAATAAACTAGAACTCCCATAAAGTATTATGCAAAGCTAATATCTTTAGTGATGTATCATCGATCTTACTTTGGGCTCTACACTTTTGAACCGGGTGATCTGCTTGGGGTTACTGTGCGTTTCAGAGCACAAGTTGGCCTCTTCAGACATCTTCTCATCGATTTCTGATAAATCTTCAGCACTATGGTAGATGGTACGCCGAGATGCATGTATACCACCAGCATTCGCCAACAAATTAAGAGATGTTGCGCTTGAGTATACTTCGCTATCTCGTGTGTTGACACGATCCATGTACTGTTGGACACAAACAAACATTCAAAAATGGATTGTTTCATTGCAAAATATATTATGTTTGAAAACGCATTCATCATAAAGTATTAAAATCATAGTATGAATATGAAGCTACAAGTTGGCCTTTTCTCTTATATCTTCTTATCAGTAGTACCGGTATCTATCTACTAACTTCTAATCAGTAAAACCTACATGGAAAGAGATCCTCTCTCAGGATATTTCCAAGATTTAACAATGTTTTTCTATTGCAATAAAATTAGTGTAAGCGAATTAGTTCGATTCTGGGTATAAAGTGCACTTTACTGGCCCACCTAGCTAGAGTCAAATTTCCGGTTGCAATTGTTCAGCAAGTTATTCTGATCACAAATTTTATTCATTCTATTATGTATACAGCCCGATTATCGTAGAAATAAAAATTTCATACAGAAGATTTTTTTAGAATAGCCAACCTAAAATTATTATTTAGCTCACCTGAAGAATGGTAACTTTTTTTTTTAAATATAATACTAGTTCACACACAAAATTTCAAACATCGTTATTATTGAGAGACTGAAAAAAATTATAGATAAAATAATATGAATAAAAGATAACAAGAAGAACGTTAAGAGAAATTCAATTACAGCCGAAGACATGCCATGAGAAATAGAACTCATTTTACTTTACACAAAGTTATACAGAAGAATGAATCATAAGAAGTAATATTCGAGGCCACATCTGATGAGCTAATAATCAAAATCATTACAAGGTTTTATCTCCAGCATATTATACGGAATGAGACAATACCTATAAATAACTCTTATAAATAAGTTACTTCCTCTTCTACCTATGATACAAGCATGAGGAGGACATGCGTGCTTCATTTTTGCATTATAAGAATGATTCTTCTACTCACAATTTGATCAATTGATGAACAGTAAAATTTCAAAAGTATTTGGTAAGTCCATGAGTTAATTTGCAAGTTCCAAAAACACTTGTTGACTTAAACGTTTGCTTCATTTTTTCGAATTTTTATCAAACGATTAAATTGGACTATTACCATTGAAATAATTCTTGATGGAAAATAATAATCTTTTAAGAGGATTTAAGAATTATATTATAACTAAATTAATAAATACACATTAAACCCATGAAAAAAACATTGAAAACGAGCACTGTCAAAATGTCCTAACCTAAAAAGTATCGTCTGACGTCTGTTATCACAGGACCTACTTGACTGTTGACTACGGTAGTCAAGTAGGCCCTGGTTATCACAGGATGACGACACTAGCACTCATGTGAGAGACGAAGTAAGTAATGAATAAATTCTGGGTCTCGGAAAAAGGATGAATTTAAAATAAATTCTTCTCATCTGTTTCTTTCCTGCTAAGGCCTACGAAAAAAGGAGTCCCAATGTTATGGAATATAAAAATCCATTAAAAGAATAATATACAGTTTCATATTTTTAGTCCAAATCCATGTTTGTTTACTTCTTCAAGGTAGTGGAATCTGTGGAATGGTGGTGATGCAGACGACGGAAGACGCCTGAACTTTTCGACCAATAACAGCGATAATGTTACTGGTTCATATTCCATGGATCGTACTTTTGGATCGGTTGATGAAAGCTCCACCGGTGCAGGCTAGAGCGGAAGTGGCTACAGGCTACTGAACTGTCAAAAGCTCCCATGACCGCGATCCACCTGCCTCGGTGAACCAGAGGCACTGCACCAGAGTGTCCCATGACCGAAACCGATGTGAACAGGAATCAGCTGTTTATCCTTTGATGTCACGACCTTTCGGTCAAATGGTTTTCTGCTCCCAAACTCAAACCGAATTGAAAACGGATCACGGATGATAAAATGGTGGACCAAGGACATACACGAAAACAAACAACAATAAACAATATTGAATAGCCATGATCCATAATGATACTTTTTATTTTTTTGTTGTCTATTCTTCTCTTCTCGACAGCCGGAGGTAATTATAAATGAATAATTAATATTATAACCCAAGACCGTTTGTAAATTTATGGTAGTTTGTCAGATAGGCCTACTCAGTACGGCATAGTAATTTGTACGGTTATGAATGCATACTTTATTTATTGTAAATAAATATATAGTATTCTAATTGACATTAAATTCAGTTGCATGGCATTTTATACATAATCAACGTTTTGAACAGAAATACAATATTCTTTCTGGCTGCCTATGACAAGAACTAAATCTGATAACAGGAAAAATAGCTTGTCTAACCTATTACAATTGGAGCTATATTTATCTTCAACTTTATATTTCTTCAGTTGATACTGAACATTGCAAGATTTTAAATTTTGAACCTGTTCCCCAATCAGTGCATTTTTATTTAAGGGTTTAGTGTGGATTATATCATCCGCTTTCCACTCATTCATGGTTGTCCAGAAAGTCCAGTCTATTAGTACAGAGATGTCAATTTTGCAGTGGACCAGGAACTAGACTGGTAATACATCTGAGACAAGTGTACTTTATCGGCTAATCTTGATGGTTTTGTGTTCAGAATAACATGCTGAATCGATTGCAACCGGACATTTGACTCCAGCAAGGTGGGCCGATAAAGGTGCCTTTAGCCATAAAGCTCAGTGGCAACTGCCAGTTAAACTTCCATTGGAAACGTGTAAATGCGACATAGCACAAATATATATGAAAAATAACAAATCGATCAGCTAAGCTAATCGCTCAGAATAAGTGCACATTGAAACACTGGCATGCACATAGCCTTGGTGTTGTGTTTGGCGTTCCACAGGGATCTAGCCTAGCTTTTCCTAATCTTTATTAATGACCTTCATTGGAACGACTTGGGACGAAAGGCTCTATTATTTACGGATGACACCACCTTAGCGCTGTGGACCCCCAGATAGCTATTACCTACTACCAGGTCTATACAATTGATTGAGGATGCTTGATTATGATTCAGATCTAATTAGCTATCCATGAACGAGGGAAACCTGCTATACACCTTGAGGCGACGTCCACCATATCGTACTTTGGCAGAGCGGAGGTCAAGCTTCTTGGCTTTGTGGTGGATGTTTTCTTATCATAGTACCTTTCAGGTACTTGATAACCGCTGATCATGGACTCTTCCACAGTCATATCAACTATGGCATTGTAATCTGGGGCCATGTGGGGGGCTGCGAGAGGATTCTCATGTTTCAGAAGTTATCCGCATCATTCGTGGGGCACCCCGCCTTGAACAATGCAGGTCAATCTTTAAACCATTGCAAGTATTGACTGTTTACAGCCGGTATGTCTACAGCTCGCTGCTACAACTGAGGAGGGAACTTCACAGATTACATGAGAGAGGTCAACTACACCAGCATAACACCAGGAGGCGTGATGAAATTAACCTGCCTTGCGCCAGACTTTTTATATCACACAACAGATTCATGCACTAAAATTCATTAATACACTGCCTCAATTTGTGCGCAGTCTGCAGACAGGAAGCTTCAGATTCTTGCCTGACAAACTTATTGCTGTGCTACTTCTGTACAAATATTGTCTACGTACACAATGAACGTAGTAATAATTCATTGGATTGAAATGCTATGAATTTGTATTGAATTAAGCATTGGATTTAATTTTTAATTTCAATTCCTGTAATTATTTTCAGGAACAGATGGAGACTCTTTCATGACCGACCATTATCCTGAAGTGAAAATAATTCCTCTTATATCAACAGAAATTCTTTTCAAACGAGTTGATGATACATTAAATGTAACTTGCACTGTTGTTGGAGAAAATGCCAACAAGTTTCATCTAGAATGGCTCACGCCAATAGATACGCATGATAGGTAAGTTGGAAAAAAATTTCTGTATTAAGCGAGAAATTTCTGTCTATGTATGTCTAACTGCTCTTGAGAACGGCTCCAAGAATGAAGAATTCAAGTATCAAGTAACGAAATTTTTTAATGAAAAATTTCGTATTGTTTCTAGTAATAATTTAACTTTGTGCTTGTGGTTTTTAAAATATTTATTTAATTAAAAAGAAATGGGCCATGCTCAAATAGAGACTTGATTATATTTATGTCTTTTGCCGAAGAGCCCCATATTTGTTAGAATGAAATAGTTTTTTATACATAGAATGAAATAGTTTATTTCTACCTTGATGTCACTGTCTTTCCGCGTCATGACTATAGTTTTGTGGTGAAATCAAATGTGGGGGTTTTCTGCAAAAGACCCGTCTGATTAATTAGTGTTTAAATACGTATTTTTACAAGAGCCGGCAATGTAATTTATGCTTTTATCAGTTGGACTCTATTGGCAGTTAATTTTCTTTAACATTTTGTTCAATTGTTGTATTTTTCTACGATGTGAATCTCACTGCAATTTTATCATAATATGATGCTTCTATTATATATATTACAAGCTGTCCCGGCGAACTTCGTATAACCAGTGCTGTAACAATCCAAACTAATCCAAAATCATCTGAATCGGTTCAGCCGTTCTCGAGTTATAAGCGAGCGTACAGACATCAACTCTCTTTTATTAATATAAATATATAGAATCAGTGAGTAAATAAATTTTACATTTGTATGTTTGTAATTGAAATTCCTTTCTATTCCAGGTATGGAATAACCTATAAACTATTCAGTCCAAACTCGTTGAACTTATACGTGGATGCACTACAAGAGATTGATGGTGGGAACTACTCGTGCGTTGCAAGCTTACCATCATCCAATCTCAGATTTCTGAAAAAGTTCTACTTGAAAATTAATAATAGTAAGTATATTGTGTTAGCTGAATATACATATTTAAGATTGTATAGAATACAAGAATAGCCTCATATATATTTCAACACAAATTATTGATCTATTCAAACAAGATTTTTTCAAGATTATATTGGATTCGATTTACCTTGTTCATGGTTAGCATAAATTTCATAAGTGTATTCTGTTGAAAATTCAAGAAGCCCTTCAAACAAAGTAACATTATACGAAATATACCTTGTACTAATATTGAAACTTATTTGAATTAATCTCTTTTTTAGAACGAGGACATTGTGGTAAAAACCATTTCTCATGTAACCCAGATACATGCATTCATCAAAGATATGTTTGCGATGGAAGACTTGACTGTTCTGATGGGGAAGATGAGTCAGAACGTTATTGTGGTAAGTCGGTTTTCAATTTTCTAATGAACTTTAGATAATCAAAGGTTGGAATGATATCATTTGATGAATACTCGAAAAACATTTCACTCAAATTCAGACTCTATAATAAGAGTATCATTCGATAATCATAGAGCGAATTTTACAAAATTTGGCATAGAAACATTATTTTGATTTCTTATTATTTTTAAGATTTCGTCAAGACACGTTTGTGAATGTACATTCCTCCATTTGAGGAGTGTGAGACAAGTCTGGTGAAGTTAATTTCAAAGAAGTATTTTGGTGCTTATGTACAGTTCAAAATCACACTCCCAAATCATGATTTCGTGGTTCTCCAAAGAACTTCCAAAATTCAATTAATTCTTATTCAATAATTTCCAACAGTCATTTCTTGCCTCTTATCAAATAGCCTCTTGTCTCATAACCTTACCTATACCTTACCTGGAGTGGTCCGTAGCCGAGGGCGATAAGCGCCTGTCTGATAATCCAAAGGTTCCAAGATCGAATACAGTTGCCGGAACGGATTTTGACAGAAACGGCCACTCCCCACTTTCGGAGGAGACGAAAAGCCGTCGGTCCCGACTGCCTAAAAACAGTCGTCATGTCTCATTATCACCCCTCTCATTACCCACGCACAAGCCTAGAGCTCATGTGGGCGTCACCCTAAAAAAAACCTGGATGGTTATTTCATCGAACGTATTTTTCTAGGGACGTCGCCTTGTCAAGGCAAACTGACATGTGATGGAAGATGCATTCCAGTTTCTTGGTGCTGTCAACAATTCGTTGATGCCAATTGCACGGCAACTGTTAGACTCGCTTGCTGTTCAGAAATTCATAAACGTAAGTAAAATACTTCATGAATATGTTCCATCTGATAGTAGAAAATAATAGAGGAAACTGTAATTTAATGTGCTTGTTGTTTCACAGCTGTCACTGGCTTTGAATGGATTCATTTAAGCAGGGTATGGGTCAGGCTTCTTCAGCCTTCTTAGCTTTAGGCTACAACAATTCTATTAACAAATTAACATATCGACTAGCTCTCATCATAAACAGTTGCTCTTGTTATTTCTTATAATATTCTTATTCAATCTTATCTGAGTTAAAAGAACTCGGCTTTTCAACCATTTTCTCGTGGATGTGAAACGGGCCTACTACAAAGTCCTACTTTGTGAGATCAACTTTGATTGATATTCATGCTCCTGAATATTTCACTAAGAATATTTTACGTTAGTCATGCAATATGATCTATTATTAAATTCGAAATTTAATAATAACTATTGATTTGGGCCCTATTATTGGAATTCCTACCTTATACCTTAGGAATAGGAATCAATCATTCTTATTCATAGACGTCGCACAGGGGGGCACGTGCCCCCCAACATTAAAAAAAAATTATAATGCTGAGATCTACCAGATAAAATAAATATATTTGGTAATACTTAATTGTTTCTGACTAGGCCTACACAAAATGATTTCGGAGCATTTCATTGAGTAGACTTAACATTTAAAAGTACTGTTTTGTAATATGCTTCGTGGCTCATATTACCCTAATTTTGATGTTTGACCTACCCCCCTTCCCCAATTCATGGCCCACGCTACGCCTATGTTCTTATCCAATCTAACCTGTGGTTGAATGACTTAAACCTTGATGTTATGATATTAACATATATGTATTTCATTATGATGGCTAGTTTGAATACTTATTACAAGTAATCTTCATTCTTGAAAAAATCTCATGGATTAGGCCTATGATGTTAATATGATGGAATATTTGAATCGAAATTTGATTAAAAATTATTTATATATTGTTCATACTATTCATTGAAATAATCACGAAGATTTAATGTAAAAATATAGTAGTTGTATTATGAGAACCTTTAAAGCATGAGTGGTTTAAAAACCCATTTCAAAAGACAGCCGTTTTGGCATGAATTGTGAAACTGTAATATTATTTACGTTATAAAATAATCGTATATAAACAGTATTATACGGTACTCTTTCATTTTTACTGAAATAATTCATGATGATTGAAAATTCCTCATTCTAATATCTAATACTTCTAATATTTTTTTAAGCGTACATAGATAACGACAATGGAATCTCTTCAGCTGATCAACAACGATTGAATGATATTCATTTTCTCCAAACTACAATCTACATTGTTATAGGTAAATTGAATTTCCTTATCCAATAGTCTCATTTTTATCCTAATTTGCTCGACTTGTTTTTAAATTCATTGATGAATATTATTTATTAGTAAAACAACGTTTTTATTCTAATTAACAAGAGGTTTGATGAATTATTCATTAGTATACCAACGTTTATATTTTTATTATAACGTTTATATTTCAAATTATATTATTAATTTATTTTGCAGGCAGTGCAGTTGCTTTTATGCTAGTAGTTACCATACTGGTTGTTACTATATGCAGAACTCATATGAAACGTACAGTTCTGAGTGCCCGCTACCCAGCCACTGACAGACGTAACCGGCCTAACAATGTAAATAATAATCTGCGTTATCCATATCATTTACGGAATTCTCTCAGCCTTCATCAGCGCTTAGAAACAGAGGTGAGATATTACATTTCAGACAAACTTGTAGGCTTATAGTAGTTATGAAATAATAGCCTAATAGTAATACTGTATAAATTACGTTTATTAAATTAATGTATTTATCACATTTTATTAAATAATTATTTAAAATATATATTTTATTCTACTTCATTTGAGATGCACCAAGAGCAATCAATTATGCTAATCTGAGATCTACACTAATTACGTATGAAAATTTAAGGTGGTATGGTAATAAAAGTGCAGTATCGTGTGTTTGAAAGTATAATCAATGTACCTAATTGAAATACTAATAAGATGAACTATATATAATACTTATATAATACTTAATATACTTATTACTTATATAAGTAATCTAATAAGTTATCTAATATCCGATATAGGCCTATATTATATCTTTATATCCTCTATTTATGATGAAACACATTTTCAATTCACAATTCTATGTTAGCTACTAATGATAGGGAGTTGAGTTGTGGGTTTTGGTTGTCATTAATTTATATTTATAATAATTCTTGGTGAAATTTGCACTATCGTGGTTAAATAGCCACATATATAGAAAAACACGCACATATATAGAATTACTGGAGATTGGAGATCGTGGATCGTGAATTGGATAATTAAGGCTCTGCAAATCCTTTTGTTTTTTTCACAGATGTATGACTTGGATCTATACCTTAACCGGTCATCAGGCCTGAATTGTCTTGTGACGTACAACATTAATAATGGAGTACAGTTTGTTGGTCACCCAGTAGAACCTCCACCTTACTCTGAGGTATGTAATTGCTTCTCTGCATTCTCAAACTCAATTTTGGCTAGATGCTATTCTACTGGCTATTTCTTGAAATTCCTGGCTTTTATCTACTTGATTGTTATTCTCATACTAAAAAATTTAATACTAGAAAAGTGCTAGTTCCTCATACTAGAAATTTAATGGTGCTTCTTTGTTGTTTATTGAGGTGCAACGAAACTAAATTGGAATAATAAATTAGGCTTAGTCTTTTTGTGTTTCTTGATATTTCACTTATTCATCATTCATTCTATTATGCAGTACTCCTTTTAAGAGACTTAGTCTTTTACTCACCATCACCGCGCATTTGTAACTTCAAAATATCTTTGAAGCGTTGTTATAAACAACTACAATAGATCTCCAACTTTCCGAACTTATTGGGTCTGGACCCCATTTGGTTAATCAGATATTATGATAGAATTTTCTCAAAAAAAAAAAAACCTATAAATTTAGCAGAGAAAAATTGCATTAACAATATAGGAGTATTTACTTTAATCACAACAGTAAAAATACTGTAGCTTTATTTACAAAAAAATTGTTGTTGCCTTTTGAACATATCTGTTATAAAACGTAATTACGTTTACAACTGTGCGTATTTGTTTTTGTCTTCAAAACATATGCGTATAATCGGCGATTCCGTTTTTCGGAGTTCTGATAATTAGAGTTACACTTTTTGCCAATTGCTACTTCATTCTAACTACAAGTGGAAAATTATTGTGAGAAACATACAATACAATAGCCTAACTGTTTTTCAATTCGACTTACTGAAATTTAAATAATTTATTCTCCAAAATAAACACAAGAAATTACAATAATTGGAGGCTCCTCTTATGGGCACATGCCTGTGAGAGAGGAGCGAAAAAGTTCCATTGCGAACTGTTCTATTCAATTTTTCTTGTAACGTATTCTGCATATTTGTGAATAAATTTTTTAAAATTTGGATTCAACTGTTTGCATTTCAAACTTCTTAAAAGCGTCTGAAACGACTATATTGTATTTTTCGTGCTTTCTTTGTAGAAGGTTAATGTATGAAAATCTCGTAAATCAATTTTGAATGTAACTGTATAAATGTTGGCATATTTCAGGTGATTTCCTTGCCTCCTCGCGAAGGTCCGCCCCCTCCTTACGTCTCCCGTGAAAATGTGTGCAGACAAGGAGGACAAGCGGAGAGTGAAGCTCTCCTAGAAAATGCCAGCGCTTTAACAACAGACCCGGATCGGAATGTCGATAGCTGTGACGAAACTTATTTCTGGCCCAGAATTACAATAAGGAGATGCTCGTCTAGTGATGATACATTATCCGAAGAAAATCAAACAGTAAGGCCTAGTGATAGTAGTGATTCATCTGATAATCCGATGCCGAATCCAGATTAAGGCCCATTTTCTACACCATGCACAAGTCTTGGACTCATCTGGGCAACTTTTTTAACAAGAGACACAGATAATTATTTCTCAAGTATGAAATCAATTCAATTTGCAGCCTGGCAACGTAGATAGTTTTTAGTGCTTTATTAATACAATTCAATCCCTAAGAAATTCTTAGTAGATAACTCGTTCTATGAATCCCTCAATCTGTCTTCAGAGTCTATTCCCTGTGTTCACATTTGGTCGATTTTGTGTGCAACTCAAGCATGCTGCATATGCTTAAGCATTGGCCGCATGCTCTGCAGCACACAAAAATCGATCAAGTGTGGACATAGGGGGTAAACTCTGAAGACAGATTGAGGAATTTATGAAACGAGTTATCTGTTTAGCAGGAAATTGGCAAACACCAAACATTTGTTGGTATAAGAGATTTATTGGCAATGCTCGTTATCCTCCAAATAACGAAAAATCCACAATAATATTGTAAGTTTTCAATACTCTCTACTTGTCTTGGTAGTGTGTGGTGTTGAAAACGGGCTCTTAGTCGATATGGATACGTAGATTAAGTACCTATTAGATGTAAGATCAGTGTTGATAATTTACTCGTTATTGAGAAATCAAAGTTCAAATGTGTTGTTGAAGATTGAGAGTTGTGCTCTATTTTTGAATGGAATTATATTTCATAGTATAATGAAGTTTTCTTTGTTGAATGCATTATATTAAAAATAGTTTAAGGTATGTGAGTTGTTTGAAATACTTTGATTAGAGAATTTTTTCCAAGTTTTGACTTGATCATACCCGCTATTTCTTCATATTCATTTCGAATAATTATAAATTTTCATCATGGTTTTCATATCTCATTGACTTCCAGTTTGGTGTTTTTGAACCCTGAAATCATTCATCTGGTTGTTCGGAATTCACATAAAGCTTAAGGTTCTTTTAGTTCCACGAACAAGTCTAAGACTCATGTGCGTATCAAGTGGTCGTGGAACTTTAATTCCAAAAATAAATTGTATGTTCAGATCGCACTTTTGGAGAATAATAGATTGACCAAAATGCAATTTGAGACATACGTATCACTTTTCATAATTTCTGAACTTAACAGCAATTATTTTGAAATTATTTGAGCTTTTTGTACTCTCATTGGACCGCTTGTGGCCAGCACCACTAATATTTACTGACTTAAATGCTTAATCACTTTCTGGTGTTTCGGAACCCACCTTAAACTGAAGGAACATTCATCTCATCATCATCATCATCATCATCACAACCCACGCACAAGTCTATTACTCATGTGGACTCCCTCAGCAAATGAGGAGGAATGACAAATCATGTCAAATCTCGTCAATATTTGACCGTGATGGTTTTGAGACATTTTTGAACTTAAGATAGGCAAACGATTTGACACGACTTTCAAAGTTTTTGTTACTCTTTCATTGGTGGAATTTGGTAATGTGAAAGAGACGGCTTGAAGAGACATTGAATCAGTATAAAAGACAAGATTTTTAGATCCTATTCTTTATCACAGTATTCTTTCCTTCTTCATCTTGTTCTTCTCATCATCCCAAGTCTTTTGCCTCTATGCTTAGTCTGTCTTGCTGTAAAACAGCTCAGCTCGTGAGATCCATCTGCTTAAATACTCCTTGCATTTCAAGATGTGTTACAAAAATTGCCTAGTTCTATTAATCATCATTCCTCTACCCAAGTTCTAGACTAAGAGTATACATACATAATGAGAACAGACTCAACTTTTTAATGTTATAAGTTACTGACTGTAATGATAAATATAATATAATAATTATTATAATATAAGGTTAATGAATGAGCTCATATTACGTGAGTTGTTAATCCCGGTGAAGTTTAGTTATTATTTTACAATTGTTGGATTCTGTTTCATGGTTGTTCATGTTTCTCATAGCAAGAGATTTGTATCATATTTTGCAAGACATCAGTTGAATCTAAGCCGGACAACTGGTACGTTTTGTAACTTGACATGACATTTGTGGTTATTGAAAAAGGCACTAGTTAATATTGTTGAAAGTTGTTCGTATTTTGATATCAAATTCAATCATATCCGTATTTAGGTAAGTCAAGTTTTATGTAGTTCTTTAAAAATTATCAAACAAGAAAAGTATTTAGGCCAAAAATAGTTAATTTGAAAACAAGTTGAGATTTTATTGAAAGTTACGATAAGGCAGTTTCAACATAATTCTGAGTCTTTCTTAAATCGAGCATAAAGTTTTTCACATCTTTGGAAAACGGTAATTGCTTTGTATCAATATTTACAAATTTCTATTTGTTTATTGGCTATACCAGGCCTGCCCAACCTGTGACCCGGGGCCGGGTCGGGTCCGGGTCCGGCCCGCGAGCCGATTTTATGTGGCCCGTCATGTTGCCGTGAAAACAAAAAATTTCAAGCATTTAGAAAATCTACATTATTTAAATTTCAGAATTTTCAGGCGCGATGCACGTAAACAGTCATATTCCCCCTCGCGTAACCTTGTAATGTAATATTCAACTGTGGCGACAACGAAAAAAGGAAAATTTACATCACAGAAACCATTAAAACGTGTTTTATAAGGGTAAAAATCACAAAAATTTCCTGGGGGAGACCCCAGGCCCTCCGGCCCGCCTTCTCTTTGAATGTTAACAATGTGGCCCTTGATTAATAAAGGTTGGGCACCCCTGGTCTATACTAGTGTGCAATAAAGAATAGAAAAATCGCTGCATCGTGGTTTTTTGCTGCTGATGATGCACACATAAGTCTATGACTTGTGCGTGGGTAATGATGTACACAAAAATGCCAGATGGAATGGGAATTAAACCCATGACCGGGTGCAGCGATAGTAGACTGAAGTTGCGACGCTTTAGCCCACTAGAATAAACCTTTCCACTCAGATAAGAGACAAGCATTTTTCATTCCGGTTGGAAGGTTGACCAATATTGTTGTATCACTAACTTTCAGATCTATGCTTTATCATCTATCTCACTATCCACAGGTCCAAGAATAATTCACAGTGATTTGGAAATTATTCTTAGCAGAAAATTAATGTTTAGTCAAAAAATTGCATTTTTTAATTCTTAGTATTTTTATCCACATGATTCTACTGTTTTGAAAGAGTCATCCAAAGTTCACCAGTAATTCTTATTAATCTGTGATAATTAATTGTTCGGACGTTTCTTGACTAATCTTTATTGATGTGAGTCTAATATTTTGAAGTTATTTTATAAGATTTAATGGATGAAGGATTGTTGGATGCTTTAAATGATTGTCTTCCTATTTTAGTACGTAAAAGTATTGATAGATATATTTTTAGGTTATCTTGTTGAACATAAATGGTGTATATTTCCTTTAACTTGCCCGTTTAGATTTGGAACACTAGAGTTTTCAAATGCTACAGAATAGGTATTCATTCTAATTTTTAAATAAGTTTCATGATAGTATAGCGTTAAATGCCTATTGCATTGGAGTGGTCCGTAGCCGAAGGCGATAAGCACAGGTCTGATAATCCAAAGGTACCTGGATCGAATACAGAATTATAAATCTATCTTGAAGAAAGTTATCCATTTATAAATAACGAAATGAATTGATCGTTGTATTAATTCCTTTTTATGTGTGTCAAAGTTCTTTCCGAACATTTCATTAAAACTAGTTCAATATTGTAATCGAGGTTTTTCGATACTTCCATGTTTTGCATTTATACTCTGTTCAACGAGAGTTGGGAGTGAAGCTCCTCCCACACAGTGTGGCCAATAGTGAGCATGGTCAAGGTTTGACAGCTGTCACTTTTTGGCTCTTAGTTATCCCTGAAGGTTTCAAGAAACGCAGGGTACAGAGTTTTTTAACACTTATGGGTAGTGGCGAAGCGTGTTATACTTATTTGACCAAATAAGTATACCACGCTTCGCCACGGCTTATGGGCTTGGGCCTAGTCAGCTGATTCAATTTTTCCCAAGAAAAATTGATTCATTTTATAATTTGTTTAATAATCAATAAATTACCCAACTCGCTATTACCAAATAGGCGAGTGTTCGCTCTCGCCTTGTTTAAGTTTATTTCTGTAATGCCCGGTTTTTCAGTCGCTCAATAGATAGTTTATGGATCCAATAGCACTATTGAATCAATAACCATGTGTTTTCAAATGCAAAAAAAGTTATTGATTCAATAAGTTTATTGAACGACTGAAAACCGGGCATTAGATTTGCAGAAAATAGCGTAGTGCTAAGAATTCTAATTTGAATTATTCCCAAAAAAAACACGTGCAAAATGAAATTAGTTGTAGATGACAATAATATATACAAAACAGTAGCAATAATATAAAACTATTTTTCACATGCAACCGCTTGTGGATAGTGCTGACAGTGCCTGAAGAGTGCTTCACTCCTGGACCGATATAGTTGTGATTGAGTTAGAACATATCAAAATAATTTCACATTCATTCTTGTTTTTCTTGTGGATCTGTTCTAACCATTAAATTTGTCAATATATGACAAGAAAGCATATCATTATTGTATCTAGTAAGATTGTTTTCATGTTTTGAACTTTCCCTGTTTGCATTTTATTGTGATTGTGAAATTGAATTATTATTGTATTAATTTTACCATGCTCAACTTGTTCCAATACAGTTGAGTTGAATTGTAAATTGTCTAGTTGTTTCATTCG
Organism: Laodelphax striatellus; assembly: GCA_017141395.1. Classification (NCBI taxonomy): domain Eukaryota; kingdom Metazoa; phylum Arthropoda; class Insecta; order Hemiptera; family Delphacidae; genus Laodelphax; species Laodelphax striatellus. The sequence goes on from CM029544.1 coordinate 28,115,935, forward strand.
CAAGCAATATTTTTTGTCAACACATGTTTGTACTGTAGTACCTAATAAACTTGAAGACGTTGAGAATAAATGGTTTATTCGTCATATTCAATCTTGATTCACTGCAATTATATTTCAAAAGAGCACCCGGACAGAATGTATCGATATTTTAATTTTCTTAGTGTAAAAAATCCACATTGATAATATTATTCAATTTACACTTGCTATAGGTTTACTTTGAAATTTACTAGAGCAGATTTACTAGATCTGAGGAAACCGATCATCTATTCAATTGTCTCAAAAGTAATTCATACAATTCGTTATCATGCTTATTCTAATATCAATCATTACTATTGTTGACATAAAATAATATTTATTCTATTAGCCGCAACAGTCTAAATCGGTGAACAGAATATCAATGACCAACCGCATTCTCAACTTATAGAATTAATTTAAAAACATACCTTGAGGCGTATTTCATTATGAACTAATGTTATTGGTAATACTTCTCGTAATCCATTACAGATATATCACATTAGCTAATGTTATGACTCATTAGATGTTTCTACATAACTAGCTATTAAATGTTTCAAAACAGTGTTCCATAACATGTTATGAAACAGGTCTAGGTTCATTCATTCGTAAGTAGTCCATTCCTATATAGATCTAGATATTGTTATAACACGCTCTTATTCAATACTAAATACCAGGAACTTTTTAGATTACCTCTATTAATAGGCCTTGTTAAATTTGGATTCGTAGTTTCACTTTCACTAAAGAAAAGTTGACATAATATACGTATGGTAGACTTGTAAATAATACTCAAACAAGCTTCATAATTTTTTAATGTGTGGACTTCATTTCATTTTTTTTAATGAAAATCATGTTCAAGAATTAAAGTTAATATAGAAACATAGCAGAAATCCAGAAATAAATATTATTATAATATTATTTTTCATTGAAGATCTTGTATCATAGAGAATGAGTTGAAGCTATAGAGAATCCATACCATGAATGCCAAAAATGTTAATAAGACAATTCATTATAATTTTACATTGGAAGTCATTTAATTGGCTGATAATATAGAAGATATTTTATCAATACATTTGTATCAAGAGAAACTGTACCGATCTTATATTCCAGACAGCCTTTTCTCATTTTGTCGATTGAAAACAATATTTTGGTTTTCTGCATCACTTTTTTGTTTTTCTTGAAAATGGTGGTTACAAGCTTGTAGTCAATCGTTTTACGTCGAAGGAAATCTCAATAAGATTTTTCGTTACCTATTATACAGATTATTCAATATCGTATCGATGACAAACTAAACATAGTTAGATGAGCTTTGTTTCAGTTAAAACACGACAAATTGATTATTTACAAATAATTTAAAGCAATCCAAGTTTCCCACAACCTAATAGGTTGTTGGGCTAACACTTTGAGGATTACGTCAAGCCTTTGCCCCAGTATCGTTTTATCAGGTCAGCCCCTTTCTCAGCAATCATTATGACCGGAGCATTCGTATTTCCGCTGACCAAACTTGGCATAATCGACGCATCTATCACACGAAGTCCTTTGATGCCATAAACCTTCAATTCGGGATCGACCACTGCTTCAGAATCATAGTAAGGCCCCATTTTAGTAGTGCAGCATGGATGATAGATTGTGACAGAATAGTGTCGAATCATACACTCCCAATACTCGTCCGTGTATTTGGGAATCGTTGTACAACCAGGAAATTCAATATTGTGCAATACGCTTCCAAACTTTTTGAATGCTTTAGTTTGACTCATAGCAACAACAATTTTCACTCCTTCCACTAAAGTCTTCACGTCGAAATTATCTGAGAAGTAGTTGGGATAAATCAAGGGCTCTGTGAAAGGATCACTGTTTTCAAGCCTGATGAATCCTTTACTTCTAGGTCTCAGGAGAACGGGAATTGCCGACCAGACATCTTGTCCTTTGATCGGTTCGTAAACAGTGCTGTAGAATTCTTCAGTAATGCCGTGTGCTTTTGACAGTTGACCATTGTCCGAATTCGTTGATCCAGAACAGAAATGGAACTCTATATCAGGAAAATCATCAGACGCATTTGCGTATTTTGTGTTGACAAAAGCTAAACCTTCCACACCACCCAAGTTTGTTAATGGACCTGAACCTTCCGTTGCATACTTCAATATCACTGGCATATTCTCATAACGTTCCTGCAATAAGGTTACTGGTTGGTTGACAAGGAATGTGAACCCTCCCAAACCTACATGGTCTTGAAGATTTCCACCCACATTCAAATCTTGTATAACCTTGATACCTAATGATTGAAGATGATCCCTGGGTCCAATGCCTGACAGCATCAGTATCTGTGGCGAATTGATTGCTCCGGCTGATAGGATAACTTCTTTTCTCACGTTAACGCTTCTTTTCACTTTGTTCTTGACAAACTCCACACCATAAGCTATCTTTGTTATGGGATCTATTAATACTTTGGTCACATGTGAAAATTTTGATATGTGTAAGTTTTTACGGTTCCTAACAGGATCGAGAAAACTTTTACTAGTACTACCTCTTGATCCTTTCTTCACGGTGCCTTGGGCTATCATGAAGCCTGTTTGGAATTCGCCGTTGATATCACGTGATTGATAGCCAAGTTCCCGTCCCGCTTCTAAAAAAGACAGCACTAGTGGACTCTGCCAGTGAGCTTCGGACACAGACAGATATCCTCCTGATGAGTGGTACGGTGTTTGTAACAAGTATGGATTCTGGTTGTCTTCTGATTTTCTGAAATAATGAAGAGCGTCTTTTGAGCCCCAACCAGGATTTCCCATACTTTCCCATAGGTCGTAGTCTTTTTTGTTGCCTCGCACATACAGCATGTAGTTGAGAACACTGGAACCTCCAAGAACTTTCCCTCTTGGCCAATTACAGCGACCGTTTTTCATTCCTGTAACAAGCATTCTTTGTTTGAAAAATACACCTGATAAAATATGTAGGCAACCGTATACGAATCAGCATTTCCTAGAAAGGCAAATCAACTAATTATTAAAATGAATGAAGAGAAGCTATTGTTAGGTAACTGGACTGCACATATGATTATTCTATTAAAATTTTAATAAGATTTTGAATTAAATTACCTAGCAACAGTTTTTCTACTTTCATTTCGGAAAGTATCTAGTTGATTTCATTGAGCCCTTCTAGCATAAGTATGCTGATTCATTAGTAATAATTTTTGTCTGACACTTATTCAAATTTAAAATCTTTCTGAAATATAAATTGAACTTTAATCGTTAAAAAAGTAATTTTGTAAACTGCGTCGGATATCCGTAACGACTGAGAAGACTTGATGTTATTTGTCAGAACCACATTTATTTAAATCTGGGTCTGTTACATGTCTCCTAGCCGTTTTGTAAGAATATTTTTGTTGAAATGAAATTCCAGCAATAATTTTTCATAAATTGATGGAACTATACCTCAATAATCTCGCAAGTCATTCTAACTGAACATTCAAATAATTACAATAAAAACCTATGACGAATCAATCATTACTTGATAATGTAGGATTTTTTATTCACTCCTACAAACCATTTACCAATCCCCTTGCCTTTACGCATTATAATAAAAATCCATGCTGGAATTAGATGAACTTCATCCAATTTAATATTTGGAATAATAAATTCACTAGATTTTATTCAATTTTCTTGTGATTCTGAGCGCATTTATTGTGGTGTGGGAGAGGTTAATAAGTTGAATACTGTAATAATAAAAGAAAATGCTATTTGATATTGTCGATTCCACTACTTCATTACTACTTTCAAATAGTTTTTTCTTTTAGCATGGAGTTCTACAACAGCAACAGAAATTCTACAAATAATTTGAATAATAATAATAATAGGTCTGGATGGTAATTTCAATATTCATTATTGCAATGATTATCGTTGATAATGTTCTAAAGATGAAGTTGATGTCTCACCTGAAGCCCTTGTGTCACCTGCTTAAAGTAGAAATCAAGTTACTTCTTGAAGATTCTGCTACAATTCATTCAATTACTTAATAATAAGGTAAACGAGTCTACCCCGTGCAGCGCAAAGCGCCGCTTGCTTGCACAGTACTGTATCGTTTGGAATACAGTTATTGCAACATACTTGTATCAGTGTTAGTTTCATCTACTTTTCACATCAAATATCGCAGTGGTGGAAGCACAGTAGAAAGGAATGCGCCAAAAGTTTTTTAATATAATGGATTATCACCTAGACAAGCTGTTCCTTGACTTTGGGTTTTGTATTTCCAGTCCATATAGCTCAGTTGTAGGTAAGCGGCAAGTATTGGCACATCGGATATGTCAGTTTCTTCCCCTCCTGCTTCCAATAATAGCACAGAGAATTCGGTAATCTCAGTTAAACGATTTGCTAGTACTAATCCTGAAAAAATTACAGATTTTTATTCAAGCGGTTCATATGTTTGTTAGTTTTTGGAAATTTCAGTCAAACGATTTCCTAGTACTTTCTAGTACAGAGTGCGGCAAAATAACCTTCCTATTTTCAAATTACAATAAAAAACACATTTTTTTCAAAAACCAAATTCATTCATTTCAACTTATACTATAACATGGGAAGTTTTTTCTACTTTGTTTTAAAAAAGGATATCAGATAAGAGGTGGCCGTGCTTATCGATACAATTTTGCAAGCGAATTCTAAAAATGGCATGGACTCTCTCAAGCATGGCTTCAGGTATACGCTGAACTTCCTAAAGGGTTACCTAAATGCCGAGGTGTTAAACATCGCCCCCGGAATCTGCAAGATCTGAAGCGAGCAATATGCGAGGCGAGGAAGTTCAGCGCATATCTCAAGCCATGCTTGAAATTAATCACTGTCAACTTTCGACTGGCATATGCCAATGGCAACGTGTAAACAAGGCATAAAGGTCGAAAACTTACCAGCTGATCCCCCACCAACAATGACGAAATCGTATTCCTCAAGTATGGTAGGATCTGGATTATGTAATGAATGAAACACATCGTAGCGCAAGTAGCTAAAAACCATGACCAGAGTGGCTATTATCGGAGTCGCTATCCCTCCATCAATGTTGGGCATTCTGTAAAAGTCAGGTTGAAAAATAATCATCCAATATTAATTATTCAGAGGTGTCCCGTAACTCTAGTTCGAGACTACTTCTAGGTGTGTTTGTACTAATTAAAATAAAAAGTCACCAGAAATGCTCTACCATTGAGATGAACAAGTCAAAAAATTGCAGATTTGTTACAATGTTTTACAATTTTAAAGATAGGCCTATGTGAATGGAAATGATCAAGTTTTATGCAAAACGTTTTTGAAACCTAATGAAGATTGGAAAGATTTGTAACTGCAGTTTTATGAACTATCTAATGGTTTCATTGGATTTCTGAGCATTTAACTGGCGATTTCTATACCCAAATAAGTTGACGAAATTCTAAAAAAATTGTAAAAATGTGGCATCTTTCACCATATTTATTACTATTGTTTTTCACTTTACTACCGACATGCAGTCGTGTTTTTTAATCTCTCTTGGCCTATTTTTGTCTACGGTACCAATCTGACTGACCTATCATCAACCACTAAATTCGAAAGATGAATGATTGATACTTGTTGGAATAAGTTTTCATCGTATAAATAAAACAATGATTATTGAAATCCAATACTCCTTCTTCCATCGGACATATTGAGGTCTCGTTTTCAACAATTGTTTCACTCATAAGTCTGTGGGAAGAGGAATTTCTACAGTTTTTTGTTTCTGATCAAACATTTTTTTCAAAGAGAAACGTTAGATGTGAATTGTACCTATATTTACCGACAGATACAACTTTTTAAAGTATTTTTAATTTTCGAGGAAGAATACTGCGTGTTTAATTTTAATTAAGACCATTTTCACAATAATATATACCGGTACCCAATTTGGTTAGATGAATGGATTATTGATGCATATACGCCATATACCGTTGTTCCGTGTAAATTCACAAAAGGCATATTCAAATTTAATTTTTCAGAGAACTAGTTTGACATTCTGATTGAGATTTTTTGAAAAGAAAAGTCCTGTCTCTTGACTTAAAATTCTGTGTTCTATCTTTTAATTTCTGATAAAAATGACCTGCAAACTAATTAGTCTATCTTTCTAGAATATCTTGTTGAAAATAAATACTAAAAGTTCTTCATACTGATAGCCTATCATTGTTGAAACATATTTCAATAATCTTAATTTCCTATAATATTGAGCTCTCGTGCTCTTTTCCCGACTACATTTGTTATTTTGCACAGTTTTACTAATGCACTATCTATAAAAAAGGCACAATATTGTATAAAACATATAAAAACAAGAACACATAATTTGTATGGAAATTACAATAGCATCCTTAAGTAATAAAAGTGTTTGTTATTAATAAAATGGTCTCAATTTTTCTACAATATTTCTTTTTTGGTTTAGTTTCGATCAATGATAATCAATGTTTAATGTTAATTGAATGCAATTTTTCTACTCACTTTCATTGAAACCAAGTACTTGTTCAGGTATCCTTGTAACAACACACACACATATAACCGAACTAGATATGACATCAATTTGAGCATCTCCATTGTGTTGCCACCTTTATATAAACGTACAAGTTTTCATAATTTCGGACGGGTTTTAAACTTGTTGTTATCATCATCACGATTGATAATAATCGACAGGGCTTCAGGCTTTCTAGTTCACTACAAGATTTTGAGAGTATTTGTTGTGAGAAGGCATGAATGTAATACAAGCCTCGGGCTGAATATAGTTATCATCAGACGTTCATATTTTCATAATCATTTCCTTATATTTTTGCAAAGTTCTTTACGAATGCACAGTGTTATGTAAGTGAAAGACTATGTGCCAGATACATTAATTTACAGGTCCTATGATAATATTTGAAAATATTGGTCAGGAAAAATGCTCCACTTTTCCAACGGTTTTTTATTCTGGTATATTAATATTTGAGATAACAATCTATCAAAATGTGAGCAATAAGTTTTCCAATTCTTATTCCATATGACGTTGTTCAATAGAGTTTTCAACTTGAGTTCACTTGTACAATAAGCAGGTTGATATGAAAAAGGGAAGAAAATTTTCCCCAGCTTCGAAGCCTGTAAGATTTTAGGGTTTCGGGGTACCGTACCTAGGCTATAATTTTTGTTGAAAATCCTCATACATAATTACCTCAACCAATGTTCCACTATTCAGTTCATTTTTGGCGTAGTGATTATGGGTAATGGATAATGTTTTGGTATGTTACCGTTACCGATGTGACAAATATTAACATTTCCAACCACATCAAATAATAAAAATGAGTGAGTAAAATAGAAATCTGATACAGTATAAAATTTTACAAAGATTTTCAGTCTTATTAGGTTCTGTGAGTTTTTGCAATCTATTATAGTTTTATTATACAGAGTTGGTGAAAATTATGGAAACGGCTTAATATTTCAGTTAAAGTAACGACTTGTATTTCACTGTAAATAATTAATACTATTACTTACATTATTGGACACTATTGGAATGCATTTCACTCCTGATGAGGAGCTTCATCAGCCCTAGGGCTCCTCATCAGGAGTGAAATGCATTCCAATAGTGTCCAATAATGTAAGTAATAGTATTAATTATTTACAGTGAAATACAAGTCGTTACTTTAACTGAATTTTCTACAAGTATTTCGTCATGGAAAACAACATTGGCTTAATATTTCTTATATGAAGATAATTTGACGGTATCGATGTCAAATCGATGTGCGGTTTTCGCCATTCATTTTCTCTTGAAATTCTGTATCGAAATCATGTATAACATGACCACCTTACCATTTAAAAAAATGAAGTTCGATTCAATATGGCGGATCCAAGATGGCGGGCCAGATTTTTGAAGTCACAGTAAAGTAGTATTTTCGATTTTAGTAAGATCCCTAATGTCACCTACCGTCAAATTACCTTCGTATAAGAAATATTAAGCCGTTTCCATAATTTTCACCAACCCTGTATTAAAAAATGTTCTCTGTCAAAATTTGAACTTGTAAATCAAGAGTATGAGAGAAATTTTGGGCTGGATTTGAAATCTATGATAAAATACCAACAAAATGACTCTGCTGGCAAATTTGGCCAGTAGTAAAACTGCGAAGTATCATCTAATTTTAGTAAAGAAATCTAAGTCAATTGAAGCTTTGAAATTCAAGTTACTAAAAGGTATGGGATTTTTCAATAGAACAATACCAATAGACCAATATAAATTTATTCATAAGTTGGTACATCTGAACAATTTGAAAAAAAATTGAAATAATAAAATTATGATCATTTTGACAAAAATATGTTGGACATTGTCCTATAATCTCATGTTATCTCAGCAGGTAAGTATCATCTACAATAACTTTCTCTTCCATATAAATATAACAATCGGACGAGTTGCGATTTGTTACTCAATTTAAACGGCTCTATTCAAGAATAGATACTTTCTATTTCATAAATTGAATATTGTTCATCACATACACTCCAGATAAGGAGACAGAAATATAATTTTATCGCGGTAAGTTAAAATTGAAATTACAAACTGCAACTGATAATATATTGATCAACTGTATACATCAGCATATTCTATTATGATAAACCGATACAACGGAGTATCTAAGGACCAGATATGGTAGTGTACAGTAGGCGCGAAGCGGATAGAGCACGCTCAATATCAGCTCAGTCATACCAATGTAGTATACTACCTACTACTACAGTACTACTTTTAGCTTCTAAGCTCTATCTATAATTTACTAACTATATTTTAATGCCAACAGCACTTATTTTCAGTTTTCATTATCTTCCCATTTAAAAAGATTATTTTTGATAAACAAATAGAGCCTGTAGAGCCAAATAGAAATTCGATTTTTCATCTTTTGGCGCAAACCGCATCAAAATCAGTCGACTCAAACTTCTTCACGAACTTTACAAAATCTACTCTACACGGGCACCAAACTCTTATACAGTAATAGTATAATAGATTTTTTTTCAAGACGTATAATTTGTCAAGCATGCATACGAGAGAAATATCGCTCTTGGACATAGTAGAGCAAATGTTTTGGTAGATTTTCGTGTAAGAAAGCGTTTTATATCTGCAACGATTATTTTATAACCACCGATTACATAAAACTAAACAAATTCTTGCCTATTAAATAGCTGAATTGTCTCATGCACTCAACACCCATTTACGGAGACTTCGTTTTCTGACAACCCCTATGTCCAAACTTGGACAATGTTTTATGCTGCACAGCATGCTACCAATGCTTAAGTATATTATGCAGCATGCAGCACACAAAAAACGGCCAAGTTTTTAGGGGGCAAATTCAGCTCCAGAAGGGGCGATAAATTCCTGGAGGGATGAGGGTTTATAAAGAAAGATTCAATAGTTATTGCAAGATTAATTTTAATTTGCACGGCGAAGTCAAGACCACAAACATTCCATATATCATATGTTTAATTAAAATAATTGGAAACATTATTATATACGGAGACTGAGTCGATTCACATGCGATTCAATGGTAACCTGCGGCAGAGCAATGCTGCTCTGAAAAAGACAATTCCACTAAATCCTTATCTCTTCAATTGTAGTACTGCATCTCTTTGATTGAAAATATAACTCCTTCTTTCGCCATAACTGAATAAATGTTACATTCGTTGGCGAATAATAAAATCACTATACTGCTCCAATGCTGTTACTGATGATAAAACCCATCGTTTATAGCCAAAAATAAGTTTTAAAAATCTGAAGGAAACAGACGCTCAGTTGGAATATGTGATAAGTGATAACGGGAGATCATTATGCCATTGAGCACGGAAGAACTCATTATGAGTTTACTCATGATTAGGTTATAATATTATAAATTAGCTCAATATAGACATGCCTACAATATCTAATGTCTAGAGAGTGAAAATCGTGAAACTAGAAGTTGAATACTTTATATAAGATAAGACATCTTTTAGTATATTTATTTTAGAGCTGTTTTATATTAATATAGAACTTGAGATCACAATATAAGTGTGCAGATTGATTCGATTACGGAAAAACTGTGTATCGAGAAAATCCTTCTATTTTCCCTAGTTTTTAAAAAATGCCCCCCAAAATTAAGTCTGATGAGTTCATAAAAACATGGCTGTGTGCAGCCAGATCACCGCAGTTAGAATAGGTAATTAAGTGAATCAAGAAAAGAGCAAAATAAATTTTATTTCAAATAAATACCACAATATACAGAATACAAAGAGAATGAAATCTAATTTCATATGACCAAAGACAGGATTCAATGATCATAATCTCCTCATTCAGAACAGAATACATTCTAAAAATAAAACACTATTCAAGAATAAAATCTATTAGAAATAAATTCTGTTTTAGAATAGAAAAAAATATATAGAATTGAATTTTTTTCATTCAAAAATAACTTAAAACCTACATCAAACATGTATTTCTTACATTAACACAAATTACTTCACCGAGATGTAAGAATCTACCTCACCTGGTGTTTTATACGGTTACAAAAAATTATGAAGAATTATTTTTCAACTAAAAATCACATTCATCATTCATACTGTTTTATTATATTGGCTGCAATGACCAATCGCTGAATTTCTGAAGTTCCTTCATAGATTTCAGTGATCCGAGCATCTCTATAATGACGTTCTGCTGGCATGTCAGAAACATAGCCCATACCTCCCAGGATCTGTAGAAGTATTTAAATATTAAATAGATATGATAGACAATTTATAAAATACACTGTGCAATGTCATACAAAAAATATTAATTATTAACACAAATTAAATGAAAATTAATATTGTTAAGGACGCTATCCAAACTAGTTCAGAATGATCATTCCATGATCGTACTAGCGAGACTAGACAATGAAATAGCAAAATTCAACAACCATTTCGAAAAAAGGAATTAATATCCCAACAAATTCCATATCAAACCAACGAGGACGATTATTTACTTTACTCTTTCTCTATTTTTTTATTTTTTTTCAATTCTTTCGTATGTTATTATTTATTACATTTAGTCTTATCTAATGTTGTATTTTAATTTGAAAATGATTGAACTGACTGGAAATTTACCCGAATAACTAGTTTGTTCTTTGTTCTTTTGTTCTATTCATCATCAGATCACCTAAATAGTGAAATACGATTGCAGTATAATATCATTATACACCTGTGATACCTTAGAATACAATGTAATACTGTAATATACGGAAGGATCATCAACACCAGTTCTGCTGGCTTATTGCAATAATTATCTATTTTAATAGTACTCTAATGAAATAAGATTAAATTAACCTGGATGCACTGATGAGCATTGAAAGTAGCAGTCTCAGAAGCCGCTAATTTGGCCATGGCTGCTTCCTGTTAACAAAATAATTAACTAGGTTACAAGGTGTAAGTTTTGAAGAATATGAAGATGATGGTGATACAAGTTCAACACAGCAGAATCAATCAAAACAATGCTGAGTAACAAAAAGTGGCCCTTCAGACCAAAATTAGGCTGGAATAACTATGATAATAGTAGTTTATGCAATTGTTGTATTATGAGAGCCTTTCAACGACGAGTGAGATACCGAGGTTAAAATACGAGCGGCAACGCTGCGAGCTCTTTTAAGGTATCTCAAGAGTCGTTTAAAGGCTAAAATACGACCATTGCATATACCATTTCATTTACGACCAACATAAAACAATAATATCTAAATTATCAATCTAAACTAACCTCGATTCAAACGACCATGTTCTATTTCAATGTTTGCCGTATAGGTTAGGAACTGTTCCGTTCCAGTCTTTTAAAACTGGATCAGACTGAATAGAACATTGAAGTTTCATAATATACAATCTGAATCATAATGACCTTATTACAAGTTTCAAATTCCATTTCGAGAAAGCTACTGTTTCGATTTCAATTATGAAACTGTAATGATTGCGTTATAACACGGTTGTAGATAAATCATTATTTTAGGCGGGTTTTATAATTAATATCTGGGTACTGAGCTTCGCAATGTGGGGAATTGTTGCACCCTAGACTTTCCTACTTCCAAGTAATTGTTGGCTATTCTGCAAATGTATGCGGAAAGTGTTACAGCCGATTCTGTACAGTAATTTTCATTTACAAAGAAAATTTCGGACTCAGGTGCATTAGAAATGGTAAATTGATGGAACCTAATTTTCATAGCTTTGAAAGCACAATTTAAATAAGTTTTCATCAACATTCAATACAGGAAAAGTAGGGCTTTCTCAATAATAATGCCAAATAAGTGCTGTTGTATTCCCCATACAGTATTGTAAAAATACCGGTCATGATAGTAATTACTTCTTCCATTCAAGTTAAGCACTAATTTATTCGAGATCTACTTCAGATACGAAATAAATTTCAAAATCATACAAAACTCAAGCTTACTTTTGAGAAAGGTTGTTTTAAATCTTTCAAATAAGCGGCACGCCATGTCAGAAGTCTTGCACTCTCAAGTTTTAAAGCCATATCTGCGATTTTATGCTGAAAAAAGGAAATGTAGGTATTAATACTTCAATTTTAAACCCTACCTTTGAATTACTATTATGCTACTAATCACTGTATTTACTACTCTCTGATCATGTCTGTGGTTAGTCGAAGAGGGGGCTTGTATGCCTCAACGTCGCCCACACCACTTTTTTTTTTCTTAAAAATTATTTTTGTTTCTTAACTAAAAAAGTAAAAGAAAAACTGAAAGTCTCTCCAAACGAAAACACTCATTTATACTTTCACATTCTTGGTGTAATCTTCACTGGCATTATTTCAGTTATTACTCAGTAACAACACTCGAATAAAGATCCATCCAATCAACACTAAATAATATCACACACAGTCAATCAAAGGCAATCAAATCGCCATAGAATGACGTTAGTTACTGACGGAACCAATGCTACGAAATCGATACTGAACTCCATAAAATGACGTCATTTTACCGTTGTCAAGTTTAAATACCTTTCGTGCTATCGACCGTCAATCAAGCAGGAAGTAAAAATGTGAACATGCACTAATCAGAGCTAAAATCTTTAAATGAATGCGCTGCTTAATAAATAAAAAAACCTGTTCTGTAAGCGAAGTTTGCAAATTCAAGGTATTTTTATTGTAGAACAATAATTGCTGATACTACATAATCCTTTCCTCTCCCCTTCAGATGTCAGGGGTTATCTTTTCATATTGATGTAGTATGCTCTGGAATGCGCCTATACCTTATGTAGGCTAACTTATGTCCACATAGGCTAGTCACTCAACGGTGTGACGGAAAAACCGCCACACTCTGCCAGTCTCTGTATATTATAAACGTGTTAGAGAATTAGTATTATACAAAAGAAATTATTTTCACAAAATATTACCTCAATAGACAAAATAAGATATCATATTATCATCTATTGATTGGAGAATATCTTGCTAGTAAGAAAGTTGACAAAATAGGGAAATACTACCTGAATAGCCTGCAGCTTTGAAATCGGGGCACCAAATGCTGTTCTTTTACCAGCATACTCGACGGCACAATCTAAAGCTGCTTGAGCAATTCCTAGCGCTTGTGAAGCAATGCCTATTCTTCCAGAATCTGTAAGAATTTAATGCGAATTATATTAAATCCTGAAGATGGTAGAGTGAAATAAAACCCAAGCAGAAACACACTATTCATGAATAGCACAGCCTGCAATAAACAAGACTGGATTATGTCTAGTGTACGTCTGCCTTTTTCCTGTATTACAGTACCTCTCCAAGGCACACTTTCATAAAAGTTGTAATAAGGGAAAAGGCAGGATGAACTCTGTAGCATATACGCCTGAGTGTTGTCTTTGATATTTGATACAGCCAACAATTGATAAATAATCAAAGAAGAGGACAGAGATATATTGTCAAACCACTAACTTATAATATTCAATTGAAGTCATCTGTTTATTTGCTGTAGCAGCCAGTAAAAACTCTGAATTATAAACTTGTTTTTGACTGTATTCATTTAACCAAATCTGGAACAGATGAACATTTGGATTACCGCCTGTTTTTCTTTCCTTCATTGTATTGCTTGATTCTATAAATGAATATTTATCTCGGTTTTATTTTATTGCTGAATTCTGAGAGGTTTTTATTATCAGTCCTACTTACCAGACAAAATACTTTAATACTTGACAGTACTTACTAATACTTGTAAATGCTGAGAGGTGTAATAAAATTTAGAGATACAAAACTTCAAATTGAGAGGCTTAGGCACTACTCACACATGGAAACTTCAAATCGAAAAGCAACTCATCACTCGGCAACTCAGCGACGCAGCATGTGTTTTCAAATGATGACGCTCAGACTAGGCGATTCCAGAATAGGAAACTCCATCGCCGCGCAACTGAGTCGTTCTGCGATTCGACATGCTGGTAGCCGAGTGATCGAGTTGCCATGTGTGGACAGATTCTATGTACAGAAAAGTGAGGTTAGGTGATATTCTAACCACATCAAACTGGAAAAGTAGGATTATTTGCTTTAAAAAGTAGTATTTCATCATTTTTTGGTTTCAAATTATAAAATATCAAAGATAAGTTATAAAATTCTCAAAATATTTACTTTTTGAGAATATATATAGTGATAGTAGTCGATCGGCAACCTGGCAACTAGGAGTAGCGGCTGTGAGTATGACAAGCAACTGAAGTCACTCGCTGCATCGCTGAGTTGCCGAGCGATGAGTTGCATTTCGATTTGAAGTTTCCAGGTGTGAGTAGTGCCTTTCTATTTCTAAAGCCTATTTGAAGAAAATACTGTAATCAATTAAACCCAGTCAACTAACCCAAAGTCATCATGGCTATTTTGAATCCTAGACCAGGCTTTCCAAGAATATTCTCTTCGGGTACTTCGCAATCTTCGAAAATAAGACTGCAAGTAGATGAACCTCTTATTCCAAGTTTATCTTCTTTTTTACCCAACGCCAAACCTGATGGAAGAAAATTAGATATTAGTATATTACATTACTAGTACAGGAAGTTGGTGTTTACCGTAAGAATATGATTTTTTGCCCAGACGAAGACGAGGTGCGAAATTATCATATGAGTACGATAAACATCTTCCCAGACGAGTTACGTCCGGTACCCGTACGATATTTTTCATAATAAAAGAATATAAGAACATATAAGTTTAAATAAGAAACAATACATCATTGGTCAACGAACAATAACCTCAAATCTAGAGATCGAACTTCAATGACGATATCAGCTTCCATTACAGTAAATGGGAACAGCTGTTCTCTGTTCAAACTCTCACAAGCGTCCAGTAAATTGCTCATTACAGTTTACTAAACTGTAATAAAAAAAAGCTGTTTTGAATTCCGTAAACAGCTGTTTACCAACTCGATTTCATGCGTGGAAAACAGATGATGTTGTACGAGTATGACGAAAATAAAAATACTTGAAGAGATGAATAACTAAAATTATAACAGCTTCATTGAAGGTCGAAGTATTTCAACATGAGAAGAGGCTTCAAAAAAGTATGAATTGAATGATTAGATGCAATAATTACAGTAATTATTTTATTTAAAGATCCAAATAGTAATATATGAGCTACCTTATAGCAGTGTGAAAGCTGAGGAAGCTCAGTAAGTAATGCAACAGCCATTAAAGGGAGCAATCAAAGAGGAGATGAATGTGTTGTATTTTTTAGATGAATTAAATCAGATGGCATGACTTAATGATAGCGATTAGTATAAATGTGTTCATTAATAATGGAATGGAATTAAATGGTCACAAACAAAACAGGGAGTAAGTGAGTAGCAAAGGAATGTGTTCTGGCGGATTTGGCATCCTCGAAAGTAGAAAGGAGTGCAATAACATTTATTATTTTTGGTAGTAATTATTATTCATTTATTATTATATGATATATTTCGGGAGGCAAAGACCCTCAATAATTATCAAAGTCAAAAGTAAGATTGAAATGTTATTTCACCATTTGTTGGTTTTGGCACAATGAAGGCACTGATGCCTTTGTGTTTTTTAGATTTGTCGGTAGTAGCAAATACCACTGATGCTCCCGATTCATATCCATTTGTTATCCACGATTTGGTTCCATTTAGAATGTAGGTACCATTTCCCGATTGTTTGGCCACAGTACTAGCGGCGCCGGCATCACTTCCATTTCCTAAAACAGAAATAGATAATATTGATCATAGGAGATAAATAGTAGCCTATTAGCACTTAAAAAACTGACATAAGGTCCCTTTTCAGCATGAACAAACATTCGTTCATAAATTGAATTCTCCTGAATTCTGTGTCATTATTATAGATTTAATTATAATTATTTATTAATCCAAAAATAATAAGCAATAATTCTATTATAAATATTGAATAGTTTCATAGTTTGATGAGACTGAATTTCCCAACATTTTGGCGTCAGCTATACTTTTGTATGTGTATGTTAATTACAACACAACAAAACAGTAATTACAGGGTGACACTGGGCAATGAGCATTAAAAAGACTTTGAAAAGCTATTTACCACTTGTTGTAATGTAGAAACGTTCTAATTTTGATGACTGGAAAAGGGCATTCTGTAGAAATTACATTTGAAAAGTACTGTATATACAGAAGCTTTATTTTTCGTATTTAGGAAATAAATTTGGTATTAATGGAAAGATTATAGTTTCCTGTTTCGAATGAATCGTTTAACTTTTCTTAAATATTGATAGATGTAATACAAATGTTGGTTTTATTGGAACATGTAGGGCACAAGTGCATTCTCTGAAAAGGGACCTCTTGTCGGCCCATGCTATTTAACATGAGTGAGAAAGTTTTTTACTAAATTTATTTACCTGGTTCACTCAACGCAAAACACCCAACCTTCTCACCGGTTGTAAAAGGTGTTATATACTCTTGTTTCTGCTTTTGTGTTCCAAATTTCAAAATCGGACCCAAATATAACGAATTGTTCACGCTCATTATAACACCGGCTGATGCACATCCTCTGAAAAAAATAAAGATTTTTCATGGAGTAACATAGAATTTACAACATGCTTATACTATTCAAGTGAGTGAAGGTATGTTAGGAAAGGGGATTAGAGATGAAAGTCTTTAAAATAAAGCAAGGACTTTAAAACATTCATGATTCAATACGTATATGGTTACTATAAATATTAAAATATTAACATTTTTATAATATTTTTGTTACAAAATTTTTATAATGAATTGCTATGAGATCTTATGAATACTTGTTACTCATTCTACCATTCGAAACATGGAATACATTCTAGAAAGAACAATAGTCAAGAAAGAACAAAATAGCTTGGCAAGAAGACATTAACATGAGAGGACATTTATGATAAGGATGTTGATTACTCTAACCATATTTATTTGTAGATGTTTTAGAGAATTTTCAGAAATATTTCAAAATGAAATAATACAGTTTGGAATTTTCAATTCTATTAATTTACTTTCGAGCACTGGTCCATAATTTATTATGAATTAATAATTTGATTCAATCGGAACGGGCCTTGAAAATTTCAAGTTTCCCAAGCTAGTTAGAATCGTTTATATACAACATTATTATACTATACCTCACACCATAAAAGAAAAAAATTGTCTTTTGTAGAAGAACCCCACATTTTTTTAAATAAAATAGTTTTTGCTTATCCAGATGACATATACAGCCTATTTGAAAAACATTAACAGCTGATATTGTAGTGTATTTCTAGTAAGATACAGTCGTATGTTTTTGTAATCGAGTTATGTAGTGAAATCAAATGTGGGGGTTTCCTGTATAAGACTCGAAAAAATACCAGAATAATTTTTTAATAAAATTTTGTATCCTTCATGTTTCAGCCAAACACCATACAAAAACAAAACACAAATTAATAGTTATTAACAAGCAGCTCAATCTTTGATCTCTCAAAATGTAAGTCATGTTATTGGTGAATTTTAAAGTTTAGAAGAATAGTTCAATCCAAGACTGATTCTCACTTTTTCTGTCAATATTTACCACTCAACATTCAATAAAAACTTTCCATGCACAAAAGCTGAGTCAAAGCAAATTTTATTAGTTTGTTTCCGAAGCTTTGCTTCACAAACCTTGATATTTCTTCAGTCGCAATAGCGTATGCTAAATAGTCCAGGCCTGTGCCTCCTAAATCTTCTGGTACCTCTACAGCCATGACTCCAAGAGAGCCCATTTGTTTGATCTGAGATTTTGAAACAAAAACGGATATAATTTGTATGAAATAAGTATTATGACTGGACAATATTAATTATGCTTACCATGTCACAGTTCTGAACAACGCCATGCCACCAAAAAGAGAAAGAGCTCATTGTATATTTGAAACAAGAAATAAAACACAAACACTTCAATTCACATCAAGTAGGTACCTGAATTCTCGATGATCAATATCACATACAAAACGTTAGAAGAAAGCAAAATTGAAACAATTTTGAAACAACAAAGCAATCTAGTACAAAATTGAAACAACTACGCAAAGTTCAAAGTCTGCAAGAATTCATTCAATATGATGTAGCCATTGTCTAGAGGATGAAACACTTTGAATACTGTAAAAAGCTGTAATAAGTTGTAATGACATTAATTAATTTTCAATCCAGATGCCCTAGCAAAAAAATTTAAATTCATTATTATAGCTCACTTTGAAAACTTCCAAGTTACATGGTAATGTAACTAGGTTACAAGTTACAAGGTTACCTGTGAGGTCTATCTATGGAATTAGTAAATTATGAAACAAAAATGTGGTTAGTTAAGCCATCAGAGAACATTTTTAGGATGGTTTTTTTTAAAATAATTTCTTACCTGCTCAGCTGGATACAAGTGCTCCCTATCAAACTTTGCTGCATTAGGCTTTAGTTCATTTTCAGCGAAGTCACGACATGATTTATAAAGCATTTGATGAGTTTCAGATAAGGTTGATATAGAAGCAATACCACGAGTCCATTGTGAAAATACATTCTTAATAACTGTAAAAGACAAAATAAAAGTTCTGAGATGAGAATTTTTATAAACTTAATAATGTGTCTTTATAAAAGAGAGGAGTTTAATTCACAAAATATGAGAACATGAATAATGAAAATAAGCCCCTGCGCCCACTTCGCAACTGCTATCTGATTTCAGTTAGCAACCCAATGTTGCCAGATGACATTTGGCTGTTTTTCGGGTAATCTAACCTATCAGCCAAAGTCATCTGGCAACGCTGGGTTGTTGACTGAAATCAGATAGCAGTTGCTTAGTGGGCGCAGGGGCTAAAGGTTCAAAAAAAATTAATAATGAGGTTGCAGAAGTCAAATGAGTCTCAAGGTTTGCTGACTTAGGAAGGAGCATAATTCTACTAGCATAAGCAGAGAGGTGATTATCATTTTTATGATTATTATGCTCTGGTCAGCACAGTGCTCCTTAAAGAAGACCAAGAACAACACACTTTTTTGGAACTCGAAGACAAGTTTGCTTAAGCTCACTAATTCTATAATCATAAAAACTGTAATTCATAAGGACTCTTTCAACTATCAATGAATAAGTAGAATAACTTCAGTGTGAGTGAATCGATTTCTTCTATATGTGCATAGGAGGTCCAAGTCCATTCAACATTCAATTAGAGTCGATGAAAGTTTCAAATAATAGAGCCCCAGAGGGATTCTCAATGCCCATAATCAAAAGCCATGTTACTTAAATTGTATGGAGCTACTTGCAAAGTACATAATCTATCGAACAGATAAGATTTCCACAAATTATTTATCAATATAATTGAGATAGGCTTATTATGATGAAGTTGGAACTTAAAAGGATGAAATAAAATTGAATTTACCTAGAGATGTCGCTTTCTTCGAAGAAAATGCCATTACAACTAAATAAAACGTTCACGATATCTTAGAAAAAATCACAGCGATGAGTAAATAGTTCAGAGATTAAAGTACATGACAGTTAAAAAACGTGTGTTGTTACTCTTATGAAACTCTAATAAGTTATCAATAATCATTCACATAGAAATGTTCATTGCAAACAAGTTTTGAACGTGTTATGATGGATAAATACTTAAATGGTTACCAAATCAAATATCAATATTGATCAGTCATCATTCGAATTCAATGATATCGAATTGATTGAATTAACCTTAAAATAACCTATTCCAATAACATTAGAACAGATCATTGTATTTTTATAAACAGCTGATAACGTTACTTTCAAAATGTCATGGATCATAGCTCCCAACATTCAAAATAAAACTGTTTTGAAATCTCAATAAATTTCACAATCCTCCCACAATGAAAGTGAACTGATCGAGTACTAAATCACATTTCCAGAGTATTTTTCACTTATTTGATTATGATTGATAATTAACTACCGTTTTGAACTTTTTATCAAAACCCTCTGTTTCGGTTTTGGTTGGTACAATACATGGCAGATTATTTGAAATCATCATAATATGATTTATTATTACTGTATTATTATTCTATTTTATAATAATCCCAAGAAAACACAATTATTATCTCACATTGAAAAACTGTGATGATTTTGATAATATGGGCTTGATATTTGATTGCATCTATCTAGAGCAGTGGTTCCCAACCTTTTCTGGTCCATCGCCCCCTCACAAGAATTAAGAAACTCACATCGCCCCCCTTTATTTTCCATATCCATTTTTATTCCTATTTCTTATTCAAATTTTACTTGTCTGATGTGATTTCAGTGACAAACATTTTTAAAACATTTATTTAATTGAGATTAATCAAATATGAATGGAAAATAAAAATAAATTAATTTCAAAATAATTTGTGTCTTGAATCAAGTTTTTAAATGAGTCCACGAATAATATAAGACTATTGTTTCTATTAATCCTAGTTATTTCTTATTGATTTCAAGTACAAATGTTAATTCGACTCATAAGAATTATTTTCAAGTAGACAAAAATTACAGATTGAAGTACTGCCGTTTTTCTGCGGTTGACATGCATCATCAGGCTGAATTGGAACTCTGATTCAATGTTTGATTTGGCCCAAATCAAACCCCCCCAGGGAACCCCCCTTTATCTCTTTTACTTGAGCTCTAGATAATTCCCAAATAATTCTCCATGGAGTTTGAAAAAAAGTACTATTCAGAAAGCGATATCGAAGTGATTTTTTACGGTCAGAAGTTCAACAAGTAGATAAAATGGAACGTTAACGACCCCATATCAAAATAATCATTCAATATATTGCTTTACAATTGAAACTAAACTGGATAATAAATTATTGTCAATAACTCAAAAATAATTGCGTGAAAAGTGAATAAAAAAATATGAATAGATCATTAAAGCTAAAATCTCTTCAAGTCTGATGAAAAATTTACTTTTATTCAAATCAAAATACCTAAGTTAAATCTACAAACATTATTATTTTCATTCCACCCCATGAGTTCATGTTCTGTATTTTTATTAAAACGAACTTCAATAATTATTGTATTAAATGAATCAATTATCAGTCCCACTCCGCCATTTTTATAATAACATAATAATTTTTGTAATTCATATAAAATGAAACTTGTGATGTAACGAATGGCATAAATTTGATAGTATTTAGCTGATTGTATAAAATGTAGATATGGTATTCCCAATGAAAATAGCCTTACTCTTGGAATATTGATCGGCTTATTCATTGGTATAATTATTATTCACAGGAAAAGATTATTTATCAATTAATAGACAATTTCGAAAAAAAATAATCTAGGGAAGTGATTATCATCGAATATCAACTTCAATAAAATACTGTCCAACTGATTCTAAGAAGTATGATAATAATTATATTACTTTTAGTAGGCCTACATATGGAAATAAGATAAGACTAAAATTAAGACAATAAAATATAGAGTGAAATATTTTGTGAATATAACTGTTGAAATAAATAATTCTCTAGTATTCCATGTTAATTAATTACTATCAAGGGAATTTTCACAAAAGAAGAGAAGTGAATAATCTGATGGAATGAATAAAATAATTATACTGTTTTCATTGTATTCTTCAACTTAGATGCTTTACTTTCCAGTAATAATGCAGTCAATTTATACAATAAAAGGTATTAGGTTTTATCAATATTAGGTATATTTGTATTAGGCCAAGGTATCTCAGAATATTGGTCAAAAATATTTTGTCATTTTCACAAAAAATTTCAATTTATTATTAATGATGGTCAACTAAAACGTAACTAGCTTATCTGATACTCTCAAAAGTCTCAACCACTTGGCAAAATTTTACTTCGTTAAACACTATATCAGAGTTTAAATCTATCATGACAATAAAAGCATACCCTCTATATAGTGAATAGTGATTCAAGATAATATTGTCTGCAGTAAAATTATATTATTGGCTTTAACTAAAGTTGTAGTCAACTTTGTAAAGTTGTGATCATGAAATGATGCTGTTTATTAATTCGATGCTTTCAAAAAGACTACAGATCTTATTATGAAATTAATTTCTGTTCGCTGTTTTTTATAATTTTCACCTTCTATCATCTGTTTTGAATTGTTCCATCCTTTACTCTCCGGGACGCGCGCCTCCAATTGTAACACCAAGACGCGCGTCTTGCAAGAAGCACAAAAACAGAACAGCGTTTATCCATCTTTCATTAATAACTTTTCATTGTCTACCTTCCATCCCCTGTTTTTTAATTCGATCTCAAACTGCCTGACATAAATAATTGAATAGTTTGTTGTTGAACAAAGATTGAAGCTCGATTATTGTCTTCCATTTGAAAATTTATAGCCGGAAAATCTTTGTCAAGCTCAATTTAACTACGGTAATTGTTTATTCTCATCACAATCAACAAACCATCCGATGATGACATGCATAAGTTCAGAAGCCTCTTATCAAACGGAAAAGTTTATCTGAATAAATAGTTGCTCATACATTATGTCGAGATATTAAAGTTGGATTTGAGCCAAGGGTCATCTATAAATTGAGGCACTGTCATTCTCTAACGCACAGTTCCAGTCTGTTAAACCTATTCCAAACATGGCTAACTATTGTACTGTTTTCGTTCTCTTGGTTGCTGCCTTCGGCACCGTAAGTACTCCATTTTATTGTTTTTATAGAACTATTTTTGTCAATCATTAATATCCCCTAAAAGTTTTTAGAAATATATTCAAAATTGTTTGAATCACCCAACAAATTTCAGAAATATATTCCAAATTGTTTGAATGGCTTTATTGGTATACTTCAAAGTAGGTTTAGTAAGCCTCCTTGATAGAAATTTTATTTTACTAGAAATTATTTGATAAGCTACATTTTTTGTTTTATTATTTTAAGCAGTGGAAATTTTAACTTAATAGGCTATGTTACTGTACATAGGTAGTTTTTTGAAGTGATTGCACGCATCCTTGATGAAATTATACTACATTTACTATATTCAATTTTTTTTCAAAATTCGGAAGAGGAGTCTCATACTGAAAATCAGTTGAGATCTCCTGACTTTCAGTACGATTATGACTATCCTATTATTTGATCATGGCTTGATATTATTTGATGAATAGACTTCAAGCATATTTGAAAAGCCAGTACCATACTTAAAATTAGGTTTAGCATACTACAGTCTCAACTCTCAAATACACTGCATTCTGTGTTCGATCTTTATTTATTCCTATTTTATATTACAAAACTTGAAGCTAGCTACGGAATACTTGAATACAGTCAAGTAGGAAATCTGATACATGTTCTCTAAATTAAAATTTAATTCAATCCAATCAAAAATACATAACATCATAATTAAGCTTTCTAATCCTTCATAAACAATATTTCCTGATAAGCTTGATGGCAGGCATATAATATTCTCAACAATACTATTATTTTCTTGAAGCTATCATGCCTTTTTCATTTTGAATTGTTTTGAATATTCATCTCCTATCAATATGTGATTAGTGGTTTTGTTTCATGTTTGTTTTGATATTATTACTGTATGCATTATTATTCAAACTTTGCTGGTCAGATAATATAATTTTTGTTTGATTCCAAAAAATTAGATAACATTTTATTTCTTTTAGAAAAGCTTTCAAGATAAAAACAAAAAAATAATTCTCATGAGTCATTAGATCAATCTAAACTTATATAATAATATTTATCTTATTATATAATATTTCATCTATTATATTATTTTGAAATTCCCACTTTAAAAATAAGTTGGTTGTTATCAAAGTTGATAGCTTCCAGATGAATTATACAATGAAAATTGTGTTTGATACTAAGTTAAAATATTTTTGAGAAAAAAACATTAGAACTTGATTAATTTATCAACTGTACCCTAGGGAACAGCCTCAATTCATTCATCACAAGACTCATTATACATTCATTCATGAATGGATAAATTCAATCCATAATTGATAGACATTTTGATCTTTCTAACTCTACAGTCCATGCATCCAGGTATCAATACTGAAGAATTATTCTGTTTTACGTTGTATTTTACACAACCATGAGGTTTCAGAGGCTTGAAAAAATTCTAGAACCAAAGAAGTACCAATAAGACTAGTTTTATTTCAAATAAAATTTCAATTTTTCCGTGAATCAAGAGGATACTGTAAAGGTACTCTTTAAAATACTCACCAATATTGAGCATGTATGAGTGTTGAATGATTTAAAATGAGTATTTCTCATTTGAACCCTAAGATAAAAATATCATACAATTGAAATTCTAAATTCTTTTTTGTTGAACCTAATTAGATGTTGAAAGGAGGAAATATAGTTTTTTATTGTTTTTTTCTCACTAGAATTTTTCATCACAAAGATAAAAGCTAACGCTCATAACCTACGATTTTTATTAACAAATGAATACTGTATGAGCCTATATTGATAATGATAATTTAGTGCAAATCATTCATCCATAAATTTCAGAACAACGAATCACGCTCGATAAAGTGAATTGACATCACTTTTTATGCAATTTGATGTACAATAATTAATCTAGAAAAATGAGATGATCAAGAACTGTCTAATAAAAATTTATAACAATGCATTCATATTTATTGTAAACGCGTGTGCAATGAAAATAGCGATAAGAATAAAAAGTTACTTTCTTTAGATAAACCTTTTTAAAAAGACTATGTTAACATTCAAAATGTTTCAATAACATATTATTTAAGTTTTAGTGAAATATAATTCTACTACTTATGGTGTTGCGTTCGTTTACCGTATTGAATTCATGATGTAATTCATTCAAATTAAACAAGGGTTTTACCGGTGTGTGTTCGGTTTGTATATGATATACAGACGTATGATGAAGTAACTAACCAAAGTGTAATCTTTTTAGAAAAAAATTATCTACCGCTTAATTCATTATCTATTTGAATAAATAGAGTTTTAGTTCGATGTGATTTTACCCTCAGCCTAATACTGTAACCGATAAATCATAATAAATATTATTTTTCAAGAAGAAATTAACATGAAATAGCTTCATCATTCAATTATGAAATTATGTAGGTACGGTACCAAGCGTTATAAATGAGTCAATGATAATAAAGTTAATAGAATAACAAAATTATTTTCAAACAAAGTTCAAACAACCGCATCTATTAAAAGTTACATGAAATCAATAGTAATTTTTATTGCTAGGAATTACAATAATAGTTTGTTAATGGAATAATATGTTACAAAAATGAATAATGTGAAACTAACAACTGGTTGCACTCATACAACTTTGAAAAAATAATTTGATCATTACTATAGGCACTAAGTTGGATTGCTACTTACCTTCATTCCTATTGTTTATTTATAAGATAAAGTATTCCTGGACATGGTTGAAATGTGACAGTTGAAGTATTGGACACACTTTCACCAGAAACCATCAAGTTATTTCATTAAACAATAACAAATTCTTAGTAATTTCTTTTCAAATCATGTACTCTCAATAAGAAAAATATCACATTCCTTCAATCAGACGAGCAATCGTTACCTCTCCGTGGAAAGATGATTGCTCTAGGTACTGATAGGCCAGTATCCATCACCAAATTTCAGTTGTGCTTTCAATCGGTATCTATCTATAACTTTCATGGATCTTTATCGGTTCTCATTAAGAATCCAATAACTGCTATATGTGTTTAAAAATACAACAACAACAACAACAGATCAATAAAATATAGCAGAGTGTAACAATTTAACTTTACAACTCTATCTTTGAGTCTTTTATAATTATTCATTCTTATTATGCATTCAGAAAAACAACTTGGATTTTGAGTTGAATAATCACATTCAAACGGAAGAATAAATTGAATCACCAAAGAAAGGGCCAATGTACGATATGACAAGTGAAAGTATTTTATAAAAATGAATTTCATGAAAAGAAATTACTATCATTGATATTTGTTGGCAGCTGATCTAGCTGTTATTTTTTTAATACATCACAGATAAACTTCAAAAATGAAATAAATTGTGACATTGAAATTATTAACAATTGAGGAAGTGAAGAACTTTGAACTTTGGTTTGAGCAAGTCATCAATTTTATTTGTTTTATGATAAAATCCACACTTTGTTCTTTATGAAATCATGCGAGTTTTCCTAATAACAGTATTAGGATGTTGTTTGTGCTACATAATTTAATCTTATTTACCAAGAAATGCAATAGAAATTAATTTAATAGGCCTAATCTGATTTAACATCTACTATAGTAGCTGAGTTTGTTAACGTAGTTTCAATAACCAAGATAATGAGGAATGTAGATTATTTATTATGGGATGATTAATTTTAGAATGGAAATGAAAATAATAAGATGGAATTGCGTGGGACGAAATTATCGCTGATATAAAATTCATTTGACTTAAATTTAAGAATCAATTCTAGCTTGTTAAAAGTTTATTATTCTCTGTACCGGTACTCTGCTACTTTTTGGTGCTTCAGCATTATACATTTCCTGAGATAAATTCAATGACTGGATGAAAGATAGAATTTGCTTTCTGTTCCACTTGCACCAATGTAGTTCTTTTATTTGATTATTTCTATTCCCTCTGTATAAATTTGAACTAGAAATCCTAAAATGTGTACTTGCTATGGTATTTGTGATATCTAAAAATCATGAGCCGCATATATAATTATCACTGAGGAGTTTCCGATCAATTCCTTCCAGAAAGCCTTCAAAGAGCTGCATGAAGCCACAGATAGAGCTATTATAATATTGGTTCAAGCAGCTCAGAATAGTGTTGTAAAGTGTCTCTTGGAAGATTACTAAATGTTTTATACATTTTATACCAATGCTTAGTATTTTTTTTATATGTATTACATTTTATATATAGAAGAATGTATGTTTTGAAGAAAGACCTGATTTTGTTAGAAATAGACATCGAATGATTATGTAGTAGGCCTACTCTGTTGTATTACTCTTTCATTGATCTTCCAACTCCATTATTATGGTTTTTAATCAATATTCCAATCATATCAATAACCAATCATAAATTTTTTTAACAATATTCAAATGAAAAATTGATCATGCTTCATTTTTGGCTTATTGGAATATCTTTTTATATCAAATTAAAATCAATATTTTACATATTTTATGAATTATAGGCTCGCTGTGAGGAGGCTGCCGCAGCCCCTCAATCTTTCGATGAGCTGGTGACTAAGGCCCAGAACACCATCAAGGACATGAACAAACATGTCACTGAAATGTTGGGATTGCCAGAAAAGTCACCCGAGAACGTCAACGAGATCATGAAGAACATTTCCCAGTCAATCCGCACCAACCTGGATGAGTTCATTCAGAAAGCAAGCACAGCGGTAAGAAAAAAATCATCTAATAATTATTGAAGAGCTGGATTACAAAAGGGCTCAAGTCATTTTTTTCACATTGAAGTTTGAGGTTTTCAGATTCTTGAGAATCATTTCCACCGTTGGAAAAACAATTCATGTCATAACTGCTCAAGTCAAGTAGTCAAGTACCGTATAGATTACAAATCAGTATAGGTAATGTTTTCATAAAGTACTTTGGTCATCCGTTGTTCTTTTCTAAACAAGCTTCAATTTAATATAAGTAAACATCACTTATTCAGACATTTTTGATTGGTTTATAGTTGACAAATTGTCTTTATAGTAAAAGTGTCTTTCCACTTATTCCAGCATGTTAGATTAGTTTATACTAGTTTAATACCGTACTCAGTTATACGGTAACTTATTTGCTTTTCTCCTGACAGAAAACAATAGTATCAAACATCGCTCTTATCGAGAAATATTATTCCTGTAATTCGAATGAAATTTTTTGTATGCTCTGTTTAAAGGAATGAAGTTCATTATTTCATATTAGGATGGAAGCATGTATTATTCAAAGGCTTCAAATCAGAAAAATACCATCATTTTCCTTAATCTGTTATTGAATATTTCTACATGCATATTATTGTGTACCCTATTGATTTGTTTTATTTTCAAAGATCGGGGCATATTTTAGATAGCTTTTTCGTCTGACATCTGTGATCATGGATCAATATTGAGGTTGAGACACATTCAACACTTTGTCGATTTTGTGCGCGGCTCAAGCATGCTGCAAGCGCAAGACAAGCCACGGGTTTGGATCGTCTAGCATTGCAGCATACGACTTCTATCAAAATTGGGCGGAAAAACGAATGCTGCATCGCATGCTGTGTGAGAGCAAAAAAACGTTGACCAAGTGTGAGTGTGGACATAGGAAATAGGTCTAAGGCCCGGGGTGTCCTGCGCAAAAATTCAGTCTTGCATAGGGAGCAGGGGATAATAACACAATCACGCTATTTTGGGACCAGTAAGATATAGCAATCAGCTGTATCCTATAAAATATAGATATAGTTATTTCAAATTATTCTTCAACATACATTTTTTACTAATAGAATAGATGCGCAAATAATAAGAATCTACATTAATAATTATATTGTTTAGTAGTTGGAATAAAAGAATACTATTAGTTTAAAAATAAGAGTTTTGATTGGGGACACTTATTGGAGATTTCAATCCTAAGTTGTCAATTATTGCAATGTCAATTTAGAAATAAATTGAAATTGTGTTGCAGGCTAAAGCCCCAGACAGTCCCCTGGCCAACGTTATTGCCAAGCTGAACGAAACCGCAGCCGGTCTGACCACCCCTCAGATGCAGGAGAAGACGAAGCACTTGGGAGAGACAATCACCAGCTCTTTCAACTCAATTGTGACCGAATTCGGCAAGGTGGCCAAGGAAATTAACAAGGAAGCTCAGCCTGACTCTGAGCTCGGCAAATTCGCCAAGAAGACCCTTGAAGACACCGTTGCTGCTGCCAAGAATTTCGAGGTGAATATACGCATTTAAAAAAATGCCATCATCATACTATAGAATAGGGCCTACACGATAAATACAAGGTGGCGCAGAGAAACGAGACAGAGAACAGTCTTAATGGCAAGGATTTCTATTATGTTTTTACCATTATAAGTTGAAAGTTGGTTCTTATCTTCGTTAGTGTAATTTCAAAATTTCCCGTTTCTCTGCGCCACTCTGTATGAATTGGTAAAGATGCATATGGCTTCAAGGAGAATTGTACAGATCTTGAGGAATAATGCTTGACCTATGGTCGATGGGTCGCAGGTCGCTGCGGTACCCGGTATGCCAACCTGTTGGTCATAATCTCAGAGTGTAGTACCGTATGTCATTTAGTCATATTGACCATATTCAAATCCTCTTTGTCTACCACTGTTTGAGTTTATGTTACTGAATATTATTACACCAATGTCCAATTGTTTTCTGTACCAAACAAAATATAAATTTTATAATAATATTTCCAATTATAAACAATAACGATACAACAAACGTGTGAATATATTGACTTTAAATAAATTTTGCTCCACATTACTTCATATTCTTTAGAGAAGTGCATTTTTGGTACCTTGATATTGTCATATGATATGATTGTTCATATTGAAAAACATATGACAATAATTTCGGATTTAAATTGATAATATTTGAAAATATCACACAAATAAAATAGTATTATGATCTTCAATCACATGATTGAGTTGGTTGCACAAATATAACCAAATACATGCCGAAAAGTTGTATAAAACAAATCAGATCTTATTAAGACGCCTTAGAACCATGAATTTCAATTTCTAATCAGGGAATCGACCTGAAAGTGTTACCTATGTATTTGAAACTGGAATTTGTAAATTAAAATTTTTTATAAATTCAATTTGTGCCAATGAAGGAATTTAATTTTTTTTTTCAGAAAAAAATGCACCAGGCAATTGGACCCCATGAAGGCCACGATCACCACTGAGAGCTGATTAAAAATCCCAGTGAATTTTTTCAAACTGAACTAACATTGAATTTCGTTTAATTTTATGTAATAATTTATATTAATTTTCATGGCTAAATATTCAACGATACAACATCCGTGTAAATATATTGCCTTTTAATAAATTTTGTTCCACTTTATTTCATATTTTTTAATAAGTGTGTTTGATACATTGAATTTTCATGTGATATGATTATTTTCAATGACATGTAACTTACTTGGTTTTCATAAGATCATATCACAGTACGATCTTTGATATTCAAGTTCAAAAGTTTTGCAATTCCACAAATCAAGTTTTGTGGAAAAGGAAAATAAAAGTTGTATCAAGTCATTCGAACTCTTAAACTGCAATTTTATTATTAAAAATAACTGAAAATTCTGATTGACCAATAAGAAAGTAATATCAGAGATAATCTATTCATTATTTTGGTTAGTATAATAAAATCAATTCCTAATCCCAAAAATGCTTAAGGATATTTCGGAATTTATCTAGTGGAAACATTTATGTGTAATTCGAGCAAAAAAAAAAAAATGTTTTCACTTGCATTTGGCTCATGGAGCAAACTACTCGTATTTATATTTTTCCATGCAGGAATCACTCGCTTATCGATCCAGTTACATAAATAGCTAATTATATGGCATTATTAATTAGGAATTTCGTTAACTTAAATTAATTACTAAAATAGCTTATTTATCTCGTGTATCGTTTTGTGCCAATATTCATGACTTTTTTGCTGTGGTGATGCCCACATAAGCTCTTAGTTTGTTCGTGGGTAATGGAAAGGATGATGATGAGAGGACCTACAGCTTTAGGTGGATTCCGAACCACGGGAAGCGATTTTGATTCCCATAAATGAATGACATTAAGCGGAAAAAGGTCTTAAACTGAAATGGTCACCCATGCAATTGGAGTGACAGGTGCTCTCTTGAGTAACAGTCTCTTGCTTATCTAATCATGCGATTAGATACCGGCACGACCACCAAAGTTTCATGTAGGCTCCTAACTGTACAGTAGTGTTTTGCATTTAAATTCATCTATAGTGCGATTCACGTCAAGAAGTCAGCATTGCTTAGATGAGAGTTTGCTATCCTTGTTCAGCACAAGGCAGTTGCTGGTGTCTCTATCCTATTCGCACTGTGCATTGTTGTCGCACACAGTCCCAACAAACACGTTTGGTGCAGTTTTCTCTTTTTCTCTCAATGAAACTTGGCATCAATGCTCCTCATATAAACAATGCTGACTTCTTGACGTGAATCGTACTATACCATCATCACCCACGCACAAGCCTAGAGGTCATGTCATTATCACACTTGAAATTTTTTTTATAAAATTTATGCATAATTGAACTGAAGTTTTTATTTTAGGAGTTTTTTATCAGTGCTGCAACGATTGCACTAATGATAGTCGGTACCATCCACAGATTGTTGGAGCTAGAAATAACACATTTTGAAGCGTCACAAATTGAAGGTCGGTCATTACAGGGAAACATAACTTATTCAATTCTACAAGATTGATAATTAATTATTAAAGAAATAACAAAGGAAAATGGTTTCATTGATTCATGGATAGTGATGGCCATACTGCACGAAACAAAATATCGTTGCACGGTGTAAGAGGCACACATAAGAAATTCATTGAGTAGCGATTTCGAACAAAATGAAAATCAGACAGGTTGAAGCTGCAACTACAAAAAAGCAATATTTATCTATACTCCAAGTGATTCGTAAAAAGACTGTCTACTATACCTTCAATGAATGACCTTAGAATTTGTAAGTTAATTTTAAAAAGTAAAACGCTTAGATTACTGAAGGAAAAGTTTGAAATGGAAACAAACAAGTTATGATATGAGACAAATTTATTTTTAAATGTAAAAGTTACAAACATCATGAATACATCAAATTGAATTCAGTACAGATTCCAGCAGTCCCTTAAATGGAAAGAAATGTTGAAAAACCAATTGAATAAAACCAACTAGAAATTACAGTTGAGAAATGAAGAGATGTCACAATTAAAATGTAGTAGCTTTAAAAGATAATGATTTTGTTTCAATTAGCTATTAGGGTTTGAAAACCTACCAACCCACTTCCAGAAATATTAATAAAAAATGAAATATTCAAGTCACAGTTCTGTAAAAGTAAATGTTATTTTTCAAATAAGTTTGAATCGTGAAGAAAACTTACTCATATTTTACAGAATTCAAAGATGAAAATAGGAACTTTTGAATTCCTAATACAGAGTAGCTTCTCAATTAAATCATGTAGCAGTTACCTTAATTCGAACACAATTACAAAACTAAAATATATAATTAAATATGGCAGGTAATTACTTTCAGCCAACTGAACTTCAAACACAAATTTGAAATGAATTTCTCAATGCTCTTCCTATGCACTAATGCTATATTACACATGTATACTTATTATGAACAGTTACACAATTAATTATTAAGATGAGCACACATTTTTTAAAGAATGTCAAGATATTATGCCACCTACAAGTACATTAATTCATTAGGGAATGCAAGAATATTAATGTGTAGGCTATAAATATATAGGTTGGAAAATTACACAGAACAATTTCGCTTTTGCCAATTCATTTCCACAACCAAAGCTAGAAGTTAAAATTTATTTTTCCCAGTACTGTGATAAAACTAGACATTATTAGAAAATTATTTAAGATATTTGTGTAGACTACTGAGTGTAAAAATATTCTTGTGTTGAGATAAAATAGCATTGTGAATATTAGTCTGATTTTGTTATATTTAAACTGAAAATATGGACTCTCAAGATTAACGTGGGTTTTGGTCAACTGGACGTTTCAAACATCTAGTCTCTTTTTCAAGGCTAACGTCTAGACCAGAAACTGTAGACTAGATGCG
The DNA here is from genome assembly GCA_017141395.1 of Laodelphax striatellus. NCBI lineage: Eukaryota > Metazoa > Arthropoda > Insecta > Hemiptera > Delphacidae > Laodelphax > Laodelphax striatellus. Next base: position 28,149,039 of record CM029544.1, read on the forward strand.
CACATGACATTAACCCTTTGGTCTCTAACACAAACTGCTGTGTTTAATATTTCACAAAAGAGCAACTAATTTACATAATATAAAATGAACAAGTATAAGAAATTATAATCCTATAAGATAGATCGAAATAATGTTTCTTAAACTTGGCATAGTGCATTATAGGGATAGACCCAAAAAACAAGCATACCGGAGCAACTAAGAAGTTGAATCAATTTTAAATTTGTTTACTGCTCTAAATCAGTCAAAACTAATTGGATTCGTTTGAAGAATCAATTGCAAATAATCTGGATTTTATTTAGGAAATGAACTGGAATAACAGTAGAACAATGAGGTTCATAGACTTGAATCGGAATAAAAAACGAATAATTATAATAATTATTGATTTATTGGCTTTATAATAATTATTGATTTAAAATAAAAACGGGTTTCTTACAGTTTCAGTGTACTTTTAAAATGAAAAATCGATATTTGAAGCAGTTGATCCATAATGCTACACAAAGTTACATAAAGAAAATTCTTATTCTAGAAGAGACTACTGATAACATTTATATAAACTATCAATAAAAAATCTTCTCATATCCTACAACAAAAATAAACCGCGTCTTCAAAAGTCGCAACAATAGAACTGTTAGGATAAACAGTTCTCACCTGTACTTCCTTCAACCATGCCCTTTACATAAAATAAACATCCAATTAATCCACCATAATTTTCCATCAAATTATAACTCATCGATTTGAATTCAACTTACCGCTAGTGGGATTAGAAATATTCAACTCAATTTCATGTTATAAAAAGATATGGTAACAGAATATTTTCATAGCTGGTCAAAGTTTTTCATCAAGCAACGGCGGAATCAGAAAAATGTATATTAATAGCCGAGTAATAAGTAATTGAAGTTTCAAATATTGACGTAAATACAAAAATCATAAGCGTAATAGAAATCAAGCCTTTGGAACGTGTCTTAAAAGCAGGCTGCGCTAACTTCTCATTCAATGCTCAAGCAACGAATTCACGAGACTGTTGCTCGGCCATTGGTGAACGATATCATAACTGGATACAATTGCACCTTGTTTGCATATGGACAGTTAGGATCAGAAAAAACGTTCACCATCTTGAGCGAAAAAAACTTCTGCAAATTTGTTTTTAAATTTCAAATTGAAATAAATACAATTTATCAATCTCAGAGAAATATTTGATTTTATCAGCCTCATCAAGAATTTTACTGAGACATCCTGGGAATACGCCTGATGTTCCCAACCCGTATTGGGTCTCATGAGACGTATTCCAAGATGTCTCAGTCGAATTCTTTATGAAGCTGATAAAATAAGATATTTTTCTGAGATTGATAAAATGTATTTATTTCAAGTTAAAACATAAAAATAACTTTTGAATGAATCTGATTTAGGTTATTTTTGGATGAGATGCATTTTTGCCAATAACAGAAACAAGTCAATAACAAATAGGATAGTTAAGAAGAAATAAATGCTTGGTCATATATGGTATTACCAGATCTAACTCAGCTAAACTAGGATTCCTAGGACCAGGGCAAAATCAACAAAATATGTAATCTATGCAAAGATCTAATAAAATAACAGGTAAGTAAAGATTATTAATTTCAATACGAATCAAAAAATAAGTCTTGTTAAATATTATACGCAAATCAAACTAATACTGTTGTGTACGCTTCACTCAGAATGTGAATTTCTTATACACGAAAAATACAAACTAAGAATGAACAACTTAAGATTCAATGCTGATGAAACGCTTCTGCTCTATTGAAAATGAAAGAGTATGAAGTTTATAAAAAATCTACAAAATTCAGAACACTCTGCAAACTAAATCGGTACGTTTAGCGTTTTTAATACTGCTGTTTCCAAAATATCGTATATTTATTGAAATGATTTAATTTTCAAATCGCAGAAACAATATAAGATAAATTTCATTTTAGTGAATAACATTGATATTGTATATCAATCGCATAACAGCCCCATACGTCACAAAACCTACTAGCTGGTTTCAAAGTAGTTCATACATTATCTTCGTTAACTACATAATTTAAAATTAATCAAATCAATACATTTTTGGGCGATATGAGTTGGTGGCATTCAAATAAATGGAGAATTCAAATGACCTTAGATAAAAAAATCAAATTTGTTCGGAGATAACTTCAAACAAATTTAAATGTTTTATTTTGAATTTGAAAGTCAAATAATTCGAAATCTTAGCAATTTCGACTCAGAAAAACCAAATAATTGAAAATTAAGCAAAATCTACAATAGAACAATGAAACGCAGCTTGAGGATATATATTCTAAAAATATTTAGATTTCGAAAACAATTTTGAATCACGTTAATTAATCAATCGGGTCAATTGTTACTAATTTACTGCTGGAGAGACAGATAGCACTGTGGAAATTACATACACATGATTCACCACTTCACCAAGAAGTCAATGCTGAACATTGTTGAGGAGGATATTCTGCGATTTTGAGACAATTTAATTCGGATAGATACATCTACGTTCTACAATGAAATTTATCATTGTAATGAAACATAATTTTGTCACGTTATTGTACAAACATGCTTTAAAAGTTGACAATGAGATTAGCTCTGGGAGTATGATATCAATAGTGTAAGGTATTTATGAATTACATGTCCTATGTTAATAAGAAATTAGCAGAAGGGTACACATCAGTTCCAATGAAACTATTTAGAATAGCCATCGCAACTACAAATACATGAATACACAGGGAATACATAGGGTAGTGCATTAAGTATGTTATGAATCCAACAAAAAGAATGAAATTTTGTTCAAATTATCATAACCTTTAACATATAAACAAATGGAATATTTTGATTCGTATGAAAACAAAAAATTAAAGACTTCTATTTCGAAACAGGTAAATGTTTAGCCGCTCTTGAAGAGTAGAATCGCTACCTGTCCCAAGTAGAAGTAGATGAAATGCCTTGTCTCATGAGTGACATAGCTGCCGAAGTTTCTTCCGACAATGCAATGCCATGTTGGATTGTACTTCTTGTCGAATTCTTTCTTGATGTATGCAGCAATATCCTGCAAAATACAATACATTAATAACACACAGTACGCCTACTTCTATTCATTAAAGTATTTACTGCGAGCAATCATCCTTGGAGGATTTTCGACTCTCTCTTTCGGAAGGTAGACTTTCTCAACAAGCGACCGAGACAGGCGACGAATAGACAATTCAATCAAGGTGAATTCCGCAGCCCGAGACATCAAGCTGATGGAACCAATGCTTGTTGATGGTGTCTCTGTCGCCTATCTCGGCCTCTTAGTGCGGAACGCTACCTTTACACTTCACCCTTGAATGCATATAGCATATAGTTGTATTACATATTCTAAATTTTCAACTGAAACGCGTATCAAGTGGAAGATACATATTACTAGTACTTGAAAACTGAAAAATTAATAATTCACTTTTACACTCAACAAATTTATGAAGCCCCACAATATACTGTAATGTACAATACCTATCAATAGAATATTAAGTTGTGCAAATATTACCTTTTCGATATTGTATTTCTCCAGTGCCTGTGTCGCACAATCGACAGCATCTTGCTGCATCTCCTCTGACATATCAGCATTCTTGATCACAGCCTTCCTGTCCGACATCTTGTTTGTTCTGTTGAAAAAAATCAAGAGCAAATTCTTCAATCTATTACATTGAATACAGAGAATCTAATACATTAATCAAATTTTCAAACCATTTTTTCAACTGATAATAGTGAGAAGAAGATTTGTAAATTCAACACATTGGATTTGTGCGCAATAAATTTCAAAACTGTGACCACTCTAATAAGATAAGTTGCAGTACATTATTGGAATAGAAATATGTTCCCAGCAAAAAGTTGTATGAATAGCCTACATAAAAATCTTGGAATAAAACTAATGAATTTATTGCTAGGGAAGTACGGTCCCAACAAGAGTTTGTATAAATGAATGAACAACTTGTGGTAAACAACTCATAAGAATAAGAATATGAATATAAAAATATCACGAGAGTAAGAATATATTGTCACAGCAGCTACAATATTGAATCAGGGCTCAAGTCATGAGATGAATGAAGAAAAACTGTTACTAGGTAACTGGGCTGATTCAATTACAGTATTATCAATAACTACTAAGCATTTGGACCGTTTCTTGCGAATATAAAATTGAAGTATTTCCTTTTAACTGTGATTCAAACATCAGCTTTGGATGGATTGATTTACATCAATATTTATGAAGATCAAAAAATCTGAGCAGAAATGATAGCCTATTAAATTCATTATCAACCTCAAATAGATTAATTTAGTAGGATGTTTAAATTTTTCAATAAAGAATGATAATAGAGTGGGATATAACAATTGGATTGTGAGGGATTAAATCTCATATACTGTAGCCTAATGGCGAAGTAAGGATAGTTAAGATAATCCAACTTGTGAATTCAAATTTATTAGAGTAAAATATTATGGCCACGAGAATCTAAGAAGCTTCACGATAAGCCACGTAGGACTGCAGTGATACTATAAATTAGAACAAAGATGGAAATTAATCAATTCAAGATATATCACTAATAATTAATACAATCTACAATAATTTCATTATTAACTCAGTTTTGCCAATACAGCACGTTCTCTATAAACCCAACATCAATCCACAATAATCCAATTACAGTACTTTATTGATTTCCAGCACAGTTTAGTAATAAAACTGAAGAGCACTGCAGATTAACTACATTATTATAGCCTATATTAAATATTTTAGTAAGTAATCGTTATTTATGAATATTTCACAAGCAATACATAATGTCATGTAATGTCTATGTTACTTGTCCAACACCACCAACAATTAAAATTTTCCTCAACTTTCGGCATTCTCTAATGGAACTTAATTGAGTTTCCAAGTCTGCAGCACTTATTGATTTCCCATAGCTATTTGAAATGCTGCCAATATCCAAATTTTCAATAGGAATTTAGAGAGAGATTGGAATAGCGAATATCGATAGAATTGACCACTGCGTGCAGTAATAATTAATCAACTGGAACATTCTATCATTGAGGTGCGTATGAATCAATAAGTGTATTGTGTACACACTATATAGGCGAGAGATAGGAAAAACAGAATCTTCTATGGTATATAACCACACAACACCTGAGACTCCAATAACTGAAAATAGATGAAGAAATAACTGAGAAAAATACTATTGAAGAGGGACGACATTATTCAAGAAAATGGACAGAAGAGAATTATTGACGAAATAATAGAGAACTAGAAGAACAAAGAATCACACAATAAAAACAGGTTCAAGTTCAATGGAAATGATTCATTCAACAGAAAATGCTAAAAAACCTTTCCTAAATATTTCTCTGACAATCACATTTCAAACTACAGTTGCTAAATTGAGAATTGCATGCATGCGTATAGGAAAACACTATTAGTTGATCATCTGATAGAATATCATCCGTACTATTATTATTCAATGAATATTATTATTTAAATTTTATTTACTACTATTATAATTAGGAAGAAACAACTTCACTTCACTTCCGAATTTCAAAAACTAGTACAAATTAAAGTTAGTTTTATTCAATTGGGCTAGTTGATTATTTTCATCTACGATTCTCATCTACTGAGATCAAGTTCAAAGAATCGCAGAATAATATTGCAAGGCCTCAAACTAATTTTGAAGTTTCACAGATCTGGAAATTGAACACTATTCTCGTATTACATGTAGTGCTTTCAAAACCACATGGTGTATAGAGTATAGCTGTATAGGTTGATCGGATAAGTGATAACAAGTGATACCTGACACAAATAACAACGATTGTCTATCAATCACGCCCACATTCAAATACAGATTATTAGACTGATTCTACAACTTCACAAAGGTGCGATTAGATTAGAGATATCCTATAAGTAAGGTTCAGATTCACTTCAATATTCACTACAATAAAGTAGATATTATATTATCCAGGTCTTAATATCCGACATAAATCGGTCCATTGCGACTAGGATAATACTAGTATCAACAAACTATCTATTGGAGAGAATTTATAATAATCCAGCACCAATCTACCATGTTCATGTGGTTATAGCAGGATTCTTTTAAAATGTCAGAAAACACCTGATTGATGTACGCTCGTTTACTAACGTTAAATCAGCTGTTTTCTGACAAGTTAAAAGAATCCTGCTATAGCTAATATCCACGAGAAGGCAAGATACGCAAGTTTGTAGAAATACATAGCCTATCTACAGTATGAAATATATTATTATGAAACTAATAACGTAATTTGCAATTAAAAATCCGCACACAGCCAACTAAAGAGCTCACACAAGTAAATAAATTCCATAATCATTGAAGACCTAATTCAACACAACACACAACTAAATTATTTGAGAAAATACCAATGCGAAACTAAAATAATGGTGTGGAATACATAATCGTATGAGACAGGGGTACAAGACAGCAACATTATTCTAGAAAGGGTCTTAGTCATATAAACTACTTTTCGTGATGAATGAAGAAAACTGTTGCTAGGTAACTGAGCTGATATTTATTTCGGATTAATCACCACATCAAGAAGCATATTATGATAGCCATGAAGTATTTTTTTAGAATTGAAGTATATACCAGGCCAGTAACTAGGGAAAATTGTTTCTTCATTCAAAAAGTACTTTGAGATTGCATATTCCTTCCTTCCATATAGCTAACCTTCAGTAGCGTCATTTCACCAAAACCTTGGGGGGGGGGGTGTTTGCCGGATAAAATGCTCATTTGTACATTAGCTAGTACAGAATATTTTCTGTAACCCAGGAATCAGGGGGGGGGGCAAATGCCCCCCCCCCTGCCCTCCCCAAATGACGCCCCTGCTAACCTTCTAGCATATGATGATTCATATTAAAAATAGTGATAATGGCTACGAATTTCCAGTCTAAACTTCAAGATTTGATAACGAAAAGAAGACTCCAAGTTACCACTGCTATCGAAGTTAATTATCATTAATAATCAACTAATTTTGGATGTTACACTATTATCAATATCCAATAAATAATAATCATAAGGAAATTGAGATTAATAATGGCAAAACAACAGAAGCTAGTAACTCATTGGTTATAATGAATTTGTGGTAGTGAACTTTCAGATTAGCCTATACTCAAAATGGATATTATTCTAACACAATAAAACCTTCGCCAATAAAAAAAAGTTGGAACCTGATACATTGCCAACATCGTAGTTGGAAATAAATTCTAGAGATTCTGGATATTGATCAGCTTCATCTGAATTGAAGTAAATTACACCGATCAAATAGCTTCTTAATCTTTACAATCCAAATATAAGATCAGATGATTTTCTTCATGAACAGCTCGAGATATTTCAACTTTCATTCCATCTTTTTTCATTTTTATAAAAAATACACCCAAATGACTCATTCCTAAATCCAAGACTGAAATCAAAGGACAGACTAGCGTTGACAAAATGCTAAATTGGAATTCAATAGGACCTTGTAGGAATGACGATTTTTATGATGAAAATTCACCCAGACTTAGTTTGTAATCAGAGATAAGCATGGAACTTTAATGAAAAGATATAAGAAATTAATTAAAGTTGAGTAAGAATGTCATATGCCAATCTGATAGACTAAATAAACAACGATATTGCACAAACACAATACGCCGGATGTCTCGAACCGATAGCAAACCAGACAGTAATGACTCACATGTCGAAATATTGGACATTCCTTCAAATTAAAGCAAATTTAATAGAATGCTATTCTGATTGCATGAAGAAATACACAGATAAAGAACAAATATGTTTGACAAATGTGTACAGACAAGGAACAAGAATATGCTTCATTGCTAAATTCCAGTAACTCGATCCAATAACAGAATGAGAATGGCAACTAATGTCTAGACTGAATACAAGAAATAGTTTACAAATTTGATTACTGTCCACCGCTGGTAACTTGACTTCTGGCAGGAATGCGACGTGACGTAAGGCATTAGGAAACAAGGCAGTGAGAATACAAACACTATTAATGGTCTATTTGCCTTCGCCAATGAATATAGCAGAAAAATGAATTGCAGGGTTTGTTGTCACACTACCGAGTCATTAAACAAACATCGAACGCCAGGCGTTATCTCCCGTCTCCCCCTCATACTTCAGAAGTCAAGTTACCAGCGGTGGACAGTACATCCGGTTCAAATCGAATCTGATCAAATCTATTCAATGAGATCGACTACATAAAAAAACATACGTAATGAGTCATTGAATACAGTACAATCCAGTACATTATATGGAATAAATTAATTTTATTCATGTGAAGGCTCATCTTGCACCTAAAGCGTTGCATTAGTTAAATCTAAAGCAAGAGCATGAAATTAATAAAAACATTATTCCAAAAATGCCAATCTTGAATACCTAAGTTACGAGGTCATTGGATATGAAAATTCTATGTATTTTCACTTTGTTATAAGGGACAATACATTATAAGAACCTGCTGAGAATGCTAATAATGAATATAACATTATAATAAGGGTTACATTCCTTACAAATGGGGTTTGTAGTTTTTTTTTCTGAGGATGATGCCCACATGAGCTCTAGGCTTGTGCGTGGGTAATGAGTGGGGTGATGATGAGATATGACGACTAATTTTTAGGCAGTCGGGACCGACGGCTTAACGTCTCCTCCGAAAGACGGGAGTGGCCGTATTTGTCAAAAATCCTTCCGTCAACCAGGCTCGAACCCTGGCCCAATGGATTTTACCTGACTGCTGATAACTTAATCAGTCTGACGCCTTAGCCGCCTCGGCTACGAACCACTCCAGGTTCTTAACAAATTATGAAAAATAAGATTTCCAGTTTATGATTCGTGTGTTCGTGGATGATTTCATTTGAGAAACTCTCATTTCATGTAAGTTGATTGGAGACAAAAATCTTGGCGCAACAAACCCTAGCACTAGAAGATAAGAAAGAAGGGAATTACTTTTTTCCAGGTAGCTATTCTGTTTGAATGTTGAATGGAGTTCAACTGGTATGCTCAAAAATAAAATATATGAATAAACCCTTGTCAGATAAACCAATTCAAATGCATTTGCAATTTTACAGTAAGTCAAGATTCAACATACACCAAACCGTCTGTCCTTCGCAATTGAGGACAATGAGGAGTTGGTAGTTGGCTTTGGTCTGATTGGATCTTGGATTTGATTTTGAGTTGGTCTTTGATCCAATCACGTTTTTAATGATTGAGGTATCACCAATCCCGGGTCCAGAACTTAATAGTGCAAAATGAATATTGATTAAAACACTAACTCAGGGTAGCCTACCGTATATTCTTCTAGCATTAGCTGTAATAAGGTAATACACAATTCTATCCACGTGGGCAAAATAAATTATCAGTTTCCCTCAAATTATTGATGAACACGCATTATCTTTCTTAAATAGGTACAAAAATGAGTAAGAACATACTTTTGATTTATTACTGAATTGAAATGACACACAAAAGGCATAATATTTTTTAATAGCCTAGTAAATGACTCATGTAGTCACATTGATCAATCAATAAATGAAAGAATGTAACACATCGACAATCTGAAAATTTTGATAACATTAAAACAGTGGTAAACACTGCAAGTGAAAATTAGAATAAAATTCAGTCACTAAGATTTAATAGGAAAAATATTTCTTCCACCAAAATAAATAGGGCTACATACGTTCCAATTGATATTGAATCAACAGATACTAATTCAACATCAACAATAAATTCTGCAGTAATTCAACAAATTCGAAACAAATCCTACTATAAGCTCAAAATTAATTGATACTGGAAGTGCTTTAGTTGTCTAAATATAAACTCCAAGCCAGGTTCAATACCGTACGGCAAAATCATGCTCGCCGGAGTCAAGCCAAAAGGTTAATTCAGGAAACGAATACATGAAATACACTGTTTAACCAACCAAAATAAAATTAGAATGGAATAATACTACCACCAATCATATACACATGTGGCTAAATAACAATATTCTACTCAACCTTGCAACTCCCAAACCAACATTAACAGCTACAAAAACATCTAGACCGGAAGCCATGTCGGTGAGATTTCCGAATGAGCATTATAAAAATTGATGGAAAATAAACTATAGAGAATCGATAAAGCTCATCTTACATGCAAGCAAAAGTAAGCTTTCGTGATATTCAGCCCCAATAAGATAACATTCATATCGTTATACAGACATAACCCTATAGTAGTACCCATCACTCAGTGGTACGAGACATCAGCAGAGATTGAAATTAAAAAACCCTGTAGAGTACAATTTATCATGTTTATTGAAATTTAATAGATATGATTAAGATAAACTTACTGTTGAAGGAGAATCAGATACTAAAGATCCGAAAATGTCTTGCTAGACGCTAACCAAAATCAGTCCAACCAACAACCCGCCTGTTTGCTGTTCCACTAAGAATGTATGCTGTCTATGTCTGAATGTCGGCTCTTCCTGCAGGCGTCTCTATCAGGCGCTTATATCGTCCCACAATGCACCATTCCCTCTAGGTCTGGCTGGGAAGAAGAAGCTAGTCTGCATGTCTACCAATAGTGAAAAACTTTATTGAGATTTTGCAGTTTGGTAAATATTGTTGATTGAATATTGATAAGTTAATCTACGTTAACTGGATAGCAAAAATGCCACGAAAAGGTTCATTTATTCTCTTCAAATAGAGTTTTCGACGGTAAATAATTCATTTTTCATTGTTATATCTATCTCCTATATACATAACATTAAATACTCATAACTGGACACTGGTTTGCTTCAATTATGATTAGGGTGAGATTATTGAATTCGAAATAGTGCGGTCTCCACTTAAATTATTTTCAAACAAAAAATATTATTTTTTTCAATCAATTAGATTTGAACAAATTCAAGTATTGAAGAAGAAAATTTGTTTCACACAAGTTTGTTCGTCGATCGCCGCATCTACACGCTCGCCGAACTAGGCGAACGCGAGCGTGAGGATGGGGTCACTCGCGTAGGTCGCCTACGCTCGGCTCGGCTCGCCTTCGCTCCATTTTTTTGACGGTCGGAGAGCAAGATCAAAGGAGACGAGCGTGGCGAGTGTGCACAAATTATACACCGTCATCTACGCTCCTGTCGTCTGTTTCTTAATGTCATCTGTCGTTGACTACCGGTATTGGTGGTATTTCGTATTTGATTTGTTTCTTATAACATGAAAAACATAATTATAATATGCTGCAGCACATAACGCTGATGCAGTCGCCAGATTTTACATTTTGCATATGGCGTCATTCATAGATTACAGCGCTCGGCAACGCTCACTTCGCTCGGCATTCGTGGTTGGGTCCCTCTGCCATGTAGACGGCTACACGAACGCCTGTGCCGGGAAGCGGATTTTGTAGTATTACAAAAATACTACAATGCTCGTATCACTATGAGGTTACTTTGTTCGTGCTTATAGATAAGTTGTGAACAGGCCTTAAGAGCAACAACACAACAACAACAGCGAACGGACGGATCGGTTCGGTAATCAAACCGAAACGAAACTGTGGATTACAAATCTAGCTAGTTCCATTTGATTTGTGTAAAAATTTAAATAAATTTGCGTTATGAGATTTTTAATTAAACGATTAACTTTCAGTTGTGCTAGTAACTGCAGTCGTTCCTTATTTCATCATAATGCAATGAACAGTAGGTGCGTTCAGTAAGTGTAATGCAATTTTATGTACTTTGATTTACAAGGTTATGTCATTACTTTGACATGATAATACTGAAATTCTGCATTGGTTATTTGTATCAATTTATGATTAATAGATTGTTATTTGGCTTGATGTCTGTCTTAGTTCAATGGAAGCTCAGAACTCTTTGTTAGTTCATTAATTATTATTAATCAAAAGAAGAATAATATAAGGAAGTTGTTTTGTCTTTAGTTTCCTTGATCACTTCTCCCAAGACAACTTATATATTATCTATTGCTTGGTTATAAAAATTAGAAAAATATATACAAAGCTTAATGTTGACTTATATTTTCATTAATGAATAAGTTATAGGTATCGTAGACAAACTGAAGACTCATCATTCATGTTTCATGTCTTGAGTTATCTCCTGAAGATTTAAATGGCATTATACTTTTACCTCCTTTTTAGATTTACTGTGAATTCCAGGTTATTTAGGGTACCGGTACATTTGTGCACTGTATCAACAACTTTCCAATCAAGAGTTTTAGCTCATCATGAAATAATTTATTGTTTACAGACTTTCTGAGGTTGGGAGGCTGAACACCCCCAAGTGCCAGGGGAAATATGATACTGGCCAATTATTTCTTCACAGAGTTTTTGGGTATAGAGGCGTCATTCTCTTTCCATGGCTAGCAAGGGTTTATGACAGGGATGTGCCTAATAAACGAGAGAGGTTTGTAATTTCAGTCATACATTAGATAATAAATCAACAATTTTGTTATTTTTCAACGGCAGTGGAAGCAATCATTCAATGACTAACATGTTCATAAAGTAATGTTATAAACTTAAATGTTGATGACCATATAAAAATAGACATTTAATAAGATATTTTGTCTAAAGAATTTTAGACAAGAATATTCAAAGTAAGTCTCTAAAACGGCTCCAATTTATTCCATCACCTTCAAATTAATTTGCTGAAGATAGTACTTAATATTTTTAGTTATTCAAAAATCTTTCGTCGTTGACTATGTTCCTTGTTCCAGAAGCATTGAGGATGCGTCGAATGTGAGCAAGGAAGTGAAAGGAAGTACTCACACATTCTATCAAGTGCTGATAGATTCAAGAGATTGTCCTCACATTGTAAGTTCCAATATTGTGAACTGAATTATTTTTCTTTTCTCAGAGATCCCTCACTATGTAACTCAATTTACAAGTTTATTCAGTTGTTTCTTCAAGTAGTGCTCTTCTTTGGCTTTTCTGACAGTATTTCAACTAATTCCTGTATGTTGTATAATACCTACTCTTTCAAATTTGCATCATGCGTTCTTGAATTATAATCTTGTGCAGTTTATACATCTATACATAAACAATCTAGTAAGGATTGATCAATAATAATGAATAATTTATATAATTTAGTTTTTAAAAGTTTGGTGCAACAATAACTTTCTCGTTTTCATGATTGATTGTGAAAATTCTATAATGATTTTTTTTCAGAGAGCGCAGACAGAAGCAGTGACTTTCTTGGGGAATCAAGAGAGCAGTCGAAGCTTGTATGCGATTCCAGGTTTGGATTACGTTGCTCACGAGGACATTCTACCTTACACGACAACTGAGAAGCAGCCTTTGCAACACGAACTGTTCGACAAATTCTTGGTGTACACAAATGATAAAGGTAAATTTATCCATCCAAGATTTTAATGGTTCAGTTCAGTGATTGAAAAGTTGTTACATTAATAAGTTGAATGAAATTTACTGTTTGTATAATTATGTTTTTGTATTAAATATAATTATGCGAAAAATTAAAATCATCAGTCAAGTGAGTGGAACAAATAATTATTGTATTCACCAAGTAAAGATAGACTGCATGTACTTATTTCAGTGATAAAATCATCATTTTTATCCTCAGCATATTGTCTTAATCTGTGAAAAAAGCGAATTTTAGAAGCTAGTATTGAACCAAAGATCAGTGAAATTGAATAAAATGTTTCGGTTCAGAGAGGGGACTATGCAAAGTGGGAAGCAATTTTTCGCTTTATTTAGCCGAGTTGTGAGCGCTAATGCGTTGTTCACACTTTGCTAATGGCACATGTCAGTTGCCAGGGAACCATTCATCTGTTATATGCGAATGGCAACGTGTAAAGGACATTAAAAGGATAAAATTTTAAAACTCAAACAGGTGTATTTGGTTTCAAATAATTTGGCAGCAATCAGGTCCTGTATCAAACAGCAGTCTATTCTCTTCACGGTCCTGCCAAGTTATAATATATTCTTTTATTTACAAACATTGAGAAAACAGGTTACCTCTTACATGTATCCTCAATCACTATCTGCAAACTACTACAGTATAAACGTTTATGCATTACTTCACGCCGCAAAACAACATTTCTTGAACGTACTAAATAATTTGAAGAAAATATTATTGGTACATGAATGTCTTATGTTTATTTTATTGCTTCAGATCCTCCATTTGCTGCCCAAGAAACATTGAGAGCTTGGCAGAAGAAGAACCATCCGTGGCTGGAACTGTCTGATGTTCATAAAGAAACGACCGAAAATGTTCGAATTACTGTGATACCATTCTATATGGGATGTCGAGATTCTCAAACTTCTTCTGTTTATTGGGTAAATTACATTCACAATTTATAAATAAACAAATAAAATAATTTATAAATAATAAATGAACAATTTATAAATTATTCACATTAATAAACTTCAATTGAAGGTGATATTGCGGTAGGTAACAAAAAAAGTTGTGAAAATGGCTAGATTTATGTGAAAAGTACCGAGAAAACCATTGAAACCAGTAAGAAGTTTGTAACTGGTGCTTATTGAGATTTTTGGACAAAATGTGCTATAAAACGTAATTTTCAAGTTGAAAGAGATGCGACTTGATTATCGGAAGTATCACTGAAGTATTTGAATGGATAGAAGTAGTGAAGAATCTATTTTGAAGATAAAATATCCTCTCACCCATTAGTCTGTGCACCCAAATCTCATAAATCTGTTATTTCATTAATCATTCTATTAAAATTGTGCTATGTTTGTCAGGTTGTTTTTATTTCTGAGGTTTGAGTGCAATTCAAATTATTCATTGACTGAAAATTTTATCTTTGAAATAGAATTCTATCAATTGAAAATAGCTTTCAGTTAGCCTATATCTTTTTTGACTTGAAAATCATGTTATAGCATATTTCGACATAATTCTCATTAACCGGCGCAGCTAGAAACTTCTAATCGGGTTTAATGATTTTTTCTACATATTACACTTTTCATACCTAAACATGTCACAAAATTTTAAAAATTCTAAATTTGGTGACAAATCTGAAATTTTCGACCATCTATTGGCGACAGAGTATTTTGAATTGAATTCATTTTATTACAAAAAACCACTACTCACAAATATTATTGGATACAACATTTATCAAGCATTGCTTAGTAGTATGTGACATGTCAATTCTTTGAAGATTCACACATCCAAGGTTTATGAAGTCTTTCAGAACATAGAATACCACAGAATTTAGTCCACGAGAAATTAAAATTAAAACATGCGTTCGTTCACTAGGATCAGTCACTAAGCGAGTAACTTGGCTCTTAGCACCAAGCGAGGCTCCTTCTAGTGTGTTCTTAGCCTTACTGTTTGATTGATTTGTGGCGCTAATTCACAATAACTTGATAATTTTCGCAACTTTTTGTAGGGACATTTCTTTTTGAGTTCAAAAACACATTGAAGTATTTTTAGAGAGTTCTGGGACATTTATGTATTTGTATGGACACTGTATTTTATTATGTGAAATTTATGTATTTTATGTTGTTAACTTATAAATAATTGAATATAATACTAGATTAAGTATTACGCTGCAGGCAGTACCTGAAACTATGATATGTATTTCAGCTTATTTCTAGGCTCAGACACCTTGTTTTCTTATTTTCATTTTTGCACACTGATCACATTTACTTGAAGAAATGATCAGTTCATTTTCAAATAATTATACACTTGTTTTTTGTAAAGGGAAATAAATTCATTTATTGTTCGATTGATTTGTTGACAGTGGCGTTACTGCATCAGACTGGAGAATCTGGGCGATATGACAGTGCAGTTACGGGAGCGACACTGGCGCATCTTTTCTCTGTCGGGAACTTTGGAGACGGTGCGCGGTCGCGGTGTGGTTGGACAGGAGCCTATTCTGTCCAAGAGCCTTCCCGCCTTC
Source organism: Laodelphax striatellus (assembly GCA_017141395.1). Lineage (NCBI taxonomy): Eukaryota > Metazoa > Arthropoda > Insecta > Hemiptera > Delphacidae > Laodelphax > Laodelphax striatellus. The sequence goes on from CM029544.1 coordinate 28,164,955, forward strand.
CAGTACAGCTCTCATGTCAGCCTCCAAGCTCCCAGTGGACACATGTGGTTAGTTTCAATCTTATTCTTCCTTTCCATTTTTTTCTATCAACTTCATCTTCTATCCTGAATTTCATTTGAGGAATAAGTGTAAGACTGCGCCCTAACTTCGCCCTCCTTGGTCAAAAATAAGGCATTCATTCTATTCTATTCTCCTCCCAATTTCTCCTTGTGGCTTCTAGATCTTGAGTTCCTCTATCTTCTTCCTCTTATGTTTCTCCTTCCTCTATGTTTCGTTTCATTATATTTTTTCTAGAAACTTCATCTTCTCTCAATTTCTTCTTATCTTATGTTCCTCTATCCTTCTTCCTCCTTTGTTTCTCTTCCTTCTTTCCCCTGTTCATCTTCTTTTTCTTATTTCTGTTCGTCTCCATTTTTTCCCAGTTTCTTTTTATGCCTTCTAGATCTTATGTTCTCTATCCTTCTTCCTCATATGTTCCTCTTTCTTCTTCTCCCTGTTCTTTTCTTCCTTCGGCTATTCGTTCCCATTCTTGTTTCTCTCCCTTCGTTTTCTTCTCATTTCTGTTCGTTATCTTCTCATCTTTTCTTTTTGCTTTATTCCATTCTTCTTCATCGTATCCATTTTTGACTCTCAAGGTAGTATTTCGTTGATGCGACTGTGCTGCGGATAGTCAAAATAGCAACTAATTCAAAGTAGAAATGAAAATATACAAGAATAACCATGCAAAAATAGAAACTATTCAGTGTTAATATTGTTAATTTACTGTATTCATTAGTATTCAGTATTTAATATGCGAATAGGTACAACGTTTTGTTTGAAAAAGTTCCTATTTTGACTATCCGTAGCGGACGACGGAAGCTCAGTCGCATCAACGAAATTCTACATTCAAGGAATCTATCATAGCAGAAATGAACGACCGAAAACCTTTTGAAAAGCTGGTTGTTGTAGATGCAGCTTTTTAGTTGCTCATAACACACGATCTATCCCTATGTCCTCACTTGGTCGATTTTGTGTGCAGCTCAAACATGCTGCATATGGACTGCCACCCCATTTAGAGGCCGAGGCTTGTGCCATAACTCGCTTAGAACTCTCGCTTTTCCACTAAAAATTATCCCCCCTCCAGCGGACAACCCCGACGCTTCACGTGGAGCGCTGAGCCTAATTTTTAGTGGAATCACCAAATTTCCAAGGGTCATTGCACGTATCAAACATTTCCAAGTACGGTTGCATTTTAATCACAAAATCTAAACCAATACTGTAGGAATGCCTGAAAACTGCACTAATTTTGACAACTTAGCAAAACCCTAAATAAAAACGCAATTTCAGGCAGTTAACTCTCACAATAAAACAATTCAAGCAAAACAAAGTTCACTAGAGTTCATATTTAAAAATTTTGATCAGTTCCATAACCTGAAAAAACACAAAAAACTACAATATAAAACCTCTAAATATATTTACCATATTACACAGTGATAACAAACTTGGAGATAATTATTCAAAAATATGATGTTGAAAAATATGATGCAAATGCTCGCACAATTCATCAAGTTGTAGACGTATTTCGATCCATAAAAACCTTTTGTTCAATTTTGTTCAGGGGAACGTTCAGAATGGAGCGAGAAGATGGATACACTTTCGACTGCCGCATACCGCCATTCTCACTGGAGAGCAAAAATGACGAGGCCAACCCTTCTGGTTTCATTTAGTCTCTTCAAAGTTCGAAGAAAATAGATTTCGTTTTGTTCAGATATTTAACATGTTTCGTTGAAAGTATTTCTACTGTTTTCATTTGTTACTTCAATAGTCTCAAAATGATGATTTATAGTTTGTTTCGTTCAGTCAATCATCATAATTTTGTTATTATAATTACTATTTTGCTAGCTCTTATATCATCAATATTTCAACTCAATTATTCATTACGTTAAAAATCCTCAATGAGTTGGTTTATCTAATATCTAAAAGATTTTGTTCCCTTTAAATGTAAAATTAATTTCGATATCGATGATATGAACATCTTTCCTTTTCTATCTAAAGGATTTCATAAATAAAAATTCACTTTATTGTACATTTGTTTTTCCTCTTGGGTCTGAAGAATAGACAACTAAACAGTCTAACGGTTCCCCAAATTGTAAATGCTATGCAAACGTGTGACAGGAATCTCTATTGATAAATTGATAGCTAAGACCGAATGAGCAATATATTCAACTAATTACTCTCTACTTGTTTGGTTGAAATCTAAAATCGTCCACAACTCACTATGCTCTTGATTTAGTCTCTCTAGCTGTCATATGTTTGATTGTTGAATTAATTATTAAGTATCATTATCTATTTGCACATTCTAAGATATTTCTAAAATTTAATTTTCATTTCTTTGAGCTTTCATTTGGTTACCAATCAAAATTATTGTTTTCTCTTCAAGATGATAAACCTACACAATAATGTGTTGCAAGACACAATTTTTGCCAATAGAAGAATTTACTCAGGATTGAACTATTGATGAAACGTACTATTGTTTATACGGCTGTTGTTTATTTTCTATCTTACTATTGTTGTTCTTATCCAAGAAAGTCACTTGGAATTTTTGATGTATTTTGTTTCGTTTGATTAATTAATTTCGTTTATTTGAACATACATTGTAATTATTATGAAAAAATGTAATAAATAGATGTTCTACTTATGATAATTGTTGTAAATCAATAAAATGTTTGTATAAATTCAATTAGTATTTGTGTTTGTCTTATAACCTTATATAGTTTATTATCAAACTCTAGCTTAATAATTCGTAGCACGAAACTAATTTTCCGTGCTACGAAAAACATTTCAATAACTAATATAATACCTGGTTCAAAATACTTCGGAAATAAAAGCAGCAAAATCTTAGTTGAGCATAATAGATTGATAATAGAAAGGGGACATTTCAGAATTTCAAAATTAACATTTTCAGCGAATTAATTATCAATAATTTATTTCTGATTCTAGTACAATATACAGTATACTAATATCACAAGTAGTGTTTTTACCGTAGTACAAGTACTGTAGTACAGTGGAGTCCCGATAATCCGAACCTCTGTAAACCGAAATTCCGCTTAATCCGCAGGGTTGCCACACACATGTACTGTAATCGAATATAAATACGTATTAAAATCAAATAAACTGTCATTGTCGCTTTATCCTGTACCAGTTGATGTAATTAAACATCGTATTTCGTATTTATGTTAATTTTAGTAATGATTCCGCTTAATCCGAAATGGGTTCGGTCCCAATCATTTCGGATTATCGGGACTCCACTGTATATAGTTCATGTATTATCACAGAATGACAGTTCAATAACACTAAGAAAATACTACAACTGAGATTTATTGAATTTTCTAAAAAGCTTACACAAAAAATTTAATACTCTATCGCCTCAGTCAATCTACTTCAGCAGATCGTTGAAAAATTAATTTTTAAACGTATAAACGGTTTTATATAAAACTGCTGTAATTTAATGTAAAAAACACATTTTTCGTAAAAGCTACATTTTAGATTAAGGGAGAAAATTTATCACCAATTTTTTCTAATAGGTCCTTCATAACGTCTTCAACCAGGCGCTCAACCCTGTCCATAGTGACTACGCCAGAGGTTTCTCAAATACTACAACACTAGAACTATGACCATGAAGATCACCGTCAGCTAAAGAACGACTCCGTCTCTTTGATTTTATGCCCCTCTGACAGGACCACGGGTTGTCATAAGGAACCTGGAGCTCTCTTTCAGTAATTCCAACGCAACTTGCAAGAAAAAGTACGGTAAATTGTCTACACAGCATTTTAACCTTCTCCTGTTGTGCAACAATTTCATTACAAATTCCGCAAGCACTCATTATCCAATCCGTTAGAGACTATCAGTCACAAATGAGCAGAAAAATTGTTTTTACTAAAATAAATTTAATTTTCCTTTGAAAAATTCTATTTAAATTTGAGCACGAAGCTGTTCATCGAATCAAAACAACATTTCACTAAACAAGTTCAACCAGCGCAAACACAATTCAAATAATCGATGAGAGCGAACGAATTTAACAACCGTCCTCCGCAACGTCTAGATTACAACTGAAACTCATCAGCTTTTAGGCGACTTAGAGCTGCTAAACAGGCTTCTTTCGTATTTTTCATCGTCTGGAGTTGACTTAATAGTTTATCCTCATTCTCCACAAGATCAGAAACCTTGTCCAGATTTTTGCTCGTCCAGTTTTGAACCTACAGATAACCAAAAGAAACATTTTACATTAAAAGTGTGGCAAATCAGATTTATTAGAGACTACCAGTCCCTAATGTGTGAGCTACATCTGAAAGTCTACAAAATCTATTATTAATGTAAGAACTATCATCAGTTTATAGATTATTTATACTATATTGAAGTTTATTTGTTTGAATCAAACAAATCATTATCAAAGTAGATAAACAAGACAAATTCTACCAATTAGTCGAATTTTAAATTAAGATACTAACAAGATATAAATAAAAAACCGACAATATTCATTTTTCAAATGTAGTGTTTTCTTCAAGCTTTTTTCTTAGTCCAATTTTTTTTAAATGGTTGTTTCTTCATTTCTTAGAGAGGCCTGTTTCATGAAATTTTAGAGGTCCTATGAAACAGGAAAAAGGCAGACACACACTGTGCATCAAAAGCACAGCTTAATATGCTATAAACATATAAGTATAGTGTGTGATTGTCTTGTTTACAGGACTTCTAAATGTTAATGAAACAGGCCGCAAGCTTGAATTACAATTTTGTTTTCATTGACTATATGGGACCAGTTTGTTCGGTCCTACATTGCTACTAGGCTAAGTTTATTCGAAAAAGATTGATTAATAATAGTATGGAATATTTCCGTTTCCTTCTTAGTTTTTTCCTCTTTCTGCTGTTTTTGCATCTTCTGCTTCCCACAAGGGTGCAGCTTTCTTTTTTTAAACGTCTATTTTTTTCAAGGCCTATTTTTAAACGTGACTGAGACCACAGAAAAGATTGTTGACAATTGATGCTCCTTCATTAGTTAACAATCTCCTCCCTATACAGCGCTAGTCTATGTGAATTAACGCGTGTCGTTCATCCATTTACTGCTGTGTGGAATGGCTTTAAACTATGTAGAAACACGTCTAGAAAATTATTGTATAAATATAAGTGAACCAATATTGTGATCACATATGAATACCACGTCATTCCATAAGTAATAGTCCTGGGTTCAAAATAGATAAACTAGGTACTGAACTAATCGGGAAATACGACCCGTATTCATGTCCTATTTGTGGTACTAATAAAGCTATATTCAACTATCAATGGAATGAGTTCAAGAATGATATCTGGAAGTGAATATCATTTTAAATATACTTACTAGAGACTGGAACTCCGCATAAATAGCGCTCTGAGTATTCTGGCGTGAAGTAGCTTGATCTTGCCATCTGGTCATTTCTTCTTGAAACCATTTTTTGTTTGGCTCTCGGCGAGTTCGTCTGCAATCATGGAAGATTTGTTAATATTTACATTATTTAGCAGATTGATTTCGGTTAAAAAACATACTGTAATAACATTCAGAGCCCTATTAGCACTTCTTTACAATATTTCTTCCTGTCCAACCATATTACTTCCACACTCAAACTCAACTATAAATACACCCTTATTGTACGTTCACATTTTGATACATGTATGAGATACTTGCTAAAAAACAAACACCTCGCACAAGTCAAAAGTTGAAACAAAATTTTTTTAATTGAAAATGCATGAGGAATTGTTAAAGTTCACACAAATAAGCAGATGTTTCTGGATTTGTTAATTGAATAAGAATCCTACAGTGAACGACCTAGGCACTACTCACACCTGGAAACTTCAAATCGCAAAGCAACTCATAGCTCGACAACTTCACGGCGCAGCATGTGTTTTCAAATGATGAAGCTCAGATTAGGCGATTCCAGACTTGAAAACTCGATCGCAGCGCAACTGAGTTGTTCTGCAATCCGACATGTTGGTTGCCGAGTGATCGATTTGCGTGATTGCCAAGCAATCGTGGGCTATGATGATATTCTAACCAAAACAAACTGGAAAAGTAGGATTATTTGCTTTAAAAATTAATATTTCATCATTTTTTGGTTACCTCAACTTATAAAATATCAAAGATAAGTTATAAAACTCTAAAAATATTTACTTTTTGAGAATAATGTGATAGTAGTCGATCGGCAACTGGCAACTAGGAGTAGCAGCTGTGAGCATGACAAGCAACTGAAGTCACCCACTTCATCGCTGAGTTGCCGAGCGATGAGTTGCTTTGCGAGCTCAAATTGATCGACGATATCTACTTACTCTAAAAGATGTATCAGACGATCCCCGCTCGATTCAAACTTGAGGCTTTCTTGAAGAGACGTTTCATGTTGAAGCAATTTACTTGAAAACTCATCGCCTAATTCAAAATCTTTGGCAAATGATTTCATCTTCTGAGCGAAATTCAAGGCTTTTTTGAGATCGTTTTGAACGCTTGAACATTTTTGCTTCCATTGCTCGTACCTCGTACCATCTGATGCTAAATCACTAGCAAACACATACAAATATAGTAAAGAGACAGTAATTTTATTCATATTAAAAATTTATACACTCTCACATATCAAGAAACCAACATTTTTAAAGGTTGCGCGAACATTTCTAAACATGGTTTGCATAATATGATTCTTCTAAGTTTGCACACTATTCTTTTCAGTTATATATGATCAGTTGATAACACAATTTTTAATATAACACATAAAACCAATAATAACTCATCACATACTCTGATATATTTCTACCGTACATAACTTGCTAAATAACTAAACTACAGTTTACAAAACTTCTAATTATCATTCAAATGAAAGGTCAACAAAAGCGGAAAAAACAAGGTATACATGCAATTAAATATCAACGACCACTGGCCTACATCTATCTGGAGGCCAGAGTAGTATACGCTAGTATACTATATAGGTAGTTACTTCTACATTCATGTTTTTATAATTGTCTTACATGTTTTTATCATCACTTTTTGTTGTGAAATGAAGCAACCATTAATATAAGTAATAAAAGAAATTTTAATTTGGATATTCTGTGCAACAGTTTTATTAAGACAGTTTGGAAAATCATTACTGTATCACGCAACGTTATTTCAAACATTGAATTTCAAGAGAATAATAGCATCTACTCTACAACCTGAATAAGGCAAGTTCTTACCGATCTTCAGTAATTGCTAATTCCTGGAACATTTCATCCACATTTAGTGCTTTTCTGGACTTTTCAATTTGCTCTTCTTTCAATTTGCGGTGTTCTTCGTCATTCAATCTAGATAAAGATGCAGAGAAAACGATGAGATTAATTAATATTGAGTTTAAATTCCAATAGTAGTAGCCTAAATGTGAATCAAGTCTTTTTTGTCAATGTTAATCGAATGTGAAGTTAAAAATGACTAATAAAGGCAATTATTTTATAATTTTATATTTTATATTAGGCCTACAATATGATTTTTAATTTTACTTATGAAATGATAACTTTGAAAAGAAATCGTTGTCGACCAATTTATTCTACAACATCTACTAATTCCACACTTTTCTTAATGAAATTTGGAACAATGTTTCATTTTTTCTGTTACCTGATCTTTTCGAATAACTTTTCAATCTTCGCGTCGACGTCTGCTATTTCTGATTCAATGAGTTTTAATTTCAACTTTTTCTCAGAAGATTCAGATTCCTGGAGGTCAATAGGAGACTGAGCTTGTTGTTTAGGTTGACTGATGTCTTCTAATAACGGTATACTATCGTCCTTGGCGGATTTCCTTGTTAAATGACGGTATTGTCTATTATATTGCTGAAATAGTGGAAGGATAGAGTTATTAAATTCTTGTGAAGCGATACGAGCTTTGTAAATTTTTCTGTAAAGTGATACATGAGAGTCATATAGTCAGCATATGATTGCAGGGAAGCAGAAAAGATATATGATATATATAGGGAATCATATGGGGAAATATCTCACACTAGTCTATTAGAATAGAATAAGTTCAATTGCTTTCAATCATAGCAAAATTTCTCGTATGGATTACATGTAAAAAACAGCTCATATTTACACAGTTACATATGCATGTTGAGTTATATTTGCTTACATTCATGTTTTAATCCATCCTTTTAGATAGATAGGCCTACAGTATACTCAAGTTAATAAAGTAACATCAATTTCCAGAAAAAGCAATAAAAGTTAAGTACATAGAAAGGGTTACTATAAACTCCATTTAGAGAGCCTATTCACTAGCATTACACCATTTAAAATTAATTACATAAAAAGAAGAAAGATTCATACAACCTTTATAGATCAGAAAATAAAGTAGTATGGTAGAAGATTTATAGGGATAATAGAAATTAATTAAGTCAAAATAAGGAATAAAACCTATTCCTTATTACCTAAAATAGACCTGATTATTTTATTTTGCAATTTTACTAGACACTAGACATGAATATCATGTCCATCTGGAATAGTATGCGTATCATGTATAATGTAAGTCCGCCTTTTCCTGTCTTACAGGACTTCTAAATTTTCATAAAACTTGTCGATGTTACATGAAACCAAATGAGATAGAAACAATAGTAATTAACAGCTTGAGTTAACAAGCTAGATTGATTAAAAGCGATATTACACTACTTATAGGTGTGAGACAGCTAGCCTATTACTGTTCACAGTTCAAATGTTTCAAGAATGTACTCGAGTTTCAAGTTTGATCAATCCATGTAAACAAGCACCTACCTCAACTTGATAATCAACAGGAAAAGTGGAAATTCGTTTTGCATTGATACTTTCTTTGTTTTTATGCAATCAGAGTAAATCCAAGTGCGTTATGAAATAAAATACTACCCTGTAACTGAAGCTTAAGAAAAAATCTTTGAAATTAATTAGTGTAAGTGACTTTACTTACATTTGGTGTCATGAAAGAATTGGAATGATATAACATCAGTTCAGCTTCCCTTACTGCAGGTTCTTCTTCTTTCCTTTTCATTTCTATGTTTACAGAATGCTTTAAATCGGCAATTGTATATTCCTGTTGAAAAAAAATAAAAACTTTAGAAATAAACATAGAAACTAACTAATCAGCTTATATAATTAAAAAGTTGTCATAGAACTCATGAGACTATATAATATACTCATTGCCGGTAAATTTATTCCAAGGCAGAGTGCCGTATGAAGGATAGTTTAACATAGTACTGTATTCTAATGCGCAATATTTAAGAACATTTTTAATCTATCAGTCATATTATGTCATATTATACACTTCTTTTTGTCAATGGAAATAAATTCATGTATTAGGCAAAGATAGCCTTCAGTTCACATGAGTGCATTGATATATATTGATTGACCCATTGACCTATATGTTTTTCTTACAGATTATAATATAGTACACGGAGAACCTATGTAGTTTTCATTTTAAGACATAGTACTGCATTGTAAATTACCTTCTGTTCTTTTTGGAATCGTTCCATTTCACTATCCAGTAAATTCTTGAGTTGCTGTCTTCGTACATTCAAATTCCTTTTCTTTTCCTCTATTTCAGACATTTCTGGAGTTCTTGATCTGTATTGAAAAACTACCATTAGCCTACAACTTACAGCAATAAATTATTGACAAGACTAAATGTAACATTCGATTTGTATGAATTGATTCAGAATGTTCAAATTGTTTTTCAATACCCAAGTTGTATAAATATTTTTCAAGAGTTTGAACTGTTTGTATGATTCAAGTCCACTATACACATGACAAAATTCATGCCTAGGCATTTAACGAACTACAAAAGATCACTTCTCAGAGCATCAGGGAGTTTTCAAGAACAATGAAATATTTTAAAGCCTAGAAGCGTTTCGAAATTGTACCTAGATATTGCACATAATATGAAACCAAATGCTCGAGTTCATGGATAGCAGTCCTTATTATTATAAATTGGATACAACAATTTTGTAACAAACATAAACAACAATGAACCAAATTTCAAACTTATTTGTTTGATCCCACTTTGTAAAATGCACAACTTGCAAAAATTCAAATGTAAAATATTTTACAGACGATCGATGTGAAATTAGAGCAAAGCTAGATATTGGAACGAAATTTGAATTAGTTTTGATAGTTCTTGCTCAACAAATATGAATACGAAAGCAGCGATGAGTTTACCTGCTACTGGAGCATTCAGAAGAAGCCCAATGGGTCAACTTGCTACTAGATAGGTCACATGTTTTATAGTAAACCTGGACATCAGACCATTTTTTTATTCTCTCTTCTTCTGATACACGCTTCCGAATCACATCATTTTCTCTGAAATGGCGACGACTTGTACAGCCTGTAGAAAAATCATAAATAAATCAATATCAAACTGAATCAAAGTTAACGTTATTGATAAAAGGTTAAAAATGCAATTACACAGTTAAAAATTATGATACACCACAAAATTCATAAATTACTTTCGTAATCATACAGCAAATTTGATACTTTCATAGTTTAAGGTGTGATATTGAAAAAAATTTTTATCATCTCCTTACCAAACATGATGAGAATGTCTCTTCTTTTTTTTTATTTAATTGTAAAATAGCGGCTCCTGAAACAAACAAAATAAATAAATTATTGCTGCATTGAGAATAATGGAAATAGTATTGCTTTTATATATAAGAAAACATGACATCTTTTCGCTTGCTCGTGCCATGAGTTTTTTCTGATAAAATATGGTAAATATTACGACTAAAATATTATTCTCAATACATCAATTTTTTCTTTGCTAGGGTTGCTAACCTTTTTTCCCAGTGCAAAGCACGGGTTTAGATACTAGTTTATAATAAAATATAACTTCATTATATTATGCAATAAATCAACTTAAACTATCATCAATGCAATAAATAATAGACCATTTTTTATAAGGCTTATGACTTTAAAATAATAATATGCTACCATTTTATAAGAATTTCCATGATAGAGACATGATTGTGTGAAAACGATTATTCTGATAATTCAATTTGGAATGCAGGTAATCACTGCGACTGAATAAAACACTATCACTATCAGTTTTAGTTGCTTTCCACCAGGAAGTTATTCTAAGTTAATTGTTATGAGTTTTATCCTCTCAAAATAAATTTAGACTGTCAGTGTATACAAACACTGTAAATAGTGTGAAAGTGCGGGTCATACTTTGCTGGTTCATTAACACATATTATTTCCTCAAACAGAGGAAATGAACTTAATGCATAATTTTTATAATGATGATGATGAACGTGATTTCAAAATACGCAACAAGAGAACAAAGATGAAGAGTAGCTGATAGGTGCTTCAAGGCCAACGGAGCTGTGATTCCCCCAAGCAGTTATCTAGTTGTACTAGTTGATCATGTTTATCTTGAAATGTGTTGAAAAGTTCAAATATTGCCTATTAACAACTTTTCCTGAAGTATTGATAAGGCTGATTGATTTTTGACAGCTTAATCAGAAGCATACAATAGTTGTCGAGAACTACTTATAAATCATTGCAAAATTAAGTTAATTCTACAAAGAATGTTCATCTATTAAGTATAAAAATGCAAATACAGTACATGATGAATGGGAGAATTTTGTGAATACCACTAAAATTTGTTAAATGAATGTAATGTGAAGATTCTATAATTGAAAATTAAAAATAACTATATCAATTCCCATTCGGGAGTCCGTTCTAAGTTGTCAAATTAACTATTTCTCAAGCTTCAATTAATGCATAAAATATATGTAAATATGTATATTTTAACGTGTGAATAACATAAATGTGAAGTATGGCATGTCATGACACTAGAATTCTTCTATGTCAAAACGTTCTTCAGGATATACTGCTCAGCTTAGGAGAGAATTCTAATGCATCTCATTAATCATTTTTAAATGGTTCAGGTCTTTCGACTGTTCTATTATAGCCAGCGGATCTGTAAGATTATGATTATTTTGTATTACCAACTGTAAATTATTAATTGATTACCTAATAAAATTGTTATGAATTGATAAACAGTGATGTCATATCAAGTGTAACATACTTCTCTAAAGAGAAGTAGTGAAAGTGAAATCAATTAAACAATAATTATGTAGTAGATTCTACCCAAGGGTATTAGACAGATATTAATCAGACTCTCTATTAATCTTGGATTCTACCAGAATAATGTAGTAGAAATTAAATTAACTTGTCCAATCTAATGAGTTAAATTACAACTTTATGTTTTTTAAGGCCTGTTTGCAATGTATTATTGTTCTTGTACATAAATTTCGATCGATTTGATTCGTAATTTAACTCTCTTAAAATCAGAAATCAGATTTAACTTTGACTAGGACTGGAAGACAACTTCGTATCGTAAATTTTATTAGATGTCTAAAATATGATATGAAAATGGGCGGGTTTATCATGTATGCCATTGGAGGTCTAGAAAAATATCAGAAGGACCAGTGTTATTATATGTATTCCATTAGATGTATGAAAAAAATATTAGGAAAAGAACGAGTTTTAAAGAGAAAGCCCGATGTTTTATTATACATTGTGGTAAATTAAAATCAATAAATAGAAGAGTGATCGTATTCTCAAGTATTTGAAGTGAATAATCGAAAGTTATTTTCTGTAAGTTACACAATAATTAATTAATTCTAAAATCAATCATTCCAAACCATAACCGAGAGCTGAATTCAAGTTGAAAGTTGACAATTATTTGACAAGGATGTAACACTACTATATTCGCATGAAATAATTTTTCTCACTCACAGAGCATGCGCAATGGATTTTTCAGACCGTATCTGGAGTGAGACATTAGATTGGATTGGACGTTGACAGTGAGTGGACATAGACTTGTGTCAGAAATGATGACTAGCGCGTTATTAGCTTTTGTGATTGTTCAAGCTGTGAATTTATCGGGATCTGAACAAATTGGTGTTAAAACGATTACTGCAGGTAAGTAATTGTTGAGGAAGAATTCCATTTATTAGAATAATGAAGAACTGTATTCGGAACCAATCAAGAATGGGTCACTAGGAAAAATTAAATTTGAATTATGTTATTGTTTTTGTCCATGGTGTGAAAACTATCGGGCAACCCCTTACAGAAAAGTCATGGTTATGATAATTCATACTATTGACTAATAACAGTATGTAACAACTATTGAATCAATTTTAAAAGTCAATGAACCAATTAACCAAAAAGCGTTAAATAAATAACACTAATAATAAATTATTATCAATAAATGGAGATAATAAATGGATTAATTTCACAAGCAAAAATAATTATTGAACAACAATAAGTATATTTAGAGGCCTAAAACGTATTTTGAACAAAATATTGCTTCTAAAAATTTAGAATTATTAAAACGTTTTGAAGAATGCAAAAGAAGTTGAAGTTTTAAAATATTGGAAATACAGTAGGCCTACTTTAATTATAGAACAAGTCCATCCCAAGCATTCGAAATACAGCTCATTCAAAAATATTTTTCTTCAATTGTTTATTTAGATAGTTCGACATATTATTCACACAAGGAACCTCAGAAAATACGAGAATTTTCATGAAGTAAGTTTCTAGTATTAATTCAGTTGCCTACACTATGTTTTTCTCATTCTTCTCCAAAAGTAGTTTATGAGACTGAGGCCCTTTCAGCTGATTATTCTGACATACTGATTTATTAATTTGAAATTAAAATATCACTTTCAGTTATCATACGACTTATTCTCTATTTCCAAATTAATTCTAACTTTTGTCATAAAATTCAGCCAGATATTTCACCAAAAATTAACAGATTGTTAATAATGTGTTGTTAATAATGTAATGTTGTAAGTGTTTCAACCATAATCCAAGTATCCTATGCTGTATCCAACAAGTACCATCCAGTCACAGACTCTACTAAGGAAGTTTCATCTTGATGATTCTGTATGTAACAAGTTCATAGATTACAAGCGAATTGGCAACCTGATTTTCACCTTCACTCGCAACCCCATTCTTTTCCAATGAAAGGGATTGACAAAAATATGCCCGGAACAAAATAGAATTGAAAATGTTGTCATAGCCTCATGTTTGCAAGAACTACTATAGTCTACATTGTATTGTTTATAAGTTTATCATTTTTTATCAATTTTATATTGTTTATAAGTTTGGGATACATTTTTACATAAGAATATATGAATTTAACCGTCGCTTGGGCGCAGTTGGCCTGAGAGGACAACCAGAGATGTAGTTCCTATCCTTAATCCTCAAAATTTGTTCAGAGCCCTATCAACCCAACTACTCGCCTAGCTAGTCCAATCTTAAACCTAGCTTGTCTCAGCCAGTCACCAGAATTTATATATGTACTTAGTGTACACGTTCCTGGATTCACAGGCCGGCTGCGCCTGAAGTTGTCCTATGGTTAATGCTTTTTGCCTGCCTTAACATTGCTGGCATTAATGCTTGAGTGAGTTCGATTGGGAATCAGTTAGAACCACTAAAACGGAGAATTTTCCTCAAAATCCTGTCCCATCAATTTGTAATAAGCCCAGCGAAGTGTCAATACAATTGAAATGCCTATTAAGTTGCAGAATCGCTTGAAAAGGTGTTTAATGAAACATTTTTTTATGTAAAATTCGGTATAACTCCTTTCAACAGACCCTATTGGGAAGTATTTTGTATTATAATTTACATAGTCATATAGTTTGAAGTGGTGGTTAGAATAATTCAGCATCTTCCATCCATGAGCGACAGTCGCCGGACAGAATTCGTCATAGAATAAAAACCAGTAGAACAACAATCATATTAACTTGAGATGGCTGCAGATAGCTTGTTTCATATGACTCTGTAGTTAAACTAGCACTCTCAGTCCATGAAAATCCACTACAGCACAGTCTCAAAACTGTTCAACAAGGCCACCGATCTCGTCCTCTCTTAATGAATACAGAGGGAGATTGATAAGTTCCTCACGTTAGAGCCTACAAAACTTCTCATACTCCAACTCAAAAACAGGTTGTGTTCGGTAGACTATTAAAAATCTACAGAGTTCGCATGGGATGCGCTTTTGCCAGTCCAGAGTAGGGCAGGTTGATCTTGCCTCGTCTTCTGGTGTTGTAGTGGTGTAGCTGCCCCTCTTCTGGGAAACGTGAACCTCACTCTGTAAGGCCGCGTCTACACCATCGCCGAACTAGGCGAACGCGAGCGTGTAGATGGGGTCACTCGCGTAGTTCACCTACGCTTTTAAAGCTTAAAGCTGGGCGCAGACCAACGAGAGTTTTTTATATGGGAAAAACTCTCGGGCTAGACTCGCGTTCGCCTAGTTCGGCGATGGTGTAGACGCGGCATAAGAACGCCACTTGAATTATAGCTTCCTTGGCATTATCTTGGTTTAAAATTGATAGAATACTATCCAAAATAAAATGTATTGCACAGGAGATTATTGCAAACGATAGCACTACAATCGATTTCAATGCACAGAACAGATAGCCGTTAACTAACTGACACAGTGATTTGAGAATTAGAAAAATGTTGGTGAAATATTCGAAGTAAAATGATGAGATAAAAATTATTGATCTTTTCTAATTTTCAACTAGAAGACTCATAATTTTAAAAGTAAAATAGGAGAGACTTCTGCCGCCCCTCAGTTTGTAATATTCCAGCCTTCTGAAATACAAACCCAAAGTGTTGAGATTATGTGGAGGTCGATAAACAAGAAATCTCACCTGAGTCAAAATAAGAATCGGATCAGGAACAATTATTTCATGTCTGCATTATTGCACACTGAAAACACAAGCTAAATAAACATTGTCAAATTTCAAGTTTTCAAGTCGCGACAAACGTCAACTCAAACGCTGTAAACGAAACAAACGAGTGCATGGTGCCTTCTGGGATCGGTAACACCCACAGAGTTTCAACGCGTGATCGCTAATTTCAGAGACCTCACAAATTAAATGTCGGCCATGATGGAGCTTAGCCAATGAGCTAAATCACCTCAGCAGTAGTTCCAAAGATTGCCGCCACGTAGCGCTTTAAAATTATGAAAATTACTCTTACCGTTAAAGTAAAAATTGTTTTGAAAACTGATTTATACTTCTAATATGTATTAAAGAATTTTAATTTGTTTCAGACGTTTGCCATGTTGTTCTATCTCGTGGATTCTGGGGGGCTAATCCCCCTAAACAACAACACAAATTGAATCTTCCAGTTCCTGAAGTGATAATTCACCACACATATATACCAAAAGCGGCTAATACAACACAGGAATGCATTGCACATATGAAGAGTATTCAACATTATCACCAAATCACTAAAGGCTGGGACGACATTGGCTACAAGTTAGTAATGGTGTATTATAATCAAGGTGTACTATTAAACAGGTTATTTTTTAAGTGATGATGGAACTGAATGGTGCGTTACTAATGCTATATATATATATATATATATATATATATATATATATATATATATATATATATATATATATATATATATATATATATATATATATATATATATATATATATATATATATATCTCTGTGAACTCACTAGCCGTGTTTTGATAATATCATCATGGTAAGGAAGTTTGCATCTCTGAATAATAATTTGAATATAGACTATTGGCGAATGAATGGTGGAAATGGAATTGAATCAAATTCATTATATAAAAACAGTTGATAATTATATAGTATTCCAAATGGGGTGCCCAGCCAACAACCCTGAGAATGTCAGCAATTGGACTGTGCGTGTATCAGCAGCAGAATATGCAGCACCAGTGTGGAACTCTTCAGTGCATGCTAAACATGTTGATACTGCATTGAATGATACAATGAGGATAGTCACTGGGTGTCTGAAGCCAACACCAGTGCACAAGTTATATTCTCTTGCTGGAATAGCACCATCCCATATAAGAAGAAAGGTTGCAACAAATATGGAGAAGACCAAACAGGAAAATGATCCACGCCACCCACTTTTTGAGCATCAACCTGCGGCAGGACGTTTGAAATCAAGTAGAAGCTTCCTTGCAACATCCCAGGTACTAGATGGGTCTCCACAGGAAAATCGTGTTGAGAGGTGGAGAGGTGGGTTAGTTGAGGATTTGCCTGCAAAGGAAGAATTGCCTCCGGGCCATGATATGCAATATTTGGTGTGGAAAGCCCTAAACCGTTTGAGAGTGGGAGTGTCTAGATGTAAGGCTAACCTCCGGAAATGGGGCATCTTGCCAGCTCATGAGAACATCTTGTGTGAATGTGGAACCATTCAGGATGAAAAACATCTACTTGAATGCCCCCTACTTGAAAGACCATGTTCTATGGAGGATGTTATCATGGCAAATGACAATGCCAAATTGGCAGCTAATTTTTGGAAGAACACTGTCTAGTCATTGTGAATTCATGTAGTACATATTAATAATTATGTAGTGTTAAGTGTAGATTATTATTTAGTGTGCTTGCTCGGGACACGGAAAGTAAGGAAGTATAATTATATAGTGTCATTGTTCAAGAGCCTTTTAGCTCATAAATTTGTGGGCTCTTGAATAAATAAATTGACTCTTATTTTATATATTCATTTACATATGTGTCATTGCTACCGTGCCGTGAATTTTTTACATAGTATCAACCAAGAATGTGAAATTTTCTATTGAAAGAAATAGATGATTCACATCTTCTATATCACATTGGAATTATTATGATAATGTTATTGAAAAAAAATCGAATAAAAATTCTATTTATATGATCATTCCTCATGGATCATTCCTCATTCCTCATATGCCTCATCAGGACGCATAGGCCTATATTGCCCTTGCTAGCTATTGTAATAGCTAGGTTCTATTTTTTAAATATTTATTGATATATATTATTTATATTTATCGATGTATATTATCTAATGTATAACTAATAAGAACAAGTTCTCTTAGTAGAACATTTTTCTTCTATATTGAATATTAAAATATCATTAATAGGCCTGTTCAAATTCATGAAGTAGCCTAACTTTTGTTCCTTGTTGGATCACTGTAATATTATGATTCTAGTGGGCTACCAATTACTAATAATAGCTTCTTATAAATAGCTTCTTCTTATTAATTTGCAGTTTCGTTATCTGTGGTGATGAAAATATATATGAAGGGCGAGGATGGTACAATATAGGAGCACATGCAACTACTCATAATTCACACAGTATAGGTATCGCTTTCATCGGGGATTATACAGGTTTGTAGAGAAATTCTAATACGGGTACCTCTTTTCCTAAAAAGTCTCACAAAAATTATGTTGTGAAAGTGGTTTCTTGCTGCCGCTCTTTATGTATTATTTTTATTTTTTTGCATCATTTAGTCGATCTACTGAAGTTA
Organism: Laodelphax striatellus; assembly: GCA_017141395.1. Taxonomy (NCBI): domain Eukaryota; kingdom Metazoa; phylum Arthropoda; class Insecta; order Hemiptera; family Delphacidae; genus Laodelphax; species Laodelphax striatellus. Next base: position 28,183,282 of record CM029544.1, read on the forward strand.
GCTTTTAATTCCAACAATTCAAATACAATATCGTATATAAGTTATAGTCTATTTTATATATATTTTAATTGTATGCATTATGTTTGATTTCTGTCAATAGAAGTCAATTCAGAACTGTCAACTGGAGTTGAACGGTCAACAAGTTCCTTTAATTATCCTATGAGTATGGAATACCATTTCTGCTCCTATGTCAGAAATGTTTTATGAAAAACACAACAAAATGAGGATTTCCAATTCTGAATACTTTTTCCATGGGAATTCAAACATGAGCTCTAGGCTTATGCGTGGGGTGAAGATATGGAAGATGATTTTACGACTTCTTTTTAGGCCTAAACTATCCGAAATATAGTAGTGGCCTGAGAAAAATATCTTGCAGTCAACTGGGATCGAACCAGTAATCATTGACACAACAGACTCTAGCGATGAACCAACTCGGCTACCGGCCACTCCAAATAAATTCATTATTTAATAAAAATAAATTCACTCAGTTTCAGCTAGTATACAATTACTCAACAGCTTAAAATTGGGTATTATTAAGTACTCTGTGAATAGAGTACTTTATTATATACTGGTATATAATATACTGAATATTCTGGTATATTCACCAGTATGGCATAGTTTAAGATGCATTACAATTTTACCTGGCTCATGGATTCCATGGGCAGGATGTCATATCAAAAGTTCTTGTATTGTAAATTAATAAATATTCAATTATATTTAGCTCTGGTAAAGTTTATGTCAAATTCAACAGAGAAGGGATATTACAGGCTAACTCGAACTCTATGATTATATAAAATACACAAATAAATTAATTTGAGATAATTTATTATTTCATTATTGCTCTTTTAATAATTTATGAACTTTCATGAACAGTCTTTCATATATTTCATGTTAATCAACCTCAATAAGTTGTTTGCTATAAAATAATAAGTTACTACTTGCAACAGAACTTTCTCCAATTACGGGTACATTTTTGATATCTTGAACTAATAGTCTATAGAGTCAATATAACATAATTTTATTACCTACAAGATGACATTCAAATATTGATTATTAATAAATAGAGCTCCATCAGTCTCTTGTTAAGCGATATGTCGGAATATATGCTTATCAAATTTCTAGAATCAACTATATTACTATTGTTTTATTTGCTTCTAATTAGAAACTCGATGAGAAATTCAGGAATTGAATTCTAAGTAGTAATCGATAATGCGTTTCTGATAGAAAAAGTGATTGTTGTAATCTTGTATGTTACAGATGTTCTGCCATCAACTGACATGTTGCAATTGGCTAAACATTTAATAACTTGTGGATTGGAGAAAAATATCATCATTGAGGATTACGTTCTCTATGGACACAGAGATGTTGGCAATACAGAGTGTCCAGGGAACACTCTTTATGGTGAAATCTGCACTTGGCCTCATCACTTCATAAAAAAGTTATCAAATTGATAATTTGATTGAAACCGAGTGTGTACGGCTATTTTATTAATTAGAAGTGACATATCATGACTTTTATTTCAGATGATTACACTGAAAATGATTATTTTAATAAGTTGTTATAAAACCTTTCTAGTTGGCATGTAGCTGATTATACAAGTCATCAGCTTATAAATGTAACTGATTATACAAGTGATCAGATTATAATCTAATTGAAACTGTAACGTTAATTATGTCACTTACAGTAAAAAACAAGACCCAACATGAATGCATTCAATATGAATGAAAAGCATAACATAAGCTAATTTAAATACATAATATTTAAATACTTGGGACTGGTCTTATTGTTTTCTCCTGCGGTGGGTGTGTTAAGACACACACACACACACACACACACACACACACACACACACACACACACACACACACACACACACACACACACACACACACACACACACACACACACACACACACGTGATTGATGGCCGCCGCACCTATAGGTCCGTCGGATGATCCTCTGTCTACTGCGTCCTCTTCTATTTACTTATAAGTCTGTGAAAATAGTTTACAAACGACTAGACTACTCGTTCAACTTTAGACACGATTGAATGCAATGGCGGCAGATAGATTTGAGTGATGCTGCCGGGAATAAACAGCTCTTGACTGGCAGTAAGTAGCAACTGCGATCGGCCGCTCCAGTGTCCAATATACATTTGTGAATGATTGAGAGACATTCATTTTCAATAAAAGACTGGAAATACAATAACGTCCTGTGGAATTCTTCAAGAGTTGGGTTTGACCTCTCTTACAGTACCTACCTACTCAAGGTTTCAAGTATTTTCTATGCAAATCAATGTATTTTATTTGAGAATATGAATAAATAAATGTATTGTTTTAAAAAATTGATTGTTCATTTGAAATATTTTTTAGGAATTGAATAATTTTTCAATAATCCTATGAATTTTTAAAATGTAATGGTACGATTCCTCATTGCATCAAGTATGTTAAGAGCTTTGTTGAACTGTAGATTTTTCGTGTGATAAAGTTGAAAAATAAATTGATATTTTCTTTAAATATACCATTTTCCAATAATAATGTGTATTATTCTCATAAAATTGATGTTATTCCATTATAATCGATACACCAAAATCATAAATTGATTGAATTTTATTAATTTTTTAGACTGACAAGATATGATTGCTATATAATTATTCAATACAATAAATTCCATTGCATGCCAGATAATTTATCATGATAGTTTAATCGTTTAATGATAAATTATGTTCAATAATTTATTCCATTATGATAATTCCATTCCATTCAATTCCATTATGATATTCCATAATGATAATTCTTTTTTTACTAACACTAAAAAAAGAATTTCGTTTGATTTAGATGTTTCACTATTTGCAAGAGATTTGAAACTCGGCATGGAATGCGTGCATAGTGTGGTCAGCTGAAATACATTGGAGGCAAATGAAAGGCTCACGAAAATCTGAGCTGAGAATAGTTAAGAGGAGTGGGAGGGCTGACCCACAATATCTGTAGCATCTGAATGTAGTAGAGGGAGACATTGCTCCTATCATAGACAGTCTTCACTGTCAGTGCTCTCTCTTGGGATTAAACAGTTTCCATATTTTTCTTGTAAGTAGAAATATTATTTTGAGTCATCAAGTCTATAATTTGTTTCATACCTACTTCACAACTGAAACTTCTATGTATAAATATTTATAAAATATACAAGTATTGAGGATAATATCTTCCAACTGTTACCCTATTCAACTTATACAAAAACTATGTTTTCTTCAAAAATAGGGAAACCCCACTAAAAGAATTTTACAACTGGAAATATATAATAATAATTTTAATATAAATTTATAATAATTAATAGATAATTTAAAATCTGATAATTTGAGCCTCACATTAAACTGAAAATAATTTTGATTATGATACAAGAAAAATATTTTTCAGGATCTAACGCAGCTTACATACTTCTTATTACAACTTGATAGTTACATTATGTTTGATAGTCAAAATCTGTTTCATTTGCTACTGCTAACAGCTAATCGAAGTATATCCCAAAAATAGTATTTTCACATCAAGAAGGTTCCAAATGTTCAATTTTGTCTTCAAATTTTGTTAGCTCTATATCCAAAAGTACAGTATTGTAAATTACTATAAAACTTTTATACTTAAAAACTTTGATGAGTGAGTTTTGATCATATATATTATTGACTCAGATGAAGTTGAGCCCTTAAAAATAATTCATGTCTGAATACGGCATGGTAATAATTATAATTAAAAAATCATCACCCCAATTCAATAATTTAAAAAGAAAATTAGCCAAGATCACTTCTCAACATTAAAAAAATTATTTTATAATAATTGAAATATTGTCATGTAATTTTGGTTAGGTGGCAGGATATTTATATAGGATATGTAAATTAGGTAGCTAATATCAGATCATTATAAAACCATTGCAGCTGAATATAAGCAAATATAAAAAATGAACCTCAACACGAACATTAATTTATTAATTAATCAACTTCAACTTGAATATAGGTAATTAAATAAAAATTTGAATCTACCAGTATGAGCTTTTTATACATATTTTTACTATATTATACTATTTTTACTTTACTATTTTTATAGTATTTCTACTTTTTATACTATTTTTTACAATATGAAATAAAACATAAAATCATCATCACTAGTGCCAGAAATATTGTATATCATCAATAGATACAAGAATAGCGTATCGAACACCAAGTATGTGTTCGATCACTATTGGTGAATGATGCAGAGGTGATTTAAAGTGCAAAATCAATCATTGTAAGTGATCACCATTCTAGCTAGATGCTCAATAATATTATTGATACCGGTGTGTAGCAAATTATTCGAAATGGTCTAAACCTACTTTTTTCTCATTTCAATAAGAATGAAATTTGAGGTTTGAGCAGCAAGTACAAGAAAACTCTAGCAATAATTCACTCGTAATTAATTGTTCTATAATATTTGTAATTTCTTAGGAACGGCTTGCAAACATGTGGTCTATTCAATTACATAATATGATATCACTATAACAACTCAGTGACTCAGACTCAAAACACTTTTAAAACAAAAAATTTGGCATCTTCTCGCTTCTACCTAAAATTATTTAAAAGCACACGTGGGGAAGATATATATCATGGCCTCTCATGTGTGTTATTTCAGAAATACGACTAATAATTAATGAAGTATTGAGGAGACGATGTCTCTCATAAAGTGAAACAAACGCTTGATAGGCCGAAAAGAGTTGGCTCGCTTTTGAAATGGGGCTGTAAATTTCAATGGCAGCCCTAGAAACCAGATCAAGTATTTGGAGCGGCTCGTAACCCGAATTGAACGTGTTTGACTTGGTACACCATTGATTTTTCAAATAAATCTGTTGTTAATCGTTTTAATTACTGATATCAATAATGATTACCAATACTTATCTTAATGCTAGAGTTTTATTCTCATGAAATACTCAAGATTCAGATGAATTAAAATTAAAACAATTTTATTTAATAGGAGAAATAAAATCAAGACTAAGTAGCCTATATTTCTCTATAACCGGTACAGTCCACATTTATTTTTCAACAATGTATATCAATATTATCTACTCATATTCATAACGTTTGTGACTTTCCATAACGTAGGTAACTCATAAAATATTTTTAATTGATTTTGTGAAACTTAAATTTTGTGAAAATTTTTTAATTGATTACCATCCACAGTAACTTGTAATTACATAAATGCTGTTATAATAACATTCAGCCCTGAAAAAAATATTGTAAATAAAAATATTCTGTTTTTTATGCTCTCATCATCCCCTCCATTACACACGCTCAAACTTTGGACTAAATACTAAACACAGCTTATATAAATGGACATAATCTTTAGTAAAAATCACTGAAATAATAATGAAAAGCTATAACATGATAATAAACTTGACAGGATACTTCAAAAATAAGCTATTTCTCGATGAAATTGATTTTAACAATTTTCAAATCACTGTACAAATGACAGCGACTTTGTTAAATTAATTTATATTAAAATAATGTATACACCAATTATATTGTTAATTATTACATGATTAATATATTATACGTTGAAACGAATACTTAACTATATAATTGACTATGGAATATTGAAATAAAAAATAAACTATGAATTGAAAAATCAATAAAACTATAAATGAATGGCCGAGTACGTAAATAGCAGCAGATATTTTCTTTTTTTTATGATTTCTATTATATCCGACGTTGATGAAATAGGGCAAAGCTATCGAATTAGGTTGAAAACCTTCAAAATTTCTTCTCTAAACAAAATATTTATAACTAGCTTTGCTTCTGTGTTTCCTGTCAGTCTATTTTTCGTTTGTCATCCAAGATGAAAATTTTAAATAAAGTCTAGCGTGTAGAGTTCGAGTTTTTTTGAAAGGCGCTATAAATTAGAGTACTGTGACGTCTCTTCGTGGAAGTTATGCATATTTCAAGTGCCAAAATAAATGAAAATACAATTATTATTTCAAGCTCTCATCACTTTGTATTGATCGCTTGAGATCTCTATTTTTGTTTGCATATATGAGTCAATAGTTTTTCAATATTCATCTTGCAATTGAATATTTTCACTTGTTCTATAATAATCGATTGAACCCACAAACTCTAAAAGACAGTGGGTGAAACCTTGTTCAGTTGTTATAAAAATGAAAAAAATAATGCTTATTTGTTTCCAAGTGAAAAATTCAAAGTCAATAATATTTTTAACCACATAAATCTATTCATATATTATGATTATATACTTATAACCTCCTTGTGATCTCATTCATGGTTGAAAGTGTTCAAATTTACTTTTTATTCATGAAAATAGAGTCGTAAATAACGGGCGACTTCCTGATAAAATTTTGGATTGGTGCCAAGTCCAGACAAATTCAGCTGATGCAGAGTTCACTCGCAAGGGTCCTCTTCTCCTCCACTGAAAATTACTCGCAACCAGCAACTGTCATGCCAATTTTATTCATTATATTTTAATTGAGAAAGTGCCAGAAATATTCATTCCTTGGAACAAATTCGGAAATCCCAGAGTGATATTTGAGAATATAATCAGTGAAAATATTATGAACACTGTAATTATTAGTTGGTACAAGTTTTTTAATTTTACGAAATAATGTTTGTCAGAAAAGTTGGAATTTATCACTCGATGCAAAGTGACTGACAGTGTCACTATATACAGAGTTGGTGAAAATGATGGAAACGGCTTAATATTCCTTATACGAGGGTAATTTGACATTGGGGATCGTACTTGAATTGAAAATACTACTTTACTGTGACTTCAAAAATTTGGTCCACCATCTTGGATCCGCCATCCGCCAGCTTGGATCCTTAGTCCTAGTCCTTAGTCCTAGTCCTGGTCCTAGTCCTAATCCTAGTCCTAGTCCTAGTCCTAGTCCTCAGGATTAGGACCAGGACTAAGGACTAGGACTAGGACTAGGACTAAGGACTAGGACTAAGGACTAGGACTAGGACTAGGACTAAGGACTAGGACTAGGACTTGGACTAGGACTAGGACTAGGACTAAGACTGATTGTTGGAGTAAAATCTAAGAAATTTATGAAATGAAAATAAGTAACATAGATGAAAGATAATTAGGAAAACTAATAGCATAAGGATCAGATGATGCCTAAAAAATGGAGCAGCAAATACACAGTGACAGTTTTTAAGTAAAAAATCATCTCATATATAGTTTTGCAAATAATATGTTCAAACATGTTTTTATTGTGTGAAAGAATATTGAAATTTCAAATTTGATGGATGCAGATTACCAATGAGGTAAATCAGGTAAGTTAATATAATATACGAGGTTATAAATATAAGGCCTACCTCGTATTACATGAGGTCCTCATATGCAGGGACCTGTGAACGGGGATTGAGGTGCTATGAGTTTTTTTGAAAAGATAAAAATTTTTGAATTCTTCCAAATTCATCAATAATTATTGTTATTGTTTTTTAATAAATATTATTCGATCAAGCCAATGTTGTATATTAGATTGCACAACAATTGAAGGCCGTCGGTCAATGAACGGATATATAAATGAGTATTGAGCGCATGTAAAAATGCGGGAATTTGTTTAGACTTATTCTATAATATACACTACTATCATAGATACTGAAATGGAGAAAATAAAATCCTACATCTAACAAAATTTGGCTGATATTATCATGTAAGTTTTCAATTAATTCTAGAAAATTATACATTTGACTGAAAGTTCCACAATATAATAATATTTTTATTATGTGAGCTCTACGTCTGTTATTGGGCCATTCAATGATTCTTTTGAGGAAACTTTATTGTTTTGAAAATATTGTAGAGAACATTATTCTTTACCAGTAACCAGTTGATAAAATTAAAGTGAACTTTTCTTAAAAATAGCAATGACCAAAACCAATGACCAATGGTTTGTGAATTTATTAGTATGATGAAGGAAAAAGCGAGAGAGAAAGTGTGTCGGGGAGAGATATAGGAAGAGAGATCAGTTGGTGTTAATAAAACACTGGATGGTTTCCAAAATTGATGGCGTAGTAAATTTGGCTACTTAAAAATAGACTATAACGCCTTGACGAAGTAAACAATTCGCAAAGAAATCGGATTCTTCAAAATCGAATCACGGGGCTGTCCCCCACCCTTGATTTTATTGAAAAATGATCAGTCGTTCAATGATTTTCCAACGAGTAGGTAATTATACCTGCTGTGAACTGATTTAACCTAATTGTTTTAAATGCAAGATAGTGAAGAGGTTTTGTGTAGTTCGAGTGATGATGACTCATCTGGATCTACAACTTCAACCGAGACGATAGACAGTGATGATGATGATGATGATGACAATAATGATCGTTTCAACCCTGAAAAACAAAAAACTCATAGAAGGTCATACCATATCCTTGATCTAGTTTCAATTTTGAAGATTCTCATTGCTTGTCAGAGGACACACTGTGTTTATATTATATTGATTCTCTATTAGCTGGTATACTATGCACTACTAATTACACAACATCGTAACTCAATACCAATAGTTTAATATTATAATTCACCAGAAAAATTATTGTTAAGTACATTCTTCACTCTAACACACTCTCCAATGGTAAACAATATGAGAAGTTTTATTTTTAGCTCGTGCATGAATAATAAATTACAAGTATATTGTATTGTAATATTGCTGTACATCAATATTACAGAATAAATTGAATTTAATCAAATACATCAGCAACCTATAACCAAAATGTAACCTTGAAATTCAATTACTTAAATGTGATTCGAGAAAAATCAATCTATACTGTCTAGACCTAGACGAATTAATGTCTAAGACATTTGATAATGACTGTTTGATAATGCTAAAAACAGCGTGAAACACACAATAATAATGTACCGTGACGGTATGAGAAACCTCAAATCCAGGTTAAAAAAATCAACGGAAGATATATTGATGTATATACTACTGTATGTTGTGTAGAGGGTGTTGAAAATTTTAGTGGAATGCAAATCTCAAAATATTTTTTTCAATCTTAATTTTTTTGTGTGTCCTGTCCCCTGTCCACTTGTTGAGAAGTTTACTTACATATATATAAGGTTATTAAAGAAGGCTTCACTGTGTAAATTAAATTAAATTTAGTAAAAAACAAGACTGAACTCTTACGAGAATCACACAATTAAACGTTTTATCCTTCATAACATGAAGGTTTAGAGAATGGAGTTCATATAAACATTAACATTTATGTCCAAAAATTGTTGCCGAGTTATATACAAAGACACTCCCTTCAATAAAATTTGAAGAAAATTAAATTCTGAACAAAATGTTGTGACTGAAGTCAATAAAACTCAATAGTTTTCTTATAAGCATAAAATTATTTTCATCAATGAAAAAACGATGAATAGCCGTTCATGATTATCAAGTTTTAGTCTTGTTTGTCAACAAGATAATGTTGCTTCAATGAACATATTTCAAGTGCGTTTTAACTGTGATGACACTTGACAATGTGGATCGTGTCTGTACATGGAAGGAAGCTTTACAGGAATGCTTAACCGTGGAAGATACCAGTGACGCACCGAGGGGTTCTTTTGATGTTAAACCCTCCCCCCAAACCGAAAAATAGTTTTTAGGACTCCATCGACTCTAAAATTCTCAGGAGCCGCTGGCCCTACGTGCCCGTTTCTCCTCCGCACTACAAACATGTTGATTATGAAGATCAACATTATTTTAGTGGTGCAATAACTTATAAGTCAGAAATCAGAAATTTTATTGGAAAAATTACACAGTACAAAATTTTTAATACATTAAATTTGGTGTCACATGGGTTTAAAAAACCTGTGCGTGACACCGAGTTCTCTTAACATTCTCTTAAGTTGAAGTAGATTGAAGTTGAAAATTGTTTCAACATCAACCATATAGTTTTGTAGTATTCCATAAGCTTATATGAACTGGAATTACACAGAAAGCTTGCTGAAGTTTTATTATTATTCAATAAAGCTATAGCAATGCTCTGGCTTCGAACGTGCCCTCCAATCACAAAAATAACTACTTCTTATTATACTCTTTTACATTGAAATTGCTGATCTTATTACATTGTGATAAGTAATAATCCATGAATCTAAATTAGATTAGACAACCAACACATGGATTCGAAATCTGTTGAGAGTGTCATGGTATTAAAAATTCATGGATAGCGCGTCTTGAACTAAAAGAAAAACGTTTATTCCAAATGCGATCACTTGGTCTCCGACACTCTATAATAATTATTGAACACGTACGAAAGAAATCTTCAATTATTTTGATCTAGGGACCCTTTACATCTTTTATATGAGTTTTGTGTTTCAGGCAGCCATCCTTCTACCCACAGATGCCTGTTAGCAATCCCAGTTCTGGCAATCAAAGCGGACAAGGCCAGAGAACGACTTTCAGACCGCCATGGGTGAAGGAGGCTCCCACACCACTGCCCATGCCCGCTGCCCCCTGGACTGCTAGCAAAGCTAAAGCTAGAGAAGCCAATTCTCAATCAGACAGCTCCGATTCCAGAAATGTATGTAAATAATAATTATATCATCATCGAGAAAAATCCTACTTTCTACAGAATATTTACTACTTTTGTCTGCCATAGGGTCCGATAATTAGGATACTAGCGGTCAAGTGACGAAGAACTGAACCATTTGGTCATCTGCTGAAGCTTTAATGCAAAAAATTCCGTCTCTCAAACAATCATATTCGAAAAATATTCATCCAAAATATTCCAGTAACTCTTGAAAACTGGTGGGTTAAAAACTGGGGAGGGCTTGTATGCCACAACTTCGCCCACACAGAACTTATAAATGTATCATGAAAAGTGAAGAATAAAAATAGATAACGTAAATGAAAAAAAAGTAAAGTACATAATAAAATAAATAAAATAATAATTAAAAATAGATAAAGTCATCTATCTATCTATCTATCTATCCATCCATTCTATCTATCCATCCATCTATCTATCTATCCATCTATCTATCTATCTATCTATCTATCTATCTATCTATCTATCTATCTATCTATCTATCTATCTATCCATTCATCTATCTATCTATCTATCTATCTATCCATCCATTCATCTATCTATCTATCTATCTATCTATCTATCTATCTATCTATCTATAAAGCAAGGATTAAGATGAATATTTTTAAATAACTTCAGTAGTCATTATAGACATAGGCATAATCAGGGAGGGGGGTTTTGGGGGTTTTAACCACCCCCACCCCCCATTTGTAGGCAAAAATTGTATTTTGCTTATGAAAATCTGTTTTGATCATTAAAAAGTGTTCAAACTACATATGTTTATGTTTATAGTTAGACTTATCTCTGATCAAATACATTTTAAGTATGACTGCATTAGCATTACATTGATTTCGTCTTGCTGTATGACTCCTCCCCATGACTCCTCCGTAACTGACCCTCCCTTTACTTGATCCTAGTTACGCCTATGATTATAATCAGTAATATGTCTCAGTAAAGAGATAAGAAACAATGATCTATTCAATTTTATACTTCTATTGAGTACCTTATTTGTGAGGGACTAAAGAATGAGAGAGAAACGATGATTTTAAAAATCTAAAAACTCTAAATAATCAAATAATTTTTTACTGCCAAAATCAACATCACAATGCTTGAACTCAACTCGGGTTATGTAAACTAATATACCATTTCAGTCGAAATGAGTGTCTGTTTTTCAATAGAAAAACATATAAAATTAGTGTACCGTAGGAATAATATTGTTGTTCCAAAAAATTATCAATAGATACATTATTTTTTCAATTAATGTAAAATTCAAATGCGTATTATCCCAAATTTTTGTTATTAGCAGTGTAAATTCATAGAAAAATTTATTGCTGCTTACTCTGTCAAATTTACAATAAAAGAGAATATTTCAATTTGTTCCTAAGGGAAAATACTCTGAAAATTCAGTATATTATACAATATAATTGACCAAACGATGTTTCATACGCGCTTGTTCAAGTTGGGCCAAAGCCAATAATTCTAAAATGCCTTTTGTGCAGTGCAAGTTATTCTCAGTTTCTCTAAAATTAACCTTGTCCTTGTAATACAGTTCTTTATTCTACAGATTTCTAGGGTACCATCATTTTCAAAAATTTCACATTATTACAGTAAACTTCGATAATTCGCAAAAAATTGTACATTTTAAAACTATTTTAACATAGATTTTTTTAAAAACTGTAATGAATATCTGTAATCCAAAATTACAAAACGTTCGTATCCTTTCCAGTCTTTACTGCTTCAAGTATAACTACTTTGCTTAAATATTGGGGCCAGGATAAAGCCCTGAGTGCTTAATTTTTTTTATTTCATGAATAATCTTAAATAACATGAGAATAGAATATCAACGTGAATTCATCTTTTTTGAGAATACTAATACCCTACTGGATTCTGCTATGTTAAAATAGAAGAATATAAAAATAACTGAAATACTGGATTCTGCTACTGTACCGTACAGTAGTACTATGTTAAAAATGTACCATATATGTTAAAGGGCTACTACCATATTAATAAGTTATTAGGACTGAATACTTCTAATTCCTTGAATATTTTACTGGTATATTTATGTACTCGATACTTCTATTCATATTCTTGAATTATTTTTGAAACAATTTCACTTTATAACTATTTTCCTTCTTGTTAGGGAGAGTCGTCAGCTCAACCAAGAAAGCAGAGCAAAATCACAATAATACCTTCAAATCCAGCTGTTAAAGAAAATGGGAAAGCTGTGAGTACCTATCTCTTAGACTTGAATCAACAATTTATTATTTATTTTAAAATTCTCTGTCGAAATAATATTTTTAGAGCAAAATTAATTAATTTTATTATACCAATAATAATTATTAAATAATACCAATAATTGTTTTTCTCAATTCAATCAACATGTAATTGTTCACAAAAGACTAAACGGGTTGTGACGGTGATGATGATGATGATGATTACATAATTAGAGATGAGATATTAAGTATTCATATACATTCTATATATGTTACTTTTCATCAGTGACATAAAACAAGTCATAGAAGAATCACCAAAAACGTACGTTTGAGAACTAAGAGAAAATAGGTGTACTTTATTCAGGTTAAATTGTAATTTGTTTCGATTTAAAAGTTGATTAAAAGGTGAATTTAATTTAATAGAATTATGGAATCAGGCTAAAAGTATTTATCTAATTTTTGAAAAACTTTAGTATCAATTTTTCATGTATTCATGTATACAAGTGGAAATTGGACACTCCCAAACTACAAATTTTATGCCTATAGAATAATAGAATAAAGCAAAAGTGATTACTCAGTCATTCCATGGATTAATATCATAATTGACTTGCTGCATGTGTCATAAGAATAGCATAGCAGTCAAATACATACCTTGCACGATGATCTACCACGTAGATATATATTACTTATTTTTATAATAAATATTATGTACCTGCGGCGATTAAAAATATTAAACTTCTAATTTAAGTTTTATTATTGTAATATACATAATAATAGCCTGACGGAAAACGTAATCATTGAGGAATTTCATTTTTTTTTTTGTAAAAACTTGTGCTACGTTGCTGCATTCCATAAATAATTGATTATATTTAAATACCAATAGGTACAAGTCAGTAGGTAGTGGTCTCAGCGGTTTTGGATGTAACTTATACATAATTCCTTATGATTATAAACTTTCCTTAAGAAAAATTTCCCAACGTTTCCATAGATATTTATTTAGCTGCAATAATATTATTAGATTGCAGAGCTTAGGCTATATCTATTTACTAATTCAATTTAGTAATTAATAACTTATCAATTTACTAGCTAGAATATTAGGAGTTTGAATTGATTGTATGATCTATTTACTCATTCAATTTAGAAATTTATGAAAAAATTCAATTGATAACTTATTAATTTACCAGCAGTATTAGTGATTTGCAGTGCTTATTCATTTACTTATTGAATTATTATGTATAAAATTACCAATAAATAACGTATTCACTTACTAGTTACATTACTAGTCATAGTGCTTATTTCCCATAGAACACAGTCGTAAACAAAAACGTTACTATACCGTTTCATTATGGTCACAAGGTAACAGAGAACAAAATGGTAACAGGAATAGTCGAAATAACGCCACAGGAACGTTTGAAGAAACCAATCTGACCCAGAAATTAATAATTACAATCTGCGGTTACAAAAACGTTACACACCTGTAAACAGAAACGTGTTACTATGTTACATCATGGTTTCAAGGTAGAAGACCAAATTGTAACAGGAATGCATGGTCACAATAACATCACAGAAACTTTCCAGAAAGGGCAGAAACTAATCTGACCGAGAAATTAATAGTTACAATCTATGGTTACAAAAACGTACGTTACACAGTTGTTGTAAAGAGAAACGTTTCTTTAATGTTACATCATGGTCTCATAAGGTAGAAGACCAAGAGGTAACAGGAATGCATGGTTACAATAAGGAATAATGGTCACATATAAGAAACTGGATGGTCCAAAACAAATCCCTGATAGTCATTCATAGGACATCATAAAGCTGGGTTTACGACAGGTGTCGTTGACACATTTTTGAAAAACGCTAAAATTTCTTGCGACAATGTGTCAATGACAATATTGTCAACGACAGAAAATCTGTGTTTGTGACAATGTCACAAGTTTCCCATCGAGAGTCGGTAAGATCAAAAATCTGTCGTTGACAAATGTCGCAGTATATGTCTGCGACAAAAAGCCTTTCTTGCTTGCTACTGGTGGCGTAGCATTGCGGACAGGATGTGAGATACAATATGTCATTGACAAAAACATTTACATCAAACGGTGACTTTTGTCACAGTTTTCAACAAAATCGTTTACATCAAACTGCGACTTTTGTCAATGACATTTGTTTGTGACAATTACGTCGTTGACAAAAGTCATTGACAGTTCTGTCACTCACTGACCTTGGTGTAAACCCAGCTTAAGACATCACCAATACTTCCAAAATCTCCAATAGTGCTTGCTGATTAGCTTTGCTCATTATGAACTGTGAAATCGTTTTATTATTCATACTACAAGTACAAGTCAATTGTATTTTTAATATCAAACTTGTTATTATCTCATGGACTTGGAATTGCTGAACTTTAGTATTGTTGCAACAGGGCATAATTTTTGCTTCTTCCCGCCAACTGTCTGACAGCTACAGTAGCGCTATCTTTGGACAGAGCTTCGAACTCTTATAAATTCACATGAATCGAAACGAGCTAGCCGAAAATGTTATTAAATTTGCCTTTAACTTAGCTAAGACATGATGAATAGTTTTCATTAAAAGTAAATCTCAAATTCAAATATTCAATGAACATTTTTCTCGAAACAAATCAACTTTATATTGTTTATTTATTCTACAATTAGCTTCCAAATATGTGATGTCTACATAATTCTCGCACAGAGGTTGTGTACGAGAAGAATGGGGTGGCTCAGCCGATTTCGAAGTTTTACTGCTGGACGCTGCTTAGAGCAGGTTCATGATCTCGGGATTTAGCCATCCCCTAAACTAAAATGGCTACTGATTGTCGATGTTAGACCAGCATCGCACCTCGTTTTAGTTTACGGCTTGGGTAGATCCCGAGCTCATGAACCTGCTCACTAGTAGGTTCACACTAATGAAATTAAATTCGAATATCTCTCGAACTGACAACGTCCCACATCTCTACAGCCACAATGTAACTGATTGATCATTAAAATTATATCCCACTTGCCGACATCGCAGAGTGTGTAGTCATACATCGTTGGAAAGAGGAAAGCGGGCATATAACCAGAAAAAGTTCCCCCCCAAAGGGGGTTATGCCCCCCTGAAATTTTCCAACTTTTTTATTTGATGATTTAGAGCAAAAGTGCACTGCACTAGACCTGTTTTGCTCAGCTAGCCGATATAGCTCGATTCCTAGAATAAAATTTTCACCGGGTTTGCAGGGGGGGACGTGGGGGATCATTTTTCAGTTTTTTTGGTAAAAATTTGTGTCATTTTTGAATGGATGTTGATATTTTAGTGCGGTTTTCGGGTGCGGGATTGTGTCGCTGGCCGCCAGAGACCCGATTGTCATGATTCGCGACCCTCTTGAAATCCCAGGGGGGGCCCTGGGGGGGGTAGGTCGAATTTGGCCACTCATGGCCTGTATCTTTTTTTTGGCACCCGGAAAATGTCCACACCTACACCATTGGATTCAGCTCAAAAAGTTGGTCTAGAAAAGTATGTATCCTTTGGATACAGGCTTATATCACATTTGAAGACGTAGAAGTAATGGTGGAATTCGGTCATTCTTGCTAATGAATATTTATATTAAGAGCTTAAAAAATAATTTATAAATAATATATTATAATATTTAGACTATAATCTATAAATATTGTAATTATATTATATAATATTTGTATGAACTTTACATTCTTATAAAAAATTGACAGGCGTTTTGGGGGGGGCTTCAGCCCCAAAGCCCCCCCCCCCCCCGTAGATCCGCCACTGCTGACTAACATCAGATTTTGTGTAGCATGGATATTCTGTGAACGTCTATACAAAAACTAATAACTATGCAGAAACGTCTACAAGTATTGTAGGGGTTACGGTTAAATGTAACGTTATTTAATAACATTGCAAAAACGCTTTTATGTAACATTGTTGAATCGTTAATTATAACATTGCATAACCGTTTTTAAGTGACCCAAGAGTAATGGTTTCATATAACGAAGTAGTAACGGTTTCATGTAACGTAAGAGTAACGGTTTCATGTAACATAGCAGTAACGGTTTCATGTAACGTTAGGGTAACGGTTTCATGTAACGTTAGGGTAACGGTTTCATGTTACGTAACCAAGTGCGATCATTTCGACGTAACAAGACCCTTGATGTAACGTTTATGAGAAACGTTACATGGTAACAGTGTTACTTCTCTGTAACGTTATTGTAAAGTTTGTGTGTTCTGTGGGTTATTTACTAATTAAATTGAGTAATTTGTACAACTATCAATGAATAACTTAATGAAATAAAACACTAAAAGATATTGTCAATTCTGTTTTATTATTTTCAGCACTGGACCGCGGTTTCGTAGCTACACCAGTCGCATTTTCAACAGTTTTCTACAAATAAGTTAAAAACGTATTTATTTACTAATTGCGATACTAATAATTCGCAGTGCTTCTACTAATATTTGAGTTAGTAACTTGTAAAGTTATAAAGTAACACGAAACATAACTCAACTTTACTTGTGAATATTATTTGCAGACTCAGCAGGCTGCTGTAAGCCAGCAGAGCAAGGAAGTGAGGGTGCCCAGAAAAACTGAAAAGGTCGTACCAATCAGCATAGAAACGAAATCTGTAAAGAAAGAGCCAGAAATACCAGTTGCTCCGCCAATTCCTCCACCAATCGCAAGAAAGGCACCTGCAATGGAAAATAATGCGCCTCCAATGCCTCCTCCTCCACCCCCTATGCCCCCTTCAGCCAATAGAAAACCACCAATAGGTAAGCTATTCTTCAATTATTTGAACATTTCAATTTATTCCAGTTAATAAGATTAAACCGCTCTGATTCAATTGAATTATTATTATAGAAGTTATCAACTTCAGAATGAAAATATTGTGCTTGCAATACTGAGTTACAACTGTTTCATCTTTATCCTTCTCTTCTATCCTTCTTTTCATCTCCTCTATCCTTCATCTTTATTTCAGATAAGTTTAAATCACTTGACAGTCACTCTAATTTTCATTATTATTATTCCTGAAACTAAAAATTTTGAAGTGAAAACATTACTCATATATATATATATATATATATATATATATAACATTATATATATGTGGTATATATATGTATTGGTGGTTCGTGCCTGCCAAGTTGAGGCAGCTAAGGCGTCAGACTGATAAGTTATCAGCAGTCAGATAAAATCCATTGGGCCAGGTTCGAGCCTGGCTGACGGAAGGATTTATGACAAATACGGCCACTGCCGTCTTTCGGAGGAGACGTTAAGCCGTCGGTCCCGACTGCCTAAAAAGTAGTCGTCATATCTCATCATCACCCCACTCATTACCCACGCACAAGCCTAGAGCTCATGTGGGCATCATCCTCAAATAAAAAAAAAATAAATAAAAAAAATGTATTACTTATAATACTGTGTTACAGCTGTTTCATCATATTGGTTGCCTGCATCAGATCCATTATGAACTATCTTATTTCTGAAGACCAGTCCAATTGTAGTACAGTCCTATATGACGTGTGAATCAGCCTTAAGTGTAGGCTACTCTAACGACCTATATTGAAAATTCAATTCTTCCTTATAATAATAACTAGAGAATGCCAAAAAGAAAAAGGCAAGCTCACTGCAGTTGTGATAAAGATGATCAGGATGATGAAAATATAATGAGAAATTATTCACATGTTTACTGTTTCGGACGCTATTTTTCAAGCCATAAATATGTGGATGGTTTCAAATTGAAGTTAAACATTGCCAGAATACTTATACAGTACCTCGAAATTGGAACATTATTACCTTAACATTACTTAGCAAGTTACCGATGATAAAGGTATATTACATTAATTTGGCGGATGGCGAATAACATTTCTATAGTAACGGGTGATGTTCTGTTGATTCATTTTCAAATATGTTTTTTACATGTTATATGCAGTATTTATGTGAAAAAATTTAACAAAATATCACCCGTTACCATAGAAATGTTAAATGAAAATTATTCGCCATCCACCAAATTAAATGAATATACCTATAGTTGAAAATATTTAGAAAATTGGTTGGATGCAGTACCGGTTCTAAAAATAAAGGGAGTTGAAGTCATTGTATCTTCACGAAAAACTCAAGGATACTTTCCCTTTGACAATTCAAGATTCAGTAAGCAAGTTTGCATCTGATACGTCACATTAATAGGCGAACTTTTTTAAATGTGTCGTTAGTAGTATCATTATCTGAGTCATCGGGCTTAATAGCTTCACATTCAAGCTGAGAAAGCAATCGCTAGTTTATTCTCATTTCAACCTGCGGAAATTTAGTTTAGTCTGACCTCTTGCAACTAAATGATAAGTTCAAGTGTAGTGTTTGTGTTCAACGTTAAGTTTCCTGATACTAGGACATAAATAGATATACATCATGTTAATATCAATTTGGATTAGATGACAAGGTACTGTACCTACTCATACAGATTTACTGATTAAGAATATTTTTTTATTTTTTATTTCTACCTTTTTTGTTTGATTTCCTCTTCCGGCTCCTACTAATTCTTGGTAGAGTATTAAAAACATTTGAAGTACGGTATAACAATTTTACTCAATGACATATTCAACATACCCACACAACATCTAGTAGAATTGATGCAAAATTAATTATTGTACCAGCGTCGAAATATTATTTTATTTATAAATAGAGAAAGTTTGTATCTAGAATATTGCATTTTCTCATGTTTCCCCACTTATTCTTACTTGATCTTCGAAAAGTTGCTCTACCAGGGTTATACCAGATTGAACAAGAAAAAATAAAACAAGAATTTTTTAGTGAATAGGAAGATAACTTTCATATGTCTTATCAACAAAATTGGGAAGAGAATCTCAAAATTGTCTAAAACTTATATTATAAAATTGTTATATTGAATTAGTTATGAAGTATTAACAAAATTGGGTACAGAATCTGCAAATTCTTTAAAACTTATTATAAAACTTGTTATATCAAGTTAATTATTAAGTTACAAAAAGTAATTTGGCTTCAATAAATGTTCAATTAAAGATTCTCTCTTGATAATGATTGATTTTGCAAAATTCAATATGCTTTTCAATTTGCTAGAAGTTCTCTAATTTTTGAGATTCACAATTAATTTTCCAGCAAAGAGAGGAATTGACTATTAACAAAATTGATAAATAGAATAGTTGCATTGGGAAATGCAAATGAATATATAAGATAAACTATATATTATACTTTATATTATACTTCCTTATATTCAACTATATTATATTCAACTATTAGACAACTATTATACAACTATTATTGTGTCTTTAAAGATGAAACAGATTCAGAAAGCGAAAGCTCAGAAAGTTCAGAATCAGAATCAGATTCAGATTCAGATTCAGAAAGCACTGAGACTGAAAGCATTAGCGACCCGGCAACCGATTGTACGACTGACGTTGAAATAGAAGAGATAAATGATGAAGATGACGAAACAACATCGATGTGTGGAGGGGAGATAATCGCTTTCCCTGATGAATTGGAACCGACGTATGTGAGAGGGGAAATAATTATCCCTCAAGAAGAAACAGGGAGAGGGCAATATGAGTATAATAGCGATCATTCGAGTGAACAAGGTATCAATGTGAACGTATAATTGGCACTTGGATGGAGGAATGTGCAGGTCACAATTTGGCATAATGTGATGCATGACATTTCAAACTCCCGCATGAGTAGTAGGTTGGAATGGGTATA
Organism: Laodelphax striatellus; assembly: GCA_017141395.1. Taxonomy (NCBI): domain Eukaryota; kingdom Metazoa; phylum Arthropoda; class Insecta; order Hemiptera; family Delphacidae; genus Laodelphax; species Laodelphax striatellus. The sequence continues at coordinate 28,203,752 of CM029544.1, forward strand.
CATAACGTATTAACGTATTTCATGAATCATACATTTATTTTGAGGTTTTAATTTTATCATGTTGACGGACGATTGTATACAAAAGTGGATTAAAGTTGATCTTTATTGATTACTAATAAGAATTGACATTGTTAATTGAAGATTTCAACACAGCTTTGTGCAACTGAGACTAAGAGACATAAATATACATAATTTATTTAAGTTTCACAGAATTTGAATCCACTTTCAAGTACGATAAAGTTGTAGGTAGTTTTAGTCTGTCCAAGAACAATAATAATTTATGCCTGACACACATTAATATAGAAATATTGAACAAAAATAGACAGAATAATGCTGTGAGATGCAGAAGACTTCCTATATAATACACTAAACATACATTGTATGAGCCCTGTATTACTGTTGAGTACCTTGTACAGTGTATATAATTTCCTGTATTGCAATTGCATTGAAATGTTTACTTTTGAGTGGTCCGTAGCCGAGGGCGATAAGCGCCTGTCTGATAAACCAAAGGTTCCAAGATCGAATACAGTTGAAGAAAATATGAGAGAACTTAGTGTCTAATGTAATGTTTAAAGATGTACAGGAATAATAATTAAACATGCAGTTTCTTACACATATGACATGCATGAGAATTGATGAAACCCAAAGGTAGATTGAATTATAGTATCTATAATCATCGAAGAGACATTACTTTTTTGACACTAGTAATCTACAATGAATATTAATTTTGCTGTATATTTCAGTCATTAAAATGACAATTTTAAAACAAATATTATTCACTTTAAAAACGATATTCAACAACATAGCAGTCGATATAGACTGCTATGTCGTTAAAACACGTGTTTAGAAGTGAATTATTAACTAGAAGTTCCCAGTTCGTCATGAAAAGTGAAATAGAATAGAAAATATTCTTGTTTGACCTGTATAGTAGGACTCCTACCAACGAAATCTTTCAGCTGATTGGTGCTAATTCAATCCATTTATTCCTTAAATATTGCAATAAATATTAGTGATGATCACTGTGAGCAAGTTTATTTATTATTACTACCATCCTAATTGTTTTCTATGTATTTAAACTATTATTCCACAAATTATGCGCTCACTATTCATAGAATGAGTAAAAGTTAAATAATAACGTTGAAATTCTGTGGCTTTCAGAAAAGAAGCCAATTTCCAAAGAGAAGGAAGCTAAGCTAGAAGCACTCCGGTCAAGACCTAGAAGACGTCCGGATTGGACCGATATGATGAAAGAAGTCGAACAAGGTGCTAAATTAAAACATGTCGAGTGTAATGACCGCAGCGCACCTATATTGCCGGAGGCAAAAGCAAAAGGACAGGTAATTTGAAACAGTTCATTTTCTTCATATTTGTATAATTTATGTTAATGTTATAGAACTCCATGATAAAATAAAACACTATTTGACGTTGTGATGGTCAATTCCACTACCGAAACCACAGATTCGTTTAGTTCAGTTTCTTTTTATTTCGCATGCTTCTATGGTGTATTGTAGGCCTACTCATTGATGTGATGGAAAAGTTCCGAAAAACACAATATAAAGAAACAAAAATGTTCCGATATTCTGATGGTGGACGATTGCACCTTATTCTACCAATTAATGATTTTTCAATTTTGCAATTTTTTCGTGGTAAGGTACTTTGGTAGAAATTGCGGCGTCGAAACAGACAAAAAGTGGCCTCTACAATATTAATAACTATGGTATAAATTATAGAACACTAGCTGTCCCGGCGAACTTCGTATCGCCAGAGACAAGTGGATACTAATTGTAGTTCCAATTGTCTCTGGTACCCTCTCTCCTGACCACCCAAATGTCTCCCTCTTCTCCCCACAAATGTCTCTTTATATTTCCACCCCCAAAATGTCATCCCCCAAATTCCTACCTTCATTCCTCCCCCAAATGTCACCTCCCACAAATCCCCTTCATGTCAACCCCTCTATTCCACCATAATGTCTTCACCCTCTTCACCCCAATTCCCTTCATGTACCATCCCTTCATGTAACCCCCAAATGTCCCCTTCATATCACCCCCAAATGCTCCCCTTCATGTCAACCCCAAATGTCCCTCTTTCCACAAGTATGTCCCTTCATCGTCACCCCCTCAAAAATGTCATGAAGTAAAAAATATATTAATATAATCAATGATTTTTCATTTTAATTTATTTTATTTTTTAATTTTATTTCCGTTCTCCAATTTTATTATTAGAAACAATAAAACATGTATGATACGAACGATAACTCATTTTTAATTGATGATTCTAGCGTAAAAAATAATTTGAGTAGAAAACCTAGTACAAAAAATTTGTCAGGAGTGGGAATTGAACCTGCAATCTTCAGGTTGACGCGCTGATGGTCTAACCACTGGGCTACTGAAGCTTAAGATCATACTGCTCATTTTCTGATGTTAAATCACGATGATCTTTCCGTTCTTTGATAGCCCGGCCGGCAAGTTCAAAACTAGGTCATTAATTTACTAATCATTTATTAATTATAAAGGGATTTTCTTATATCTTAATACATATTATGTTAACCAGTGCTGTAACAATTCAAACTAATCCAAAATCATCTAAATCGGTTCAGCCGTTCTCGAGTTATAAGCGAGCGTACAGACACCAACTCTCTTTTATTAATATAGATAGATTACAATGTTCTATCATACTATAGGAAGTTATCACATGTTACGCCACAATACCAACCTGAGAAACAAGTGTGTTTCGAATACAGCAGTAACTTGTATTAGATAACTTATATAGCCTATAACATTACTTATCACATATTTTGTTGAGTAGCTCAGTAAGAGTAACTACACAGTAGCCTACTGCATTCACACATCTCTATCTTGTTTTAAAATTTATCAGCAATGAACGAAGTACTAATAAAACAATCAAGTTTTACATTTATTTGATACAAAATATTTGTGGTTTGGCGGTCAGAGAATTTAAACAAATTCCAATATTATTTTAATTATTTTTCAGTTTGTTTATGAATCAGAGAAGGACAATGCTCACAATCAACTGCTCAAACAAATTCAACAGGGAGTCAGACTGAAAAAGACCCGTACCAATGACAGGAGTAGACCAGTACTTGATGGTAACTATTATTTGGGAAATTTATACAAATAACCTAGTAATTGAGTTGGATTGAAACTAATTGATAGGAAATCACGATTATTTCTTTCAATTTCATAAATTGAATTCAACAATTTTGGTATGATAAAATTTAAAATGCAATTGAAGAATTTTAAATCTGATTTCAATTTTAAATCTAATTTGATTAAAATCTAATTTAGCATACCTTGCGAGATATCTCAACAACAGGAGCATCACAACCGATTTGTTAGGTATATCGATAATATATATGCAACAAATAAGATGAACTGTCTGAGTACAATATTGTATGGTATATCTTATTACTACCATTAGTATATAGTTGTATACAGTGCAGTTATAGGAACTTGATATTTGCATCAGTGGATACTAATTTAGACTAATAAGACTTAGACTAATAAGACTTACACTACGTAATGGTTTATTACCTTTCAAATGTTGCATACATTAGAAAAGAACTTGGTGTGTTTATATGGCGAGACCTCTAGCTTGGCCCATAGACTAACCAAATAGATTTGGATTATCTCTGCTTGACCGTGCAGGGACTATGTGGCCTAGTCTTGAACGTATAGCAAAAATCGCTTCAACGTTCCCTGTCCCATGAGATATAGGGTAGTAATATTCATTTAATTCCAATTCTGTCTAATTCAAAGTTTTGTATGGTAGCATTGAGATTTCTATTGTAGAATGGTAGATACCTACGATTAAAAATCGAGTATATCGAATGTAGATTTTAGGTATGTTGTATTTTATTCTATTTGTGAGGAATGAAAATTCACAGATCAACTTGGCAGACGACCAGCTGGTCATGTCAAAAATATATATTTTGAATTATTCATTCATTGTGTTATGTTTCTTTTGGATGCTCAATAAAATATATTTCTATTCTATCTATTCATTTAATTTGGTGGATGGAGAATAACTTCCATTTAACATTTCTATGGTAACGGGTGGTGTTCTGTTGATTTCTTCTTTAAATATATTTTTTACATGTTATATACAGTACTTATGTGGAAAAGAATTCAATACAACTTCGCCCATTCCCATTACCATAGAAATGTTAAATGAAAGTTATTCACCATCCGCCGCATTAATTGAATATACGTACCTATACCTACGTAATGGTTTATCGATGATATTACTGAAGTTGATGAATGATTTGCAGGCCTGAGAAAATTCCGCCGTCAAATGACCATAGAAGAGCAGATACAGAAGTCGACTTCGGTGGCTGATGTGGTGGCTTTGGCGGCTGAGCCGGACGAATTGGACGACATCGACAAAGTGAGAGACGACCTGCAATCAGCCAAACAGATGCTGGCTCTCGAGCTGAGGAACAAGGAGGGTCTCGAGAGAGAGAACAAGCGTCTCATGGCCAGGCTGCTCAACTTGGAAGTTGAACTTGAGAAAGAAAAGGCTACCAAACATATTGAGTCGGAGACGGGGGGCGCTGTGGTACCAATTAAAACCGAGGAGGATGAAAAGGTGTGTTATTTTATTGTCGTACTTTAGAAAGTCAATGTGAGTTTACCACTTCATTAAGAACTAAATAAAAAATAATTTCAAGTAATTTTAAAAACTATTAAAATTAATTTATTAATTATTTTTAAAATAATTGCGTAATTTTTTACACAAAGGTCCTACAATCAGTTAATCCAATTCATAAATCCCAGTTGCACAGGTCTGTCAGCTTACACTCCAATTACAGGTTAATTACACTCCAATTACTTTTACAGGTCTGTTAAGCTTACACTACAAATACAGGTCTGTTGAGCTTACACTGCAATTAACAATGTTAGTTTCTATGAAAAATAGAAGACTTAAAGTTTTGTGCAATCGGCGTGAAGATCTGTAGACTCAACAATAAAGCACTCTCATAAGTCTTGAAGATGGAACTTATTTATCAAACAAAAACCCTTGTTGTTTTGCAACTGGTGTGAAGATTTGTAGGCTCAACCTCAACAATAAAGCACTCTTAATGTCTAGAACATAAAACGTAAAGATTAAACAACCCTTGTGGATTAGTTCATCTGTGGTAGAAAACTCGTTATTCAACTATATAATCCTATAGTATAGTGTTTGAATGAGAGAATGCGTGATATAGAAATAGAATGAGAGTCAAGCTCTATTGAATAGGTCCTGTTAGGCTGCCAATTATGACTGAAGTAGACCTAATTATGTTATTGTAGTTATGTAGTAGACTAATAATAATGATTATCATTACAGTTTACAGTAGTATTGTTAAGTAATGAAGTGATGATGACTGTCACAAAATCAATCGAAAATTAATCTATAATAAATTAATGGCCTTCGAGTACCTTTAGAGTAATTATTTTTAATTGAATCGAAAATTAGCTTTAATTCGCTTTTGTGCAACCGTTCCAAAGTATATTGGCTCTGATGAAAGCTACAGAAGTGTTTCATTTGTTGGAGTGACTAATTTCAATGTTTTTGTCACAGCTAATACAAAAACTGAAGGAGGAAGCAGCCGAAGCAGCGGCTGTTGCGAAAGAAATGGAAGACAAGTATCAGAAAATCGCCGAAGAACTCGACACAACTCGCGCCAAACTCGAATCAGCATGGCTGAGGAATCAGCAGATCGATCTACAGCTGAAAGCTTACGAGAAAGGATCCCCGGTCACACAAATCACCAAGCAGCCTTCATCGAAGAAACTGGCTGCATCTATGGCATCCATGCCCAATGGCAGACCATCTCTAGTGCCCTCCGAGCAGGAGTCCGAGTATGAGGAAGAGACTGAGGAGAGTGAGTCTGAGGAAGGTAAGTGATTACGAGAATTTCAGTTTTTGAAGCTCATCTATGTCTGTTTTGACCGACTATAAAAAATGTTGGATTTTATTTTCTGAGGCTATTTTATTTTCTATAGGCCTACCATTGACGAATGAGATGATTTTTGCAATGCGCGGGTAAAGAAGGGTGAAAAACAGTTTTCTCTTTCAGACGCTATTTTTCAACCGATAATCATGAAAATAGAACAAATGTATTTAGAAAGATCTGTAGAATTGTTGCGTAACCTTGAAAATTCAATTTCTTTACTTTAAAATGGCATATAAATCGATAAACATGGAACAAGTTCAACTCATTTCAACCTTCAATTAAAAAGATTGATAAGAGACAATAAAATTTTAAGGTACAAAAATTCTAGCAATTTTTATGTTGAATTTAAGACTATCTACGCATTTCTAGCGTTAGAAATAGGGTCCGAAGGAGTAAAACATTTAACGCAGTGTCTTCATACTTTTTCGATTAGTATTAAGGCCTCTTAAGCTCATCAAAGTCTGAGTTGATCGAAAGAGTGTTGCAGAGATATGAGACTAATGTATATTTGAAAATATATATGTATATTTATGAAGACACTGCACGACTGCAGGCAGATAGTCTGGTCTAAATTTAGATATTCTATCAATCAAAATTAGAAAAAATGCATAAAAAAGCAGGCATTTTACGAAACACTAAATTCTCAATCGGGAGCCAATCCACAATATTGTTGGCTTCCATTTTCTATGTCCGATTAGGTCAAACACTTTCGACCAATCACATTCAAGCTTGCTGTAGTTAACTCCCATTCTTAACGCTCTCTCATTGGTCGATGCCAAACTGCCAATGGCGGAAGATGAATGACATTTTGTAGGAGTAACTAATTCTAACCAATAGGATGTGATTGAACTGTTGTTAGGTTTAGATTGAGTATAGAATAAATTTATCCATTCCTTATTAGAGTGTATTGTAACTTGAAAGATGTTTCAATAAACTTGTTAATGTTGAACAAATAATATTGAAAGTTAGCACTTGAATATGTTTCGAGATTACCTGAGATGCAGTTTTGCTTCATTCTTCTGTTGATTTAATCGTATATAAGAAAATCTTTCTTGAGATTTAATTTTACTTTTTTCTTCTCTGTTAAATTTATTATTTGAAGATGTTAATACATTATGTGAGTTACAGTACTGCCAAACCTTATTGATTAACTCGAAATACTTTATATTGATGGCACGCTGGCACTAATAAATTAAAAAATAGAATGTGAATTCGACCTTTTATCCTCCCAAAGCATATTATTACAGTAGTTTCAGATAAGATTAATACTGAGGTAGATAAATAATTTTCTTAATAACAATGAAAAAATTCAAGTAACAATAATTTATTGTATTTTATCAATTCAATCGTTTGGGTATTATTTTTTCAATTAATTGGGTGTTTTTATAGTCTAAGTTTCCTTCACAACGGAAGTGTGGATGATTAAATAGGAATTTAAATAGGAATCATCGGTCTTTATATAAAATAGGCGAACATGATTTTTTTGTAATCAGAACTCCTCCGTGGTTTCACAAACGATTTCGTTCGTTCATGTCTAATTTGAAAGATCTCATTGAGTAGATGTTTGATAAAGGTCTTATATTTTGAAAAAAGTCATCGTGTAGATGAGGAATGAACAATCAAAGTTTCAATTTTTGCTTTTACATTTTCTAAATATTTCTTAATTAATAAATTAATAATCACTAATTATTAATCAATCTCTGGAAAATTAATTATTCGCGTAATCTTGAATATTCCGCTCTTGATTGATCCGTGATACAAGGTACTGCTGGGGAGGGGGGAGGGGGAGTTTTTGCTCACACGTAGAGCTCTAGAACTGTCACTGAATAAATTACGATGTAATTTATTGTTATTTAATAAATTATCTATGTAAATAGTAAATAATAAAATAAACATTTACAAAATTATATGTTTAATTCACTTTTATGAAATGAATATTCAAGTGAAAATAGGCTTAGCTAATCAATTATAAAATAATTTACAAATTATGTCAATCACAAGTAATTTTCCGATTAGCGGTTCTATGAATAATTCAATAAATTAATTTATTATAAACAGAAACTTGAGGTTTCTTCATTTTAGATAGGAAATATTTGTTCAATTATTTATTCAGATAGGGATACGCGTTGAACACGCGAAAATACGTTAAGTTAATTGCTCATTGATACAGAAGCAGTCGAAAAACATTGCAATTTATTCACAACACGGACATAGAAAATTTACAATAAGAAATCACAATAACATTAAATCAGTATCACCCCCGCCACCTAACATCGTCCAAAATGGAATCCGAATTCAAAATGATCATATAATAACAGAAAACATAGGTATAGACTAATAATCGATAATTCCATTCCGAACGAAAGTAATTTTACATAATATGATGATAATTTAATAAAAACCACAATTCAATTAAATCAAATTTTGGTCTTGTGAACCCCAGAGGAGATCACAGGCACGTAAAATCTGGATCTTAATTCAGAAATCTTCATGCAAAGACCTTCCTTATAAGGGCTCACGCATGTGATGATGGTGATATTTTGACGTTCAAAAATCATCTACCCACAAGCATAGTTGAAAACTTGTCACTAGATGGTTTTCTGTGGCGGTCCAAGGGGGGGGGGGGATGGGGGTGATATATCACCCCCCGAAATATCAAGCGATATCCCCGTAAAAAGAAACTATTCATAATTAAGCCACGCCGTTTGCTTTTGAAGTAAATCACAATAGTTTTTGTATTATTCTTAATTTTTTATTTGTGATATTCTTTCTTGTAAACTTAATTAATGTACATTACATAACATTGTTGTTCAACAATCTGAGTATTTTTGACTATTCCTTCGTAACTTACATGTTAAAACTAGGGCCTAACCATAAAATGTTTCAGATACCGATGACAAAGACTCAGAGGCAGCACAGGAGCGCAGGCAACAGCGCGAAATGAAACTGCTGACCACCAAAGTGAAATCGTTCAAGAGCAAAATGAACAACGCACTCAAGGAACGACATAAACTGAAAGATATGCTCAAGAAACAACAGAAAATGGTGAGAGAAGAGAAGAAAAAGTACAAATTGCTGCAGAAGGAAGTCGACAAAATGGCGAAGCTCATGAAAGATGTGGATGAGGAGGATCTTGAAGAAGAAGAAGAAGACGACGAAAAGGACGTCGAAGAAGAGGTGAGAGAAAATGAATAATTATATCACGTATACAAAAAATATAGACAATCAAAGGAAATAATCGTAGAAAGAATTAATAAATTATAAGAGACGCAATTAGAGTTTTATCCTCAATAATACTATAACATGATGTTGCCTTGTGAACTGAAAGACTTTTCTAATGTTCCTTATTTTTCCTTATAACATTAGAAAAGTATTTCAGTTCACAAGGCAACATCATCCATTGTTATAGTATTATTGAGGATGAAACTCTGATTGTGTCTCTTATTACAATTAATTCTTTCTACAATTATTTCCATTATACATTCATCCATTCTCAATTTTCATTTTAGTTTCTGTTTATAGTTTAATTTTATCAAGTTCCAAATCTATCAGTATGAAATTCCATCAATTATACAGTTGCAAATCAGCTATAGCCTATAGTACGGTAACTCTTGTTGATGAATATCTGAATGTCTACAAAATTACAAATGAAATGAAATTTAGTATTTAAAAATAGGTAATATCTCTGCTGCTTTTTTGGCTTTATTTGAAGCTTACTAAGGTTGAAAACTTTAATTGGAGTTGACTCAGTTTTTAAGCTTCGGGAGTAGAAATTTGTGATGAATCGTGAAGAATGTGCAATTAATAATCTTCATAAGATATATGAAAATAAAATGAGATATTTACCAAAATTAAGAAGAGAAGACGTTTTGGACTCTCTGTGACTGTGTTTTCTCTATTCCTATGACTTATTTGTACTTGCTCGAATGAGTGAATGTTATGGATACAGGAGCCTGTTTCATAAAAATTTAGGAGTTCATTAATACAGAAAAAAACTTACGCACTGGACGTTCAAGTTTATTTCATAGTACCAGTAAGTTACGCCGTTTCGAGTTTGGAGTGCGTCCGCCTTTTTCCTGTTTTACTGGACTTCTAGAATTTTATGAAACAGGTTGAGTGGTAGAAAGGACTTTCTAGTCCTAATACCTAATAAAGAATATTTTCATTTTCATCCCTTAAAATAGAGAAATCAGAAATACAGAAAGAGATAGAATAAATAAGTTAGATAGAATAGAGAAATGCAGATCTTGAAATAGAGAAAGCAAAACAGATAATTAAAATATCATACAATGAATAATATAATTACAAAAACATAGAGATTCGAGAGATTATCTCTAGTTTCGATACGTATTATAAAAATCTATTATTGCCGAGTTCATATTATTTGATGTTTTCGCTTGTAATATTAGGATTTCAGACGCTTTCAAAATTCAAATTTACCGCAAATGAAATTCAAATTTTATTTTTTGACAGGAAACTGAGACAGAAAGTGAGAGCGAGGAAAGCGAAGAAGAGAATGATGACAGTGATGACGAATGCCTTGAAAGCGCAACTCCCGAAGATCGCAAGAAGAAATTAAATGAAAAGGCAAAACGCTATGAAAACCGACTGTCATCGTTGAAGAAGGGAAACTATCTACTAAAAGCAAACATCGATAGGTTGCAAGATGATTTGAATAGGCAAAAAGAAATGTCATTAGCGCTTCAGGAGGATCTGAACTCTGTACTGTCTGAATTAGGTTAAGACTGTGTAACTCATACTGAATATAGTAAAACTTCTATAAAATATTATTGATTATCCAGTAAAAATATAATTATTATTACACCTTTTTGAGATGTCCATGTGCTAACCACACGTTACATCTTTTCTGGTTAATGATCATTCACCTCTGCTGATTCAGTCAAGTGGATGTGAAACTGGCAACCAGCTGGTAGGCCTAAGCCCACATAGGGCTGTTGAGCCATTGACATACATACAAATTACACCTTTTTAGTGCTATCAACTGTCTTATGTTTTTGAGAAAAGTGCATCACCGACACTTTACTGACGGCAAAAGAAAACAATAAGTTGAAAGAAAAGTGAAAAAAAGTTGAAAAAATATGGATCAACAACAGAACAATATATAATTTGTTTAATGTGAAAGTTAATTCGTTTTATAGAAGTTTTAATGTATATTTGATGGTACACTATATCAGCACATCATATTATTTTATTGTTAGCTTCATCTGAACGTTTCTATAATTTGTATGTAAATGTATGCTGATTTATACGTAATAACTTTTATTGATAGGTGGATGGATAAAATGACTCTATTTTTCATTAAAAAGTTGCGGTGGGTGAAGTTGAGGCATTTAAAACTACTCCTCTTTCACTTTTGATGGAAGTTAAATCAATATTGCATAAATAAAGTCCATTAAGATTCTTAGTTTAAGAAACTTATTCGAGGCATACTTGGAAAAAGTTTTATAACACAATTTTAAACTCAACTTGCTTTTACATTTTCAAATGCTGACTTAGTGTATGACCAATGCTACATGTGAGTGTTGACCTCAAATTGTTATTTCAAACCCCTTAATTTTGAGCGCATACATTTAAAATACTCATACATTACTCTACTATACATTCACATACGCACACAATTCTATACTCTATGCCAGAAGATACATTTGAAGTTGTAATGCATGCAGTAATTTTAAGTCATGGGAGTGAAATAAATATTGAAGTTCAAACTCACCAGAAGAGTCGAGCAGTAGAAAACATTATGTAGGTGGATTCAATCCTCCATACCCTATTATGATGAACATTGAAAGCATGATGTAGGTGGATTCCATTTCAATCTCCTATTATAATCAATCTTCAGGTAGACACCAAACCATTTGCATGGAGTCAACTAGAGCTGTCACGATCACCCATCCAATCGCAGACCCGAGAACTAGTATCTTGACATCACAATCAGTTCAGTCGACCTCAAACTGAACCAATTTTGCAACACAACACACACACACATTAACATAAAAACAAATTTGCTTCAACTGTGATTATTTATTGAAAAGGAAATATTGTATCAGCTAAGTAAATTATTTTTACAAAATATTTTATTAGACAATATCTTATTTTTAATCAAGTGTATTGTTGATTTGAAATAAATTAATTATATTCTATAATACTTTCTGGTAATTTTCTCTCTCTACAAAGTTCCTTTCATTTTATTACAACAATACTTATCAAAATCAAGATTTGAAGAATCCTGATATCAACTAGATTCGAGTGAACGACAACTGTTTCATAACTCAAGCGACTAGGTAAAAATTCCTAACAAAATTTAGAACTGTAGTTAAGATTGTACAGCTAGAAGAAAGTTTTTATCAGTATCTGAATTATTATTGAGTAAGTGTATCGTGTATCCCCAACATGAAGGGAGATTTAGAACATTAACATCTGTTGAATATCGCTTAATGTGAAGTACATTAGATATTTTTTAACAAAAGAAAATTGATCCCAAGACTATCTCTAGAGACAAATTGAGTAGACAATAGAGCTTGGGACAGTGTGAAAAATAATGGTTATAGCTATTATTCAGTCAGTCTAAATCAGTATGAGAGCAGCTCTCAAAGATTGGTCTAGATTGAGGTTAATGCTGCTCTAGTTCTAGCTTTTTGGGAACGAACACTAATCATAGATCGAAAAATAAGATACTGTGCTGTATTGAAACGGTTTTTCAACAGTCAACGAGTGATTGAAACAAAACAATAATTAAGTCAGGAAATAAGAAAAGCGAATGAAACATAAGAAAAATAAATGAATTAAATTGATGAAGTCTTGATTTTTCAAACAAATAATGAGATAATGAAATTAGGAAACAAAAATTAAGTACCTATTCGAAATCTACCTCATGAACAAAAACAAAATTAATAATGACAAAGTAAACAAAAACAAAAATTGGAAATAGAAAAATGCCTCAAAACATATTTGAATCATGAATGAGGCAACTAAGTTGATTTATGACATTTCTGCAAAGTTCTGCTTCATGATAACACAATTATTATGATCTTATGAGTATGCCACAAGAATATGTTCTACATATCAGAAAATCAATTCTTTTAAAAAAATGATGTATCAATAATGTTCTTGGGTATGTGAGGATTGGGATACATGGATTGACGGGATTGTGGATTTGGCAACAGGTGACTGAAACTCCCAATCATTATCACTATTCTTTATTTATTAAAAATAAATAATTTGAAGTGGTTTCAAAAATAAATTTAAATTACGAAGAATCATCAATCTAAAATAGAGCTCATAAATATGAAACTTTACAATTACAATAATACTTTTCTAAATACTATTATATACAGATTATTCACAGTAACAGCTGTTTATACAATTCAACTTTGATAAAATACAAATAAGTAACAATTTCAATATTAATATTTCATCTGAATCGTTGTTAAATTTTAATACCCGGATTTAATATCATTAAAAATCGAATTAATGTGATAATTGGAAGAAATTGGTTTAAAACGATCAACCATATTGAATTTTGCAGCCATTTCGGGTAGTTGAATGTGACTGTGTGATGGAATAGAAAGCACCTGTGCTACGCTGAGCCAATCAGTTCACTGAAAAAAATGAAAGTTGTCATATCAATTATACACTCCAATTCCAATTCAAGTTTCAAAGGTTCGATCCAAACAATGTTGATCATATATTTAATGAACATTAAAAAAATTAGAAGGTATTTAAATCAGATATTTATCAGTTGAATAATGGGGGTTTTTGACTAAGTCTTCCATTAATTCTATAAATCTTTTAAATTAATTCAATTGAAGCTCTTGTACAAGTTTTTTTTAAAGCTAGCTAGCGTCATAGACGTGCGCTATATTTTCTGCTCCTAAATGGGGATTTTAATGATTATTTGATTATCTATTTCATTAATAATTTAATAATCTATTAAATTTATATTTAATTCAATAGGATTTCAATAATCTACTTTGAATCACGATATATTGAAGTGGAGAAAGCTAGATAGATAATAATTGATTACTTTATGCTGGCATGGAAGAGTATCCATAATTCTGAGAGTAGATGACACAAGCTGATAAATCATATTTTTGGCCAAATTGAGTTATGCATATTGGTTCAATTCAGGACATAGAAGATGCCATAACAAGACGATTTTATGTCACTAAAGAACTTAGATATTACCCTGCCCAAACCTGATATGTGATTTTCCTCTGATTTCTAAGATGTCAAATTCTTCTGAAACAGTTAGCAACCAATTGCATTAAAATAGGTTTATTTAAACAGATGACAAAATTTGGTACCGGTAAACCAGATATATGATGACTAGGTTTTGTTGAATTGTGGAGTAATGGAACAGGATGATGAAACATGATCCTAATTATCAGGAATTCTATTGGAAATCTTGCCATTTGTTTTGGTTTGTCTTCAACAAGCATGTGTGCATTACTTATCAGCCTACCCTCTTATTTATAATATTCACTTATTTACCTTGTTAGCTCCCTCCCGACAAGCCCCGTCCTTGATCGACTTCGGTTTAATTGAGCTCGTCTCTCCGCTGAAAAATATTAATAAATTGATAAAAAAATAAATTCAAAAAGTTTTTTATTCCTATCATCTTTAAAAGGAAATCAGAGGAGAACAAGAGAATTCAAAATAAATTTTTAAAAACTAATTAACTAAATATTAGGAATGTCATATTATACTTGATATGATTTGGATAGATTCCACACTCGTTTCAAAAGTCTACACAAACTATCTGTGGTTATTGTAGAATCGTTTTTTATAGTTCTCAACAATCCAATTCATTTTGTAAAGATAATTTCAAATGTTGACAAGAAAACACAAATTCATCCTAATCTACAGTGACATTAATTTAATTTGACGCTTGGAATTAGATCGATAGATAGATAGATAGATTGAGAGATATCATTTCTCGACGTTGCTGATGACCGTAGAGTACGATGGCAACGAAATAATATTTTTCTATCTATCTATCTGATGTGGGTTCTATGTATCTATCTGATCTATCTATATGTGGGTTAAGTGGAAGAGGGGGCTTGTATGCCTCAACTTCGCCCACAGCACTTTTGTAATGTGAAAGTGAAAAATAAAGTCATTTATCTATCTATCTGATGTCAAGCATCAAATTAAATGAATACACAAAAACATTGACAATAAATAACTGGCACAGTAGTTTGAAGAAGTGGCGATTCCGATTTCAATATCTTACCTCGCTTCATCTAATTTATTATCCTCTGAATCAGATTCGGTAGAATATTCTTCTCCACTATCACTATAAGGTTCTGGAAAAAGATAAAGGATGGTAAAAGGAAAGGAAAGGATGAGGATTCAGGAAAATAGATTGAATTTTCAAAATATTGGAACAGGTAAGTGGATAGCAGGAGGGATGTACTGATGGAGATCAAGGATTTATTTAATTTTAGAAATAGTTACACCATGTGAAACAGCATCATATGTGCGTATAACCATTAAAAAATACTCTATATAATTTTAACAAGAAAATTATGGATGAAACATTCTTCCCTTCTATATTATATCGTAGTTAAATGGAAAACAAGCCATTAAACGTAGAAAAAAACTGATAACTAATCGATTAGATAAAATTCGTAGAACAATATTCTAGCTGATTTTGTGTAATCTCTCCACGATTGAATCCTATGTAAATGTTCTTGAATCCAGAAAACTATCAATTTCAGTTTGGGAACAATTTGAGTAACATCTGTGACTCAAATTATTATAGTACTATTTTTTTTTTAATTTGGCGGATGACAGATTACTTTCATTTAACGTTTCTACGGTAACGGGTGATGTTATGTTGAATTTTTTCACATAAATACTGTAATTAACATGTAAAAAACATATTTGAAAAATATATCAACGGAATATCACCGTTACAATGGAAACGTTGAATGAAAGTCATTCACTAAATTAGAAAAACACTACTGTAGTTCATTGGGTTTTCCAACAACTCAATTCATTTTGATAATAGATCATAAGAAGGCTAATTGTTGTCAAAACGGCTCTCAAACCCTACTCGAATTTCAAATGATTTTGATCGATTGATACATACCACCATCGACCCTCGGAGGACGCTGTCGTTTGCGTCTCTGGTCTCTGGTGAATGCAGAGCCAGTCTGAAGAGCCTCCAGCAAGCTGTCCATGACACCCTCCTGCGTCTGATCGTTGGTCATGTCGACCAGTTTCTTCCTGGCTGCTCTCTCGGCTCTCTCCTGCTCAGCCTTCTCTCTAGCCTCGCGAGCGCGACGCGACTTCTCTTCAGTCTCCCTCACCAGCAGATTGTCCTTGTACGCCTGTCGGAATGCATCTTTAAAGCCTTTGATGTCGGTGAAGAACTCTTCGAGCGTGTATTTCTGTTTGTCGAAAGCGTAGTACTCGGCTAGTTCCGCGTACAATGTTTCCATGTTGCGGAACATGTTCTGTAGCACGCCGCACTGTTTTCTCGCATCCGAAGCGAACGTAGACATTGTATCCGCGAACAAATCATCGTCGCACTGCGGCTGCCGACTGTTGCTCAGATCTGTTTCCAAGTTGCGAATCTGCGCCTCCATGCCGCGCAGTGCTTTCTCTATGGTCTCGGTGGAGACGCGGGCTGCCTTGTCGACGTGCGTCAGCTCATCGGCGAATGTCAACAGATCGGGGAATTTGCGCTCTATCGTATCGACTAGGTAATGCAGCAATGTTGTCTTGTTTTCTACATCTTTTGTACTTGTTAGCTGCAAACAAACAATAACAAACGTGGGCATTGTGTTTCGGCTGTGATTTATTTTTAATTGGTAAAATAATTGATATAGCCTACAAGCATAGACATAGCGTGGGTCATGAAATGGGGAGGGGGGTGGGGTGTGCACAAATCAGAACAAGGGTAATATGAGCAGGGAAGCAAAATAATACCTTCATTAATTCTATTAGTCTATTCAATAAACTGCTCAGGAATCATATTGCGTAAGCCTAAACAAAAACAATAAAAACAATAATTGAGAATGACCAGATATTTATTCTATTTAGATGTAACAAAAAGGTTCTATACATAATTATATGAGAAAGTGACCTTAATTTCGACTAAATTATTCAAAATTATCAAAATTCGGGAGAGAATTTCAAAATAAAAATTTAATTGGAATTAAATTATCACAATTATTTCTCATCAAAATTCGGGAGAGAAACAGTCTTGGGCTAAGCCTGTTATTTCTCTCCCAAATCATATTACAATGATGTAATTCAATAAATGAATTGAATTGAAATTATGAAGTACATTGATTGAGTAAATATTCAACTTAATATAGTGGCTCAAATATGATAGGGTATAATTACAACGTATATTATTATAATAGGAATAGCAAGTAGATTGCTTCAATTTAAATGTATGATTACAGAGAAAAGAAAATCTGTTGGATTTGTTTCAGAAATTACCTTGGTGAGAAAATTGATTTCAAACCCAAAGGCTTGGCCGTTCCTTGAGCCGCTGTTCATGTAATTGCCCATTAGTAAAATCAGTTCTAAGATTTGAGTGAATTTTCTACTGTGCTTTACTTCTTCACAAGCAGCAGCTCCAGCAACTATATCCTGAAACGTAGAGAATAGTACAAATAAAATAACGTAACAAAAATAGATCCTTTGAACTTACAAAATGAAAATTATGGAAGAAGACAATAACATCAATATAGACAGCCAGAATGTATGATTGCTACTTAATATTATCTACATACAGTATAGTATTATGTTTGTCCTGAATTAATTTGTATTCTACGAATTTTATACTGAATTTACATTTACATAGAAAGATCAACACTTTATACAAACTGAAGGTAAAACTATCACACGTACTTAAGACTACATCATAATAATATCGATTTAACATATTCATTAGTTGACTATTAAATATATTATAAGTATGTTTGTCTTGAATTCACCGTACATATTTTTGTACTGAATTTACACTTGGAATAAAAAGAAGCACCAATTTATTCAAACAGAAAAATTACACGAACATTAAGCTTTCATATAATTGATCCAACTATATTCATTACTTGACTATTAAAATACAGTATTAGCCGAAATAAACAGTACTGAAATGGTAATATTTTCAGTACTGGAACTAATACAGTACTGTATATTCTACATATTTTTGACTTGAATTCATCTTTAAAAACAAACATTATTTGTTCTATGCCATACTGGTCTATGGTGTATTGACATTGGACTTAAGAAATGACAAGTGTTTGAGTCTGTAATTTCGGAAAAACTACAGCTTCTCGTGAGTATAGCTGGTTCATCTTGCTATGACCCCTGGATTGACAATGAATTACCTCATTAGAAATCTTCAAAATGTTCAAAGTGTAAGCGAATTCATCCACTAATAATAGAAATGTTATTCATTGACCCCTTTTAAGTTGAAGCTGAAAAATCTAGTAACAGTACAATGAATTGGTAAAATAAATAAGAAAAAAAATTGTTTAGTTGGAATAGGTTGCGTACTATTAAACTATCACACAAAGTTGTTATTAAAAATAATACTAACCGGTTTTATGTCCTGCACTAACTCCGGATATTGTTGTCTGAATCTCATTGATTTCAGCCTTGGAAGAAGTCTTTTTATTTCTGCGATCTAGAAAAAAATTATACTTTTTTAGATTTGAGTCAGAGAAAATTGTAATTGACTTTGAACAGAGTTGTCTTGCCGACGTATTCAAACAATAGTAGAACTAAATAAACATTTACATTTCAGAAATTTACTACATACATTTTTTAGCAAAATTATTATCAGCGAAAAAGAATTACCCTTCCAATGTTTTGCTAAAAATCGGAATGGAATCAATTGTGAAATAAATATGTCTTTCCATTCTGTGATTAATGGAATAACAGAATTCACTAAACTTATAAAAATATATGGGAACGGTTCGATATGCACACTATTTACAGAGGAAATTAAATGAATTTTAAAGATCATAGAAGTTCAAGAAATTCATATATTACTACACATAAAATTAGTTAGCAAGGATGAAATTTCAAGTCATATGACTCGTTGATGTGAATTTTTGAAAATAAATAATCTTTTCATAACCAAAAATGTTATGAAAATAATATTAATGGACATGAAATATATTAAGCCTAGAACTATAATTGTACAGTTTTTCAAATATTTAAAACAGATGAGCTTTGTTTTTCAAGTATTGACATTTGATTGACAGAATTAACTTACGGTTACGGCAAACTGTTCAGCCTCCGTCAACTGATTATAATCGACGTTCAACTCAATTAGTCGTTTGAGTTGATCAGGTGGTGGCAGATAGTTGATCAACTGTTCTAGAATACTGGCAGACAGTATATTGAAGTCGCATCTCAATATACACTTTTTTACATCCTTATAACTTAAATGTTTCAGACTACCTCCCAGCAGTATTGATAAGTTTTGAGCGGACTTTCCGTCCAATACCCGTAGAGCTTTGACTTTTTTCAGGGTGCCTCCCTTGTCAATCACATCGTCCGATCTTCTTGTGGATGGCTTCGAGGAGAACTTGGCTACTAGTCCGTTCAGAATGTCAGGCGAGGCTAGCTTTTCTTCTTGTACTTTTACCCAAAACGATTTCTCAGATAACTTTTGAGGTACGATCTGCAAAGAAATAACAGGAAAATAGTCAGTTTACAAATGTACACAATTAAATAAGTAAATGTCAAAGCAATAGGTTTTGATATCAATGAAAAATTCTGAATAGTGCAAATGCAAAGCATTCAGTTCAGAAGATGGAAGAAAATGAGATATTGCACAATTCAATTGCTTTTAAATCATAATAATTAATTGAACGTAATTCCTAATAAATAATGCCATATACTATTCTGAAGACTTCTGCTACTGCGAATATTGACAACAGAATAATAGCTAGTAAGGAAATTCTATGAACGCTGCTGGCTGCTGTACAAAAAAAAATTAATTCAATTCATTTTTTTCACGTATCATACATATTACATATACATCACAAAATATAAAATTAATATTAGAACATTATTAGACATTATTATCTGTTCAGATGACTGTGTTGAATATCCCTGAAAAAATTATCCTTATTATGATATATGAAAATTATTAATATTATAAAATCTGCCAAATATTCATAGAAAATGGAAATAAATTAAATAGTAAATTGTTGCGAAAACGATGGTCTTTTGTAAGTTGTAACATTGTTTTTTTAAACAACCTCTGGAAAAGAACACAGGCCTGCAACGATCCGCATTCATCATCACTTGAATCTTCAATACTCCCACCAACGAGAAATCAAAAAACTATTCTTCTTGAGTAGTAGTGAAGGTGATATCCAAAACACTCGAAGTTGTTTCAACCATAAATTTATTAAAATAACGAGAAACCTGTTTCGGTTAATACACCATTATTAATCTCTGGTAAGAAATTTGTTGTTTGTAATGTGATGTTGTGGTATTTCTCCATAATGAAAGAAAAATACACAGACATTGTCAAATCACTTATTCATTATAAATTAATGTACAGCTGAGGATGCACCATAAAACAATGGTACTGTAAAGATTAATTAATAAATGGTTTGACAATAGCTATCTTTTTCTTTCAATCTCTGGTACACTGAGATTGATTTACTGGTTTAATGAATTTGTGGTTTAGACAACTTGGAGTGTTTTGTTAAAAAAATATTTGAATAGCCTATTTGGCTGGATCACTCACCGTTTTCCAGTTGGCGCGTTTCAGGCCTTCGACCTCCCACTTCTTCTTGGGTTTCATGCCGTGCGGCAGGACATCGGGCGGTTTGGGCGGCATGGGCACGGCAAATCCGCCGATGGGAGGTGGAGGAGGCCGCGGTCCTCCCATGCCTGGCATCGGCGGAGGCGGAGGAGGCATCATGCCCGGCAGAGGCGGGGGCGGCGGAGCGTTGGAAGCGCCCATTGGCGGAGCCGGAGGCCGGAACATCGGCATTGGCGGAGGTGGAGGCGGTGCAGGGGGTGGGGGACCTCCTGATGACGGTGCCTGTGAAAATTCAGAAGCTATTAGCAACCATGACCATTTAGCAAGTTGTTTTTGTTCATGTCGATGTTATTTTCTCTGTTATTTTTCGCTTTTCCTTGTGTTAAAAGCCCTTAAAATCTTTGGAAAAAACAGGAATGATTTTTTCAATAGATATTGAATAAAGCAAAATATATTTAGTGTTACCTTGGTAGCCCCGCCAGCTTGAAGTTCAGAGATTGTCTTTTCGGCTTGAACTAATTTGGCTTCTGCTTCCTGCCTCATTGCTAACGCTTCCTCAAGCTTTTGAAGAACTTCTTCTAATCGTCTTTCTTCTTCAACTTTTGATTTTTCTGGAATAATTTAGAGTAAAAATAAATTTGCTGTTTACTGTTCAAAGGCAAATACATTTTATTAAAGAGTACTGTATGATTGTGAATGAATGAATAATGTATGAAGGGAAATATTACGTTGATGGATAATGTACAGGTGTAACCAAGAATGATTTTAGTTGAAGAAACAAAAAATAAATAAATGAAATAAATTATGAAGTATGAAGAAATAAATAGATTGGATTGGATATATTAATAAATGGACGGATGAAGAATTTATGAGTCTAAAAATATCACAATTCATTTCTTAGATACTAAAATAATCAAATCAAAGAATTCTATATTTTGGAAAAACAATATTACAAATACATGAAATATACATTATAGGCATACAAGTATTTTAGAAAATATTAAAAATATACAAAGTAATGAAACGAAATAATGTACTGGCTTTCATAAAATAACTAATATTATCCAAAATAAGATACTGCTTGCTAAGTTCAATTAGAATTTGTTTGCAAGCAGGAAATATTTCTCATGAAAAACAAAATTACATCCCCTGGCTAAGCAAAGCCTGTGTGGGGATATTGTATAATTGAAAACTATATCGAATTATTAAACTTCGGCTATAACCTCGGAACAACTATTTAATTTGACATCGAAATTTTTTCAATAATTTATTACATCTAACAAAAAAAAAAAAACGGGTGTCAACCTGAAAAATCTGTTTATAAATTGAGAGAATAAATAGTTGAAAATTAGGTTATGTGGAATATTGTTGTTCATATTTCCACTTGAAACCCCAAACAGGAAAAGAACATTAAACATTGAACAGAAATAAATTATGAGTAACTAGTTTGAAAATATTATTGGAACAATGAAAAATGACACTTTTCACTTGAAAAAAAAACTGAAAAAGAAACATTTATTTAGATTTTGAAAAGGTCAGCAAGGTAAACAATTAGAAATACAAGAAACAAATCAAATTATTCAAGAATATTGAGTTAAACTTGAAAAATTTAAAGCCTAAAATATCACACCTCCACCAGGATTAACTTCTCGTTTGATTGCTATTGCTTCCTCAATCTTTCGAAGAATTTCTTCTATACGTCTACCTTCCTCAAATTGTGCTTCGGCTGGAATCATTAAAGAAAAAAAAATAAGAAAAAATTGATCATATTCGTATGGCTTTTGGTGGTGGGGAAACCCTCAAGGGTAGTTCCAGCCCCTCTTTACGAGATCAGGACTTCTAAACCCTAATTAACGACTCGGATCGTTGAGTAATGGAGCAGTTAATTAGTTAACTCCTCAACTACTCAACGACTATTTTCAGCAGCCGACACCAAAAGTAAAACGTGTTCTCTGAAACAAGGGCCCAGGGCCTCTTAGTTGTCAACCCACTCGGGTCACTCAATAAAAAATAATAAAAATACAAAAAAATGGAAAAAATAAAAAATGTTAAAAAAGTAAAAATAATAGAAATTATTTAAAAAATAAGCTCTAGCTACGTGTACAGTACTGCCTAATGGAAATAAATAGAGAATTAGGGGCGGTTCATGAGCTCGGGTTTATCTCTAGTATGAGGCTAAAAACGGATTTTGCGCCAAGAGTTAAAAATTGGGTTCATGAGCTCGAGATTAGCAAGTCCCAGGCGTAACAGAGCAATTATCGCAGGGAAAAACCCGAGGGTTAAAATTTGGGTTCATGAGTCCAACAACAGATCATCTCAAGTCAAAAAGATAAACTGGGTGGGTTCATGAGACCAACAACAGATCAACTCGTGGTTGAACTCTGTCTCATGAACCCATTATTTAGCCCTGGCGTAATTTTAGCCCATACTAATGTTAGCTCTAGACTAGTAAATCCAGAGCTCATGAACCGCCCCTTAATATCGCTGATCAATAATGCAAAACTGAGAATGTAGTTGATAAACTTTGTAATTGGAAACTCAATTAAAATTATACTTCAGCTTCAAATCTTGGAACATATATTGATTCGAAGAGAGAAATTGAAAACAAGATTAGAATTCTACTTTGGATTTGAAGTAATCACTTACCGACTAGAGTATCAATTAACGGTTGGACATCTATTTGAAACCTCTTGGTGGCTCGGAAATCCGGATCGCATCCGCCTCGATGAAGTACGATTTGAGAGACACATTCTTCTATCAACTTATAATACGCGGTTCTGGAAACAATAGAAACCCAGTTATTTGCCTGGAGTTCATGTTACAACGATAAAACATTGAGAATAAATAAATTAACTTTATTAACAAAAACTGAGTGAATTTCACAGTAGGAAATGAACATGAGAATGAATTGAAATATCTAAAAAGTAATGTGAAATATGATTTGAAATTGAGTATGAAGAAATAATTTTTCCGAAAAGTTGAGCACAACTAAAAGTAACAAGTAAACATGAAATGAAATTCTAATACCTTGAAATTAATACGAAAAACATTACTACAAACTAAAAGATTCTTCTAGAAATTTCTTGAGAAATTTAATCAAAATTTCCTCAAGACTAAACAGCGCTTTATGCATTTATTGGATGTACACCAAAGTTTGATTTTTTGCTCAAGTTGGAATTGTTTATGCTAAAGGCAATCTTCAACTTCTACAGAAACAGATTCTAATAATATTTTTCTACTCATATATTCTACTATGAGCTGAAGAAGAAGTCTTTACGTTAAAATGAAAAATATATGAAAAATAATATGAAAATGAAAAATAAGACCTATGTAACAGAAAGAGTAATTATGTAACTAACTATCTTTCTATGGTTTTTAATGGGATAGAAGAAAATTAAGTCATATCTTTCTAGTCTTGAGCTTACCTTATTACAGAGTCATCTCTGATGAACAATAAATGCTGTAATACTGAAAGTAGATACGGTTCGGCCGGTGTATCCATCACAAGGTTTTTGACTGTTTCAAAACAATCATTGACATCATCCAATTCTAGCCTGACATTGTCAAACCTCTGAATGAACTCATAGTAATCTTCTTCTTTGTGGTCTAAGAATATTTTCAAGTGCTTTTCAAGATCCTCGCTGGCGTCTTTCTCCAAAGTCTGAAATTGAATAATTATGTCCATTAAATAATCATTAAGCATCGCATAATATAGCATTACAGCATATAACCGCATTAAATAATTATCTCCTAACAAATAAATGTTGAACTAGTAATATAAGTTTAATAGAAATGTCAGTAACCAGAGTTGAACTCAGCGTACATATGAGTTTCAGGTAGATTCATAACAACCGATCTTGCACATAATTAGGACACCAGGGGATGTTTCATAAAAATTCAGAAATATTGTAAAATAGGAAAAAGACGGACACACACACTAGATATCAACATCACGAAGTACTGTGCAATAAACTTATGTCTAGTGTGTGATAATTTAATACATTTTCTATATTATTATTTTATAAATCTATTATTGTATGTAATGTTGCATAATCTTGTTACACAGTTAATATTGAAGAACTGCTCCCGCACACAGACGATAATATATTCCATGCGGGTTCTAATATTCATTTTATATTTTGTAAAGTGTGTTGTGAAGTTTGTATGTAACGAGAATAAATAAAATTGAAATTGAAAATTTCATCTCATAATTGTAATACTTCTATATCACACAAGCCTTGCAGAGAGCAAGGTCTTATAGATACTAAACATCAATACAATCAGACACTAAACATCAATAGCCCGATGTTCTATGCAATAAACTTTCAAGTCTAGAGTATGATCGCCGTTTCCTGCTTTACAGGTATTTTTAAAATCATGAGACATGCCTGAAATTATATTTGGGTCCTCCTCTGGTTAACTTTCCTACTCTGTCATTTCTACAACTTCAGGTAAGTTTTTGTGACTTTCCGCTAAGTTATCTAACTCTTACCATATTTCTTTATAAATATTTCTTAATTTCCCAAAAGAGTTTCTCTTGTCTATGCATAGGCCTACAGTTTAATTGTAGTTCAATTCCATCGGACTCAAGCCTGTTTCACGTTCTTGTCTTTCTTTCACATATTTCTATGTTTCACTTCCTAATATTTACATATAATCTGTATATCACAAGTACTGAGGTTCTAAAATGAATACATTCCTAAAATCAGGCTGGCTGAATGGCTCATCTTCACAGATTAATTCCTGAAGTAAGGCATGTCAGTTTACATAGTTTATATTCAAATATATATTTTTTAGATACATGTTTATTGATTTGTAATTTTAATGAAAAGGCTTCTCAGTTTGCATAGTTAATATTCACATATATATTTTTTAAATACATGTTTATTGATTTAATTTTAATGTCAAGGACTCTCAGTTTGCATAGTTTATATTCATATATACATACCTATATACATATATATTTTTTTAGAAATATGTTTATTTACTTGTGATTTTAATGAAAAAGGAATAAAGAATTTTTAGGTTTGACTCACCTCCAGAATATCCATGAGGCCACACCGCATGATCTCATTTCTGAGGTGCAACCTGAAGTCCATGTCATCGGGCGTGGAGACAATGGCATTGATGAGCTGTAGACAGGCGACCCGCAGCGGCTCATTTCCGTTGATCATGAGTCCCTGAACGACAGGAGTGAACCGTTCTCTGCCCTTCAGTTCACCGCTCATCGTGATCGCCTCGATCGCTTTCTTGTGCCCTGAGAATCCGTCGTCCTCCCAGTCGTGGACTAGACACACGGCACCCAGCATCTTGACAGCCTCCAGCATCACGGACGGCTTCGAAGGATCCAGCGACCTGGCCACAACTGTCAGTGCTTCCTTTTGCCCAAACATCTGCTTCAGGCCCACCGTGTTGTTCATGATCGCGCGCAAACATCGCAGGCACTCGCATTGGATGCGATCGTAGCGGCTGTCACTGCAAACCACATTTCAACATTATTCACTTGGATACCGACTCAAACTTCAAGGATGGTAAAAAATTAGGATACAGACTCAAACACCAATATAATAAAGATCTTCAATTGAATCACAACCTAAGACCAAAAGAGTTTAGTCCCTACCCTCACGCTCAATGAATACATTGGTATGATTTGTGAAACAAACGTTAGAGATCCGACCCAAAACTTCAAGAAAGGTTGATACAAAATAACGATGATACAAAATAAAGATCTTCAATTGAATCACAACTTAAAAACCAATAGAGTTTACTTCCTACACTCAATGAATACATTCGTATGAAACGTCAAGAAAGGATGATATAAAATAGAGATAGATCTTCAGTTAGATCACAACCTAAGAACCAAAAAAGTTTAGTCCCTATACTCACGCTCAATTAATACAGTCGTATGATTAACGAAAGAAACGTTAAAATTCCAAGCTAAAACACAGAGTTCGAGTATTCCACTTGGCTATATTTTGTTGGTACAAAGTACACTAACGCATATTTTTTTATGGTTTAAAATTTGAACTCATGTTCAAAATTAAAATTTTCAAAGAATGTAGATTATTGATTAGCCTATTTGTCTATTTTTGGTTTGGAACGTTCTTACTATCTTATATTATAATATTCTAAATTTTTCTAGTGTCGTGTTTTTTTTTAGTGGAAATTGGTGATTGTGAAACATGCTATAACCTAGATTTGGACTGCTTTCATAAATTGGAAAAGGGACAGTTTTGGGCGTGAGCCTGTAGGACCTTCCAACAGGCTCGATTAAGTATCGTCTGTAAATTAGTATTTAGTGATCAATTCTATATTACACATTGATTCTTCACGTATTGTTGTTAGGCCGGTATTACACTACCAAATGTTCTCAAAATATTGAACAGCTGACTTTGCGTTGCTCAAGTACAGTGTTAACTAGAAAGCCGTGCTATGACTACACGTCCAGAGAATGGAAAGCTAGAAGTCAGCTTTTCAATCTCTTATAGAACATACTTGATAATACCGGCGTAACAATAAAGCCTGAAGTATCAATGAATCATACAGTTGATACCACTGATCCTCAACTTGGAGGTTAGGATTTTAAAATAATATATCTACAAGAATCTTGAAACATAATCCAAGAACCAAAATCCTTCAAATAAAGGTTGCCATACATTTTGCTCACATTGAAATTAATGCTCTCATGATAATTAGGAACAGAAACATCAATGATTCATTGATTGACTTCATCACACTGAACTAATGAATGGATTGAAATTAAAAGACATAAATTTAGCCTGTATTACTTCCACTCCATCAAAAATAATTATGGAAGAAGATTTTGCAAAAGAAAATATATGAAAGATGATACAAAAACTTTGGCTACAGATACTGTATCAACAAAATTGAAACAGAATTGTTCATGTAATCAATGCATGCTCATCAACATAGATGGTTCAATTCAAATATCAATATTGCTGAATCTAACACACAGATATATGAAGACTGTTATAAATTTTATATGCTAAAGCTAAATGTTTTCAGTCAATCTTTGCTAATTCATGCTCTAATATTATAGAATATTAGATACATTTGATATCTGAACTAGATACAAAGGACACATCACGTCAAAACTACATTGAGTAAATGGAGAATTTTACCTGTATTTCATTTCAATCCTCAAAGATATCACAAAAATAAGATACACAAGCCTAATAACTATAGTATAAATAACCACGAGTAACGTTCGTGTGACAACGTATATACAATTCGCATACTCAACACACACATGTATAAAACACCAAAACACATCTGAACTGTACAATTTAATGCATGAATGCATGTTTTTAAAAACTTTTAGAAAAGTAGAAACATAATTTTATCTGTTAAACACTTTTGCCGAAAGTAAAATTCATTCCATGAATTCTAATACTGTATGAAATTGAATTACAGTAATAGGAAAAATTGGACCGCTTCCAATTAAAGGTCAATTAATAATAAATAAGATATCTTGAAAACGATGATTATTTTCACTACAATATCAATCAGATTTGAGCAGCTGGTTCCATCAACGTAATAAGTTAATTGTTTGCTATTAATAAATATTATTTATAGTGGGAAAATAATGAGGACTAGAAGTGAATAAATAATAATAGTAAATTTTCAGCAATTACTATACTATTACTATTGAATACTCTACATAATTTATCTACAGCAAAAAGTGAGACTAATAATATTAAAATGAGTTGACTTACATGATGAGAGTCCTATCACTAATGAGAGCAATGAAAGAATTTCATTAATATGAGAAAATTCATTAAACACATTATACAGTACAAATTATTTACAATTCAAGTTTGACAGTGATATAGATATTGCTGACTTTGGATCTAGCATAAATTGTTTGTCTTATTTATAGAATTTCATTTTTGAGTTTCATAAGACAATTCATTATTGATAGCAGATGAAACTTTTTATCAAATTTTTTGCCCATGAATATGAATATGCTTGTATACAAGGAAAAATAACATTATATGAATTGTGTGTGGGAATGAGATAAGGGATGCCATACTAAAGTGGACGTCAGGCAGAATCGAACCCATGACCAGAGCAGCGATAGCAGACTGACGAAATATAATTATATACTTATAATGACAAATAGAAGTATTCATTCTTCTTTTCTTGTGTCCTAATAAATCTTATTAGTGTAATATTAGTTCACGGTAACTAATATTGAAGTTCATATGATTTTAATCAGACAACCGAAGCATAACTTGGTGAAATTCAGAATGAGTGCTACAAGAAAACTTGTTCATTTCAAAATACTTCAGGAATAGAAGTGACATCATAAACTAATTGGAAAGCACTTGAAATTGTTACTGCTACAAAGATTGAAGCGTGTAAATTGATTATATCCAATCAATTCACTCGAACGAGATCTCGTAAAAACACATTTCTAACAAACATGGAACTACACTTTAAAATAAAATTGGTGATCAAGCAAAGCTACAAATATATAACTATATGTTGGTAAATATATATATTTTTGTTGAATATTTTTTCAATATCAGCATTTGTACTAGGCTTACAAAACAGTATAAGTTCAAAAGCACAAAAGTTGTTGACAGTAAAAAAGTTTTTGTAATTGTCCACCTAACAATCAATGATTGTGATAGGAATAGAACAAATTTGCAAACCAAGGGGCATTGTTCTCATATTAACTGTTCAGAGAACGTCATTGGCTATCAAGGTTGAAATAAATAGTCAAAAATTACAATAGATGAATTTAGTAAGCTACGAAACTATCAGACATGGAAGGATAATAAACCAGAAAAGGTATAAGTTACGAAAATATAATATAAAACACTGTTTTGATTAGACTGACTGGGAAATAAATCATGAACTTCTGTGCATTTACAAGCCCAGCTTAAACGAGCTTTATATTTTTTGATTTAATACAGGCTCCTGATAAAATACAGTTCAACGTTACACTGTTAATTAAGCCCTGCAAATATGTACCAATAGAATTAGATTGCATGATTGAAGATCTGATCATTCGCCAGAGAATAAAATGAACCCTTCAAACTTGCATACAATAAATGGAAATATATTCAAGTCATCTGTAGTGTTCCAATAATTTTTCTATTTTAATAGGTAAGAATGTCTTTCGATTGATAGTTGCCGAACTGATTATATAATTTGATGGCAAAATTTCAACGAACAGATCAACGAGTTGTTCACAATTATGAAAATTTCTTCCATTTTTCTAAATAAGTGGAAAATGTTTTTTATTAATTTGTTGTCAAAGGTGGGAAGTAATCTAGATAAGAAATATTATTTTCGTTTTAAAAAGGATGATGGAGATATGTAAGGATGTTGAACGATAAAGGAAGATACAGTACAACATTTTATGAAAAGTATTTTTGGAATAATAAATTCTGTTTGAAGTTATACTTACTTCCGATAGCACTCGTTCAATATTGATAAGACTTGTTTCAGTCCCGTAGTGCCAAATTCGTGGACCCAACTAACCGGATTATTAGTTAGGGCAATCCTCAACGATTCTATACAGTTGTACATTTTATTCACACTAAGATCTGGCGTTGAAAGGTACTGAATGTATTCAGCTGGTTTATCGAATTTGTTTCTATTTTCCTGAAAAAATAATTGAAAAAGCGTTCACAAAAATTGATCATGGAAAATCTTTTTCAAGTACAGCAAAAACTACCAAGAAAAGCCTGTTGGAATTACTTAACAGGATCTAGAATTGAATATTTTAAATTTCAAGAGTTTGCAATTGAATTATTCATTTCAGGACTTAATTTCTGTGACTGTATGTTTCAATTCCTTTCCTCTCTTCTTTTATTCATTCACATATAATGAACAAATATATTCGAATTTCAGTATTTGAGAATTCACTTGACCTTTTGACTACTTTCTTTGCTATTATAAATGAAAATATTTCACTTTCCTCCTTTCTTAGACTTACATGGATCATCCAATTATACACTACACACATTATTGAATTATTTAAATTACTTTATTTTCCACTTTTTCATTACAGAAGTGCTATGGGCGAAGTTAAGGCTAAAAGTTTCCTCTTCCACTTAACCCACAACCTCTTCATACAGTGAGAAATATTAGAATTTTTACTGTAATGATTATCATGTTCACCTATTGACTGCATAATAAGCTAAATCACAATCAGTAACTGCTCTGCTTCTTCAATGAACATCTTTCGAACAAGCACTACACTAATTCGAGCGGTTACCCTCTTTGGCTCCGCACCAATCCCCAGTTCTGTCTAGCAGTTATGTTTGTTTGATAATAATTATACTATAATTATATTATCCGATATTGCGATATGAGTTATCGTAATAATTTATAATATGATGTACTTGGAAAATACATTAATATGCATAGCCTAAACTCATTACAGCTTTTTACATGGTCGAAACGTTGAAAGTGTGCAAGAATATTCGTCCAATATTGTGTGGTGAACAAAATTTCATAAACATAAAAAAGCTGCAATGTGTTGTAAAGATAATAATTCAATCTTAACCCAGCCTCCTTAGAAAAATGAACCAGGTATACATAAGAATATGAAAAAGTCTTTTCATGAAATTGAGTAGGCTAAGTAAAATTTTTCTAAATAAAAAAATCAATGTCTTGAGTGTCTCTCATTTGTAATTACGTCAACAAAATTTCTTATTTCAGATTATTTTACTTACTTGCACTAGGCCCTTATAATGATTAATGAGCATTTTCTTCTTATTCATAGTGGGTTGAGCTCTCAGAGGTTCCTTTCTTTCTTCTGATAAGTTCATGTCATCCTAAGAACAAGAAAAATCAAAATAGAATTTAGTTTCCCAATGTTCAAACAATAATCAGTATTCAGCAACAATAATCGAACAGTAATTTAAATTATTTATAATAATGAAGATAACCTATTCCCACAATCAGAATACCTAATGGTAATTATTCAAAGCATCAAAATATCAATCAGTACAACTTTTCACGAAAAAACAACAGGGTATCAACACAGAATTACTTCTCTTCCAAAATGTATAAAAAATTATTAAGGGGAATTCAAACGATTTGTAAGGTCAATTAGGAATATTCCTGATTGGAATCAGAATTCCAATCATACCCCTTTTCAAACCAAAAACTCTATACACACATGATAGCCTACACATATATGTGAAACATAATATGATACATCATACATTCAGTTGGATGAAGCCTGGAAAATCTGAATAAGCTAAGAGCAGAAAAAATTCTTGAATAAATAAAGTCTTCCTTTTCATGCTAGAAGTTTAAAGAGACTGTATAGGCTAATCACAATGTGGCCATTGGATGTTATAATGGAACAACAGACAAAAGAACCTTAGCGCATTGTATCACTGTAGTGATACAGTATCACATAGTACCGCTACTCTAGTGAGCGAGTGAGTTAAACTGCATTACAGAGGCGGCCCTATATGTAGGCAAAAAAGGGGTGAACCACGGCTTGGAAAATGAAATAAGGCCAGTTTAGGTTTATTTCAGGTATTAAGAGAGCCCCGCTATTGAACTTTGCCTTGGGCCCCGCAATTTCTAAGGCCACCACCAATTGCATAACTGCATAACGTGCCTCTCTCTCTGCGCAGTAGAGTTCTTATTCTGGAGATTCTTTTGTCAGTGGTCGGATTATACAATTTTAATTGGTTAGTTCAATCAAATCCAGCATACCTTGCCAATCTCCCATAATATTTACATTGAGAAGATACTTGAATCATATGTTATGTTACGTGATTACACTTTTTACCAACAATTTGCCTATGCCAGTGTTAGTTTTTATCATTTTAAGATTTCAAAGCAATAAGAGTAAAGACTTTTTTAATTTTAGAGAAGTAATTTTCAATACCGTACATCATGAAGAAAGTTTGTCAAATGAGTGAATGGGTTCAAATTTGGCTCAACCCATATTGGAATTCTAAATATTGGCAAAAGTATGAGGGTGGCCTTTTACACCAATGATCACAGTCACTGCTTATACAGTCATTGTATAGAAGATATTTCAAATACTCCTCCTAAGGGTGGTTCTAGAAACTAATTCAAACAAAATTGGCTCAATGCTCTTTCAGAAGTAAACTTGCCGTGGCATATTTGGCATATGAATCATCTTGAATTGATTTTTTTTTTAATGCCTCTTGGCTCTTTCAGATTTTACAGGCTTAAGTAATATTATGGATGCTGTCATAGTGAATTTCTGAATAATTATGAATTTTTCATAGTGGATTTCTGGATAATTATGAATGTTTTTCATAGTGGATTTCTGGATACTTATGAATGTTTTTCATAGTGGAATCTGGATACTTATGTATGTATTCATTGTGGATTTCTGTATATTTGTGAATGTTTTTCATATATGATTTCTGGATAATTATGAACTTTTCATAGTGGATGCCTGAGAAATTATGAATGTTTAATGGTAGGCTACTTACCAACATCTCTTCGAATTTGCTATTGAGTGCTTGTTCGTCGAGGTGTTCGATGACTTCGACTTGCTCGTCGGCTTCATTGAAATCGGTTTCGGAGCGAGGCCTCGGAAGCTGACTGGAGCCACTCCTGAATCCGGTCTTCTTAGGCCGGAACAGGGTTTCCAGCTGCAATCAAAATAACACCACAATTAGACAAAATTCTAATTTACAAAATCAAAATCTAATTTGGAAATCATTCGAAATAATATGAAAAATACAATTGATTTTTGGTAAGGGTGATGCTCACATGAACTCTAGGCTTGTGCGCGAGAAATGGGAGGGTGATGACGAGAGCTGATGACTACTTTTTAGGCAGCTGGGAACAACGGCTTAACGTCTCCTCTGATAGACGAATTATATTGATATTTATTTAAGCAAGTACAGATAACTTACAGGAATAAAAGCACAGAGTCTCATAGAACATATAATAGAGTTTAAACCAGAGAAGAGAAGATTAATCTAAATGAACTTTTTGAATTATCTTAGAAACCAAAAATATTTTGAAACTGTAAAACCAAAAATATCTACAAAACTATGAATAAACTACTATACTAATTCGAATGTGAATTACAACTCACGTTTTCAATCAATAAGGTACTTTATAAAAACATGTATATAAATTTCTAGTCTATTAGACTATTAATAACTCAAACAGAATTGGAAAAACATTGTAAAAGTTCCTAATTTTACGGAACGGACGATTTGTAATTTCTCTTCCTTCATCTAAAATTCAATTTTGAAAGGAATATTTATTGTAATTACCCATCACTCATCTTCATTCATTTTATTCTCATTAAAGTATCTTCATTCTCATTTTTCTATTTATTATAAGTTCACTATTTAATAATTGAATTTTATTTAAGTTCAATTTTCTTTTCAATTTACATTAGATTATTTCTTATATCAACTTCTGAGTTCTGTTGCTTGTATGTTATTGTTATCACTAAAAATATTCGGATATGTAATATTTTGATGGCAACTCCCATATAGCGATGTAGGCTATTCTTGGGAGTGCCTACTTCCCCAATGAATATCACAATGAATTTCTTGTGTATGTTGAAGATTTTTGTGCCGTTGTTTATTCAGAAATAAAATTATCTATAATTTACAAATGGAAATTAACCTATAGTAGTCATGCACCGGAGTAGATTTATATTATAAGAAAGGTTCAATATGTTAAAAATAATCCAACTTGTCTAAAGCCAACAAACAATATTATCCAACATCAACATGGGAGTAGTCAAGAATACGAAATATTATAACAGATGGAGTGGTCTGTAGCCGAGGGCGATAAGCGCCTGTCTGATAAACCAAAGGTTCCAAGATCGAATACAGTTGCCGGATAGATTTTGACAGAAACGGCCACTCCCGTCTTTCGGAGGAGACGAAAAGCCGTCGGTCCCGATTGCCTAAAAACAGTCGTCATCTCTCATCATAACCCCTCTCATTACCCACGCACAAGCCTAGAGCTCATGTGGGCATCACCCTCAAAAAAAAAAACAAAACAATAATATACGATGACAGAATTGAAATGGAAATAATCAAGATATAATATATATATATATATATTGAATCTAAAAATGTTATGTATTTGATGTACAATATTCAATTTTTGAGTACTATTCCATATACTAGTAGCCTATGTAACTGGATAAAAGAAACAATAACAGAATTGAAGTGAAAAAACAAGATTCATTTTGATTGAACTTTGAAATATAATGGATTTATAGTAGGTAACAATATTGAATTTCCAAGGACTATTTCATCAATACTGGTATGAACTATGAAGTGTGTATGTATTGATACTAGTGAATGCAGTGCATAAAATTTCACCATCCACGATGAAAAAATTACGGAAGTTTTGTTACAGAAACAATAAGCAGACACTATAACATTCATCTGTGGCCTGTGATAACTGTGCTCACCTTGAGATTTCATTCGTGAGGACTTACAAGTTCTTGCAAGGAACGTATTTCATTCATATACATTGTCATTCTAACTAGTTACCATCTAGTTGCAAATTTGATACCTCTGACATTTCTGGCCACTTTATCTCTCATATTCAGATGGAACACGCCATGCTACAATAGGACCGCTTCTTGTATCAGAATCGCAATTGACCCAATCGATGAGTTCAAAATAGAATATTTCAATATTTCAAAAGGAAAGTATGTACTCCCATTATCAGCAATTAATTATTACATTATATAGCGCTTAAAATGTCGCAGAAACTTACATAATATGTCATGATCACATTCCTTAGCTATTCATTATAATTTAAGCTATATTTTTGAAATTTAATTCAAGGCTTTAACATGATTCATAATCTGTCAACATCATTGACATAAATCTTGTCACCGTACATGTTCAATCGCTCAATTTCAAACAAATGATCTGTGATTGTAATTTATTCATATCGTGACAGATCGTTACCTACTCAAATAAACTTGAATTATCACGCATGTAAATCACTTCTGATAAGTATAACAGGCATATTATGTGACAAAGGAAGAACGAATTCATAAATTGTATGTCAGAATTGTGTCAGAAGTGATATGTAAAATGGATTGAACACAAATTGAATGGAATGAAACTACAGTGATACTCAAGTCAAGTAATGCTCAAGTGATCCTGAATTAGACTGAGGGAATATTGGATAAATAAAACTATTACTATTCATTACATTAATCATTTAAATTAATTAATATTGTACTTGAACATAACAACTGCCAAGAATATTGGTGTCTTTCTTCAAACTATCTTTGTATGAATATTTCAATTGATCAAGTTTGAACTTGAACTAAGTATTTCAAAGAGTATCTTCATGATAAGCTACTAGTAATGAGTATGAGTGCAGAACACGAGGTATGGTTCAATTCAATACTTCTACATTTGATAACTTATTAGCCTACAGAAAAATTATGTGATTTTTCTCGAATTTTCTTATTTATTTTCCATCTGTGCAGATTTCATTTGAAAATGTTCAATTTTCAGATAGATAGTAAATGCTTTGAATAAATGTAGGGTGTATGGTATTAGAGAATTAGGGTGTAAAGTTATAGAGAATTTTTCAGAATATCGGTATTGACATAAAAAGTATCCACGGTACCTAGGACTTTGATGAAATGGTGCAAATTATATAGATAGGTAATCATAATCAAATTTTCAAGATGTTTGTGGGTTCATTTTCAATTTTTATGGGTTCGAACACTGAACAAGGGTTGAAATATGAAGTTTATCTGAACAAAACTGAAAATTATACTGTATAACAATTTCTGATTCAATAGAATAGTTATACAAAGAAATTCCTAAAATTCAAAAGCAAAACTTGTATGTTCAAGTACAGTACCAACAACTCGTAGTCAAAACAAAATGTTCTAGAAATCAACACATTTAATTGTATCAACATAGATAGAAATTCAAACAAGTGGCTGAAAAGTTATACACTTAAATTTATTTGTGTCAAGGCACTATTCTGTATTAGACGTACTAGAGTAAATACTGAGCAGTATATTGAAAGTAATGTTGGTACTGTACTACTACAACTCCGTATAAGGCTCACGCTTGCCTTTCATATAGAATTTTACTCAATGGAAAAATAAGATTGTGCATTTTTTTCTAAGTCTTGT
This sequence comes from Laodelphax striatellus, assembly GCA_017141395.1. Taxonomy (NCBI): domain Eukaryota; kingdom Metazoa; phylum Arthropoda; class Insecta; order Hemiptera; family Delphacidae; genus Laodelphax; species Laodelphax striatellus. The sequence goes on from CM029544.1 coordinate 28,240,613, forward strand.
TCCTTTATTCAATCTTGGAGTATTAGAAGGAACTCTACATATAATATGTAATAATACAGTAATTAACACAATAGAATAAATTACAGAATTTGATTATGTGCTCCAACTCCATTTAGCCTGGGGGGCCCGATCCCCCTCGAAAATTCGTTTGGAGGGCATCCCCCCTTATAATTTAAGAAAATTATTATTATGATATCCATATTTTTCTAAGTAAAATCAGATTGTTTTTATTAGCTCTAATTCAAAATAAGCTTAAATTGGTTATTAACCTTAATCAGAGTGCTATTACAATGGAAATGGAACATAATACCAATATTCTATGTTCCGTTAATTACATAATAATCTTTACTAATCTTGTCTATCTATGTTGATACAGTCTGTATTCAATTAAATGTGTTGATTTCTAGAACATTACATAATAATCATTATAAACTATTTGTTCAATGATCTGTAATAGACAATGATTTGACAATGATCACTAAATTTGACAGCCTGCAGTCAATTTAGTAAAGATGAACAACAAGTTTGTGTTGTTATGGACAACACAAACATGAACAAATTAGAATTACTTTCAAATCATTAAAAATTCATTCTGTATTAATAAACTGTATAAAATTGTTTTCATATAGAATATATTATTCTATATGAAAACAAGATTACTAAAATAGAGTGAAGTAGTAGAAAATATGCCATACATATTTTCCTAATTTCCAACATTATTTTAAATTTGAAATGGCAGTTACTAATTTACTGTATCTGTTTTTTACAAAAATAACAGTCTATTATTTCGAACAAAAGTAATAAAAAATCCCAATAAATAATTTACAACAGCAATAGTGGCACCTCATCACAATCATACTGTTGAAAAATTTATAGCTTTGAAAACTGGCGAAAAATGATAAGCGGATCAAAATTCGAATTGATCACTCGAGAATCATGAGTGAAGAATGGTTCATTGAATTTATTAGCCGGATAGGAGACCGCACGGAAGAAAAACTGATAAATAACTAGCCTTAATCATTTCGTTGAAAAACGATTATGAATTACTGTCTGGACGAAAAGCAAAGTGAAATTGAAAGCAAATTGATGAGCAAGCATCTCCGTTTACCAATTAATTTGTCAATGAAATGCAAAATTTGTAAAATTGTTCAATGATAGAAGATAATGAACTTGTATTGAACCGATTGATATTGGGAAGAAAATTAATTTTTAATACTCCATGAAATAGCGGATATTATATTCTACATTATATTTCTAATATTATAGGAATTCACACGACGGCCTTATTCGCAAATTGTATTCGACCTTGTATTTCACTAATGAATATTGGAAAAGCAATCAATTTTCCAGCCACAATTTTCCAATTTTCAATTGAAGATTTCCAACCGAAACGGGATTTTATCAGCAAAGGAATGCCCATGATAATTCAAGGGAGTTTGGAGATTTTAAAGAGGAAAATTAAAATAACATCAACAAATAATCACCGATGTAAATTTGAATTGATAATACGAATATAAATTCAGTTTATAAATATGTATTACAATAGGCCTAGTGAAATCTGCGGAATGGATGAGTTGATCAGCAGCATCTCTGTCAATTTCAAACAGCTCAACGGGTGACTCATCATCATTCCTACATTCTCCTTCCCAGAATGGTTATGAACGTCATACATCAATATTGACCAATCATGTGATTTTCATAGTACTTCACAAAAAAAGTTGTTTCCTCCAGGTTGGTAATACAGTACTATTTGATGATTTTAGAATATCAAGTAAATGATAATTGACTTATTCTTAAATCTTATTGTAATTACAGGACTTGGTTTCAAAAATTGAAATGAAATGTTGACAATACCAAGTGGTCGGTCAACACAATACATGAAATAAGAGTTGTTATTATTATAAAGATTTAATTGAGAATTGAGGTAAGATAGCTTGGGGCTCCCGCAGAAATTCAACCATTTTGAGCCGGTTACTAAAAGTTTTGAACTTTGTAGTTTTGCGCACAATCAAATTTCTCATAGTTTTCAAAAAGTGTAGAGTGAGGTCCCTTGAATGACGTTATAATCCAGTTATTACTATCCTTCATCCTATCCTTTCCTAAACTATACCGACAATTTCTCAAGCCGACATGCAGCTGGGGTTTATCATCAATCGCTTGAACGATTCCGCCGGTAATCGTTGCAAGCGTTTAACAAGTGCATGAGAGAGTAGGTAACAGAGAAAGAGAGATAGATAAAAAGAGAGAGAAAAAGAGAGAAAGAGACGCAAGTTGACCGTGACCCGTTTCAATAGTGCAAAACATATGGCAGATGACATCATATGTGACGCAACACTACAATAGGCCTTTCGGTACCAGGGGGAACCCTCCTTATCGTTTCAAGACACCTGTTCTTCATGCGATAAATAGTTGCTACAGGTAACAGCTTATTGAACTCCCCACGGGTAATAAGTGAGCCGACTGAGAACAGTTTTTATTCAGTAGTACGGTACATCACGCATGCCAACTATGAAAAGCAAACACTTTTTGAAGGTGCTATTCTCTATGGTGCTATGTAATATTTTTCAATACTTTTATTCACATGCATTCTATATGGACTACAATAAACGTTACTCTCAATTTCAATATGCATAAGCGTTGAATAATAGCATAGCCTCCTCTAATACAATGTATTAGAGGAGGCTATGATAATAGTTAAATTCAAATACCCGAACTATAGAACTTGTTTAATCGCACATTCAAGTGTGCAATTCAATACATTATATTCATACAACTCTGTATTATATTTGACGTTGAACTCAACGCAAACAATCCTGTATTGCTTACAATGCAGATAGATGTGAGATAGATAAGAGCAATAGATGAAACAAAGTGGTCTAGTTCAATTGTGTACGGTATTCGTTCAAATCTCGAGTTCACTTGGTTTTTATGGACCATCATGTAATCGATTTCATGCTGCCACAACTATAAATTTATTTGTACTTTATGATTTATTCAATCATGTTTAGTCAATGTTATAGATCATACAAGTTGATTAGCCGCATGAATGGAGAATATAGATCATTTGATTTATATTGAGGAAATTCAGAGAGAAATCGTTTAAAAATATATAGACATTGAAAATTCTAATTGAATAAATTTAATAAGACCTATTTTTTGTGATATTTCATTAAACTAAATAGGCTAGATGTAGGCTTACTATATAAATCATAGTAATCATAGTAAGTAGGTTTATTTTAAGAGTAGTGTTCTTATGTTCTTATGAAATATGAGAAAATATTCAACTAGCTAGAGGAAAGAATCAATATTAGAATGAACTAGAGAAGGAAAAATGTATCAATGTAAAAGTTTTTATTTTATTATAATATTTACCTTATTCAATCATTTAGATCTCAACTCATTGCTAGCGATCAGACATTTTGTCTATGCTAGCAATGCCATCAATATAATTACAATCTCAAGTATTTTATTCATATTTTTTTATTTTTTATTATTTGTACAATTATTATGATTTGTATTATTCTTTTACAAGTTCATATTGGAAAATTTTGTATTGTAAAAATGTTTTTATAATGGCAATAAATTGAATTGAATTAAATTTTTGTTCAAAATTAATTCTATTCATTGATCTAATTTAAGTAAAAACAATAATTAAATAATCATAGTAAATAATCATAGTAGGTCTATTAAGTAGTGTTATAATTTTAGTGTTAAAATTAATTTTATTCATTGACCTAATTTCATTGAACAATAATTTATTATTCTGATACAATGATAGAACAAATCGCTAAAACCGATAGTATACTTAAAAAATAAAAGCACAGTATAATTGAGAAACTAAAATCGGCTCACATTGTAACCGTTGACTAACATTTGCATGCGTTATTGAATTTTCGAAGCTCAAAGCAATGACAAACTTTACGAGGCTCGAAGCCATTAAACGCAACAACCCTGAGCTGAAACTATCAACTTGCCGATTACAGCGCGGCTTATTTATTGGAAATGGACCGTATGTGAGTGTGTGGAGGCCGTAATGGGAAGTCAGACCGGGGTGGGCGATCTCTACTACTAGAAAGTGCACACTACGACACTACTATTCCAAGACAATACTCCAAATGGACATGCAGGTAGACATTGAAATTTAAATTGATCTTAAATAAACACCAGAAATATGACCGGCTTGTTAAAAGAGGTTGTCTAGTTTAACCATTGACTATTAACCTATTAGTATAGAATATAGATTAATAGAGTCAATGGTATAACTTGACAATCTTTCCGGATTATTGATATTTTTCATCAACTTCCGGGGCATGAAGTTGAGGGTAATCTTGTCTTGACACACATTACGTATACATGTGTATAATCACAAATCTTTTATGGGGCCTCGACAAGATTTCAATGAGGTTCTCTAACCACTGTTTCCCTTTATATTGTATGTACAGGTATATTTTGTATTAGTTAGGGAAATGTCTGTTTATAAATAAAATGACTAATCTATACAAACTTGATAATTTATGTAGGCCTAGAGGCCTATTGTAGCTGCAGATAAAGAATAAATTTCTTCTTGAAATTATTCTATAGTGTATTATTTATATACTAGTCTAAATATGAAATCTAACTCAGTATTATTGAAATGTGCTATAGTCTAGATATGGCTGTAGTTCAGTACATGGACTTCTCTTAATAAAGTTATGTTTTATTAAGTTCAGCTGTTCAGATTGAATATTATAATTTGAGAAGCTTATTCTATTATACTGCACTCTATTAGCAGTGCAGTGTATGGACTTCTGTTTTAAACAGTTCAGCTGTTCAGATTGAAGATTATAATATTATAACAGAAGTACATATACTGCACTTTCTCAATAGATTTCCTTTAATAGTAGCTTATAATTATTGTAGTTTCTATTCGTAGAAGATACCAATAATGAGATAAAACCATGATAAGAATAAAACAATATGAATATTTATAAAACATAATTATATAACTCTTTTTATATTGCGAATACTGTACTAGGATACCAGGATAACACTATTCACACTTGGAATTTGTATATAAGTTGAATAAAAAGAGGAAAATTAGCCTTATATAATAGAATAGCTTGAATGTGTAACAATAGAGTAGTCCTTCTCAGACTCAATCTAGATAGAGCATCCAAGTTCATCAAGTTGAAGAGCAGACATTATTATAAATGAATTGTTTAAAAAGTATGTAAATATAACTTAGTTATGGTAGAATAAAATACTCAACTAGACATAATCTAGGTTACATGAAGTTGAAGCAGAGACAATAAAATATAAATTGGCTAAAAAAGTAGAGAAGAGGAAATATTTAATGAATGATAAGGAACTACACTCTATCTAGTTATGAATATGAAAAAGAATTAATTCCCTCATATCAATACAAAAATGCCATGATTCATGACTAATCGAGAATTTGTCACAATGCCATTAACTGGTACTTTCAATTACGCGCTTTATCAGTTAGGGTGCGGTCAAATAGTCGCGAGAAATATAAACTGAAAATTTTCAAGTTATAGCTGTCTTAAAAGTACAGGAACAAATATTACAACCGTAGAAGGAATATTAGATGAGGGACTTTAGCTTCAAAGCAAGGCAATTTTTACACTCAATTTCAGAGGTAGGAAAGAGCTGACCTATAGGAATACTCTTATCACTGGTTAAGAGTACAAATACAGTGCAACCTCGATATAACGAACCCCGATATAACGAATAACCCGGTATAACGTATATTTTTTCCGGTCCCTTGAAAACCCCATAAACCTTAATAGAAAATTAACCCCTATGTAGCGTACAAAATACGTATTAGAACCTCTATATAACGAATTTTTAGTGTTTTTTAGTAATATTTTGACCCCTGTATAACGTATATAAAAATTAAGAAACCCCTACATAACGTAGATAACCTCTATATAACGTATTCCCACGGTTCAGGCCCCTGTATAAAGTATTTTATTCTTATCTAGGATATCACTTGAGCATGTTTGAACATGAAGTTTTCATTTACCCCCCTTCCGCTCGCCGACCATAATAGAGTACAGTACTGTCTGTATAACTAACCCCTATATAACGTATTTTGCCAGACTTCAACCTCGATTTAACGAACCTCGTTTTTAAGTAAACCCCTACATAACGTACGAATTTCTTGGTCCCTTCAAATACGTTAAATCGGGGTCCCACTGTATATTATCTTGACACTATATTATTATTATCCAAGCCATTCTTATTTTCTACATGAATTTATTTTTATTTTAAAACAAAGAATCTCACGGATACACGACAAGTGATATAATGAAAATAAGAAAGGAAATAAAAGAATTTATCACTTGTAACCAACTTATTTTTTTAATTATTTAATATTTGAAAAACAATAATAAACATGAATAGTTATAAAACAACTAATTTGGCAGTTTAACCGATGAAAGATTTCAATATGTAATAGTTATAACTTTTGTACAATAGCGAAATGAAATGTACCAAGCAATAAAATTAATTAATTTTTCAACATTACTTGCAAATTCCATTAAACACTCTAAATTGGTTTACTTTAAAAATAATGTGAATGCATCACTAGCTGCGAATATACAATACAGTAAATAACTGTCTAGTTTTCTAAAAACACTCTTGTATGTTTGCCAGCATCTTTTCTCACTGCTTTTCTGAGTGTGACTTAACGAAAATAGATAGTAGAAAAAAACTGGAATAGTTACTGATTTTTCCAATCCATATGATTTGAAATAAAAATTTCTGGGTGGCATGGCATTCTTTCTGAGGGTGATGCTCACATGAGCCCTAGGCTTGTGCGTGGGCAATGGAAAGGAAAATTATAATTATTATTATTAATGGAAATGGAAAATGATGAGAGATGATGAGAATGATTTTTAGGCAGTCGGGACCGACGACTTAACGTGTCCAACGAAACATGAGAGTAGAAAAACATCTTAGTAACTACTGGACTCGAACCAGGAGCTTTGGCCAGCGATAAACCAAAACGGTTCCAGCCACTCCAAAAATCAACTAATAAGAAACAAATATAAATGTTGAATATAACAATAATTAAAGTAGTGACACTGAATCATAAATACAACTTATCTCAATGTATAGTATAGTGGCATACTCAAAACTATGACATTTTTATTGCTGAGATCTAGCATAGGCTGAAGATAAACTAACAATCAGGTTTAAAAAATTTAAATTCCATCAATTGATAATAACAATATTAGTTGAGAGAAGTAAAGATTTTATCTTTGCAAAAGATAACTAGATTTGATACCATGCAAGTACATCTGCATAGAAATATAAACAAAAGAAGATTGAATAGCCATTGAATTTTGCTATTAACCTTCATGCCAAGATCTAAATATTTAAAGCTGACGCAAAGTAGTTCAATGACCTCTTCATTAAGTATGTAAGTGATTATCACTACTCTGTATGATTATCATGAACAAACTAACAAATTTATTTATTTATTTGTCATTAAGATTGGATATTTAGAAATTCTCAATTACAAGCAAAAATACGAAAATACTAATTAACCTTACTAGTCTATTACTCAGTTTTAACTCTTTATACTGAGCATTTATTTTGTTATATACGTTGCGTAATTGAAAGCCAAATTTACTTCCCAAGTATTCCTCCAAAGTGGCAAACTAATTTACAGTTATTTTGTACTTTGCCATATTTTATAGCAATGAATCATTCATAAAGATATGGTGTGCAGGTGTGGCATCATCATGTGTCAATTCAATCATGGAAATGTATTTATATTTTCCTTCCATGACAGACAATGTAAAATCAATATAGTATGGGGACAAGATCAATGTGAAACACTCTTCTTAGAATGGAAAGTCACATTAAAGAAAATTGGTTGCAATTCTGATTCAAAAATTCAGAACTTCAATTCTGATTCAACATGCTTTAAAGCTAACTCGAAAAATCCCTGCTTGATAGCTTCAGAATTACTCATGATAAGATATACAATTAAATATGGGTTTGGAGATTCATTGTTTGTAAGTTTGATGAATGAGTCAACCTGATGACTTCTTTACATCAAGGCAAAACAATCATCATTCTTACCGTGATCTTGAAGCATTTATACTCTCTACTGGTTTTTCTGGTGTTATGCATAGTTAGTGATGTGAGCCGGTTAAATACCCAGTGGGAAGGTAAATATAAATTGGGTATTTACCCCAGGCCCGGGTAAATACCAAAAAACTGGGTATTTTCAATTTCTATTGAATTTAGAGGAGATTGAGTTGACTTTTTGCAATTACTATCCTTTAAGGATAGTAAAATGACAATAAAATGTATTCAACAATTTGTCATATAGTATCAAATAGAATTTTACTTCTGTGCATGATTGACATAAATACCCAGGTCCAGGGTATTTATGATTTTTTTCGTTTTTGTGGAGTTAAATCTAATTATAAAGTCTTTGAAAAAAGGCAAATGAGTTGTTATAGACTATGCAAATATATCATACAATGACAATAATATCATATTCAGGGGTAAACATCATTGATTCCATAAAAATACCCAAAATACCCGGGTATTTATGAATTTTGGGTATCTACCCCAAGTTTTAAATACCCGGGTATTTTACATCACTATGCATAGAGGTGAAACATTGACAACAACTAAAGGCAAAATATAATTATACAAATCAGGTGAATTAAAAATCTCGTTAAAAAATTGGACCAATGTGGCTATTTCATGTCTTCTCACATTGAACGGAACTTAAAATATAACGCAACATAAAGAGATTATGAATTTTCAAAGTAGGCCTGGATAAAAAGAAATGAAAATTGATGAAAAAGTTTGATAAATAGAAATACAAAAAGATGAAATTTTACTCACAAAGCCTCCGCTTCCGATATTCTTATCCTTTCGAGACATTCTGACTAGCCAGCAACCTTGAACAATATAAAAATTACAATTCTTTTCTACAATCATTAAAATTTCAATCTTAGCATTGTAGACATATAAAAAAATAATAAAGATGCTCACAACTAAGAACATAATTGAAGTGCATTACTACAGTACTAGTATGAGACTTGAAATCTTTCGACTATGTAAGCGCGGTAACGAGAAGAGTGAAGTTGCATATTTTTCATACTGTAGGCCTACCTGAGATTAATAATACCTAATTTTATATAAAACAAAATTCAAAATATCACTTCGATAAAAAAATATATTATAATCTTCAAAGTTCAAGTTATAATATGATATGAAATGTGTAACATTCACATATCTTATAAAATCAAAATATAATTATTAAATTTTGGGGCCAATAGCCCATATCAAATAGGATCAACTTGAGTGATGCGCGAAATTCCTCAATACAGTATTAATGAAAAATGTAGCTCTCCAAACTAGTCGCGCATCCAGAAATAGGTTATGTTGTCTATGATATAAATGAAAAATTCTCATGAACCGATTAAGAGTACAATAATAACATGTGAAATGGATTTTTAGTGCAGAAAAATACTATGAAAAATTCCTTAAATCACCTTGCGAAGTTTCAAAGTTCTAACTTTAGATTGAGTGACTGATTCTACCGTAACCACTTGTTAACGCAGGCTCAACTAGGGTACTAAGTTTCTTTAGACCTATAAAAGCAATCAAAACTAACCTGACTAGTTCTTCAGACAATGATATTATTATCTTGCTAGGCCTACTCAAAATAAATTTTCATGACAAGATAGAAATAATGATGAAGTCATTAGCTAGACATCACCTAAGCGATAAGCTAAGTTAGTTCACATTTATTAATACATAATAAAAATGGTTCAATTCAAGAGATTGAACAAACTCAATGTGAATTCCATTCACAACTATAATTTCAGATAAAAATTTTGAAAACAACAGTTAGTTTTTTTTAAATAATGTTATTTATAAATGTTTACTTTACACAAAAAGGTTATGTTTGATATCGTGGCTAATGCGTGATCTATTTCCTGTTGTAATTACTTTGAATGACAATAACCACTGAAAACAATGAATAAAAATACAAGGGTAATTCTAAAATAAAATCTATAAAATTATTAGAAACAGTTTTTTAAGCAATAAAGTAGGTTGAAAGTAGGTAGATTGCTATCAACTTACGGAATGAATCACTGGATCAGGGTTAACCCCAGTGGAATTGTCTAGACATTTTAACCATTCACTACAAGTCTACACGTATTGGAGTAAAAAAATCGTCCAATACATGAATAATTAAATAAGAAAACAAAAAACACACAATAATTCAAATTCTACAATACACCATTATAACCGTTTCACTCAAACTCATTGCAACTAAACACGCACTCGAACCACTACAACTGACTACTGACTGAACGACGACTAAATATTGATAGAGCAGCAAATGCCCACTAGGAGCGTGTTACGTACGAACATTCAACTGAGGCGCTAAATTCAAACTTAATGATAATGGTTTTCAGCGTTTCTTCTTTTGGTAGCGTTTCATTTTTTTGAAAATGTTTTTTTATGAAGTCCAACTTCATCGTATGCAACCCCAACCAAACTCAGCCCATAAACGTTATTACTGCCAATAAACCTAACCTAATCAAATCACTGGAAAATGTCCACCTCTGAACAATTATTATTTTATTAAAAACTACCGTGCTTGCGGGTAACTTTGAACACTTTTTTTTAATTTTTTTATCAAATCCACATTAAATGTTATTTTTAGTGCTTCAGCTACTATACTACTGAATCAGAGGCACCCTTGAAGACTTGCAAAATATCTAATGATTATTAATAATTTCCTTCTGGGTATTGAAAAAAAAAAATGAAAAATATGTGTTCAAAGTTACCCTCACTGGCGTCTAACTTTGAACAGTCATGTAAAATCTACTGAAATCTATGTAAAGTTGATGTTACAAAGTTACACTCTATGGATGGGTAGCTTTGTTAGGTACAAAAAAAGAAACATTTTTATTTTCTCTTAAATTTACCATAATGAAAAAAGTACATTTTTAACATAGTGGAAAAAATACCTGAATATGATACCAGTGAGAACAGGTGAATCACTCAAGTTTATTACCAAAATTAATGATTTGGTTTTTTCAATAATAAATCCACCTCTTCTCACTGGTGTCATCTTTACTTAGTGATGAGAAAACGTTTTCTACTAAACAGTCTAAACACACATCTCGGAAAGAATTTAATTTATTAGATGAAATCTTGGAATTAATAAAATTAAAATTCTCATCCACTATTTTCAATTCTTCTGAAAAGATCAAAAACATAATATTGTATGATAATACAATAACAATATAAATTGCAATATTTTTGAACACTGATAATATCGATACTTTAGTATTTATATGCATTGCTGGCATACTTTGGTATTGATATCTTATAGGTGATGCCAGTGCACAGAAACCGTATTGTACTAGTGGAGAAAATGTAGAGACAATAACAATAAGCTATAAACAATAAATTAAAAAGAAATTTATGATTGACAGAGCAATTACACAGGTCTATTTTTTTTATTGAAACCCTATACCTATCTTTGAAGAAGTGTTCAATGTTACCCTCCAATTGCACCTTGTATGCAAAATATCTTATAAATAAAAAAGAACCACTACTGTCAATTCCACTTGGAAATATCATTTCAAAAACACTTTAATGAATGTATAATGTTTACAAGCATTAATAAGTATGAAAATTCATAAGATAAATACCTTAGTAAACAAGGTACAAATACAAACAAAAAAACTACATTTGTAGTAAATTGAAACCGGCCATCTAAGTTTGGCACTTAGAAGACGTGAGATACAGTGTTGGCAACAATACCACAATATTAGGAAAGAATGCTGCAAAGTCGATTTTATCCAGTCGATCATGATTAGGCGGTAAATTTGAAAAACATTTACCGGTAGAACCGTTCAAAGTTTCCCGCCTGTTCAAAGTTACCCGCTTGGACCGGTATTATAATTCTATCCTATTTTGAATCTCAATTATGGCTATTCCAGCAATATAACTTTCCTACCTGAAAATCTAGCCCTACTTGATCTAGATTTTATTGCAGGTAGCTTAATCTTGTTTATGTGATAGTTATGTTGCTTTCAATCAAGGTTTTCTCTCAAAATAAAGAAAAGAATATTTTTTGATAATATTGTAAATATATTGCTTCCCTAATGATTTATCACAATTTCAAATTCTGCGTACATTGAATTTTCAAAATGCTAAATCTGAAAAACCTACACTCTTGATGTTTTTTTTTGCTTCCTTTGGAGGTGTGAGCATTCTTTCAAACCCCTCAATAAATACTTCTGAAAACTCATGGATAGGTACTTTGTTTGAGATACATTATGTTAAATGAACAGATTCAGTAACATTTGCTCACAAAATCTGTGTGAGCTTCAACGAAAATATTCCTCATAAACCTACATACGTTTTGAATGAACAAAATTTCTCTCAACATTCAACTTGTATTAATTTTATACACATATCCGAATGTGTAGCCTACTTACCTTATTCAGTTTAGAGGTTGTCTATGTATGAATGAATTATTAATCTAGTATCCTCTGATATGAGTCTTCCATAATAATATTAAAGTTTTGTTTTTCTTAAAAAAGTAAAATTATAATAATATTATTTATGACTTTTGTTTTAGGAAGCTAATTCAATCATTATAGAAAAAATACACCTGCTCACCTCTATTAGTTAGTACTTAAGAAAAATACAATTACTGTTATTAAATTTTTTTAAAGACAAAGGGAATGATACCTAGTTAATGTTATTGATCTTTTTATTTTAATTTTATAGAGATTTTGATTCAATATACTTCTTTGATTCTCTTATTTCTTTGCATTTAGATTGTAATCATATTAATTTCTATTGAATTATTTTTCTTTGCTTATTTCCTCAGGATATTTTGTATTTGAGACTGCTGGATTTTTCCTTCAGGAATATTGCTGTTATTTTTCAATAGAACTTTTTTATTTCATTTTTTAGAATTCATGACTGAAGCTCAAGGCTTATGTTATTCCAGCAACGACAAAAATATTGTTCTGAACAAATCCTGGTTCGTATATTTCGTTTCTTTGATAATAAAAACATTTACTTGAAAATTCAAAAAATTACTTGAATATGATCATGTCTCTTCTCTGAAATAATATCACAGTAAACCTGCCAGAAACGAAAGATGTAGCCTATATAAAATGTTAACAGAAATATAATTATTTTGTCAATAAATTTATGGTCTAGTTAGTCTAGGGCAATATTTTATTTTGACTTTGTATTTCCAAGTGATTGTAAGATTTTTGAGTTGACAATGAAGTATAATAAGATACCTACTCATTTTATTCATACCTACTTACTTAATTCATTTTGTGAATAAATATAAGCTGAAATGGATTTTTTTCTTTTCTGTGACATACAGCTTCCCCCATCGCGCTACCTAATGAAAACTCTTGAAAATTTGAGATACCGTGATTATCCTTATTATGACAAAATACATGAGAAACATTTTCTGTGTAGTAGTGAAGGTGACATTGTGGTAGTAATCCATACTGAATAAAAAGACTTGAAGTTGTCAAAACCACATATTTTGACAACCAAATATGTGGTTTTGACAACTTCAAGTCTTTTCATTCAACATGAGAAATAAATTGGGGAGACTACAATGAAGTTTTCACACTACTTGTTATTTCCATGAGGTTAAAAAAATTCGAGCCATGATAATATTATGAAATATTGATTCAACTACTATAAATAAGTTATTCAAATAGTTTGAAAACAAATTAATCATATTCTATAGTTATAATTTTTTTATAATTCCTACACATTATTATTTCTTCGTGATGCAGCACTCTTGACTTAATAGGATAATTATAATCCAATAATTGTATAATACTATGGAATAATAATAGCCACTACGTACTAGTTATAGTGGTCTGTGAATTTTATAAAATTCATGGAAACCTCATGTCACTGTATGCAATAGTTCAAAAACAAGTAAACCCTTTGAAAGATTATTTTTATTATTATATTTCCATTTCGTATAATTTTGTGAAAAAAATTGTATCAATTATATATTGTAATGCTCACTACAATGTCTATGCAATATTTGCATTGATAACAATAATTAATTATTGTGTAATAATAACGGTGCGTAATAATAAAACCTACTACTATTTATTATGTTGGTCTGTGAATTTTATAAAATTTATGAAATCAGAATAAGAATTCTTTCGGTACACACTGATCCAGGGTCTATGTGGGGAAATTGTATGGACAATACATTGTGGGGAAATTTATGAATATATATGTATATAATATTGTAATGATGTACTTTCTTTTTGTGAAAATAAATTTAATTGAATTACCTTTCTTGTTTGTACATTGATGAAATGCATTATTTATTAATAAATAATTTTGTGTAATTGTATAAAGATGAGTTATTAATTTAATAGGAAATCAAATTATGTGGTGAATTTTATTTATTCATTGCAAGTGGATTTTTTAATATCCCGATTTTTTCAAATTCAAATTCAAATTCAAATTCAAATTCAAATTCAAATTCAAATTTCAAATTCAAATTCAAATTCAAATTCAAATTCAAATTTATTTCCTTTTTGCCACAATACAAAATACAAAATAAATTAAATCTTAGCCTACTTACTAACATTTTAAACAATGTCAGGAAAAAACCTGCAAAGGCATAAGCCTGAGCGCAGGAAAGCTAATAAAAAACTTTCTAAATTAGGCAAAGCTTACACGAATAATGATTCATTATACTGTAATACAAAATGAAATGAAAATACAAATTTTATGTTGTTAGTTACGTGAAGAAGAGGGAAATGGATGATACTAATGACGGGATGATAAGAAAAATAGGCTCATGCTTTAAACCATGAGAGGTGAATTTTCATGAAATTTTAGTTTTCATGGAATAAAATTGACAAATAAATCTCAAGTAACACTTCGTTATGAGATTTGATGTAATAATATTAGGTTTTTGATAATACACGTTTGAACTTGTATCAATGTCGTTGCTGCAACATCGAGAGCAATTTAATAGTCAATAATGATAAAAATAGGTCCAGACAAGGAAAGCTGAAGTTTTCAAGAAATTTCATTATTCAAAAAAATTGTCAAACAACATTTTTTATATGCACCATCCATTTCGAAAAGTGACTAATAAAAATTTGAAAGAATATATACAGTATTAATTTGATATTGTTGGCACAACTTGAATTCGTTAACTACACATTTTTTACTAGTTCTACAGTGACAAAAGTCCCTAGATCCATAGAGAAGAGATAGTAGATTCTTATCTGTTATCTATGCTACATCTCTTTTTTAAAGCATGATTTTAAGATTTTAAAAATCTTAAAATCCACTACTAATTCAAAGAAAGCCTAGCCCATTCCATTTCCAAAACTGCATTGTTGCAGCTAACTCGTATAACTGTTCCAAAACTACCTACAAATGTTATACTACCTACTAGCATAGACTAACTAAATATATATTGTATATTATAATTATATAAATGAATATTATCTCTGCTAGTAGTACTGAAATGTGTAAGCTAGCAACTAGGATTGTGTCTTATATGAAGTATCTTCAAAATTTGCTAGTTGAAAAAGAGCCCTTTTCACAAGCAGTACAAAGCTGAAAATAATTTTGATACACTGCAAGCGGCGCTTCGTCTGCTGTAGGTTTGAAAGCATCAATAATCCAGTAGGCCTATGACAGAATAAGTAGGTTCAGACAAGGAGTAGACCTACGTTAGTGAATTTAACTAATGAAAATTCAGTTAAAACTAAGTAAAATTACCAGAAAATGCTCGAACAATAGTGTCTGAAGATTCGATTGGATAACATTAAGTTGTTGATGATATAAAGTATCTGATGACTTCTTCCAGATTTTTTTTCAAGAATAACTCATGTTCAACTGTAAAAGATTAAGCAAAGTTGAATTAGAAAATGCTTTTTATTATAGAAGAATGCATTTTATTAGAAGTGGTAGTTTACTATGACATTGAAGAACGGTAAGAACCAAAGAACGCTTCAGAAAGTAGTTGAAGAAAAATCTTGCTTGCATTTTATTGTTTTGTAAGCTGCAGCTGCAGGGATTACTATAATGTATTACAAGATCAAGTTTGCTGGAAGGTCGCTCACCATACCGGTATTCTAGCTATAAGCAATTCAAGTCGGCATTTTCGAATTATAAAAACACAATTCGAGAGCTCAACAGTTACGACAAAATTGTAGCACTTTCACTGTCTATTCCAGTCCTACAACAACTGCCTTCCGACAAATTGTGCTGATAAGACGCAGTTATTTTGTTGGTGAATTCTGAAAGAACCGGATTTTCAGAAAATATTTCAACACTTTTTAAAAAGTTGTTTTGTAGCTGTAGGTGTTTACTTGAACTCACACTCAAACATTACCTATTCACTTTTGGTCATAATCATTACCGGCTGATGTTATATGACTTTTGTGAAGGAGAGATTTCTTCTCCCAGATAAACCTTTATTAATACTCACCATTGTGAGCACCCAGCTCTGTTACTCTATTTCTTTAACAAAATAATGAAGGTACGTACATTCAACCTCGGATGCATAATATGAGATACTTGCGTGAGACGGATACACATGCAATGAAGAAATCCGGAAATATTTGCTCACAGTTCATATGAGCTTCAATAATCAATAAACAAAATTTTATTTCAAGATTTGACTTGCGTGAAGTGTTTTTTTTTTAGTTCCCTCAAGTCGATAAACCACCTTCTAGCCTAAGACTCAGCTTGTAAAAAAAGTAAAAAAAAGAGAAAATAAAGCATACAGGAAATTGAAATTGCATTATCATCTGCATCAAGTCTAGATGGAAGCCCTTATTCAATGTGAAAAAAATTATTTTGGAATAGGCTATAACAGGCAACTGAAATGCGCAGTGGAAGCCAGGGAAATTAATCAATATCAGAGTCGATATCACTCAAAATCACTCTAACTTTGATTTGTGCTCCCCCCAAACTCATAGCCACGCTACGCCTATGTAGACACTCATTGATTAATTTTTAATAACAATAATAAGTTGAATTTGAACGAAATCTGGATCTGAGATTTCTTGGCGAGGCCGTCAAGGCCACGTGGTTAAACTTTTTTCGTTCTCAGCTTTGAAAGTTGTTCCGGCTGGAAAGTACTGAGAAAGCTGCTCGATGAACTAACAGGAACTAAAAAAAGGATACGCCAAAACATGCCTTATTACAGATGCACACGATTGATCTCTATTAAATTACAACATAACTTGATGAACGTGATAGGTGATATGTTATCTTCCTCATAGGGTGGGAACATGTCGGAGCTGTGATAAGCGATATCAGCTGTGATACTAACAGTGCGTAGATAATATTGACGTGTTTTCTAATCAGCCTGTTTATGTCGGAGCTGCGATGTTAATTGCACTTGGGCAATGGACCATCGATAAAAGCGTTGCTAGTATCACAGCTGGGATCGCTTATCACAGCTCCGACATGTTCCCACCCTTAGAACGGCATTGAAAGCATTAAATGCATAAAATTTATGCATGAAAGCATGTATTCCAGTGCCTTCAGCATGCAGCTTATAACTTACTTGTCTGATCTCAAGTCCAAGCAGCGGCGTATACAGAGGGTGACAGGGGATGTAGCTTCTACATATTAATGTTAAAACCTTCCCAGAACTATAAAATTCTCTGGAGCGGCGGACCCTATGGGCCCGTATTTTCTTCAAGGATAGCATAATTGTTAGGAAGAAGCAAGACCTGGGGCCTGTTTCAGAACATTTTTAATTTTCTTCCAAACAGAAGAAAGGTGGATACGAATTCATACTACCACAGATAACATATACAGATGATAGGTGATAGTGATAGGTGAGCGCTGGAGGTTACTTGCACCCATTTTTACTGTCTTTAAAATTCACACAAAATGATCTAAAATTGCTTTAAAATAACATGCAAAGCAGACGGAGACTGTTGCATTTTTGTAACAGACTTTAGCCGCAAGCCCAGGATGCACTGCAACCAGCCTCCAGCGCTCACCTATCACTAAAGCTGCCATATCTCAGTCAATATTGGTCCAATCTTGACAAATAAGGTTTGAATCGATTTGTAATTAAATTTACTAAAAAAAGTTATTCCTGTAAAATTTTCGTATTATCAACGGTTTTCGAGTTATTCAAGGAACAAAATTTTAAATGGCCGCCATTTTGTCACTAAAGCTGCCATATCTCAGTCAATATTGGTCCAATCTTGACAAATAAGGTTTCAATCGATTTGTAATTAAATTTACTAAAAAAAGTTATTCTTGTAAAATTTTCGTATTATCAACGGTTTTCGAGTTATTCAAGGAACAAAATTTTAAATGGTCGCCATTTTGTCACTAAAGCTGCCATATCTCAGTCAATATTGGTCCAATCTTAACAAATAAGGTTTCAATCGATTTGTAATTAAATTTACTAAAACAAGTTATTCTTGTAAAATTTTCGTATTATCAACGGTTTTCGAGTTATTCAAGAAACAAAATTTTAAATGGCCGCCATTTTGTCACTAAAGCTGCCATATCTCAGTCAATATTGGTCCAATCTTAACAAATAAGGTTTTAATCGATTTGTAATCAAATTTACTAAAAAAAGTTATTCTTCTAAAATTTTCGTAATATCAACGGTTTTCGAGTTATTCAAGAAACAAAATTTTAAATGGCCGCCATTTTGTTTTATGGATTTGAAAAATTGTCATAATTTTTTTGTAGCTTTGTCTAGTTGTCATAAATGGTGGTGCAAAGTTTCAATTCCATATGTTTCACCATTATTGAGATAAAAAATAATGAGTGAAAAAAACAAAATGGCAGCTGTGTGAGTGAAAGGACTTTTGGACAATTTAAATATGATATTTAGATATGGTTTTTGACCAGGAACAATGCCCTAGAGTATTGGTAGGGAGTTCTGAAACACTCTGTATAGAATCTTCCTCTAACTTATGAACACTGGAGCCTCTGGAGGATACGGTGGGGGTAATGACACTCCCCAAAAATCATAAATGTGCCTTGTAAATATATTCATAGGCCTAATTGTAAACAAGTACCTTTTAGAAAAATCATTTGAACTTTACTCTCAATTTAATTTATAAATCATCTGTTAAAATGGTGTTCTTAAAAGATTCAAGATGTTTGGAACCGTAACAGTTTATGTGTATTTCTATTGGCCAACATAACAGAATGGTGACTTACTGAAATACTGAGCTGTTATTGGTTGGTGGGAGGGAGATTGTCACGCCTACTTTTAACACAGGTTTAGTTAATGGTGGCTGCAGTTAGTTCAAGAATTCACCGCTAGATAGTGGCACCAACAGGGTTCTAAACTTGAAATGGCTGCCGGTCAGCTGATAATTGGAATACTGTGCTGTGATTGGTCGGTGAGAGGGGGATAGTCAAGCCTACTTTTAACACTGGGCGGAGCTGAATGGTGACTGTATTAATTGAGTTCAAGAATTCACCGCTAGATAGTGGATCAACAGGGTTCTAGACTTGAAATGTCTGCCGGTCAGCTGATATTGGAATACTGTGCTGTGATTGGTCGGTGGGAGGGGGATAGTCAAGCCTACTTTTAACACTGGGCGGAGCTGAATGGTGACTGTATTTAGTTCAAGAATTCACCGCTAGGTAGAGGCACCAACAGGGTTCCAAACTTGAAATGGCTGCCGGTAAGCTAATAATTGGATACTACGTTGTGATTGGTCGGTGGGAGGGGGACGATAGTCACGCCTTCTTTCGACACTAGGCGGAGCTAAATGGTGACTGTATTTAGTTCAAGAACTCGCTTTTTGCTCAGCAGTGAGTATGAGATGGAGACTTTTGAGATGGAGTGAGTACTTCACACTCACCAGGGGAGTACATACATTTACATTTAAGTTGATGGAGAAAATTAACATACATTGAAGTGACTACTCATTTTCAGTAATCAAACCAGGATGCATCGCATCCTGAGAAAGTAAGGGCTCCGCCCTTGAAAAATTGTTGAAGGGAGAGGGGATTAAAGGCTTTACATTTCAAAATTTTCCCGGATCCTCCTGTTTTGTGGAAGATATTTATCACCTAGTAACCAGAACCATCTCAATAAAATTACTACTGACCAATAGTCGACTGATATTGGTGATTCAAAATTCTGTTTCTTAAAAAAACTTGCCTGAACTAGAGAGAGTGTTGGTAGCAGATTTCTGATAGAAAAACGTTGCAAGGTTTTTTATATTCTGGTTGTTATGCCAATGTGGTCCTTCATAATCCTCCAACCCTATCCTATGTACCCGGAACAACAATCGATTTCAACAATCGATAAATATTGATGTTATGTGTGTTCAATAATGGCAATCGAACAACATTCCCTATTGGGTTTAGAAAATCCTTCGAGCTAATCGCTAGGTTTAAAAATGGAAACTTATTTTTTTCAATTTCAATTATTTTAATCAACCCTTCAAACGAATCTTTCGTCACCAATCAACCTAAAAATTTACAGTAATGAATATGGAAACTTATATGTTGATATTGCCAAGACCAGCAAGTCTGTTGTCAATCAATACAACACGATGAGTGTGGAAGCTCAACGTTTTTCAATAACCGTCCCACCAAATGCCTCCAATCACGAATAAGGAAGGACGGGTAAGAGCTACATGCTCCACAAAGCTGTTTTTGAATTCAGATTGCAAAAAAAAAAACAAGAGAGCGTTGGGGGAAAGGAGGATTTCCTTAGCGCCAGGTGGGGGTCCTGACTTATCTTGGCGACGCATGGAATTGCTAGTCCAGTACCGCAAGGATCAAACAGGTGGTAGCACTGTTGGTTGGCTCTCGCTAGGAATCAGCTTCGTCTTTTAAGTGGTACGTAAACTCTGCACGACAAGTTTCTCTATAGTGAGTGTAAATATATGTATAAAATACAGTATCATAGTGCATTTTTGTCAATCCTAACCGCCGGATCAGGTTTTGGATTCATCTGCGACCCGCTATAGGTAGGTACTGTATACACTACTACCCAACAGCTAATTCGTAAAGTGTTGTTCTTTGCTATTTGACGCGCTCCACTTGGACTCTACAATGACCGAACTTGAACTTATTTTTCAAGTTCATATCATATACAGAGTTTGTACTTTTACATATTCAATCATAATTATTAAGTATCACATTAATATGCGATAGAGTTAATATCGTAGTTCTAAATGTATCGAGAAATTCACTCTTTCAGTTGGTGCTTTCAATTGGTTACATTTTTTTGAATTTTACGGTGTTTATAGATGATTTTATCAAATTCCTACTCGTTCATTGTTTCATCAACTCTAAAAAACGAAAAACGTTTGAAGATTTCTAGTTGATAGAAAGAGCAAAGTTTGTGCTTCGAATTGTATCCCATCACATTACCAAACATAATCCATTCATGTGGTTAGTCTATGTTACTATGAAGTAAGAAGGCTATGAATAATTCTACCGGGTTTATTATCCGGTATAAATATATAATAATCATAATGATCATAAATATATATAATAGTAATTTATGATGATGTATGTTGTCAATTGGGATCAATGAAAACGATTCTACTGTCATGAATTATCGATTTCATTGATTAGTAAAGTATAGCCTGCTTCATACTGTACTCAGTCAACAATATTGCTATCGAAAGCAATTTCTAAGAAAGCTATTCTTAGAAATTTTGTTGTTCAAAGCAAATAGAATTATTTTATTGAATATTAATGTCTAAATTAATCATAAATCAATTATTATCTAGATAATTTGTTTCAATATCACCTCATTCATCACTGATTCTGAAAATGAATTCATAATTGTGTCTATTTATAATTCATGAAGAAATAATAGAAATATCTGTAACAAATTCTTGTATTTTTAATTTTTAATTCTTGTATTCTTGAATACTTACTTTACTTTTTCGTGTCTGGTCTTTCAAATTTTTCCAGCCCAGAAGTGGGCCAGGTCCTCCGCAACTGCATTCCCTCTCCAGAGGTCGTCACTCGTGCAGTGAACAGGGCACAGTGGGCACTGTGTGAGGTGGTCTTGAATTTTAATGATAGCTTCAGTTCAGTTACAATGCAAACAATGCCGATGTCTTGGAATTTGGATGTTCATTGACAGTAAATTGTTCTCATTCATGAAATATACATAGGCCTACTTTCCATTCTGCAGTGCATGCTAATGATTTGCTAATACACGAGCTTTGTGTACCGAATTTGGATATTCCACCAAAATATATGGTGATACTCGATAAGATTTCATAATTATTCAATGATTAAGTGAGTTAGTGTGCGTTGGTGCCCATATCACAGTTTGAAAGAATCGAGAAATTTACAACTTGAATACAAATTATATATATTTTCAATTTCTTGAACATAGAGACTACACCTTTCTTGAACAAACTTTCGTTGTATTCAAGATCAAAGTTTCGTAGTGAAAACTGAGATTTAAGAATAATTTTCAATTGATGTTTTCAATGTATCAATGAAATAAATTCATTCGAGATAGAGTTATCATCTTAAGTTGTGAGTCTTCACAGAGAGTGACCAAAAATCAAGGTCTGGGTTAGAAGGCGTGAGTCTGAACGTCGTAATCTGACCAAAATCCGCAATTATCATGAAGAAGTGAATCTAAAGCAATCTCATTTCTCCATCAGTTGTCTGTGAGACGTGGTTCCATCTCCACAATTAAATTCTAATTAACTCTTGTATTGAGATTTCATTTTTCAAACTGAGAATATTGTAACCGACAAACTGAAGTTTTCTAACTAAAATTTGCACTGTATCATAAAAATTGAACTGTATTAATATTCAATTTGTTGCACACCAATAAATTCATGCAATTCATAAATTATTCATCACATGAATAATGAAACACTTTACAACTCCGGCTCATACATTATTTTCTAATAATATTAACGGAAAAGAAGCTTAGAATTAATACAGTGTTATTATGTTAACTCGAAGTATGGTAACTCAATTGTGGCAGCTTAAATAGTTATGAAGTACGTGACTTGGAGTTCGATTCCAGGTTTGAACTGACGTTCACACCCCACAGTCACCTCGTGATAACAATACCTTCAAACAAAATAAGCTGATTATACTTTCATCTATAAAATAATAGGCTATATAGGTGACCATTGTACTTGTACTGGAGAACAATGAAGATAATCTCAGATGAGTTATTAAAATTATATTCACATTATTTCTTGAAAAATTCTAAAAATGTTTTGTTCCATTCACATCACCATTATGCTTGTTTCAATTGGCTTACCCCTGCAAACAACTGTTAAGAGAATAGATAAATAATAAGTAGATGAGTACATGACTTATAAATTTGTAATATGCATTAAATCAAACAATTAATTCCTTTTTAATTTTTCATGGATCGTTTCTACGTTGCACAGTACTTTTCAATAATGTCTGGTGTTGATTCTGCGTAATCGTTCAATATTATAATACAGTACCAATTATAATTGTAATGTATGGATAAATTTAGGTCAAATATTGGAAAAGAAGGAAACTTATTGTGAAATCAAATAATACTGAATAATACTATGTCTCTCAGCGAATGTCTCCTAACTATCAGGTTCTCAACACTTGTCCGAATACTACTATGTCCGAATACCGTAACTGCAATAACTGAGAACAAGTTTTTTGTTTTGAGTTTTCAGTTCCATAATCAAGTTTATCTCAGGAAACGGAATAGAAGGAAATGCTTGTATGATGGATTCGATCCTATAATCGAACATTCGTGAGAAACAAGTATTTCTTCTCTTGATTCTCTCCTGAATTAATTATTTGTTTCACGAAGAAGAATGTTATTGTACGCCTATAATTATCTTATTAACACATATAAGATATTTCAATTCATCAGAATAACTGGTGGAATATGATGTAGTTGTTCGAGTAAATATATTCAAATAAGAAATTGAAGAAACTAAAGGATTCCTATTTTTTAACGTATTTTGTGATACTACTGTAATTCACTTTATGAATTTTATTCATTTCATTTTATTTGGAAACCTGGTTCCAAATCGTAAATGAGAACTTTGACAATACAGATAACATGATAGAATATTTCATTGATAGACTTATACACCACATACAATTATTGTCAACTCATGAAATTTGAATATCCCATAGAAATAAACCATTGAATTGGATTGTTCCAGGACTGATTGAATCAATAAATACAAAGGATAAGATAACGTATAAAAATGAACCTTTCAATTCTGAACTGAAGCAAGATTTTAAAGCTTATAGGAGAGTATTGGACGAGTCAATCAAAAAGGCTAAGGAAATATATTATAAAAACAAATAAATAATTGCAAGGATAACCCCAAAAAGCTTTGGAAAAGTATTAATGAAAAATCACTTAAAGACGAGGGAATAAATATCGATGCTCAAACCTTGAACAATTTCTTTGCTCATGCTGGGAAAACCATGCTCAGTCAATTATTAAATCTAATAGACATATTGAACTAAAGTATTCCAAGCCCAGACATAATTTTGCAAATTCTTTTTTCATAGCTCCCGTTTCGCCTCTGGAGGTGGAGGGTATAATAAAATCTTTGAAAAATAATGCTAGCCCGGGGATTGATGAAATTAGCAACACTACCTTAAATAAATAGCTAAATTTATATATTTGCCAATCTCACACATAGTAAATACAGTTTTCTTAACAACTAATTTCCCCAAACATTTCAAAATAGCCAGAATTAAGCCAATTTTTAAGAAAGGTGATAAGAATGATCCATCCAATTGTAGGCTTATTAGGCTTTCAAGCAACTTTGCTTGTGCTTTATGTTTCTTTATTTCTTAGGAACAAGCTTAGCTTACGCTTAACAATAATTTAATAATTATATTAAAATGAAAAAAATTGATGCTATAGGAAACAATACTTATTATTACAGTATTCAACTGTGAAAGGTTCAGTTGCAGTTGCATAAAGGTTGGTTAAACTCAATTTCCAATATTAAGAGTGTTAATAATTCTTGTAAGTAATCCAAGATTAAATTTGATCCACTTCTGCTGTGCAACCAGACCTTGCGTATTCTTGAAAATATTCAAGACCAGGTGTATTCTTGGTTTGTATTCTTGTATTCTTACTCTAGGAGTCACGTTCTAAGAAACTAAGATCTTCATAATCGCTTACAAATTCATTAAATCTCTAGCCAAAATAGAGGTAGACTCTTACTCTAGTAAATTATAGGTTTACTGCGTAGAAATAAAATAATTAGAGCTGTCATAGGCCTTTGTGGAAAGTCATTTTTCTGCCCACTACGTGCCAGGGACTCGCAAAAAACGTCCACTTTCTACTCAACTTTCAAGCTGTGTGTCTAGTTTTTTTACATTACATGTTAATGCAGTGAGAGTGAAAATGAACCATAATCGTTTATAAACGTTGTAGATCATGAAAGTGATATCACACATTCAAAGTAAAAATTATTCCTATTACCGCATTCATCTGCGTAAGGTTCAAAGTCATCAGTTTTTTATTAGCCTACGTGAATTCCGCAGAAACAAATTATTTGAAGGAAGTTGTAACTCGTGTTCAGAAGTCGGATTTTCGAACCTGTTGTGTAATTTCACGATCAACTTTCGAATTTTTAATTGATAAAGACAGTTTAAAGCCGGTAGTCAATGTCAGAGTTGCTGAACTTGATGGAATAATGCTCATGTTTAACTAAACAGGTATGACATCACAATAACATCTCTTAAATGATTCAAGATGTCACTCAAGTGATCAGTGCCGTATTTAAAAATTTTCTGCCTTGAAGCTATCCTGGTTTTTTTGGTCTCCACTCTCCGAGCATTATGAAAAGTTGGGGAATTTGTAAAAGTTCAATTTCACTTTTTTAAAACGCTCAACTGATCTAAGTGAACTTACACTTTTCCTCATTCTTACAGAGTTTTGCAAGAGCATAACAATATTATTATATGCGATGTAAAAATACTGCCCGAGCTCTCTCTTCAAATTTCAAGATTTAATAAAACTTTCATACTGATCAAGAATTTATTACCAGATGAGGATGTTTCTGCTGTAATTTCAATTCAAATAAAATATTTCTAAGCTTTAATTTATTGAAACTTGTTGACTGGCTTCTTAATGATTGAAAGCCTTAATGATTGAATATCTTATTTCTCAGACCCGACAATATTATTTACTTCTTATTGGTTGAAATTTTGAGCCTCTTATTAAGAGATAGGAAACTGCTCTATTTGTTAATGAAATCCTTTCAATATTCAATGCTGAATTTCTCAGTATACACCCACATGATTAAAGCCTTCTATAAAAGCTAAGGAATAAATTTACTGCTTCAAAACTGATTCAAGATGAAGTGGGAATTTTTCTGAGTACCTTATTTTTCGAATAATTCACAGAAATTAAATTTCTGATTCAAAATGTTCTTAGCAAAAATCGTTATCAAATGTAGAAAATTTCTCAATAGAAACCCAGGTTTTAAAAAGAATGAACTTCATTTCTAATACTAGTCAAAACTCTTTTCCATATTAAACCTCCTTTAGAACCTTCACGGAGGATATTAAACGTTTTGGCATTCTCCGTTTAGTTTCTCTAGGAGCTATTTTGAAGATCACAGTGAAACAATACTTCACAATTGGTAATAAGTAATTACAGTTCTTTCATGCTCCATGCTCCATTTACTGCATTCAAAAAGTGGCCTATTGTTGTTATGAACGGCGATATCCATTGGCGACAAGTAAAGTAATTATATCGGCCCCCCAAAATATAATTAACTGCCATTTACACTAATTAATCGTTTCGATAGTTAGGAAGCTGATCCTTAGCCGAGCTAGCCATCTCTGAAAATGTACGAGCTATATTAAATTAGGGATGTTGACTGTCCTCAGTCTCAATCAGGAACATAAAGTACTTTCCTCGAGATCATCCAACACCGTGCAAGAAGGATGAAAATAAGGAGAAAGTGGGTAAGTGTGTGTAAGAGAGAGAGAAAAGAAAAAGGAAGAACCGGTGGGAGAAAGAGAGAGGTAAAAGAAGGAGAGAGTATGAGAGTGCTCTTTTAGAGTATTTCAATTATTATACTGATTATAACTACAACATTATTACCATTATAAGATTATTACTATCATATACAAAAATTGTATATTTTGTATGTTATAATTGTATATTATTCTACATACTCGTGTAGAAAAGCCATTATGAGAAACTGCCATTCATAATCGGCTTAATGCTTTGATTGCTGTGAATCGTAGAGCAGAGAAGGCCTCTTGATGGCAAGATTACTAGACAACAGGTTGAGCCATCGCTTATGCTATTTCTGTCCACAAGCCGTTGGAGTGGGGGGACTGCATCGATGACGTACGCTGAATCACAACTTCAGTCCAAATGCCCCAATCCAGCACGTGCTAAGTGCAAATTATGATTGCTATTCATCAGTTATGATTGCAATTCATCGGCATTATCGAGATCGGTTTATCGGTATTATATTACTGGAGAAGCTTATTCATACCTTGGTTTTTTCTGTTGAGTAGTGTAGTGTTTAGGCAGTGTTTATCGAGATTGGTTTATCATAAATTATATTACCGTACTGTAGAAGCGTATTTATACCTAGGTGTTTACTGTTGAGTACTGTAGTGTTTAGGCAGTGTCTGTTAATATAGTGTTGTAAATAAATTTAAATAAAAATATGTTGTAAATAAATGTAAATAGTGTGGTAATGGAAAATTAAACTTTACCGTATTGAACGTTTAATAATTGGTTAGTTCTTGATTCAATCCAGTGATAACTTAATATTTTTATCTCGATGCCTGGCTGTGCTGTTCAGAACTGTAAGAACTTTACCAAAAAGACATAATTATTCATGAGGATTCATGGGGATACAGTTTCAAACAACAATAGGGTGATTGAAAGCTATTTGAAAATTCTAAAGAAAACATTTCCCCAAGTGAATGACAGAATTTTAAAGAAATTCGCTCGTACGAGAACAGTTATTAGACTCAATTATATGAATGAGAAACAGAGAATGGAAAGTGAAGAACGAAGAAACAAGAGGAAAAAAAATCAGTTTTCACATTCATAAAAGCTTTAAATATAATTATGTAGACTTTTTTCAGATGTAAATATGTAGATGATGAACACATTATTATTTCACGTAGGTGTAGATATCATGCTACTATCTTTTGTGCTACCGAAATCGAGTACCAGTGATCGAAATAGAAGTCAAATATAATTTTACAAGTTATTAGAGTGGAATAATTCCTCTCTAAAATTTAAATTAAAAATTGAAGTGAATCAACTGACGCATGCTGCCTTCCTATTGTAAGTTAATATACCATCTTATTATTAAAGTAGTTTAATAATAATTGTATTTTTTAGACTTAATTCACTGTGGATTGATTAATTGATCATGAAATCATTATTTAATCATCCATATTATGATTAATCATCAGTGCTTACTTCTTTGTTCTTTGTGAGTATATGATTAGGCTACTTCGAGTAAATAATGACCATGTATTGTGGGAAATCGATGGTTTGCTTTTGGTTGTTTCGCCTACGTTCCGCCGACAATATCAGAAGAACGGCTGGTCGTAGAGAAA
Source organism: Laodelphax striatellus (assembly GCA_017141395.1). Taxonomy (NCBI): domain Eukaryota; kingdom Metazoa; phylum Arthropoda; class Insecta; order Hemiptera; family Delphacidae; genus Laodelphax; species Laodelphax striatellus. The sequence continues at coordinate 28,269,218 of CM029544.1, forward strand.
AAATGTTCGAATGAAAAATTAAATTCATCTTTTTATCTATAACTTTCCCGCTTACAAAACTTGCCTACCTTAGAAATGTAAAAATTCCTCGCTTACTAACTTTTTCATGTCACGTTTTCAGATGTGTAAAAATTTGTTTACTTTTTCTTCTCATAAAAGTTGAATATACTTGAAATCGGTATATTTAATTACACCATTAGAATCAGTGATTCATTCGCTTCAAGTACTGTGAATTTGAAAATTCTAACTCAATTCTAAGAGGGTTAAACGACGATTTATTCAAAGCAGAGTTGAGTGAACGGCATACGAAGTCAAGTTACTGTCCTGATTTTGTGATTCAAGTGACGTCACGCTGGCGTTCCCCCTCCACTTTGCGTCTTATACCAACGATGGCTTAACCTGTTGTCTAGTAATCTTGTCTTGATGGTACCATGCTTTTTTATAACTTTTTTAATTCTGAATTATCAACTGCTTCTCATTCAGCACTAAATAATTCAAATGTTTTTATATAAAAATAGCTGTATGATTTCTATCATGTTATGAGGATTTGAATAGTCAATTGAAACGGTGAGATGAACGTCTTCCTAGTTTGAAGAAGTCAATTTTCTCAGTAGTATGTATTTGTCATGTTCTTCACTAGCATATGAATGCTATCATTGGCATCGTTTACTTCGTAAATTATTTCTTATGATATTGATATCGAACCGTTTTTTGATGAATCCCATTTCGAAGTTTTTGCTTACTGTTCCACATATTGCTTTTTGAGAATTATTGTGCTTAATTTATTTTCGCAAAGTGGTTGTTGCTCCAATGTACTAGAAGCCTGGTGATAATAATATTGTTAATAAAAAAACTTGATTCTTTCAAAAAGATGTCCATGTCCAAACTTTCACTACTCCATGCTTTTTTATAACTTTTTCGAAAAGCTCAACTTGAAAATGCTCTAAGTAACTGCACACTGTCTTCATATAGATAACGGCGTGAAAGCAGTCTTGTTGAAGGGATGCATATCAGATCCGATTAAGGGTGTGTCCCGGAACATTGCAAGTTTTTGACTTGCTTCGTTAATGAGGGTACTCGGCAGGTTAACAAGACCTCGGGCAGTCGACATCAGATGGGCAGAAGACCATCCACTATAATTATTATGTAAATCAATCATGGCATTTGATTTTATAAAGGAGAAGGAGGGATGAGGAGGAGGAGGAGGAGGAGGAGGAGGAGGAGGAGGAGGAGGAGGAGACCCATGGGACTCATTTCACTTACCATTGCAAATACACTTTTTACTGGACTTGTTCCACTTTCGTAGCGGTGTAGGTTGGAAACGGTTGAAGAAAAATAATTAGAAGGAAGAAGAAGATGAAGAAGAATATGCGTGCCAACATGCGTGCTTGAACCCATTTAATTGAACCATCCTGGAACGAATCCAAGTCGTACAAATATCTAGCAACAATCAAAAACTGTTAATTAAAAAGCAAAATTATATGTTATCTATAATTAATCAGACGGCCTTGAAGTGAGGTCAATGTCATTGCAGACTAATACCAATTTACATATTAAGAATTAAGCATAAATTCATGATAAAAATATTACGAAAACTAGAGGCACTAGACTAATGAAGATGGACAAATACCGGCGTTAGCATTTAAGACGGCACTAATTGAAGGTAGGTCATACTGGAGAGCCATTCTGACAGCTCCAATTCAGTCATGTATTAATGGCTTCGGGAAGAGATTGGCTTCGTGGTCGTGTCTGTGTTTAATCGCAAGATTAGATAAGAGACTTACACCTGTTATTCCCACAGTAAGGGTCACCACTTCAGGCCTTTTTCCGCTTCCCGGTGGTTCGGAACCCATCTAAAGCTGTAGGTACACTCATCTCTCATCATCATCCTTCCCATTACCCACGCACAAGCTAAGAGCAATTGTGGGCAATCACGGCAGAAAAAAAATGGGAGGGATGATGATGAGAGATGACGACTGCGTTCTATGGGACCGACGAAACAATAACCTTCAAATTTGTACGAGTTTTCCCGTTGTACTACAAATTCAACTGATAGCAATCTCATGTAATTTGAAAAAAAAAATTGGAAAAAATTATCAATCCAAGTAAACAACAGAACATTAGCACATAGCTGTATTCTTATACCTACTCAGTACTTGAATATAAGTGTTATAAATTTATTAGAAAATTTATTTATGTGAAAAGTTTAATAAATGAATTACAGAATAAGATGGAAGACGCAGTTGGAAGACTTGAATTTTGTTTAACAATTTGATAAACATCTAACCAATTTATCCTACCAATTCAAGTATGGGAATTTTGAATAAGTCACAGGTACCATATTTAGTAGGGATGCACCTAATTGAGCATTTCATCAATAATTATGAATTTCCGGCCTCGAATAATCCAAATTAAAATTAGATGGACACTTGTTTTTTATGGATCAGAAAGTTGTACTGAACGAAAAAGCGTAGTTAGTCTTCCACACCTTAATCGGTTCCTGTCTCATCAACTACTGATATCGCATTGCTATTAGAAGTTGGAAGGTAGTAGTAGCCTAGTCCATAAGTAGTAGCTATATTACAATCACTCTGGTTCTTTCTTTCTCTCTTTCTGTCTCTCTCTATTTTTGAATATTATAACTTTGTCATTGTTGTACTGTTTTGAAATGTGCAATGGGTCTTTCTAGACTCAGCACCCGAATAAAAAATCAATCAATCTCTCTCTTCCTCCTTAGGCCTATCTTTACTATTTATATGAATATTTTATTATCTATACGAGTAAGGTAATCGAAGCCTAATATCTAAAGTCTATTCTCTTTCTTCACTTTACTTCTTCAACTTTTTTCTTCTCTCCTAATACATGTATTCTGTGATTATATTCTGTGTTCACTGGATTCGTTTTTCTTAGTGTAGCTGAGATAACATCTCAACATGGCTGTCATAAAACTTTGTACTGACAACCACGAATCTCCAATTATCTGAGAAACTTAAAATTTTATGTAATGTGACAATATTGTATGGAAAAAGATAGCTTTACATAATTATGTGCAAGAAATATATTATTAATTAATTGTACCAGACAAAGAGACAATCCATTAAAAGGTATAGCATTAAAATTTCAGTAATCTAGCATATTTCTCCTGGGTAGTAGAACTTGAATCAAATTGAAAAGTATTTCAATAGAATGTTTTCGGGCGACTTATTTCGTACAGTTTTCTCTGTTGGTTCTTCAAGGATATAACACTCGCATTGAAAGCCAATCGGTTTCCTACTGCTGAAAGTAAGAGTTTGTGGTCTGAGTAGTATATAGCACATGTCTAACGATAGGGTACATCGATGAAGAAGATGGAAAATTTCCGCTCTGTTAAATGAAGGAATTTCTCACAGTAACGTGCAACACTATCAACTAGCAACTATTAACTATCAACTACTTACGGCTCGTTAAGTTGATCCTAATAAGGATAACTGGACAACGCACCTGGGACAAGAGTTGAACAAGTAAGCCAGGACTTAGTTTCAGTTTCCGCTTCAACTAAAACTTAATTTTTATGATGGAATTTTTCGTATAGGAGACTAGCATCAAGAACGATTTCTTAATTCTTGATGTGGATTTTCTTTTCACTGATTCTATTTCAATTTGTAATGAGAAGAATCATTACAATGCTGTATTATCTCTTTTCGGGAGCACTGTAAATAAGGTCATTGATTGGAATGACTCATTGATAGAAATAAAAGTATTATACGTTTATGATTTTCACTGATGGACAGTGGGCACGTGTGGACACGCGACTTTCGAATAAATTGTAGTTCACTTTATGTTTTCAAAGAGTAGTGCAACAATGAGGATTCATTATTGTGCAAGGTAGTACCATAGGCTAACCAAAATGAATGGATATCTCTGGTAGTAGATTAGTAGATAATAATGGTTATATAGTTTTTCTCAATAATAGATATCGTGGTCGTGACCTTGAACCTGAAGCCCAACAGGATGGTGAAGGATATCTCTCCATCTTTGACACTGTCTGCAAAAGAAAAGTGAAATTTCTAGTTCATTGAAAAAACTTTACCGTACTCATATGTGTGCCCAAATACGTATATATGATACACGTATGTGACAACACGTGAGTACTTCCGATCTGTATTTGGTATGGAACTAGTTTGACGACAACACTCAAGTCCGCCTAGTATCGATATCAACTTACGATTTCTAAAATAGATGGCGGATAATCTTATCTTACATATCCGAAAAACATTGAATTGGAGATTTTTAGTTTCTGATACCTATAGAGAAATCTAGGGTTTTTCGTATCTATAATCTGAAGGTACAATCAATCAATGGAAATTTTCATTTAATTCGAAAAACATTTGAGAGAAAGAAAGAGAAAAAATATATTTAAAAGAAGAAGAATCAGAAGAAGAAGAAAACGAAAAAGAAGAAGAAGCGATTAACTTTTCACATTATTAATAACTGAAATAATTCAATATTAAATATAGTACAATATTATAAGGAGAAAGACGAAGAGAAAAAACAAGAACTGTGGTGAAGAAGACAAGGAAAAGAAGGAACGGGTGACTCTTTGCTTCTCTCTATCTCAAACCAAAATGTCTGATTGGCCAAAATAATAATCTGAAAACAGATCGCAATGCATCGGCATTTTTTAATTTGAGTCAGCCACTTGTTTTCAGACCGACTGGGCAGCACACCCATGATTTTATAACGGGGGCAAAACGCTGCCAACAGAGAAAGATTTTATGCAGTAAACCAGATGATGTCGTACCTCGTTGACCCGTCATCTCTGTATTTGGGCGAGTCAAGCATATCAGATGATAGCAGAAAACACGCTACTGTACCGCCTTCAATAATACTGTGGAAATTGAAAACTCCTAATGATCCATGAAAGTAGACCAGAGGTGGGTTGACAGGTTGCTATTAAATCTGGAACTATAATACAAAAATATTCAGTACTCTTAAAACTGAAAGAGAAAGTATACATAGAAAATCATATATGCTTCCGGTATATACTGCATTATGTTCTTTGGGAAAATTATATAATAAATAATATCTTATGCATATTTTTTTGCTGTGCAAGCGACTGTAAATTGACAGATTTTTCTTGTATGATGTGTACGTACATGAATTGCACACGTCTGTCAACTCCAGCTGAAGAAACTTCTTCATTATAAGCATTGCTTTGTATTGACTCCTCCACAGACTAGTTCCATATTACAATATTAGAGTAGTAATTTTGAGAGAAATTTATTGTGATGTACATTTTTTTTTTAAATAAAATACTAGTCAATACTATTATTGATATTGACCAGTTGTTGTATTATATATTTTTGTACTTATCGATTTTTTCAACATCGATAATAGTATTGATCAGTTATGGAACTTTCGCCAAAAATATGATGAAGTAGCCGGCAGGCTCGCTTCGCTCCCTTCTAGGCTCGCTACCCTTCTAGCCAGGGAGCGGACCCTCGGGGCGAAATCAGCTGAAGGAGAAGGCTCGAATTCATATTCTATTTGAAGATTTTCCACTACATTGCACTTGATAATCACAATTGGCTGAATCACAGTGTGATTATACAAATAGTGATTACACTATTACAATGTAATAGTGAAGTTCTGGAGACTTCTCAAAACATTGATATTTAACCCTCTCAAGTTCATAACTAAGTAATTTGGCAATGCTCTTGTAATATTTTGGAAACACACTCTCTCAAGGCAAAGACCGTAACAAAATACAACATTTAAGATTTTTACGCCAATCTGTTCTAACACAGATAAAGCGTTGAAAGCTTTAAGAAGAACTGGAAACCCCTGATTTCGGGCTTAATTCTGGGACATTCTAAAAAAAATTTCCAACGCATAATCCCAAGTTCTTAGCTGGACCTGAATCAGAATGGATTAAGTTATTTATTACTTGCAAAAAGTTGAAGAAATTAGGTTGAAAAATGAAGAAATGCAATTGAAAGTTACAGAAAAAATTGCAAATTTGAAGAGCTGAAGTAAGAGAAACAAGGAAAATACCGACTGTGATCCTACACTTTATGAAGACGAAAGATTAAAAAACTGAACCCCATTTTTTATTAATTTATTGTAATAAGCTCGTTATCAATCAGCTATTTTTCAAGCAAAATACATTCTAAACTTCTTCGTCCATGTCAAATTGAAACAAAAAGTAGAATAAATTACACTTGATTGAGGTCAATGGTTCAGACTACACAGGATAAGCAGCTTACAAGGAAAATATTCAGGATCCTGTCTACCTAGGCTATTGGCTGCATGATTCAAATAACATAATAATATCTAACTAGCCTACTGCACAAGTTTAAAATATGTCTGAGAGCATGTTTTTACAACAATCAATGCTCTAATCTGTTGCACTGTAGGCCTATGTGTATACATACTCTATATACTGCTACCAACAGAGAGATGATGCTCTGCATTATCATCTCTCTGAATATAATTCTCCTCCAACAGAGCTCTTTCATACAGCTTCTATGCACATAGGCCTGTATGTGAGTAGAAGCGGTAGAGTCAAGTAGCTTATTTTTCAACATAGCTAATTGTAACGGAGCACCAAAACTCTCTAATGATCATTGAAGCCAATGATTAATCAACGCATTTGACGAACTGGACCTGAAATTAATTGAATGTCACTACAGGAGCCAATGATCACCACAGGAGCTATCTGCCGTATTGGAAAGCTTACTGCCACTCCCAGTACAGCAGAATCGCTGGTCTACTAACCTGTGATAATTAGCCTAAGCCAAATAAAGTAGATTTCGTACTAGATTCGTTATTTATGGTACGAGAGCTTGATCAGATCTTCTTAACTCTATTTGCGGATGTTTTCGATACACCATCAAAAACAACTATGGAACATTGACCTGCTCATTCAATTAAAATGGTTTGTAATATGAATACACAATAATTACAGAAACGAGAAACAATGAATCATTAACATGAGCGAAAAAGTTATAAAGCATCTCATTACAATTTACAAAAAATATTTTTTGTAAGTTTATTTCTTATCTACTGTGTTACATTTTATTAATACTGATATAATGGCAATACTACTTGAAAAAGTGTGGTCATTTACTTTCCAAAATTGAAAATATATACACATTTCATGAGCGGTTTATAATGGAAATGAGCTCCATTCATCATAGAACAAATACAGTATATAAAATATATTTTTTATTCACTTATTTATTACTGCTAACTCTTTGTTATCAACTGATAATAGAATTTGTAACTGTAGCAAGAAAATTGAATGGAATAGTCCGGAAAAATAAAACAAGTAGGCCTACTTTTCGAACAGCAATGTTTTCCTATTTTTCCGGACAATAAAGCTCATCAAATTCAATTAAAAGAGAAGGAACATCGTTTTCAAATCTTGAAAAAATTCAAGAATCATCTAAAATTATTCTTATTATTTCATTGCATTATATCGATTCTTATCATTTCAACACCTTACAATTCATCATTTCTGAGTCAGTTTCTTGTCACCCCTTCAGGTCTGACATAGGAGTGAATCTCACCCCCTCCTCTGAAAAAACATTTCTCTAACAAACAAACTCTAGTATGTCATAAATAACATAGTCATACTCAATTGACATTTTATTCAATAAAACTCACTCTAGTTAGCAATACTTAAGAAGCTGTCAACGTTTCTGGGCTACTTGGTTGTCAAATCGGTTTACAATATTGAGATTTCGCTGATAAAATACGTGCAGCTGTTTTATATTGGCAGGTCCTGTTTGCTTGGAATGCTATGTAGTTTAAGGTGCTCCAGTCTTTAATATTCAGTGTGTCCATCCTCTCCTCTATGTGTCTGCCAAAGTTCAATATCCAAACGGGAAGCTAACAGAGCGTGTCTTTCCTGTCCGGTCAAGCACATATTATCTGAACCGCAATAAGGTCCCGCTTTCATTGGCGGTAATTTTTTTTTTTTAATTCATCATCTTAATCGCAGAGTGTAGCGATCCGTGCGAAATCTGTTCCTATATTTTTTGGGAGCCCTAATAAAATCGGGTGATTTGAAAAAAACGCCATACTTTCATATACTTTGAGTCTAAAATTATTCATATTCCAGTTCATACCTAAAGCTTCTAATGGGAATGATGTTGTAATAAAAAAATTATAACATTCTCAAAATTGAAAGTAAGTAGATTATAATCGCAATCGAAAGTTGATAGATTTAATTTTTACCTTTTGGCTCCTATCGCTTCCTTTTATCGCTCCTTAGGATCCTTTTGGTACCTTAGAAAGTTGTAACCTCGCATGTAGCTACTACTCTTCTGTCCTGAGAGAATGTGTACGATGGTGATTACACGCTATAATCATAGAGAAAAATATAAGTTTTTATTAAGTATCATAGCTTCAAAATGGGTTTGTCCATTCAAAGTGAGTGGAAGTTTGTAATCATGAGCAATAGATAGAATATATCTATCGCTTGGGGCGCAATGGCTTTAGGGCACAGGAACTGTGCAGAAAATTGCATATTCATATTCAGGACAAGTTACTGTAAAGTTTATGTTTGTGTAACATGGATTGATATCAAACTATCGAATGTAGATCATCAATCTATTCGTGCATTTTTATTCTAATAGAGGAGGAATGAGAGAGAGAAAGGAAGAATAGTGCAGCCTTGAACATAGCTCAGACAAGAATAATAATTGACAATCTTTCACCGACTTCTACGTTCTAAGCCCGAAAAATGCTCGTTTGTATTGGTTGAAATGATCTTTTATGCTACAGCCACTAGAGAGCCGGTTGTTGTATGCAAATTATAAAGGTCTAATGTGCTCTAATGAAGACAGAACAGTAGTTTTAGGAAGAGCGGCTACTTGACTTCTGCCTGACCTACGCTTTTGTTCTACAGGCAACTTACTCTATGTCGGTGCCGAAATAAGTTCCATTACAACTGCGAACTTGGTTCAGTTTAGAGAATGAGAAATAATTGTGTAGTATCAGCTGTTGTAGTATCACTTCGCAACTGTTTTGTATATCTTGCTTGTTGATCTCACACAATGAAATGTATCATCGTTGTTTGTTCTACATCTTGTGCTTATTTCACAAATTGGAATTAGAGATGGAAGAGAGAGAGAGTGAGAGAGAGAGAGATAGATGAGAGAGAGAGCGGGAGAAAGAGTGAGACTGAGGAAGGATGAGTCATGAGTGTGAGAAGCCAATGAGAATCTGTTCTGAATGATATCGGATATGGGGTTTAGAAACATCAAAGATGAATGAGTGATTATTTTTAAATTTATAGATGCCTATTTCCTATTGAAAACCAATAATTGATTGTTTATTATTACTGCCCCCCTTATCTACACAATAGACATACAGAATTAATAAATGCACGAACAATATACAAGTACAGTACAGTGCGCGCAGGCCTTAGTCTGCACTTGGCTCTCTGACGCTACTAGCTGTCGGCTAGCCACCGCTACCATCCTGCGGCTTGCCAAGGCCAAGTGCCCAGACTAATTGCGCGCACTGTACTCAATACACAGTAGTATGGTCTAAGAATTGAGAAAACAGCGCATTCCATTCCACTGTTCTAATTAACGATAACCAATATTATAGCCTAATAGTAAAACTAATGAGAAATAGATAACCAATATTGAGTAGTAAAACCTGTAAGGAGTGACTGCATGTTGAAACAAAGAGGAATAAGTTGAAAAAATATTTAAAGGGTTTAAATTCTATACAAAAAAATAATTTTGATTATAAAGTTTTTTGGATACGTTCTCGTATTATTTGTATAATGTCAATGTGTAGCCTAATAGTTTATTGTTAAACTATCAAATCATGAAATCAACCAAAACAATCAGTATAAGAAGAATACTATATTTATAGCAAAACTACTATTTTAGATATTACCTATATATTTTGTGATGTAATAATATTTTTTTCATAAATTTACTATAATTGCTTTATTGTTGTACATTACCTTCCTAAGTTATACTGTGCTAGTTACGTAGATTTTAAACTGCTGATTACATCTCTTTAATACATGTTGTTAATGAAAAAATTGTTACTTATGAAATAGATTTAGATCTACTTCCATAATTTGAAAAATAAAGTCTTTCTATGTAATTTTCAATCCCATGAATCAAAGTATACTGTAATTTCAAAATGAATACTGTTTAGTGGATATAGCTCATACCTTCATAATTCTTAAAATATAAATTTTGCTTTAATACTTTATTAACTTACCTTATCTTCTATACCAGACTCTATAAACGGTATCTTCATTTTTACATGAGGCACATGTTGAATATTGAATCAATGGATAATGAAATATTGCTTACCGTATTTGAAAATTAAAATAAAATTTCACTGTAGGCCTATTAATCTTTTCAAACGACATACGGAATGCTGTACCCTATGATGAATGTTTTACTTGAAAATGAAATTGAGATCTATAAATCTGCTCCAGCTCAAAAACAACTCGCAGTAATGTTCATGATTTTTTCTTTTACAGAAACAGAACATAAAGTCTCTGAAGATGAGAACCTGGGTTTTGGGTTTGCTCATGCTATTCTGGATGACCATTTCGTGTCACGAAGCAACCCAAGACATCAAGCAGCTCAGCTCAGCAAAATCTTACCACAGTGTTGACCAATGGAGTAATGTAAATAATTCAACCGGCCATTCCAGAGCATTTGATTTGCAAGGTATTACCATTAAATCAATTCATTTTTGAAAAGTTTTGACTATTTTCATGAACTGAGTTAAATTATCTTCATACAGGCTGATTCAAAAGGAATACCACAACTTTAAAAATAAATGTATTTAATGAAAGAAAATTAATAGAACCTTCTGTTATACATCGACATTACAAAGAGTATTTAATACGGGGGTTTTCACTCAAATACAAGTTAAGATAATTATGTTCAATATGACCCTCTCCAGGCACTCGAGCAATATCAACCCGATATGTACTCAAATTCGTTCCACACTCTCTGTAGCATATAAGGCGTAACAGTTTGGATAGCTGCTGTTCTTTCTTGTTTCAAATCATAAATGGTGGATTCATATTGATGTGAAACAAGAAATAACAGCAGCTATCCAAACTGTTACGCCTGATAGGCTACAGAGAGTGTGGAACGAGTTTCAGTACCTATGGGGTTGATATTGCTCGAGTGTCTGGAGGGGGTCACATTGAACATCTCTGAACTTGTATTTGAGTGGAAAAACCTTTTTAAATACTCCTTGTATGATGCATAACAGAAGGTTATATTATGTTTCTTTCATTAAATACACATTTTTATAGTTGTGGTATTCTTTTTGAATCACTCTGAATTATAGTGGCGAAGCGTGGTATACTTCGAAGTAGTTTCTTTATCATGCATAACATAAAGAGTGAATCAACTTGTTAATAACAAGGGTGCAATGAATGCAGCACTGAATACAAAAAAAATTATTTCCAATATTTGAGAAATAAACTGTGAATGTTTTTTTTTAATATCTGAAATGAAACAATACAATATTACACAAACGATGTAAGCTGTATGATTGAACACTATTGTTCAATCTCAATGTACAACACATATTGTGATATGTACCGTACACAATTTATTGTGATATCAGAGTCTCTGAAACTATCACGATAAAATCATAAATTATTAAACTTGCAAGAAATAAAACATTATAAAACTGTAATCATGAGTGCATGGAATAAATATTATAATCTATCCGTCATGTTTATGAAAATTTTTAATACAGCAAGCAGGTGCTGCATTGAATATGATTTTGATGGCTCGATTACATGTTCTTGCAGCCAGATTAATATTGCAGCCTACAGTGGGTTGATTCTTACACACTTTGAACATATTTGAAAGTTCTAATTTAATGAGTTGTAATGAAAATAATTCATTTGGACATTTAGTCCAGATGTGATGGCAAAGTGTACGAGCACTGTTAATCATAACCAAAGTGAAACTTCTATTTTCAATGCCCAATATGAAATGAAATAATGGACTTTATTCCTCCAAACATTGCAAATTCTCATATGAATTACAGGATCTAGAGTTGACCACATATTATCCAGAATTCGTGTTCTTGGGAAATGAAAGATAATTTATAACAAATTAAAATAGAATTTAATTTCTAGTCCATCAATATTATTGTTATATTAATGTTTCAGGTCGTGGTAAGAAAGACGACAAACTCATGCACAGCATGTACATGGGCATGATGATGGTGAAAGCATTCTTCAGCATCATTTTCATGTTTGTGAACGGTATCTTCCAGTTGAAGAGCTTCGGTTTCTCACTTTTGAACGCCATTATAAATATTGGACGATTTTTGATGCAGTACAACCAGCAACATCATGAACAAAAAGTCGTAAAACTGCCGACTGACTGGGCCAGTAGTGGTTACGGTTATGGAAGTTCAGGATATGGTAGTTCAGGATATGCTAATACGGGGTATGGCAATCAGAACTACCAATTCTACCCTTCGGCTTACAGTCATCAGGAACAATACCAACCAGAAGTAGCTCCAGCTGATAAGGTTTACAGGGTACAATCGAACCAGGAGGGAAGTTCAATAGCTAATACAATGGCCTACTCAGGATATGCAAGCAATAATAATGCTGCAACAAGAACATAGTACTGTGCATACTCATTTCCCACCTGCTCCAACTCTTTTGGATGCCAAAGTAAACCATCGATTACCTTCTGGAGCATGATCTTTATTGGAACCAAACCATTTAGGTTATTTATACATTCACTAAAAACGTTGACTTTGTGATAAGATGCTTGAGATACACATCGCTAGTGTGACGTGCACGTTTGAAGAGTCGCTGTTTCAAATTACTGTAAGATACCGTACCAATACCAGTGGATTAAACAAAAAAATCTATCATATAATTCACAATGAATTTGATAGGATAAGAAACAGACCAGTAAAGCAGATGTTTAACCTTTGTTATAACCATCTTTGTTATAACCATCAAATAAAACTAATAATAAAACTTTGTTATCAATCCCTTAATGGATAAACGTCACCTAGTAATGTACCACGGAATCGAGTCTCTTATCAAAACCTTTTGGCTAATACCTACATCATAGGCTTCATATTATTCATTCAAACATTTTGTTGAAGCTATACAATGCCAATAGAATAACACTATTGCTGGTAGTGACTTTATAAAAATAATTATGATTGTAGTCACCTATTATTGTACCTTTGTACAAATTATTTTTTTTTTGGTTTGAATGTACAAGTACCTTCCGCTAACTTATTTGTAACTTGAAAATCTTATTTATGGAATTTAATTTATTGTATTATAATTTATTGTTGTTAGTTGTTGAGAATAAAATTTATTTCTATTGTTACCTCATGTTTTTTTATTTATAGCCTCAGATTTCAACAAGTAATTTAACTGCCAAGTTACAGGGACATACATCCAATGCAAGCATACTGTATGCATCATGTGGACGACATTTCCAATTCAACTGAATGACGAATATCCTATTTTCATGCTGACTATGCATCGTGTATTCGCGCCCTTACTAAATAAGTTGATGGAAGTTGACCATGAGATGGATTGTATTTGTAGTTCTTCTAATTTTGAACTTACAAATTTTCTTTGGATATGGCTAATTTTTTTTACTACTTCAAATTGTCTGCGTAATGCTTTCTCTATGTCAAAACGTTTTGGACTTATGACTATATCAAGGTAAATATAGAATACATTCTCTTGTATCCTATTTACCTTGTGCTATACCGCAGTCTATTATTTTTTCTGCAAAGAATCAACTCCTATTTTTCTCATGTCACATAGTATTTAGCTGATAACAAGTTAATCACATTCACAATTGTGTATGACATATTTTTCGAGGTACAAGAACCTTACTTGAGGCAAATGTTGAAAAAAATTTGTCGAATCAAAATGTATGAGGAATTGTTGAAGCACACACAACTTGTGTGAGCAATTGTTTCTATATTTTATTGATCAAATAATGTTGGGTTGCACCAAGCAAGATCAAATTTGATCCATGATCAGTATAAAATGCTAATCAAATAGGATACGGTGATTAAAAATAGTAGATTCCGGTGGGTGCGAACCAACATTAGTACTGTATCTTATAAATGTAAACTTGACGTACCTTATAAGACATATAATTTATTTTTGCTTTCTGATAATAAATTCAATCTCTATTCAGAACATAGAGTCAAAAATTATTGTGATACAATGTATATTCTTGGAATTTCTATCTGCAAGAACTAAAGTATCCATAATAATGAGTTCAAATTCATCTTGTTTATTATTTCTTTCTCCTCAGCCAAAAGTTTCCAAATAATTATATGTTTATCATATCTATGTTTCCAATTATATCTATGTTTTATGAGATAGAATAGAATTGCCTTGTATTGAGGCAGTCCAACCACATTTATAATCCATTGGACAACTTCTCCTGTAGTCCATTCAATCTCTTCTGGAATAGTGAAGTCGTAACTTTCAAGTTATTCGCAAGCCCAGTTCTAAAGCCCAAACAGGGTCATTTCTTCCAGTGAGGTCGAATCTCTAAAAAAATATGTGAGACAATAATTAGTAAGACTATACTGAAAACAAAAATTTAGGGTTGAAAGCTGGATTACCAGAATTTGTAATAACATTGGATTATCAACAAAATTATAACAGTTTAATATTTTATGTATACCTCCATTGGGAGCCTGGCTAATCGATAGTAAGGCTAGTCAGTCACTCCCTATATTTTGGAGGCACATTAAATTGTTGCTTTGCACAATGTTATCCAGCAGTGCTTTGTTCCCATCACTGGGTTGCGAAGACTAGCTTATGGTTGAGATGTCAATGTGCTAACCACACGTTACATCTTTCTGGTTAATGATCATTCACCTCTGCTGATTCAGTCAAGTGGATGTGAAACTGGCAACCAGCTGGTAGGCCTAAGACCACATAGGGCTGTTGAGCTATTGACAAACAAACAATATTTTATGTTGAAATCTGTGTTGTTTTACACCATGCCTATAAATGATTTGTTCCTTTATGAGGATTCAGTTTATTTTTTGGTTCCAGTGTGAGTGGGTAAGGTATAATTCTCACTCATTAACTGATAAATAATCAATTTATCAAATCTCAGAATAAAATATTTTTATCGATAGATTCTAGTGCACCTTCATAATAAAATGGCACAGTATACAAAACTACTATTTCTGGAAAATCTTTCTGTGAAATGAAATAATTTCAAGCACAGTATACAATTTATTTACTCTTTATTCAACTGATTTTTAAATTGATATACTCTGAAATTTATCAACTCGGAAAATTATTCTGAATAAGGATGTCAAATATAAAATTTATATAAATTAGATGGTTTTGCAATGAGTTCAAAAGTCAACACACTAACTATCAAATTTATATTAGATTTTGTATTTGACATAATTTTATAAAGTACCTTCGCCTTATTTGGTATGTAATATAATTTAAAACTAACTAGGGTGCCGTATGTGATGACTGCTCCCCTAATATAACAAGTAAGATTAATCTTCTGGAAAAAAACTTGTGGATATTTTATCTCCTAGAAAAAATATCGAAACGATTTTCTCCAAAAGATGAGAATGTAGCAGAGCCATTTGATACGGTAGTAATAAACTACTGGATATAATAAACAGGTGGTATGAAATTCATGTAATGTAAGTTACATTTAACCAGGTACAATATTTAGGGTACAATTTGTAATAAATTATACAGTACGGTACTTACTGTACTCCAGGTCCATAAGTATTAGCACGACGAAGAAAACTCGGCAATGTAACACCATGCAATGTTGAACTAGACTTTGGATTGCAGATCGCTTTTCTTTTGGATAAGACGACATTTTTTAATTGTGTAGGCAATAGAACGTATTGATTAATTCATTGAAGAGTACCGTACTAAAGGATGTATCGAGTGGAAGTACGATATCTTCAGGTAGAGTTCGTTTATAATTTTGATGTTAAATCTGTAAGTTTAATGTTGAAATTGCCTTGTGTGGGTGTTTGAGTTTAAAGAGTACCTAATGTGTTTATTTAAAAGAATGGTAAGTTTTGTTTGAACATCGATTTACTCACTGTCAAGAGTATCAGGTTTATTTTAAAAGGTGATAATTTTGGGTAAAAGAGGAATGTTTTGATAGAATTGAAATTCTTTAATAGATCAATAAGTTATAAAAATCAATAAAAGTTTGAAAGATAAATAAAAATAACTCCTTATTTTCGTAAAATAATGAGTAGTTTATATTTGACAGTAATATTGTTAGTTAAAGAATGGCAAACAAAAGATATTCTTAGGAATATATTTAAGATGTTTTGGAGAAATCGTAAATAAAAACCTCATTTAAATGCAGCCTCTCTAATGCGAGTGAATTAACCCAATTAAATAGAAATAAAATTGATCATATTATTCATACAAAACTGTCTCCTCGCCAAATGTTTTAAAAAACTGTAAGAAAAATTTTGTAAATAAATTATGTCAGTATTGCTACAATTTTTAAACCAAACTTGGCCTTTGTCTTTTGTTTGTTTTCCCTACAAAGAGTTTTTGTACACATTTAGATACATGTATGAGATACTTGTGTGAATACTAAATGAATATCAAGTTATATTTTGAATGAAGAAAATGTTATTTTAGATTTTGACTCGTTCTAGGTACTTGTTTCTCAATCAGTTCAGCTGAGGTATTGGAAGTGTTTGTTCATGTTTACTTATAATTCAAGTAGGTAGTATTTTTTTAACCCCAATAGCTATATGAATAGTTTGAAAATTTTTAATCAATACTATCAAGAGGCAAGAGAAGAAAGCCTGAAAAATCCTGGTAAAAAATATGTCAAACAAAGCAAGCATGTTCAAATCAAATATGCAGGGGAGCGAAGCGTATTTTCAAATCAACTGCCATTGTTGTTGCCAACCTATCAACACCTGATCAAGTCTGTCGTTCACGTAACCGCACGAAAATGAACTAGTTCAATCACTACTGTTGAAAATATTAATTTTAATGATAAAATATAAACATTTTTATCAGAGAAATAAATAATTCGGAGTAATTTTCACACATTAAAATACAAATATATCATCAACATCAGATTGTCATAACTTGCTGCACCACTCAAACCAGCTGACTGCCATTTTGTCAACTTGTCATTCTGCTAAGCAGCTCGCAAGGTGCACATGCGTAGTGTTAGTTCTGTCAGTTGGATTTTCAATTCAATTCGAAATAACCACTAGAAATACAGTGTTTTATTCGAGATATTTCATGACTAGTAAGCTCATTTAGTGAAATGTGTGGAGTAAGTTCTGTGATTTTCAAAAAAATTACCTAAATATTGAGTATTTGGCCTTGGATTGGATAACTTTATTCAACAAGGTAGGAAGATTTTGTTTTCAGTTTGAAATTAATTTCAATTTAGCTATCATGTATTATTCACAGTAATTTCAATTATTTCACAGGTATAATAATATACTGTAAAAATGAAGTAATAAATATCTGTGATTGAGTGTATTAGTATTGCACAATATCCGTACTAGTGAGTAAGTGGTACCTGTAAACTACCTAATTCGTTCCTTGAAATATTTCTGTACTTCACATGACATTCATCATCAAATTTATAATAGCCTACCTGCTTTCAATATTTCTGTTCTTTCAATTCCTTAACATTGTTCATTCAAACAAAACAACTGCTGCATAGCTGTTTAATAATTTCATCAGAAATAACGTTTAAGGTACTTTTAATAGTACCGGTACCTTATTTATCAAAGCTGTAATTGTCAACTCTTGAATTTCTCAATTTTCTAATGCATTAAGATAAAGCATATTGTTCAATATAAATTTAAAAATTACTATAATAAAAACAATTTTATAGAAGCTATATGAGCATAGGTCATAGAGCTGCAGTATTCTTGATAATATTTGAGAATAACACAATAATATAGGCCTAAGTACTGTATTAAGTAGCCTACCTTTTGATGATGTGGTGTATTATTGATAACTTGACTGGCATAGTTGAAACCTCCTACCAACCTCACTTTGATGAATTGACAATCTGTTGGGTAATTATTTTCTACCAATTTCTCGCCTATTTTAAAACTTAGTCTTTTTACTTACATATATTTAGAATATTCACCTCCCAAATACCAATCAACTATTACTACATAAACTATTGGATCTGTATGTTCTATTTGAAAGTAGAAATTCTCTACTTCTATTAATCTCCTCCCAGTTAGCGTCTTGATTAGTATTTGTAATTATATTATTATAAAACAATACATTGGCCTGTATATTGATATTTGTGTTTTTTCAACAGGATACATGAATTGTTCACTAAAGGAAAAAGTATAGGCCTACATGAGAATACACCGATATCAATGAAGCGCATTTCCATACTAGAAATCACAACAATCGTACTGATGAAATTATCGAGTGTGCTGTGGATTATCAAGATGTGGATGGGTGATTTCTGTATGAGGTATCTTTCTTTCAGATTACAAGTTGAAGAGTTAGGCTAGACCTTGCTAACATTCTCCTGGAATAGAAGGGTATAGGGGGTGGGATGTTTGTGGTTGTTAGTCATGTGACATATTCCCGCTCAATCCAGGCAGTACCACGCCATCAAGCGAGTTTTGTGTTGGGCGTGTTGTCTAAACACTTTTTGGTTGTGAGCTTTTATAGCAGCACACCATAGTGAATGTGACTGAATCATTTTCCCACCATCCGCAGCGATGGTATATGTGGTACTGTTTCATGGTTTGTAAAAGGATATGGTGCAAGGTAACAACCATAAATAGGGATTGAGATGTCAGGGTCCCTGTAGGATATTTACAGTTTTCAGTCATGTATCGCTTTCTCAGTCAGTGCTCTGTGTGGTAGTTCTACAGCGTTGTCACTATGATTGCGGGCTCAGTCCAGCATCAACTTTATGACGAGGTAGTAACTATTACTCTGAAGCCTGGTGAGGTCTGTTATATGAGGCTGGAGATTGTAAATATTAGATAGTAGGCCTTCAGCAATGGGGTTTAGGCTTTAGGGAGAGGGGGTATGAATACAATTTGTTGATTTATATTATCTTTTCAATTTTCTATTTAAATGATCTTAGTAGTATTGCCTCCAGCCTTTGCTGGTTGGCATGGGAAGGGGGTGAAAGCTATTCTTGATGATAGCTTTGGGACAGAATTCATTTCCAACCTTAGTAATAAGTATTAACTTGCATGCTATATCAATGATTTTATTATGAGTTATAAACTCACAATAGAATCCAAAAGCCAAAAATATTTTTGAGTAGTAACTCAAAATATGCTTGATTGATTACTTTTCTACACATGCTAGAAAAGGCAATGGTTCAAGACACTCTCACACACGCTGAGAGGTGCATATCGTAATTATTATTGTTACTATTGATTAGTTTTAATTATTTATTAGAGAATTCATCTATTTTACATAAGAAAACACATGTCTACACATGCTAGATAAGTGCAGCAAAGTAGGGCATTCTCTCACACACGCTGAGAGATGCAGTTAGTTATGAAATGTTTTACAATTTTTGAATTAGATATAATTAATTTTGATCCGGGTTACTCCTGGCCTTATAATTATTTTAGAATTAAGTTATAGACCCTAGCACATATATTAGTTTGTGTCGTTGAGAGTTCAGAACTCTCATAGATGTATTATAATCTGGAGAATTTATAAAAATTCTCATTTCATAAGTCGCTCTCCTACACACGCTAGGAGAACGCAGTAGCTTAGGGCACTCTCTCACACACGCTGAGAGGTGGAGTTATTAATTTAAATTGATTATTTTTATTCAAGTCTTGAATTTTAGTTTAGGGCCACTCCTGGCGGTTCAGGAGGGCAAATTATTCATTATGCTTAGTGATAAGTTAATGATCAAGTTTTCAATTTTGTTTTAAAAATTGTACTTAATTCCTCTTTTGCCTCCTAAGTATGTTTCAGATCCAAGATACAGTATTCCAGCTCCTCTTCTTGATCAGCTCCAAGTCCATGGCACTTTTAACATTGTTTAGTGTGTGCATGCATTGAATGTAATTTTTTGCATCCACAGCTGTGTAGTAGTAGCTTTGTAGCATGGTATTATTATTTATATGTTCGTATTGAATGTGTCCTTGGTTATATGCATCTTGGTAAGAATTCTTATAAGTAATTTTTCCCCCCTTAGCGTATTCAGCATGGTCTATTATTATTCAGATACATTGTACAGTATACTGTTGTTTTGGTTTCATTACCTAATTGAGATTATTTCTTC
This sequence comes from Laodelphax striatellus, assembly GCA_017141395.1. NCBI lineage: Eukaryota > Metazoa > Arthropoda > Insecta > Hemiptera > Delphacidae > Laodelphax > Laodelphax striatellus. The sequence goes on from CM029544.1 coordinate 28,289,503, forward strand.
CAGATTACCAAGTTTCAGTTTTCATTTTCATAGGAGTGTTCTGGAATAATGAATTTAATTTACTGGGAAAATGAAGTCTACTGCTTATACATATACAAGGATAGAGCAGCGTTGATAATTGATAACTCAACTGGCATAGATGAAACCTCCTACCAACCACACTCTGATGAATGGCCAATCTGTTGGGTAATTATTTTTTACCAATTTCTCGCCTATTTTTAAACTTAGTCTTTTCACATACATATATTTAGAATATTCACCTCACTAATACCAATCAACTATTCATAAACCATTGGATCTGTTTGTTCTACTTAAAAGTAGAAATTCTGGACTGTTATTAATCTCCTCCAGTTATCTTCTTGATTAATATTTGTAATAATATTATTCTATAATGATATATTGGCCTGTATAATAATATTTGTGTTTTTTCAACAGGATACATGAATTGTTCACTAAAGGAAAAAGTATAGGCCTACATGAGAATACACCGATATCAATGAAGCGCATTTCCATACTAGAAATCACAACAATCGTACTGATGGAATTATCGAGTCTGTGCTGTGGATTATCAAGATGTGGATGGGTGATTTCTGTATGAGGTATCTTTCTTTCAGATTACAAGTTGAAGAGTTAGGCTAGACCTTGCTAACATTCTCCTGGAATAGAAGGGTATAGGGGGTGGGATGTTTGTGGTTGTTAGTCATGTGACATATTCCCGCTCAATCCAGGCAGTACCACGCCATCAAGCGAGTTTTGTGTTGGGCGTGTTGTCTAAACACTTTTTGGTTGTGAGCTTTTATAGCACACCATAGTGAATGTGACTGAATCATTTTCCCACCATCCGCAGCGATGGTATATGTGGTACTGTTTCATGGTCTGTAAAAGGATATGGTGCAAGGTAACAACCATAAATAGGGATTGAGATGTCAGGGTCCCTGTAGGATATTTACAGTTTTCAGTCATGTATCGCTTTCTCAGTCAGTGCTCTGTGTGGTAGTTCTACAGCGTTGTCACTATGATTGCGGGCTCAGTCCAGCATCAACTTTATGACGAGGTAGTAACTATTACTCTGAAGCCTGGTGAGGTCTGTTATATGAGGCTGGAGATTGTAAATATTAGATAGTAGGCCTTCAGCAATGGGGTTTAGGCTTTAGGAGAGGTGGTATGAATACAATTTGTTGATTTATATTATCTTTCAATTTTCAATTTAAATTTTTCATGATCTTAGTAGTATTGCCTCCAGCCTTTGCTGGTTGGCATGGGAAGGGGGTGAAAGCTATTCTTGATGATAGCTTTGGGACAGAATTCATTTCCAACCTTAGTAATAAGTATTAACTTGCATGCTATATCAATGATTGTATTATGAGTTATAAACTCACAATAGAATCCAAAAGCCAAAAATATTTTTGAGTAGTAACTCAAAATATGCTTGATTGATTACTTTTCTACACATGCTAGAAAAGGCAATGGTTCAAGACACTCTCACACACGCTGAGAGGTGCATACCGTAATTATTATTGTTACTCTTGATTAGTTTTAATTATTTATTAGAGAATCCATCTATTTTATTCAAGAATACACATCTCTACACATGCTAGATAAGTGCAGCAAAGTAGGGCATTCTCTCACACACGCTGAGAGATGCAGTTAGTTATGAAATGTTCTACAAGTTTTGAATTAGATATAATTAATTTTGATCCGGGTTACTCCTGGCCTTATAATTATTTTAGAATTAAGTTATAGACCCTAGCAAATATATTAGTTTGTGTCGTTGAGAGTTCAGAACTCTCATAGATGTATTATAATCTGGAGAATTTATAAAAGTTCTCATTTCATAAGTCGCTCTCCTACACACGCTAGGAGAACGCACAAGGGCACTCTCTCACACACGCTGAGAGGTGGAGTTATTAATTTAAATTGATTATTTTTATTCAAGTCTTGAATTTTAGTTTAGGGCCACTCCTGGCGGTTCAGGAGGGCAAATTATTCATTATGCTTAGTGATAAGTTAATGATCAAGTTTTCAATTTTGTTTTAAAAATTGTACTTAATTCCTCTTTTGCCTCCTAAGTATGTTTCAGATCCAAGATACAGTATTCCAGCTCCTCTTCTTGATCAGCTCCAAGTCCATGGCACTTTTAACATTGTTTAGTGTGTGCATGCATTGAATGTCATTTTTTGCATCCACAGCTGTGTAGTAGTAGCTTTGTAGCATGGTATTATTATTTATATGTTCGTATTGAATGTGTCCTTGGTTATATGCATCTTGGTAAGAATTCTTATAAGTAATTTTTCCCCCCTTAGCGTATTCAGCATGGTCTATTATTATTCAGATACATTGTACAGTATACTGTTGTTTTGGTTTCATTACCTAATTGAGATTATTTCTTCCAGATTACCAAGTTTCAGTTTTCATTTTCATAGGAGTGTTCTGGAATAATGAATTTAATTTACTGGGAAAATGAAGTCTACTGCTTATACATATACAAGGATAGAGCAGCGTTGATAATTGATAACTCAACTGGCATAGATGAAACCTCCTACCAACCACACTCTGATGAATGGCCAATCTGTTGGGTAATTATTTTTTACCAATTTCTCGCCTATTTTTAAACTTAGTCTTTTCACATACATATATTTAGAATATTCACCTCACTAATACCAATCAACTATTCATAAACCATTGGATCTGTTTGTTCTACTTAAAAGTAGAAATTCTGGACTGTTATTAATCTCCTCCAGTTATCTTCTTGATTAATATTTGTAATAATATTATTCTATAATGATATATTGGCCTGTATAATAATATTTGTGTTTTTTCAACAGGATACATGAATTGTTCACTAAAGGAAAAAGTATAGGCCTACATGAGAATACACCGATATCAATGAAGCGCATTTCCATACTAGAAATCACAACAATCGTACTGATGAAATTATCGAGTGTGCTGTGGATTATCAAGATGTGGATGGGTGATTTCTGTATGAGGTATCTTTCTTTCAGATTACAAGTTGAAGAGTTAGGCTAGACCTTGCTAACATTCTCCTGGAATAGAAGGGTATAGGGGGTGGGATGTTTGTGGTTGTTAGTCATGTGACATATTCCCGCTCAATCCAGGCAGTACCACGCCATCAAGCGAGTTTTGTGTTGGGCGTGTTGTCTAAACACTTTTTGGTTGTGAGCTTTTATAGCAGCACACCATAGTGAATGTGACTGAATCATTTTCCCACCATCCGCAGCGATGGTATATGGTACTGTTTCATGGTCTGTAAAAGGATATGGTGCAAGGTAACAACCATAAATAGGGATTGAGATGTCAGGGTCCCTGTAGGATATTTACAGTTTTCAGTCATGTATCGCTTTCTCAGTCAGTGCTCTGTGTGGTAGTTCTACAGCGTTGTCACTATGATTGCGGGCTCAGTCCAGCATCAACTTTATGACGAGGTAGTAACTATTACTCTGAAGCCTGGTGAGGTCTGTTATATGAGGCTGGAGATTGTAAATATTAGATAGTAGGCCTTCAGCAATGGGGTTTAGGCTTTAGGGAGAGGGGGTATGAATACAATTTGTTGATTTATATTATCTTTTCAATTTTCAATTTAAATTTTCATGATCTTAGTAGTATTGCCTCCAGCCTTGCTGGTTGGCATGGGAAGGGGTGAAAGCTATTCTTGATGATAGCTTTGGGACAGAATTCATTTCCAACCTTAGTAATAAGTATTAACTTGCATGCTATATCAATGATTGTATTATGAGTTATAAACTCACAATAGAATCCAAAAGCTAAAAATATTTTGAGTAGTAACTCAAAATATGCTTGATTGATTACTTTTCTACACATGCTAGAAAAGGCAATGGTTCAAGACACTCTCACACACGCTGAGAGGTGCATACCGTAATTATTATTGTTACTCTTGATTAGTTTTAATTATTTATTAGAGAATCCATCTATTTTATTCAAGAATACACATCTCTACACATGCTAGATAAGTGCAGTAGTAGGGCATTCTCTCACACACGCTGAGAGATGCAGTTATGAAATGTTTTACAATTTTTGAATTAGATATAATTAATTTTGATCCGGGTTACTCCTGGCCTTATAATTATTTTAGAATTAAGTTATAGACCCTAGCACATATATTAGTTTGTGTCGTTGAGAGTTCAGAACTCTCATAGATGTATTATAATCTGGAGAATTTATAAAATTCTCATTTCATAAGTCGCTCTCCTACACACGCTAGGAGAACGCAGTAGCTTTAGGCACTCTCTCACACACGCTGAGAGGTGGAGTTATTAATTTAAATTGATTATTTTATTCAAGTCTTGAATTTTAGTTTAGGGCCACTCCTGGCGGTTCAGGAGGGCAAATTATTCATTATGCTTAGTGATAAGTTAATGATCAAGTTTTCAATTTTGTTTTAAAAATTGTACTTAATTCCTCTTTGCCTCCTAAGTATGTTTCAGATCCAAGATACAGTATTCCAGCTCCTCTCTTGATCAGCTCCAAGTCCATGGCACTTTTAACATTGTTTAGTGTGTGCATGCATTGAATGTCATTTTTGCATCCACAGCTGTGTAGTAGTAGCTTTGTAGCATGGTATTATTATTTATATGTTCGTATTGAATGTGTCCTTGGTTATATGCATCTTGGTAAGAATTTTATAAGTAATTTTTCCCCTTAGCGTATTCAGCATGGTCTATTATTATTCAGATACATTGTACAGTATACTGTTGTTTTGGTTTCATTACCTAATTGAGATTATTTCTTCCAGATTACCAAGTTTCAGTTTTCATTTTCATAGGAGTGTTCTGGAATAATGAATTTAATTTACTGGGAAAATGAAGTCTACTGCTTATACATATACAAGGATAGAGCAGCGTTGATAATTGATAACTCAACTGGCATAGATGAAACCTCCTACCAACCACACTCTGATGAATGGCCAATCTGTTGGGTAATTATTTTTTACCAATTTCTCGCCTATTTTTAAACTTAGTCTTTTCACATACATATATTTAGAATATTCACCTCACTAATACCAATCAACTATTCATAAACCCTTGATCTGTTTGTTCTACTTAAAAGTAGAAATTCTGGACTGTTATTAATCTCCTCCAGTTATCTTCTTGATTAATATTTGTAATAATATTATTCTATAATGATATATTGGCCTGTATAATAATATTTGTGTTTTTTCAACAGGATACATGAATTGTTCACTAAAGGAAAAGTATAGGCCTACATGAGAATACACCGATATCAATGAAGCGCATTTCCATACTAGAAATCACAACAATCGTACTGATGAATTATCGAGTCTGTGTTGTGGAGTATCAAGATGGGGATGGGTGGTTTCGGTATGAGGTATCTTTCTTTCAAATTACAAGTTGAAGAGTTAGGCTAGACCTTGCTAACATTCTCCTGGAATAGAAGGGTATAGGGGGTGGGATGTTTGTGGTTGTTAGTCATGTGACATATTCCCGCTCAATCCAGGCAGTACCACGCCATCAAGCGAGTTTTGTGTTGGGCGTGTTGTTCAAACACTTTTGGTTGTGAGCTTTTATAGCAGCACACCATAGTGAATGTGACTGAATCATTTTCCCACCATCCGCAGCGATGGTATATGTGGTACTGTTTCATGGTCTGTAAAAGGATATGGTGCAAGGTAACAACCATAAATAGGGATTGAGATGTCAGGGTCCCTGTAGGATATTTACAGTTTTCAGTCATGTATCGCTTTCTCAGTCAGTGCTCTGTGTGGTAGTTCTACAGCGTTGTCACTATGATTGCGGGCTCAGTCCAGCATCAACTTTATGACGAGGTAGTAACTATTACTCTGAAGCCTGGTGAGGTCTGTTATATGAGGCTGGAGATTGTAAATATTAGATAGTAGGCCTTCAGCAATGGGGTTTAGGCTTTAGGGAGAGGGGGTATGAATACAATTTGTTGATTTATATTATCTTTTCAATTTTCAATTTAAATCTTTCATGATCTTAGTAGTATTGCCTCCAGCCTTTGCTGGTTGGCATGGGAAGGGGGTGAAAGCTATTCTTGATGATAGCTTTGGGACAGAATTCATTTCCAACCTTAGTAATAAGTATTAACTTGCATGCTATATCAATGATTTTATTATGAGTTATAAACTCACAATAGAACTAAAAGCTAAAAATATTTTTGAGTAGTAACTCAAAATATGCTTGATTGATTACTTTCCACACATGCTAGAAAAGGCAATGGTTCAAGACCCGCTCACACACGCTGAGAGGTGCATACCGTAATTATTATTGTTACTCTTGATTAGTTTTGATTATTTATTAGAGAATCCATCTATGTTATTCAAGAATACACATCTCTACACATGCTAGATAAGTGCAGCAAGTAGGGCATTCTCTCACACACGCTGAGAGATGCAGTTAGTTATGAAATGTTTTACAATTTTGAATTAGATATAATTAATTTTGATCCGGGTTACTCCTGGCCTTATAATTATTTTAGAATTAAGTTATAGACCCTAGCACATATATTAGTTTGTGTCGTTGAGAGTTCAGAACTCTCATAGATGTATTATAATCTGGAGAATTTATAAAATTCTCATTTCATAAGTCGCCTCTCCACACACGCTAGGAGAACGCAGTAGCTTAGGGCACTCTCTCACACACGCTGAGAGGTGGAGTTATTAATTTAAATTGATTATTTTATTCAAGTCTTGAATTTTAGTTTAGGGCCACTCCTGGCGGTTCAGGAGGGCAAATTATTCATTATGCTTAGTGATAAGTTAATGATCAAGTTTTCAATTTTGTTTTAAAAATTGTACTTAATTCCTCTTTGCCTCCTAAGTATGTTTCAGATCCAAGATACAGTATTCCAGCTCCTCTTCTTGATCAGCTCCAAGTCCATGGCACTTTTAACATTGTTTAGTGTGTGCATGCATTGAATGTAATTTTTGCATCCACAGCTGTGTAGTAGTAGCTTTGTAGCATGGTATTATTATTTATATGTTCGTATTGAATGTGTCCTTGGTTATATGCATCTTGGTAAGAATTTTATAAGTAATTTTTCCCCTTAGCGTATTCAGCATGGTCTATTATTATTCAGATACATTGTACAGTATACTGTTGTTTTGGTTTCATTACCTAATTGAGATTATTTCTTCCAGATTACCAAGTTTCAGTTTTCATTTTCATAGGAGTGTTCTGGAATAATGAATTTAATTTACTGGGAAAATGAAGTCTACTGCTTATACATATACAAGGATAGAGCAGCGTTGATAATTGATAACTCAACTGGCATAGATGAAACCTCCTACCAACCACACTCTGATGAATGGCCAATCTGTTGGGTAATTATTTTTTACCAATTTCTCGCCATTTTTAAACTTAGTCTTTTCAAATACATATATTTAGAATATTCACCTCACTAATACCAATCAACTATTCATAAACCATTGGATCTGTTTGTTCTACTTAAAAGTAGAAATTCTGGACTGTTATTAATCTCCTCCAGTTATCTTCTTGATTAATATTTGTAATAATATTATTTTATAATGATATATTGGCCTGTATAATAATATTTGTGTTTTTTCAACAGGATACATGAATTGTTCACTAAAGGAAAAAGTATAGGCCTACATGAGAATACACCGATATCAATGAGGCGCATTTCCATACTAGAAATCACAACAATTGTACTGATGAAATTATCGAGTGTGCTGTGGATTATCAAGATGTGGATGGGTGATTTCTGTATGAGGTATCTTTCTTTCAAATTACAAGTTGAAGAGTTAGGCTAGACCTTGCTAACATTCTCCTGGAATAGAAGGGTATAGGGGGTGGGATGTTTGTGGTTGTTAGTCATGTGACATATTCCTGCTCAATCCAGGCAGTACCACGCCATCAAGCGAGTTTTGTGTTGGGGGTGTTGTCTAAACACTTTTTGGTTGTGAGCTTTTATAGCAGCACACCATAGTGAATGTGACTGAATCATTTTCCCACCATCCGCAGCGATGGTATATGTGGTACTGTTTCATGGTTTGTAAAAGGATATGGTGCAAGGTAACAACCATAAATAGGGATTGAGATGTCAGGGTCCCTGTAGGATATTTACAGTTTTCAGTCATGTATCGCTTTCTCAGTCAGTGCCTGTGTGGTAGTTCTACAGCGTTGTCACTATGATTGCGGGCTCAGTCCAGCATCAATTTTATGACGAGGTAGTAATTATTACTCTGAAGCCTGATGAGATCTTTTATATGAGGCTGAAGATTGTAAATATTAGATAGTATAGGCCTTCAGCAATGGGGTTTGGGCTTAGGGAGAGGGGGTGTGAATACAGTTTGTTGATTTATATCATCTTTTCAATTTTCAATTGAAATTATTCTTGATCGTAGTAGTATTGCCTCCAGCCTTTGCTGGTTGGCATGGGAAGGGGTGAAAGCTATTCTTGATGATAGCTTTGGGACAGAATTCTTTTCTAACCTTAGTAATAAGTATCAACTTGCATGCTATATCAATTATTTTATTATGAGTTATAAACTCACAATAGAATCCAAAAGCTAAAAATATTTTTGAGTAGTAACTCAAAATATGCTTGATTGATTACTTTTCTACATGCTAGAAAAGGCAATGGTTCAAGACACTCTCACACACGCTGAGAGGTGCATACCGTAATTATTATTGTTACTCTTGATTAGTTTTAATTATTTATTAGAGAATCCATCTATTTTATTCAAGAATACACATCTCTACACATGCTAGATAAGTGCAGCAGTAGGGCATTCTCTCACACACGCTGAGAGATGCAGTTAGTTATGAAATGTTTTACAATTTTTGAATTAGATATAATTAATTTTGATCCGGGTTACTCCTGGCCTTATAATTATTTTAGAATTAAGTTATAGACCCTAGCACATATATATTAGTTTGTGTCGTTGAGAGTTCAGAACTCTCATAGATGTATTATAATCTGGAGAATTTATAAAAATTCTCATTTCATAAGTCGCCTCCCACACACGCTAGGAGAACGCAGTAGTTAGGGCACTCTCTCACACACGCTGAGAGGTGGAGTTATCAATTTAAATTGATTATTTATTCAAGTCATGAATTTTAGTTTAGGGCCACTCCTGGCGGTTCAGGAGGGCAAATTATTCATTATGCTTAGTGATAAGTTAATGATCAAGTTTCCAATTTTGTTTTAAAATTGTACTTAATTCCTCTTTGCCACCTAAGTATGTTTCAGATCCAAGATACAGTATTCCAGCTCCTCTTCTTGATCAGCTCCAAGTCCATGGCACTTTTAACATTGTTTAGTGTGTGCATGCATTGAATGTCATTTTTGCATCCACAGCTGTGTAGTAGTAGCTTGTAGCATGGTATTATTATTTATATGTTCGTATTGAATGTGTCCTTGGTTATATGCATCTTGGTAAGAATTTTATAAGTAATTTTTCCCTTAGCGTATTCAGCATGGTCTATTATTATTCAGATACATTGTACAGTATACTGTTGTTTTGGTTTCATTACCTAATTGAGATTATTTCTTCCAGATTACCAAGTTTCAGTTTTCATTTTCATAGAGTGTTCTGGAATAATGAATTTAATTTACTGGGAAAATGAAGTCTACTGCTTATACATATACAAGGATAGAGCAGCGTTGATAATTGATAACTCAACTGGCATAGATGAAACCTCCTACCAACCACAACTCTGATGAATGACCAATCTGTTGGGTAATTATTTTTACCAATTTCTCGCCTATTTTTAAACTTAGTCTTTTCACATACATATATTTAGAATATTCACCTCACTAATACCAATCAACTATTCATAAACCATTGATCTGTTTGTTCTATTTGAAAGTAGAAATTCTGGACTGTTATTAATCTCCAGTTATCTTCTTGATTAATATTTGTAATAATATTATTCTATAATGATATATTGGCCTGTATAATAATATTTTGTGTTTTTTCAACAGAATAAATGAATTGCTCACTAAAGGAAAAACCATCGGTCTACATGAGAATACACTGATATCAATGAAGCGCATTTCCATACCAGAAATCACAACAATCGTACTGATGAAATTATCGAGTGTATGTGGATTATCAAGATGTGGATGGGTGATTTCTGTATGAGGTATCTTTCTTTCAGATTACAAGTTGAAGAGTTAGGCTAGACCTTGCTAACATTCTCCTGGAATAGAAGGGTATAGGGGGTGGGATGTTTGTGGTTGTTAGTCATGTGACATATTCCCGCTCAATCCAGGCAGTACCACGCCATCAAGCGAGTTTTGTGTTGGGCGTGTTGTCTAAACACTTTTTGGTTGTGAGCTTTTATAGCAGCACACCATAGTGAATGTGACTGAATCATTTTCCCACCATCCGCAGCGATAGAATAGAATAGAATAGAATAGTTTTATTCACTCGAGAGCTTGTTATAACAAACATAGAGTTTTGTCACATATAACATACTTCAGATTTATCAATGTAATGAGAGTCTTTTGTATTTTCAGAGTCTTCACATTCACATGTTTGGAGCTTCACTTAATACTATATATCAATATCACATACATAAGTCAAAATTAAAAACATACTAAACATAACGGAATAACAATAACAAATATATTCTGATAACAGCTATATCACAATCATGTCAGAGAGAGAGAGAAAGAAAGCAATAATATAACAGACTATTTATGGATTAAAATAAAATATCACAGCTATATCACAGACAAGGAATCACATTGATAAGATAATTTAAAGCTCAACACCTTGTCTATATGTCAATTTCACCTATCGATAAAAATTCTCCAACAGAGTAGACAGGGTTTCTCTCAAACCACTTTTGCAGCCTAGTCTTAAAAGCATTCAATGGAACAAGTCTTACATTAAGAGGCAACCTGTTAAATAATCTTATGCCACCAACAAGCCAGTGGTCCTGTGTCTTTCTAAGTCTACATCTAGGAACATCAATTGAATGACTAGATCTAATATTAAAGCCATGAAGTGTACCTCTTTCATTATAGTTGAGTATATTTTTCTTAACATATATTAAAGCTGTCAATATGTACAGGCTGTAGACATTCAATAATTTCAATTGAACAAAAGAGGTCGACAAGATTCTCTAGGGCCTTTGCCTAATATAGCTCTTATAGCACGCTTTTGACATATTAGAATATCTTTTACAGAGGGAGCATGACCCATAATCTGAGTCCATACTCAATGTGACACTGAAACAAGGCTAAGTACAGTTCTCAATTCATCTACAGGAATGATGTTTCTCAGTTTTCGAAGTGCATAAGTAACTCTGGACAATTTAGTGCACATTATTCACATGGATTTTCCAATCCAATCTGGAGTCAAGATGTATCCCAAGAAGCTTCACAGCTGCCAAATCATTTGTGAAACCACCCTCAGTCCACAGATTATTCTTTGTGTTTTACTGTCATTCAACAGCAGTCCATTTGCAGCAAACCACTCTGCTGTTTTACGGAAGGTATCGCTTCAATCTGCTTCAGCATTGGTAGATCAGCATGACTAGAGATGAGAGTGGTGTCATCAGCGTAGAGTACAGTTCGACAGGGAACACTTGCTGTCAGGTCGTTTATCATACAGAGAAAGAGAAATGGTCCCAAACAGAACCCTGTGGAACGCCGTACTCAACTGCCCTTGTGCTAGATGATTTGTTATTGCAGCATACAAACTGTTGCCTACCACTGAGATAGGATTCTAATAGTTTCAGCGATTTATTCTCAATGCCATATTTCTTTAGTTTAGACAACAGAATATCATGCGATACACAGTCGAAGGCTCTTGTGAGGTCACACAGAGTCAGTTGGGTGAACTCTCACACTTCTCAAAGGATGCCAGAATACACTTGACAATGTCCTCAACAGCCATTGTTGTAGATTTTCCTCGCCGAAAACCATACTGACTACCAGACAATAAGTTATTCATCTCAAAATAGTTGACCAATTGTAGAAACAGAACATACTCAAATAATTTTGAAATAATTGGAACTATGCTTATTGGTCTGTAGTTCTCAATCAAGGATCTGGCCTTTTTTGTGCACTGGTGTTATTTTCTGTTTCAATACATTCTGGGTACTGACCTTCATGTATGCACTGATTGAAAAGAGTTGTAAGAGGTGTAACAATAAAATGAATAGTATTTTTGAGAAGAAAATTGGAGAAACCATATATGTCTACACTTCTTGAGTTTGAAATGCATTCACTGCCATCAAAATATCATCTTCACTGACTTTACACCATTTGAATTGACAATCAACTTGAGAAATTGTGTCTGGAGCATAGGTCATTTGTAGAGAGTTTCTTGCAATTTCTGCTACAGAGTCAATGAAAAGTCATTCAGATCATTAGGGTGTATCTCTATTTTATTATAAGTGTGAGTTTTTGTTTCCTGTTTTACAAGTTTCCAAACGGTTTTACATTTATTTGAAGAGTTTGTAATAAGTTTGCCATATGCAGATTTGCCTCAATTATCTTCCTCTTGTATAACTTATTCAGGATACATAAGCTTGTTTAGCCTGTGGAGAGCTAGTCATTCTGAAAACACCGAAGAAAGAATAATTTGTTCCTTAATGACTCCTAGTTCATCAGTATACCAAACATTTCTTTTGTCAATTTTTTCCGTTTATTTCTCAGGGGAAAACAGTATTCAAACTTATTCTTCAAGTGTTGAATGAAAAGATGGAATGCCACAGATGACCCAGAACACATCATCTCCATCCAATCAGTTTCCAGAAGTTCTTGTAGAATAAATTGAAGTTATCTTCATTGAACTGTCTCACCACAATATTACTTTTGATCTTCACATACCTCAGATCTTCCTGGCACCTTGATTTCCATTACAAGTGAAAGATGATCAGCAATGCAGAGATCCTTGACTTCAATATTGTAGAGTGTCTGGTTGGAGCCTGGTGAAAATATAATCAAGACAGGAAGCCCCTCTGGTGGGAGAAAACTGAAGGAAATAAATTGTACGACCTCAGCAATGTCAAAACATACTGTGATTTTGAGTCATTCATCCGTAGATCAACATTAATATCAGTAGAAATGATAATATGAGCATTATTTTTACTAAGTGATGAAGAATCTTTTCAATGCCTTCCAGAAAAATTTTCAAAAATTGCCATTTGGAGACCTATATACTGACACCAAGATAAAATTCAAATCACATAACAACACAGCACATGCTTCACAATGCTTTTCAGAGCAGTATTTTTCAACTTGAATCTCCTTAAACTTGACATCTTTCTTAATCATAATACAGGATCCACCATTTTGAAAGTTGATCGGCAGAAAATGCACCAATTACATAACCTTCAGGCACATGCATATTATTTCATCCACATGCAACCAATGCCACACATGCAAACAAAATCAGGCTTCTCAGTTTGGCACACTACTTCAATTTCAGTATTTTTATTACGTAAACTTTGCATGTTCATATGAATCAACTTGATGGAATGGCTTAAGTCTTTAGTTTTGTCAGAAATAGTGATCTCATTGTCCGTGCCACCACATGCCTCTAATTCAACCATACTAATACCGTTCACATTCACATTGGCTGTTTTCATCCTAGATTTATCCATACAAGATAAATAAATCAAATTATTCACATTTCTGCCTTGCCTCCTATGAGATTTAAAATTCACAAAACTAGATGCACTAGCATTCTCAACTATTGCATTTTGAACACTGCCGCTCCAGGAGGAGTACTGAAACCTAAAAAATCATTATTTGAGTGAGCTGTATCATCCAGATCACCTTCTGCAGTAGAAGAGAGAGAGGATTCTAAATTTGGAAGAGACTTTCTTGAAGCATGTATTGATTGGTTCAAACAAATAATTGGAGGATTAACAACTGAAGGAGTTGATGCTGGAGTCACTTCATAGTCATTGTAGCTGATAATTGCATCAACATTGTCACTAATTTCCATTAACATACTATTATTGTGTTACAGCCTTTGTAGTTTTCTTGTGAGAAAATTTTGTTGATTCAACTAAAAATTTACTACAATCCTGCCATCAGACGCTTCCCACTCTTCCTGAAATGTAAACCTCTCTTATTGAAATGATGTCTTTGCAATACTTCATTTAATCCTCCATAGAACACTTCTGATACTCCTTCATATGCCGATACTCTATTAGATATACTGGAATTTGCAAAACATATGTCATCATTGAGCCTAGGTTTGTTATATCTATATGGGATTCCACCAATCAAAATGTTTGTATTCAAGTCCGCTGAGAGAATCAGATCCATTGCTTGCTGTATTGTTAAAAGCCCTGGTTCGCCTTCACCGAAATCATTTGTGCCTGCCATATAATAAACACATAATCTGTCTTTGTCAAGTCCTTTATGAACCCATCCCATTCTCGATGACTTGTTTCAACTGCCCCTGGCGAATGTATAAACAAAAAACATTGTATTGGTTGGATAAGTCACTGAGGTAATTATTCATGTCTCTACCTTGACTATCTGCTAGGACTACAATCTTCTTTCTATTTGAATTTTTCAATGAAGCACTAGAAACATTTTGACTTGATTTGGCTGTAGATGAATTTGAAGCCCTCCTATGCACATGAGCTTGTACTTGGAAAGTATGGCCACAGTTGGTTGTGACAACGGCGATTCAGCATTCTCATCCAATACAGAAAAGCGATTCGAAATCTTTATTTCACTGTGAGAGGAAGTACGAAAATATTTTGATGGCAAATTTGGAGACTGGAATTCTGTGCTATACTTCTTCAATAATGTCAACTCAGACTCCAACTCTGAAATTTTATTTGTGGTGAGCTGAGCATCGTTTTGCAAAAGATTAATAATAGCATCTCTTGAATCAAGTTCCATCTTCAATTCCTCAGAATTGTTTTTCAATATTTCCAGCTTCGATTTCAGCTTCTCAATCTCAGCATCAGCCTTCTCTTCATTGTATATCGAATCATCAAGTTCATTTTTTTCTGTTTCTTTTTCTTGTGAGAGTAATCCTTGGAGCGTTCTGTTTTCTGCTGTTGTGTCAATCAACATTTTCTTTAAATCTTCATTTACACCTTAATTGAAGCGTCATATTTATTAAGTAAGGAAGTAACTTCCGGAATTACATCAATCACAGCTTCTTCAGAAAACCTTTTAGAGATGTAGTCCAAAACTGAATGCATTTTAACAGCAATATCTATTACCCCATCGTCTATTAACCCCTCTTTAAGATTGTGAAGATTATTATCCAATTGCGTCTTACAAATATTTCTTCCAGTTCGTGTCATCATAATGAAGCTCGCGCCTTCAAATTCTTCACAACGCCACCCGCTTAACAATGATCGATAGTATCATGAACGATTGAAGGGGCAAAAGACTAAAAACAGTACATCTGGTTTACACCTGTTGCATAGGACTACATTGAAAATTATTCGACAATCAATGCTATAGATAACTAAAGATTATCAATCTGAAGAGACCTTACAGATTAACAATGTTATCAGCACCTCGCTGCCATCTGTTTTGATAAGCCAGTCCTACTCGGGGATGGGCTGCCGACCTAATACGGTAGAATTAGGCTAGAGATGCCAGCACCCAACTACGCTGCCTTCTCCTGAGAGTCGAGCAGTTACAACCCGAGCTAGGATGGCTGTCGTCAAGGATACCAGATGTAAACAACAACACAGCTGATAAATCAATCACTGTATTCCTAGTATCGTAGAAGTCAAAGGTCACTGTACACTGTTTCAACAACTCAATTGAAACTCAAGATAGTGCCGGTAGACAAAAATGGAGTCAAAGTGTAGTCTGTTCATACAGTTTACGTTTCTAAAAGTGGTTAAACTCACGATTTCTTCAACTTTGATGGTTCTATCAGGTAACTCACCTCCCGTAGAATCACTATAGAACTTACTTGATTGAAAATATAACACTTTAAATGAATATTTGACTCAAATTCTGGAGCTGTTATTTAACTAAACTTACAGTGTAGCGCAATGCTACCAACCCTCGATGGTATATGTGGTACTGTTTCATGGTTTGTAAAAGGATATGGTGCAAGGTAACAACCATAAATAGGGATTGAGATGTCAGGGTCCCTGTAGGATATTTACAGTTTTCAGTCATGTATCGCTTTCTCAGTCAGTGCTCTGTGTGGTAGTTCTACAGCGTTGTCACTATGATTGCGGGCTCAGTCCAGCATCAACTTTATGACGAGGTAGTAACTATTACTCTGAAGCCTGGTGAGGTCTGTTATATGAGGCTGGAGATTGTAAATATTAGATAGTAGGCCTTCAGCAATGGGGTTTAGGCTCTAGGAGAGGGGTATGAATACAATTTGTTGATTTATATTATCTTTTCAATTTTCAATTTAAATTTTTCATGATCTTAGTAGTATTGCCTCCAGCCTTTGCTGGTTGGCATGGGAAGGGGGTGAAAGCTATTCTTGATGATAGCTTTGGGACAGATTTCATTTCCAACCTTAGTAATAAGTATTAACTTGCATGCTATATCAATGATTTTATTATGAGTTATAAACTCACAATAGAATCCTAAAAGCTCGAAATATTTTTGAGTAGTAACTCAAAATATCCTTGATGAGTACTTTTCTACACATGCTAGAAAAGGCGATAGTTTAAGACACTCTCTCACACACGCTGAGAGGTGCATATTGTAATTATTATTATTATGGATTAGTTATAATTACTTATTAGAGCATTCATCTATTTTATTCAAGAATACACTTTTCTACACAAGCTAGATAAGTGCAACGAAGTAGGGCATTCTCTCACACACGCTGAGAGATGCAGTCAGTTATGAAATGTTTTACAATATTTGGATTAGCTATAATTAATTTTGATCCGGGTTACTCCTGGCCTTACAATTATTTTAGAATTAAGTTATAGTTCAAGGATACGTTCCTAGCACATGTATTAGTTTGTGTCATTGAGTGTTCAGAACTCTCATAGAGGCATTATATTTTTGAGAATTTATCAAAATTCTCATTTCATAAGACGCTCTCCTACACATGCTAGGAGAACGCAGTAGCTTAGGGCACTCTCTCACACACGCTGAGAGATGTAGTTATTGATTAAAATTGATTATTTATTCAAGTCATGAATTTTAGTTTAGGGCCACTCCTGGCGGTTCAGGAGGGCAAATTATTTATTATGCTTAGTGATAAGTTACTGATCAAGTTTCCAATTTTGTTCTAAAAATTGTACTTAATTCCTCTTTTGCCTCCTAAGTATGTTTCAGATTGAAGATACAGTATTCCAGCTCCTCTTCTTGATCAGCTCCAAGTCCATGGCACTTTTTACATTGTGTAGTGTGTGCATGCATTGAATGTAATGTGTTGCATCCACAGCTGTGTTGTAGTAACTTTGTAGCGTAGTATTATTATTTATATGTTTGTTTTGAATGTGCCATTAGGTATGTGCATCTTGGTAAGAATTCTTAGAAGTTATGTTTTCCACCTTAGCGTGTGTAGCATGATCCATTATTATTCATATATTATACAGTATATTATTATATTGTATTAGCTTTATTACCAAGTTGATCTAATTGAGATTATTTCTTCCAGATTACCATGTTTCAGTTTCCATTTTCATAAGAGTGAATAATGAAATTAATTTATTGCGAAAATGAAGTCTACTGCAAATACAAGGTTAGAGCAGCGTTCACAGAAATATACGGTACGGTACTCTTCAATGATATTTATGAAACTTCAAAATCTGGTGTTGACAGACAACTTAGATTCCGAAAGCGCTCCACTCACGTGAGTAATAATTTTCACTTCTAATTAAGATTTCTGTGTTGTATAAAAACAAGTTGAAAGTGAACAGAACAATAATGGAAAAATTATTATTATTCTGTGATTGTAACGGTAGGGCTAGCTTCACTAGCTCTCCCAGTTTGAATTGTTTCATCAATTCATAATTATTTTACTCGCGAAATCTTTCTTATAACTTACAAGTATTTCTTTCAAGTTCATAATGTTTTTAGAAAATACCTCCTCTAGGTTTTCTGCGGTGAAAGGAAGGTGACACTAATTCTGATTACATCTTCAAAAGGCATTTGAGAGGTTCTGTTCCTCTGAAGCCTTTGATGATGTTTAGTATTCTTGGTGGGAAGGGGTTTGACTTTTCTGGTTTTTCAACTTTGTTAGGTTGGGAGGGGGAGAGTCGTTGTTGGATAAGGTCTGTTTGTGTAGGTTTTTGAGTGTTATTAGAAAGTGCTCCACCCTTCTTTTACCACAGAAGACCCAGGGGAAGTATGTTTAATTTTTCAAAATTTCTATTCCAAATTGGGAATACTGTTTGGTTGGCAGGAGAGAGGTGATCTGTGGATGTACACCATGGATTGTCTCTCGACTCCAACACTACCTCCCTCCGTGCTGTCATAGCAGGGTGTGTAGCAGTGAAGAGTATTCCCGTGGCCCACAAGCCTTACGTCCTCGAATGGTGATGGTCCGGCAAGGTACAACAGAAGTAATGTCCATATTTTTCTGTATGAACCTTGCTGGTACCTCACCGCGTGTGGGCCGGGCAACGTATGTCATGGGTGCCCTCGGTTTGGTGACATCTTTCGACTAAATATCAAGTTTTGAGATGTCCCCGGACGGTGAGCGTACCATACAGTGACTGCGGCTAACAAGGCTATGGCGAAGCAATGGACTCCCGATTTTATTAGATTGTTAGATCTAGTAATCTGGGTGATTTCATTTCGTCTGTTTTATCATCCGATTTCATATCATTTCCACATTTCTATCCTATTTTCAAACCGAATTAAATGTTTTGTTCTGTTAACTCCATATGGTTGGAGGCACTCTGAAGCATACTGTTTTAAGCAAGCTTCGCAAGTCATATTTTTTCAAAATTTTCATTTTTAATTGGGAATACTGTTTGGTTGGTGATCTGTGGCGGTACCCCATGGATTGTCTCTCGACTCCAACACTACCTCCCTCCGTCATTTGAATTTTCAAGTAAAAATGTTTTGATATGTTTTTTAAAATAGTTCAGATAATAAAATTGTTAGATGAACAGACACAGTGTTTGTTGATTATAGCGCACAGCACACGTCTGTTTGCACTGATTTCAACATAGGTGAAATAACATTGAGCCAACATCTAGATAAGGTAGCCCACATTAGACATGGACTGTTGCAAAAATTCATATGGATGTCCTATATGCTGATCCTTTGCTAATCAGCTGTTAGTTCAAGGTTATTTTATTGGATGCAAAATTTGATCATGGACACACTGCTTCAAAAACTTATGTCAGAAATAAATGAAGCATAGAAAAAATATAATAATATAAACGACTTATTCGCTTTCTTATCAACTGAATCACACCTCAATCAAGTTCGGGCAACAGTGATCAATAATAGCCTAAAACGCACCTGAAACCTGTCACTGAATTTCTCAGTACAGTGTCATTCACTTAATTTTACGCTTGGCATTAGATACATAGATAGGTAGAGAGATAGCATTTCTTGACGTTGCTGATGGTCGTAGAGTACGATGGCAAATAAATAATATCTCTCTATTTATCTATCCAATGCCAAGCGTCAAATTAAATATCACTGTATAAACATTGTTTCTGTAAGTAATGATATCAGGCCCACTCACTAAGATAACTAGTAATTCTGTGAACAGTAGACCTCACGAAAAAGCCATGCTAGCTGAAATCTGTCAATGCGTTTAGCCGTAAATTAGCTGTTTTCTTGTCCACGTGTACAGAATTGGTCCTGTCAACTGTGTCGAGAGAGATGTTGTCAGGCGCCCCCCAAAATACGTTATGTACATCTAATTTATTTATTTTAATTTTTTACATTTTTATTTATTTTTTATATTCTATATTTTTTCTATTTTTTAATTTTCATTTCATTTTTTTATTATTTATTTTATTTTTTAGTTATTTATTTTTTAAACATACGCGACATCCCACAAGCCGCCGCTTTAGCGGCGCCCCTCTTACTGCGACGCCCGGGGCGGGCGCCACAGTCGCGCCGCCGCTTTCGCGGCGACCCTCTGACTGCTAAAAAATGTTATGACTACAGCGAAAAAATCTTATTCTGACCCAGCTGATGATCATTCCATAATATGACGATGTTTATATTCAATTCAAAATAAATCCTATCACGTGTTCCATACAGCTATTGCATATTCCATATACATAGCTATATTCCACACAGCCATTCTCTTTTCCTTTTATTTCGTCCTTAAAATGCAAAATTAAAAAAAAACCTTACATATACATCGTCGCGCAGTCTCAAAATGAACATTCCTGCCAAATCTTATTGAAATCTGTCAATGCGTTTAGCCGTAAATGCATTACAAACAGACGAAAGCCAATCGACTTGAAACAAGACTTCGCTTCGCTCAGTCTTCTCCTCGTTCGGTCAAATATTCTAAGGTATTAGAATTAATATTTTGGTCGCTCTTGCGAGAGCAATTGCTGAGTGATCATGTGGTTAAGCCACGAACAATCAAGATGCTCGGATGGATGACCGACACAAATGAGGAGCTATCCGGAGCAATTAACATCACACCTAGAGCGCGAGTTAAATAGATAAGGTTCTTTTACACTAGACATCATAAGATGGTTTATTGCGTTACTTGTCTAGTGAATGGGAAGCCTACCTTATCATCAAGTCAGCTCTTTTATTCACTGTTATTTTAGTGGATAAAATTTGATAGTGTACACACAGCTTCAAACGTTAACGCTCTCAAAATGGGAAATTCAATTTCTCCAACCTAGATCATGAAATTTCATTAAAATTAATGGTTTTAGAAAAATCACCGTGAATTACCTTATTTGACTAATAAACAAATTGATTTAATGTTTTTTGGAATCAATATTTGTAATTGTGAAAGAAAAACTTTCAACATCTATAAACCATTGTCTTACAAAATTTTCTAGAATGAAGATTAATAAAAGTTATTCTTATTTTTCATTAATTCTTTAGAATTAATAAAAGTCATTCTCATTTTTCATTAATTCTTTTATATTCTTTGCTGATGGGTCTTTTACATTAAATTTACGAATTCACTATCTGAATTCACTTATTTAGAAGCCAAACTCACCTATTTTTAAATTTTTTTATTATTTGAAGGTAAAATAATAATTATTATCGTTTTGGCCACCAGAATGTCCAGAGTGTAATGTTGCAGGCAAGTCTACAAGTGTTCAATGACAACTGCATTGTTGTTGTTTTATTTTGTATAACTGAAATGTATTTCTCTCATTGTAAAACAAGTAGTGAAAGCATTTACAATTCATTTCATAACTATTTAGCTCTTAGCTTTAGGTTTGAGGCCTATTTTTGAAAATTTAAAACTTTTAATATAGTCTTGTATAAATCTGACTATAATATGACCACACACTGGACATACACTGTCTAATACATTGCACTATGACCGACTAGTGTGAGGGCATTTTATATTTAGATATAGTCCAGTTTCAAGTTTTCATGGGACATGCACCTAGGGGAGAAATTCAAACAAAAATCAATAAAAATAGAATATTTATTTATATAATATCGTTCAACAATGGGCATAAAGAGTTACAGATAAATTCTAAAAAAATAACAACAAAAAAATTTCACTAAAAAGCCTCCCTAAATCTTCAAACATTAAAGTATTTAAAAAATTCTTCGAACATTAGCCTAGTTAGTCTAACATATATTATTCATTTACTTATCAAATAAAGTTGAGAATTTCAACGGTTTTTATCATCAATACTAAATTTGTAAACGTTTCACTGTATCTATTGTTTTATTAGTTGATTCCTTTATTAATTTGGTTAGTTCTAAATTGATTTCATGCTAGTATTCAATATCAAGTTTTTAGACACATAAAATTGTTGTCTTGATCCTTGTTCAAGTAATCACATATAGTACATTCATGCATTCAATAATGCATAATTTTATTGGAAACACATGCTATTTTGTTATCGTTGGGCTACTTATCATTCCCTAAATTTATAACTTTTAAATAATCAATCCTTAATATTAATTTCTAATTTGGTCGTGACATTCATCCATCAGTTATTGTCAAAAATCTTCTCTTAATTCTATATTCCTAATATTAATACTGAATTACAACAGTTATTTTTTTAATCAGCAATTAGCCTAATATTTTATTAAAAATAAATTGACATTCAGGTTTTCTACAATGTTACTTGGTCAGTGATATTTTAATTCAGTCAATTTGTTCCATGAAAAAATTGTGAATCACTAGTATTTATTATTTAAATCATACTCATTGTAGTCGAACACACGTTGCTGAATCAATAGTATTAATTGAGTTGAAATCGACTAGATTCAAGAATAAAAAGCTTGAAACCAAGTTCGAACTCAATTTATTGTAAACTTCACTTAATTTAGGCCTATCATGTAAAGTATGATATGATTTTGACCTATTTTCAATATTTTACACACGCACTACACATTCACCCACACTTACAATTTGAAATCATTTATTGGAATTGATTTTAATCGCCTTGCAGAAAAAAAATGTTGCTATAAAAAAATATGTGGACAAGATTTATCAAGAAGTGTATATTTTAGATCAAATTAATGAGTTTGATTCGTAATAAAAATTTAACAAGAATGTAACTTTTAAAAGGGGTATATATTGAAAAACAATATTCAAGACACGTTTTGACTAGTATTTGCAGTTGATTTGAAGCATTTCCATAATCATACAAGTTCATTGACTCTAATAGTAATATTTCAAAGGTAAACATGATATTATTTTCTTTCTCTGACAAAGATCTTCTTACATTTTTAGAAGATAAAACTATCTTATTGGCAGTGTTAATTGGAAGTTAAAACTATAAGCCGTTTATATTTTCTTAACATAAGTTAAAAATAGATAATACTTAACATAAGTGATAAGGATTACTGTGTCACTTATTCAGTAACAAAAGCTGTTTCTGTGATGAATAAGTGATAAGGGAGTTAATAAAGAAGGACTTTGCATTGCATCAATGAAGAGAAATAAGTTTCTTAATAAGATCAGTGATGGGATGGTGAGTAGTAAAGGACTTAGCTTCAAGGATTCGTCAACAATAATTGAGATTTAGTCTTCTACTACTCACCATGTTGTAAACAGACTTATTTCTCTTAAGTCTTCTTTACTAACTCCCTTATCACTTATTCATTACAGAAACAGCTTTTATCACTGAATAAGTGATACAGTAATCCTTTATCACTTACTACCTGATCACTTTTATTGTTTAGGTATCACTGTACTCTCTTAGTACTACTATCATTTAGTACCCTACCTAATCACACATCAATTAAAGTAGCAAAGTCTGACTGTCCTCAGCCTTGACACCATTCATCTCAATTGTTGACGAATCCGAATCCTCCCCATCATTGGGAACGCCCCCCTCCCCTGCCAACCACCCATTTTTCTCCGACCCCATTTGAATATCAATTTCATTCATTGTTTTAATTGTGATCGCACCATTCTGTTCAGCCTGCATTGCTGCAATGGGATTCTCGTACTGATGTTCACCAGGGTTCAGTTGACAGGGATGAAACTGGAAGTCCGAGTACGCAGGGATTGTATCATCGGCATCGATGTTGCCGAACTTTGAGTTGAAACGGATCGTGTGGAATGGGAATCGACGCGTACAGAAACCTGGCATCCATTGGGGGGGATTGATGGGGGCGCTGGGTCCTCCTCGGTAGACGAAAAACAAAACTCCGACTATAGGAACCACGACAAAGATGAAACCAAGCAACAGCCACCAAACGCTAAAGCCGTTTGTTGAGTTGGGGGGTTTATTTGGGTTTCTTAAATTCGGGTCTATCGGGTCGAATATTTCGTCCTGCTCAGAAGGCTGTGCGCAGATGCTGTTTTTGCGCATGCGCGTACCGTCGGCACAGACACAGACTGCTGCGGGGCGGAGCTTGTGGTTGCGTAGTAGACACATACCACCCGCTTCTTGGCATTCGGTAGAATTCAGACAGTCGTTGTGACCTGCACAAGGTGAGACAATTATTAGCTAAATCATATATAAAATAATGAAAATATTTTAAAAATCAATTGTATTTTTTTTGCAATAAGCATAATTAATTACAAGTTCACCCCGTGCAGCGCAAAGCACCGGCCGCTCACTTGAATTTTCTAAAATTCTTAGTTTTAAATTGTTGCTATTTTGACTATCAGCAGCTGACAGCAGCTCAGTCATGCCAACGAAATCCTACCTTGTGCAGTGATTAAAGATGACTTTTTTTAATCACTGTACTACTTTTAGCTTCTAAGCTCTATCGATGATGGATTTCACAAACCAACTCAGTACATTTAATAACTTATTAGTACTTTATAATGCCAACAGATAGCACCTATTTTTGGTTTTCATTATTTTTCTCCCATTTAAAATGAGCATTTTTGAAAAAATAGAGCCTGCAGAAATTCGATTTTAAATCATTCTTTTGGCCCAAACCGCATCAAAATCGGTCCACTCAAACTATTCCACGAACTTGGCAAAATCTACTCTACACGGGCTCCAAACGCGTTTAATATTATAGACGATATAGCGGCCACGAAGATGAATCATTTTGTACTGTTGTAGCAAGCACAGCGTTGCTAATTAGTGTTGGGGAGCAAGCAATTTACGACTTGCCATTGCTTCAGCGGTTCCATGTTTGACAACAGCGCAAAATCTCTCAGCTGCCTTATTTCGTGGCCACTACTATACTTCTGATTTGATGGAATTGCTACATTCCTATTATTATATGAAATGGTGAGAAGTAAAAGGCATAAACTTTCAAAGTTTATTTTAATTCTTGAAGAATATTTTGGTTCAGTCGAAGGTTGAGTGATTTGGTTTAGCAACTTCTCTATCAGCACCAGCATGGCTTAGAGTAGTGGGATATTTTTTCTAAAAATACAGTAATTATTCCTTCTATCATTTTTTCATTCAATATCCCATATTCATTTTGTTTGAATTCATAGTATCGTATAGATTTAATCCATTTATGAATTACTATTTATTTATTCCAATTTCAATTCAAATATAATTAATTCATTATATTTTTACTTCTGTAATGCAGTGTACAGGTATTATTATCTCATCAGTTTCAATATGCATCCATAAGACAGTATGTAACACTATTGAGTTGGAAGCAGTTTTGAACGAATGCCTTGTCATTCTCCCTTGTATCCTTTTCATTCATTGTAATTTATATTTTTCAATGAAAATAAATGAATGGTTGAATAAATAAATGTATAAATGAATGAGTGAATGATTGATTCCTTTCATCAGTGATAAATCTCGATTTAATCAAATTTTACATCACCTCTTAGCTGTATTCTTCCTTATCCTTTCGATTTTTTTGTAATTTATATTTCTCAATTAATGAACAAATGAATGAATGAATGATTTATTCATCTGTGATAAATTACAATCAAATCAAATTACACTCACCTCTCAACTGTATTATTCCTTGATTCTTCATTATCCTTCCGATTCTTTATAATTTATATTCCTCAATGAATGAAAAAATTACAGTGACTATATAATCACAGTGTGTTGCCATTTCATGTCACACTTTTGATTGTTTATCTCTGGCAAATCCACCATACTATGGCCAATTCCCATAATATTTGCGTTGAAATGATACGCAAATCATATGTTATGCTGAGTGATTCAATTCTTACCAACAATTCGCCTTTGCCAGAGTTACTTTTCATCGTTTTATGATCAACAATAGAGAGATATTTTTAATGTTTGAAAAGTTATGTTTGGCGTTGTTTCTCTCAAAAGAAATTAGAAAAATGTGTCAATGGGTTCATGTTTGCCTGTAATCCCATAACAGAATTTGAAAATTTGGCAAAAGTATGGCGGTGGCTGGAATAAAAAATGTTCCAACACACTTATGGAACCTTTTCACTCCAATGAACACACTGTGATAATACAGTCTCTGCAGAACAAACGAATGAATCCCCATGTCCACACTTGGTCGATTTTTGTCTGCTTTTCGATTTTCGTGATAGTGCATGCTGTGCAGCACATGACGCATGCGGTGCAGCATTCGTGTTTTTTTTAGGGTGATGCCCACATGAGCTCTAGGCTTGTGCGTGGGTAATGAGAGGGATGATTGTCAGAGATAACGACTGTTTTAAGGCAGTCGGGACTGACGGCTTTTCGTCTCATCCGAAAGACGGGATTGGCCGTTATTATTGTCAAAATCCGTTCCCCCAAACTGTATTCGAACCAGGTTCTTCGGATTATCAGACTGGCGCTTATCGCCCTCAGCTACGGACCACTCCAATTTCCCGGCTAATTTCAATAGGATGCGTGAAACGCAAGACGACAAGCATGAAAAACCGAAAGTCGAAACGAAAATCGACAAGGTGTGGACATCGCTAATCATTGATTCCTTCTATCTGTGATTAGTTTCAAATTATATAAAAATCCACATCACCTCTCAACTGTAGCCCAGGATGCATGATGTCAAAGTTGTAGGGAACGGTGAAGTGTCTGGGATGTATGCGGAACTGTTTGTGTTCCTGGAAAGCGGCGCCGTAAAGTCCATAGCGCCACATGTTGCCAGTGTCCTCCATATCCTTGGCTTCTGTCGCTGAATCGGCCTGCACCAGAACGTAGATGTAGTCTTCGAAAATGGTTATGTCGGTTGGTACGTCCTGTAACACAAGAATAAATTAGCTCAAATGCAAATTCTTTATTACCAACCAGGGGCATAGTCTCGAACATACCTTGGGCTAGCTCTCCTCGCAATTAATATCCCATATCCTGCGAAAAATCACCCTTCAATCGCAAAATAATATAATGTGTTCTGTATCTCAAATAGATAATGCTATCTGCCAACCGAATCTAGAAAAACATAAGCTCAAACATGAACGCCGGCTCAAAGAGTAACATGAACTCGCTTCGGCTACAGTCGGCCGTGATCGCCACTGTTCGGGAGAGAGAAATTATCTCTCTTGAGAGAGCTAGTTCTGAGTCACTGTTCACTGCAATGATAAACTAATTGACTCCCACCCCACACCTCATCCATCCATTCATCCATCAGAGAATATGGGCCTCTGAACCAGCTCTGGGTGAACAAGCTAGCTTTGCTTACTTGGTCTCGTCGCGCACGCTTAATTTGATTCTAGAACTTAACGCTACTACTGTTTTTGGAAACTTTATACCTTCTTAATATACATCTGCAAAATTATTTATTTCTTAAAACAAGTTGGGCTTCGCAGCTAGCCTAGCTAGCCTAGAGAATACGCCACTGTTGCCAACAGGTTCATATTACAAAGATGCATATATTTTAGTGTTACAATTGGCGACGTTAGCCAAGCATAGCTTGTTTGGCAACGAAGAGTTCCGTCTATTAATTCTATTTACTCATTCATAGAATGAAAAGGTCGCACATCATACATGATATACCATGCAGTAGTACATGCGCATTTGGCATATGGTCTTTGTATGGGAGTACAAATAAGAGTAATCTCGATAAAATTCTTAAACAGCAAAAACGAGCAATAAGAATTATGCTAAACCTTAATAGAACCGATTCTGTAAAGATAGCTTTCTTCAACCTAGGAATCTTAACGATATATGGACAATACATATTTGATGTTATTGTCTTTTTCAAAAAATTTGATGGTTCAAATTCAAGAAATAGTACCTACAATTATAATGCACGATTCGGTCATTACAGAAAGACACAGATTGGATCTATTTGAGAAAAAAGCTGTTTATAGAGGGAAGAAGTATTTTGTGAGGCTACCAAGCAGTTTACAAGAATTAGAAGATCCTCATATATTTAGAAAAAAATTAAAGGATTATCTGGTACACTTATCACTGTACTCTTTACAAGATTATTAACGTTAATTTTTAATTAAATAAACAATCTCTTTTTTTAGTCTTTTGATTATATCTAGCTTTGTATAAAATTCCTGACACTATTCCTATGTACTTGTACGT
This sequence comes from Laodelphax striatellus, assembly GCA_017141395.1. Taxonomy (NCBI): domain Eukaryota; kingdom Metazoa; phylum Arthropoda; class Insecta; order Hemiptera; family Delphacidae; genus Laodelphax; species Laodelphax striatellus. The sequence goes on from CM029544.1 coordinate 28,317,450, forward strand.
TTTGTAATGAATAAAGATTTTTTTCAATTCAATTTAATTAGGTAGTTCTGTTTCTCAAAAATTCCCATCCAGAAACAAAAACACAAAAATCAAATCAGCAGTAATCCAGTAATCAATCTCAGTCTATTCTATTCTATTCTTCTATTCTTTTCAATTCATTCATCTATCATGAACGAAATACAAACAGAATGATGTAAAATACATAATTTTTACTTCTTGTGAAATTAAACTATATTTACTACATTATTATAGCAGCCGATGTGTTTCGATATTTTTCTCAATTTTGATAGTGTAGCTCTTGATATTTTTCTCAATTTTACCAAGGAAGTTAGTGTAGTCGCAGATTGTGTGCATATTTTACATGTGATCAGATGATTAAAATGTATTATCTCAACAGCTGAAATAATCTTGTCTCACTCCCACACTCGCTCTCATTTGCGACCATCATTTCGCAAGACGGCTAGTAGCGTCAGAGAGCGACGTGCCCAGACTAATTGCGCCAACTGTACAGGTCACACTTTTGATTGGTTAGCTCGGATGAACCCACCATACTTTTGCCAATTCCTATAAGATAAGCATTAGAATGAAACGCAAATCATATGTTATGTTGAGTGATTCACTTCTAACCTACAATTTGCCTTTGCCAGTGTTAGTTTTCATCATTTTAAGCTTTTAACACAATACCAAGAGTAGAGAGACAATTTTTAATGTTAGAAAAGTTATTTTCGATGTTATTTCTTTTAAAATAAGTTTGAAAAATGAGTGAATGGGTTAATGTTTGCCTGTAATCCCATATCAAATTTAAAAATTTGGCAAAAGTATGGCGGTGGCGGGAGAAAAAATGATTTCCACATACTGTTATGGAGTGCTTCACACAAATGGCCACAATGTTACTATACACTCTCTGTAGTAGCATAGTTGTTATACAAAATACATATCGAATAAAATAAAAATACTCGAAGTTATCATAATCACAATACGATCACCGGAGATTGGCAATGATGTTACAATCGAAACCGTTATTTCGATATTTTAAAAAATTCTTGGTTGTAACAACTAAAAGTCGTCTAATTCAAGATTAAATTTCTCATAAAATCTATTAAAATAGAAAGCTTCAATCTACATCAAATCCCTTCTAAGTAGCCTACATCAAATCGCTTTGCATCTTCATTCATTATACTCCATTTTTATTCTCGTACAATATTTCTCAAGACTGCGAAGTTATTTTGAAATTTTGGGTTAGGAAACGTTTGGTGTAAAAACGCCTTGGTATTTATGTAGGGAGAGTGATTTTTGGAGTCTAATGTTGAAACTAATTTTGTTGCCAGTTAGAAATAGTCGCAACGGAGGTGAAGACATGAAATTATCATCAAACATTATAAAAAAAACACTTGTTTCGATAAACTAAAATAAACCTCGAATAATTTGAATACTCACAGGAGACGTGAAAATCTCCCGACGATTGCTTCCGTCAAATGAGGCCCGTTCCACTCTCTTGGTGACAGAATCGGCCCAGTAGATCTGATTGTGGAACGAGTCAATGAATATATCGGCCACTTGTATCAGGTTAGTCACTATTTCGACCACATTCGAGCCACTCGTGTCAGCCCGGTAGATGGTGCTCAACTGGATCTTGTGCGCTAGCTTCTCGCTCCAAAACATTGTCCTGTTTTGAGGAAAGGGTTTAGAATAAAAAAATTAAGGAAGAATAAAAAACTGTATAAATCATGTTATTTTATAAAATTGATAATATCGAGTGATTCCACGTAAAACGGACTTCTCTTTAGTTACTTTTTTCTACAATGTATTTATATTAGTCGATGAAATACCTATATTTTTATTCTGTTTTCTTATGCTTCTTCAAACTCGAAACATATTTTTTCTGTTTTGTTGTCTGGCATTGTTATTCACTTGTGTTTCATCATAAATTGATTCTATTCCCTTACTTTTTGAATTGTTGTTTACAAGAAATTTTGATATAAATAAATAATGAATGAATTCAAAATTGATAATTACTTCATTTCCTACAAAAACTAAAATATCATTTTTATTGCACATTAAAATTTCAAGATTCTTCCAAATTATTCCTTCATGCTTCATTTGAAATTATTTCTTATTATAAAGCATGAAGGAATAATTTGGAAGAATCTTGAAATTTTAATGTGCAATAAAAATGATATTTTAGTTTTTGCAGGAAATGAAGTAATTATCAATTTTGAATTCATTCATTATTTATTTATATCAAAATTTCTTATAAACAACAATTCAAAAAGTAAGGGAATAGAATCAATTTATGATGAAACACAAGTGAATAACAATGCCAGACAACAAAACAGAAAAAATAGGTTTCGAGTTTAAAGAAGCAATTAAGAAAACAATGATTGTTGTATTTGATATGCTTTTAATATTCTTTCATGTTTCCATCGTAATGTAATAATGTGAATAGATCCAAGCAACATAAAATGTATACTATTTAACAATATTTTATTATTATAGCAATTGCTAGATTTATTTTTGTCTGCAACTGTTTAAGCGTTCTTTCTTCAGCTTTTTAAGCTTCTTTCATACTTATGTGACAAATCACTGTTTTATTATGTATTCAGACCTCTTATAAATAGAAATGAATGAAAGAAATCCAAACGGTAATACCGTTGCCCGGCTGAACTGTCATACACCCGGCGCTATCTTATTTTTCAGCTGTTGATAAACTGGCTAACTGTACCTCTCTCATAGTAGAAATTATTCTATTCTTATTTCAAATTATTTACCTGGAATTGTCAACATATTCAGAGCAGGCTACTGTACGAGGAACATAACCTCTATTCTTGAAAAGTAAATAGACCGGCACTGCCAAATAAATTATTTAAATAAGACTGATTAGTTGCTAAGTATTGTTATAATTATGTTTCTTCGTAATTTATGTATACACTGGTTATGGTATTTGTTATATTATTTACAAATTATATTTAAAGTCATTGAAAGGCACTCAATTAAAAATTACCACCCTCATATCTCTTTGTTATAAGTCAAAATTTCATGCCATTTGTTTATTTACAATTTAGATTTGTCTAATTAATCTGGTACTAACCTCGTGACAGGGTCAACAGCTAAAGCCTCAATATCTTTGGCAGGTTCGCTCTTGTACAATCTCGCAAAGGTTCTTTTTTCAAAGTTGACAGCCATTATCTGAGATGAAGCCTCTACCACGTACACATTGCCTGTGATCCAGTCAATCGCCAATCGGCTGGGACGTTTGAGATGGACTGATCTTATCTAAACATTTAAAAAAAGAAGAATTTATTATGCCTGAACACATATTGCCTTTGTACATAAAATATCATACAAATCTCTCGTTTCAGAATTATACTGCCAGGAATTTCCTATAGATATGAAACTCGAGTGCAATTCATTGCGGACATTACATTAGAAAATAAAAATTAGACTTATTTCAAAATTGATGAAATAGTACATAGAAGATCCAGCCTTAGAACCAGCAATTTCCCACAACTGTATGTATCTAATGAATAGGCCTACTCATTATTAACTTCGCTTTACTTTAATGTGAAGATTAATAATTATTGTTGATTTGCTGAATTGAAATAGATTGAATAAATAAATAAAAAGGCCTGTGGCCTTTTCAGGCTCCATCTTCGTTCAAACTAAGTCTAACAAAGCGTAGTTTTAGCTTGGTTCACATATATTCACGGTTTAAGCTGAAAATTCACAGTTCAAACCTAGGTTAAACTTAGATTTGTAAAACTTTGTTTAAATGGCCTAACAGTTTAAACCGTTATCAATAGCACATTTGTTTCGAATAGTCAACCATTTTGAATTTGTGAATGTCGATCTATACGAACTGCGAAGTTAACACTATCAATATTAATTATCACTGGAATAACGACATGCAGTCTACTTTTACTAGTGAATGAACTTATTAAAATATAAGAAATATATCGATTACAATATTAGAAATACATTGATTAATTACATCGATCGATACATCTATCAATTACAATATTAGAAATAATTATTAGATAATACTGAGATTTTATTATTCAGAAGATAATTAGGCATTAGTGTAATTTATCAACAAATAAATAAATGTTCAGCAACATAGCCAGGTCTACAAAGCCAACGGCCATAGGCCAAGCTATTCCTAACTTACTGTAAAATAGACTTGAATTGCTGAAAAATGATTTATTGTAATTGGAATACTGTAAATTGAGATATCAAAAAAGTGCTGTGGGATGTGAGACATGGAGAATAAACTCACTTCACTTCACTGGAGCGCTTTCGAGTTGCTTGAATCTGTCGACAAGAATTCAAGCAACTCGAATGCGCTCTAGTTAAGTGAGTATAGCAGGATGCATTTAATTTGGCGATTGGCGATCAGTAAACAGCTGATGTTACAATGATTACAATGACAGCTGATGACACAATACTTAACCTACAAATGCTGAATCTCGCAGATTATTGCAAAGACTTTGAAAAAATCTTTTAAAAGGGTATTATTTGAAAGGTCTTCTTTAAAAAGATTTTTTTAAAGACTTTAAAGGTCTTTAAGACTTTAAAAAGTCTTTGGATTATTGTGACATAGCTGCGTAACATCAGCTGTTTACTGATCGCCAACCGCCAAATTAAATGCATCCTGCTATAAGAAAAAGTGTATTCATTAGTAAATATAGGCGTTATTTCAATGATAGATATTAAATTAATTATTTTAAACTGAATTATCTTAGTTTTTAACTCAATTTACCTCACGACGATTATCCATGGAAATTCTGTAGAGACTGTTGTTGGTGGCAGTGGTCCAGTAGACATGTTTGCGAGCCACGTCGGCTGTCAGCCCCTCTACGCGCGCCCTGTAATCGGGGTCCGAGTAGACAATACCCAGATACGAGTGCCAACCAGTCATGGTACGAATCTCGTTGTAGACTGAGTAGATGAATTGCATTTCGCCACCTGAAGGGAAGGAAAATGGATAAGATTCATGAAAAAATACAATCAAAAAAAGTGAAAGCCATATACTATATGTAAAATGTAAATGTCTGTACATGTATATGTGAAAAAATTACTAGTACATACATGTATATTACTCCAAATATCATGGAAATAGGTGATATGAGTGTGTTTTTATTAAGGACCCAATAGGCTTCTTAATGCGATCGTACTGGTGTCCGTCTGTCCGTCCGTCCGCACGATAACTAACGAACGGAAGATCGTACACTTTTGAGATTTGGAATATAATATCTTCATAGATGAAGTAAGAAGCCTATTGATTTTGAATATTGAGGGTTGAATTTTAAAAAAGTTACAAGCAAAAAATAGGTACTGCATTTCAAATACATGTTACAGAGAAGTATAATAACATTGAATTAGTCAAATTTCAGCCTCTCATCCCAATGCCTTGATGGCGCAGTTGGTAAAGGCTACGTTCTCGTCTTTGAAGCCAGATTCAATTCCGAGTTTCCAAGTTGCCGGTTCAGCCGGGCAGTTTTTTTTTTGCTAACAAATTTCAAGTTTCAATCAATTATCCATACATTTTTCATTGTAATAAATTCATTATTGATGATTTGAAATTATTCATTATGTTTATTATTTATTACAATAGCCTATTCTAATTTTATGAAAGTAATCCAAGAGAAGTGATTTTTTCATCATTTTATTTTCAAGTAGCCTCAAAGTCGTTCTTATATTGGACAGTGATTTCCGTTCACCAGAGTTGTGAGTATAAATAAAAGTCTTTCTCAATAATGCAACATTGTGATAGTTCTATAAGTTTTCAGTTGTATCTTATACTATGTTGTATAGCTGTATTATCTATTATAAAATTTTTCTGCTGTATTAAATATAATAGAATTGCCCCTCAAATAGCTATCAGCTAAAGGGGTAAATTTGCTCTGTAAAAAATATATCTGTATTGCATCTTTTTTTATTATCATCAAATAAATAAACAAATATCCTTCAAAATAAAATAATATATTTCATGCTGAAAAACCTCCTTAGTTTTTGCGTGACCATTTTGTAATGTATTTTTTTCAATAAATGATTGATTGATTACCAAGCTTTTACAATAAAATATGAACTATTATCTTAGTTCCATACGTTTAGAGTTGTATCATCTTTTATCAAGTTTTATTATCTATTCCCTGCTCTTAGGTTCAGCGAGACTTTTTTGTAATGTATTTTTCTGAATAGAATGATGGATTCATTCAACATCAATAATTGATTGATTGTTAATTGTTGATAATAATTGATTGATTGATTATCAAGTATCACTCACCTCTAGCTCTACAGCTCATGCCATTCTCGCGTAGAACATACTCAGGTGCCTTGCATGAACATCTGAAGGCCCCCGGGATGTTGGAACAATACTGCGAACAGTACTCTTTAGTAGCGCACTCATCTATATCCGCACAAGTCTTGGCATCACCCATCAACTCGAAACCTTTTGAACAGGTGCATCTGTAACAAGAAAATTATTACTCCATGGAAGAGTTGTTTTTTACAGTAGATTTTTTTAATTTGGCAGATGGTGAATGACTGTTACGTTTTTATGGTTAACAGGTGACGTTATGCTCCGGAAGACGCTGTTATGTTATAATTGACTACGTTATGTATTTTTAGGACAGAGCTGAGCATAACATCACCTTCACCATGAAAATGTTAAATAACGCAGTCACTTACCATGAAATATATTACGTCATTTTATTACTATAAAAAATGATATACCATAAGTATATTTTTAGTAGTTATATTCAGATGTCTAATAACCTTAGTTTTGAATTGATATTTGACTTTGTTCGAATGATACAGTATAACTCTAATTCTAAGTTCGAATGATACAGTATAATTGAACCAGCAGAGAAATAAATTTTGTTACTTATTTATTCAATATAATATATTGACAATCTATATTGTCAATTTCTAAGATTTCTACAAATAAATTGTCAATTTCATTGTTTTATTACATGGAAGCAGAATGGATCTTCGGATCTGTTGCTTCCTTACATGTTTCTTCAAATAAATGAATAATTGAATGAATGAATTAATTAATAAACAAATGAATAAATAAATAAATAAATAAATGAATGAATGAATGAATAAATAAATGAATAAATAAATTAATAAATAAATATGATTTTTCCACGTGAGGTCCATTATCAGAGAAAAGAGACACTGATCTGCATCAATGTTTGTGGTGGTTAAAACTGTGAACGGTGTACTGTGGAGTGTTGAAAAACCTTGAAAGCAGTTCGAACTGCAGTCCACTAACAAGCGTTGCCGCCTGTCCGATCGCTGAGCCAAGGCTACACTAGATGAACCCACCCTTGCACCCCACCACTTCAGGTGACACGTCACAAGAGAAGACTGCCGCTTCCCATACTTGATATACTGAAATTACCTCTCCCCCAACACTTTGAATGACATAAACAAGAGTTATAGTATATTGAATTTGTTGATCACCGGTTTGAAGGTCTCCAAAGTGATGTTGAGTGAGAGGTATGAATATTCATTTTTGAACTGTAAAAGTCAGAGAAATACTCGAATGAATGTTATCCTCAAAGCCCTTGTAGTAGACTTTGATGATAACAAAACTTGTGTTAATGATTTCAATGGTTTTTCAAATAAGTGTGTGTTTACAATTTGTAATATTTTATTGAATAATTATTGTTGTGAAATGAAGAGAACGAGTCTCATTGAAGGAGGGAAAAAATCTTCAAGAAAGAGAAAATTAGATAAGTTTAGTAGTAAGGTGTAAATAGTTGTATAGTTCAAATCAAAGTTATATTCTTAACGGACTTTAATAGACTGTTTTGTAATGAAACATCAAGGCAAGGAGCTTGAATAAAACGAAATATCAATTCTCTATTGTGAATCTGTTTTTTTGATGTTATTATCTTTCAGATTATATAATGAATCCATTTTTTGAAGCAACTTATATTTATTTATTTTCCATAGTACCTATCGAGTATTCAATGTTTATAAGAGTATTATTGTAATTTAATAAGTTATTAAATTACAATAATGTCTTTATTGAAATGTTAGCCCTCAAAAAGCAGTTTATTATGCAGATATGAAAGGAGAATGGGCTATAGAATACGAGAAGCAGCAGTCAGTCCGCCTTCTCTTGTGACGTCACGTTTGCAGCCTTGGCTGAACTATCGCACCGTGCGACTTTCATAGTCCAGGCCTGCAGTTAGAACTGTAAGTGGAAAGGAGCTCTTAGTCCTACATAGGTGGCAATAAAAAACATTTCTGAAAAATAAAAATTGCAATAATTGAAGATTACTTAGGTCCATTAGGCGTTTTCTGGCAGTTATCACTGCATCCGGCATTCGCGCATCCTTTATCACACATTCCTCCCTCGTCGCTTCCGTCCGAGCAATCCTTCTCTCCGTTGCACACCTTATCAGTTTGCACACACTCGTTGTCATCGCTTGCACAGCGGAAGCTCCCAAAGCAACGAAGGTTTCCGCTCTTTGGAACGCTGGGGCCATCTATAGCAAATCATTTTCAACGGCTTAGTTATTGAATAATTACTGCATCAGGATTACGTGAAATGTGGGGATTAATTCGAATCAAGTATGACGATTTTATAGAATGGCATGAGATTTCTGTTGAAAAGTAAAATAAATTGAGCCGTAAATTGAATTTTTCATTCCAATCAATTTATTCCTCTCTTGGAGTTTACCAATACTCTTGGAGTACATACCTACTAAATAAATATAAATGATGAGTGATTCAGAGGAAAGAATTTTATTTATGACTATTGTATTACATGTATTTGAAAGATGTCTGAATCAATCCAGTTATTCAAATTGTTTAGATGAAGTAATTAAAACATTTCAAACTGGGAGAATAAAGTAAGAACAGCCAAAAATGAGAGAAAAAGGGTTATAAAAACTGTGAATTATAATCTGTATAGGGGTGACAAGACCATCAATATTGACAGTAGAGAAGTGGAACCCACAAAATTTGATAATCACAATCTCAAGGAAATGATAGAATAGAATAGAATAGAATATAAACAATAATCACAAAATACATTTGCAGAAATAAAATACAATTGTATAGAAATAATCAAAAATTTCATATAACCTTAGCCTACTTAAAGTAAAAATTAAAACTAAAGATGATAACCCATTTATTAGGAGCAAGGTAAAATTATTACAGCATACAAACTACTTATTGAAATTCATGAAAATAATCAAAACCGCATGAAAAATAACAATACAGCTTTCCAGTGAAATAAACTACTGGCTTGCAAAGTGACAAAGTCACTTGAAGGCAAGCAGAAATTTTCATAATGGGAGTAATGTGTTGTACAACCTTGGATTATTTTGCAAAACATAGTTGTAAAAATTATATGCATCATGTGTTGCATACCATTGAATTTTTTGTACTCTAATTGTTCAAATTGTATTTATGATATACTAGCTGTCCCGGCGAACTTCGTATCACCCTCTCCCCCCCCCCAAATGTCCCCCCCTCTTCTCCCCACAAATGTTCCCCCTCCATGCCACTCCAAAAAAATGACATCCCCCAAATGCCCCCCTTTCATTCCCCCACAAATCCCCCTTCATGTCAACCCCCTCTTTCCCACCAAATTTAACCCCCCTCTTCCTTCAATTGGCCCCCTTCATGTAACCCCCCCCCCAAATGTCCCCCTTCATGTCACCCTCAAATAACCCCCTTCATGTCACCCCCCCCCCCACACGAAAAAAAATGTCACGAAGTAAAAATATCTATATCCACTCGCTTTATTGATGGAAAATTAAAAGAAATCTGCAATATACTAATTTTTATAAAGCGAGTGGATAATAATCAATATTAATCAATGCTGAAAGTTGCCAAAAAAATTTCACCCGTCTCGGAATCGAACCCGAGAATTCTGCGTGGAAGGCAGAGTCGCTGTCCAACAGACCACCGAGGTCTTCTTTGGGAAGACCTATATTGTAGCATCTTCAACCACACATCGATTTCATAGGAGCATTATTGTTTGGACTGGATCAAAATGGATGTCATGTTTGATAGGTTAGGTCATTAATTTACCAATTATTTATTAATTATAAAGAGATTTTCTTCTATTTTAATATATATTATGTTAACCAGTGCTTTAAAAATTCAAACGAATCCAAAATCATCTAAATCGGTTCAGCCGTTTTCGAGTTATAAGCGAGCGTACAGACACCAACTCTCTTTTATTAATATAGATGGAATATATTGTACTATTTTTGTGAATTAATGATTTGATCTGATTAATCAGCTGATCTGGAGCATATGACTTGAAAAATTCTGTTTCATGTTTCAAAGCCATAGGACACACCATCAAGCTTACCATTATTGCCGCTAGAGCGCGTCTGACACAATGCCACCTCTTCATCCGAGTTATCTTCACAGTCATTTATCTTGTCACACTTCCATGTATGATAGATACAACGCCCGTTTTTGCACTGGAACTGATCGCGATGGCAACCAACACAGTTGAGCTCGTCCTCGCCGTTTCTACACTCAGACGTCTGGTTGCAACGGGCCGTTGATGGGATACAATGGCCGCGCTCGCATTCAAACTCGAAGCGAGTGTCACACTCTCGCAAAGGTGCTTGCTCAGAGGAAGCTCCCGGGTGCGTGAAGATCGGAATGTGAGGGACGGCTCGTTGCGGACAGGAATGCTCATCGCTGGCATCATCACAGTCGCTGCGCCCGTTGCATTTCAGTTCCTATGGAAAAGAAACTCAGTAATTTCTTTACCTCATCTAGTCTAAGAAGAACAATGAGTAATTTCTTTCTAATCTTATATTCTTCAGATTGATAAATTTAGCAGCTCTCTAGTACTTGTTCAAAAGTTTTCATGATTCAAAATCATAATTTAATATAAATCTTTTCCAAGATCTGGTTTACATAATGAATATTGGATTGAACAAATTAAGAGAATGTAATACACGATCAGTTCATAACAGTACAATTCATTATCCTTATTGTAACAATGTACGATAAAAGGAAGGATGATTAATTTAAAATGTTTCTTTGTTATTTATTTTTTGCTGAGTATGTTGCCCACATGGAGTGATGATGAGACAACTATTATTTTTAGGTAGTTGGGACCGACGGCTTAACGTCTCCTCCAAAAGACGAGAGTGGCCGTTTTTGTGGTCAAAATCCGTGCAATCAACTGTATTTGATCCAGGAACCTTTTAATTATCAGACCGGCGCTAATCGCCCTCGACTATGAAATAATCCTAAATTGGTGTAAAGATTAGGTTGGGTAGAGTGTACCATCGAAATCTGAAAAATGAGAATAATGTTTGAACCAACCTTATCAATACACTGTCCGTTATCGCAGGTGATCTGTTGCGGCGAGCATGTGCGAACATGGTTACAGTTGTTGTGCTCGTCGGAGCCATCTTTGCAATCCATCTCTCCGTTGCACTCCATCTCTTTGTCGATACAGCTGCCCGACTTGCAACGGAACTGCGTCAGCGTATCACATGTGTGCGTATCACACCCGAGTTCGTCGCTGCCATCACTGCAATCGGGCTGTCACGGCAAACAAATTTGAGAAGAAAAATGCATTAGAGAAACAAGTTAATAAATTGATAAAGTAGACTATTTCTGCAACAAGCAAAATCAATATTTAGTTGCAGCTTATTCATATTTCTTACCAGAGTTAGATTAAGAGTGTGCGGTAGTAGTCGGCCATATTGAATTGATATCCCAGATCAATGTAATTTTAAGCTAAAACACGCATTTTCTTGTAACACATCACATAGAATATTCTTGAAAAAAATTTATTTGATAAATAATGAAATCTTGCAAGGGGTTGGCTTTTTCAAATCTTAAATATTTATTCAAAAAACCTCCAAAAATGTTGAAACTTGAAAAGTTTATTTTTCCTGTAATTATTGCAGTAATTTTCTAATTAGAAAAGTAAAAAGCCAACCCCCTGAAGAACTTTATTCTCTTTCTAATAATGACACTTCAAAAGTAATTTTCAGTCCAAAAATAACGGCGCTACATGTGACAAGAAATTACATTGATCTTATGGGACCATTTCCAATATGGCCGACTACTACTGCCCAATCTTAAGGAAAGACGAGGAGTTGAATGAGAAAGAATTTATGACAGAAGAACTTCAAAATTCTGTTTTCAATGACATTAGTGAAATTGCTTGTCGATATTGGAATATCAAATTAATGATTGAACAACTAATTAAACTGCTCCTTCACTAGACATGCATAAGATGCGCCAAGTAATCAAAATTCTATCTCAAATAATCAAAATCAACTAACTCCTTTACTTCACTTGATTCAAATAATTTGAACAAATAAATGAAAAAATCTTATAAAATCTTCAATGGAGTAAACTTTTGAAAAAGTCTCTCAACTGAATCCTGACTCTCAAATCTATTTCAAACTCAAAAATCATAATTTTTCCGAACTGCATATTGATCTATCCTCTAGACTCCTTTACTTCACTCGATCAAATTGTTTGAAGAAAATAATGAGAAAATCATGGAAAATCCTTCAATAGAGTACATAAGAATAAAATATCCTTACCACAGCGCCCACTTAAGCTTATTTGTAAATATTTTGTATCATATATTCATCTATTGTGCTTTCTGGATATTGTATTTATCTATTTGTATGTTATGATAAATGTGAACGGTTGGATTGTAATCCAACAGAAGAAAATACAGAAGGAAATGTGAGAGCGGTGGTAAGAACAGTGGCAACATACGGAGCACAGATTTGGGGTTTTAGAAGCTATGATGTTCTAGAAACATTGCCAAGATTTTCGCAAAAAAACTTTTTATGCTACCGCAGTCAACGCCGAATTACATAGTTCACTTAGAACTGGATATTGAGCGAATATTTTTATTTATTGTAAAATTGCATGTTGAATTTATTTTTAGAATAATTATGAAATTGCCCCGAGGAAGGTTACCCAGAGTATTAGCAGAGAAAATATTAAGAAGTAAGATATCGTGGTACAAGGAATGGAGGAGCTGGGACGAGGAATTCGGGTGTAATTTAGTAAGATGTTTGAATGAGAAGAGTGAATGGATGAATAAATTTAGTTGTCTGGGTGAGAGAATGAAAGAGAAAATGAGAGGTGAATGGATACGAAGAGCGAATGAAGCACAGTTTCATGGATTGTATAAACAGTTAGAGCGGCAGAATGATAGTAGATCTTATCTTCAGTTTCAGTTTGATAGGAAGAAGATAAGTTTAATTATTAAGGCTAGGGGTTCTCTTTTTCACCTTAACTTCTCGCACGGTAGAGAAAAAAGACAATGGCGATGTTCAGTATCTAACTTGGACGAGAGATAGGACATGCTTCACTTTATGGGGGCTTGTCCGATATTGGGGGGTGTCCGTAAAGTATGGCTGGGAAAATATAGACTCAAATGACTGCATTTTTAAGAACTGCTTTAAAACTAAGAAGAGATCTGATATTAGAATTTAACTATTAATACCGACTCCTGGCAGACAACCTTCCAGGTTATGCCATAATAATGTCTTGGTTTTTTCTCTTTCTTTTAATGATGTATAATTCTGTTATTTTTATTTTGTTTTTTTATCATGTTTGGTATGAATTTAATTTTTCTCATTGTTAATGATATGTAATTCTGGTATTATTATGTTGTTTTTCATTATGTTTGCTATGAGTTGAATTTTTTTGTACAATGTTTAATTCATAAATAAAGACATTTTTACTACTACTACTACTACTTATGATAATTTGAATGAACGTATATTCCAAAACAAGTCAAACAATGCCTTATCAAGACAATTGTCATCTCTGCAAACTCCCACCTGCATGTCACATCGCTGTGATTGCCTGACACACTCCGTGGACGAGGCTCCCCCGCAGCGAAACTCGCATTCGGGTAGGTTCGGCTCCGGTCGGCTGTGTTCGCAGCCGGCCGTTTCGTCCGAATGATCGTCGCAGTCCGGAATCCAGTTGCACACTAGCGCCTCGGCAATGCACTTCTGACCGTCCAAACAGGCGAATTCACCTGGCAGGCAGTGCAGCTACAGAGGAAAAGAACAGAGAATAGTTGATGATTTTGTTTGAATTCTATAAAACGCTATTAATTGGACAACGATGAAAATATCTTTACTTTTTATGGTAGCAAAGAAGCTGTGAGGCATTGCGAAGAAAATACAGAAGGAAATAGTTAATCATTATTTTATTTGCATTCTCTAAGACGCTATCAATCAGACTCCTTTGGTAACAAATTCACTTTTTGTGCGCAAGTCTGTACGCACAACTAGAGTTAACAGCAAAGAAAGAAACGCTGGCGTTTCTAAAAAAATTGAAAGCGGCGAATAGGAAAACATCACACTGATACATGAATGGATCAAATGAATTGACGGCGTCTTCCACAAATGAAAAAGAAGAAGAAGAAGAAGAAGAAGAAGAAGAAGAAGAAGAAGAAGAAGAAGAAGAAGAAGAAGAAGAAGAAGAAGAAGAAGAAGAAGAAGAAGAAGAAGAAGAAGAAGAAGAAGAAGAAGAAGAAGAAGAAGAAGAAAGAAGAAGAAGAAGAAGAAGAAGAAGAAGAAGAAGAAGAAGAAGAAGAAGAAGAAGAAGAAGAAGAAGAAGAAGAAGAAGAAGAAGAAGAAGAAGAAGAAGAAGAAGAAGAAGAAGAAGAAGAAGAAGAAGAAGAAGAAGAAGAAGAAGAAGAAGAAGAAGAAGAAGAAGAAGAAGAAGAAGAAGAAGAAGAAGAAGAAGAAGAAGAAGAAGAAGAAGAAGAAGAAGAAGAAGAAGAAGAAGAAGAAGAAGAAGAAGAAGAAGAAGAAGAAGAAGAAGAAGAAGAAGAAGAAGAAGAAGAAGAAGAAGAAGAAGAAGAAGAAGAAGAAGAAGAAGAAGAAGAAGAAGAAGAAGAAGAAGAAGAAGAAGAAGAAGAAGAAGAAGAAGAAGAAGAAGAAGAAGAAGAAGAAATAGAAGAAGAAGAAGAACAAGAAGAAGAAGAAGAAGAAGAAGGAAGAAGAAGAAGAAGGAAGAAGGAAGAAGAAGGAAGAAGAAGAAGGAAGAAGAAGAAGAAGAAGAAGAAGAAGAAGAAGAAGAAGAAGAAGAAGAAGAAGAAGAAGAAGAAGAAGAAGAAGAAGAAGAAGAAGAAGAAGAAGAAGAAGAAGAAGAAGAAGAAGAAGAAGAAGAAGAACAAGAAGAAGAAGAAGAAGAAGAAGAAGAAGAAGAAGAAGAAGAAGAAGAAGAAGAAGAAGAAGAAGAAGAAGAAGAAGAAGAAGAAGAAGAAGAAGAAGAAGAAGAAGAAGAAGAAGAAGAAGAAGAAGAAGAAGAAGAAGAAGAAGAAGAAGAAGAAGAAGAAGAAGAAGAAGAAGAAGAAGAAGAAGAAGAAGAAGAAGAAGAAGAAGAAGAACAAGTGGATAAGACACAGAGGAAAAACGGAGTAGAGAAAGATAGAAGAGGAGTGGGGGAGGATAAAATTGAGGAAAACATGAAAGAAGTGAGATAATTGTTATGAGAAGTAACATGAGACTATGAACAGGAGTGTTCTGGATGTGAAGAGAGAAAAGGAGAAATTTGAAGAAGGGAGGAAAGGAGAAAAATAAAGAGAAGGCGGAGGCGAAGGAGGAGAAACAGGAGGAGGAAGAGGTTGTGGTGGAGAAGAAGAAGAAGAAGAGGTAGAGGAGGAAGTAGAAAAGGAGAAAGAGGAGGAGGACTCGGAAGTGAGGAAGTAGAGTGGAAGAAGAGAGGGGGAGAAAGCAGGAGAAGGAGGAGAACGAGAAAGAAGCTAAGAAAGAAGAGGAGTAAGAAGAGTAGAAGAAGGAGGAGGAAGAGATAGAGGTAGGGAAGGTGAGAGAGGAGTAGGAGGTGGAGGAGAAAGAGGAAGAGGATAAGTAGAGGGAGGAGTAGGGATAGAAGAAGGAGGAGGAGGAGGAGAAGGAGGAGAAAGAGGTAGTGGTAGAGAAGAAGAAAAAGGACAAGGAGGTTCAAAGGAAGAATTATATCAATGTATTTTTTAACTGCGACTCCTTGTTGAAAACGACTGAGTGATAAATAATAATACTTTTACAGGTAGAAATATTATAATTTTGTTTTGTAATTTGAATTATTTTTCCAATACTTTTGTAAAATTTTCATGATAATTTATTTACCTATAATATTAAATACGATATCAACTTCAAAATGAACAAAATAATGTAGGATAGGAAATCTTAGCCATGATGATTCTATTTCAACGTATGATGTTGAAATCATATTAAGGTAACGATTACTCACTTTGGTATAATCACTTTGTGATTAATTTGAAACCAATGTTATGATTGAATAAATAAGTTAGTTTTATGAGAAAAACTCAACGGATAGGTCGAAAAATGACTATCAATGTGAAATGTGAATATGAAGTTAATGAATAAGAGATATTAATTCACGACTGGATATTAACTTGATTAAATAATATCCTACAATAATGCAAAATTAATTCGGCTACTACTACTACTTTGCTCACCTTACTCACACACGTGGCCTTATCCTCATCCTCTCCCAGCGGACAATCCTCATGTCCGTCACACTTCTTCTTCAGCGGTATACAGTGTCTGGCCACACCTGCCACGGAGCTAACCTCACACTCGAACTCTGTTCTTTCACAGGCTACTCTCACATCGCACTGGAGCCCATCATCCTTGAGGAACATTCCATCAGGACACGTGCATTCCCTAAGGATATCCGATTTCACCAAACAGATATGACTGCAGTTTCCATTGCTGAACGCACAGGGGTGGTTTCGTTGGGAGTCTACACCTGTTACGCTGGTAAGGAAGATTTTAGAGTTGGAATACACGTGGTTGGTAAGGTCTAGAATTCTTTTATCTTTGCCGGTGAGTTTATTACAGTAGTTGATGCTTTTATACCCGTCTGAACTCCAGAAGATATCAACGCCCACAGAGGAGATAGATATTGGAGAGGCGCTGAGTTCCATGTAGGTGTGTCTTTCCTCTCCATTCCAACTCGTGTGTTCGATACGTCTCTTACCAGAATCTGCCCAGAACATGCGGTAGGTCATCTGATCGAAAAATAATGGCAAAAAAGGTCCAAGCAAGTTTTCTTCGAAGATATGCGTGCGTGACATAAGGTCTCCACTGGACATGGATAGTTTGTCGATGTGTGCGGAAGCTAGTGAGGTTAGTGAGACGTACATGATGCCCTCAACTGGTATCACGGCTATACCACGTGGGATATCACCCAGCAGATGGTTCATGATGGTTTTGCGATGGTGGTTGATTGTGTTGATCACTTCCACTTTTCCAAGTTCAGAGTCGGTCCAGTAGATGTTTGCACCGAGATTATCGAAGGCGATTCCTGTAATAAAATACAACAATTAACATGAATTTATTGATGATTTTCAAATATTATCATTATTACAAGGGTAGGCTGATAATTAATGCACACATGCTTGTCAAAGATAAACAAAAACAAATAGCAAGATTGGCTGGAAACCAAATCAGAGTATAAATCTTAAGCTTTAAAATCGTGTATATAATTTCCACCATAGTCATCATTAAGCATTACATATTTCTCCCAACGTGTTACAGGATTTTTCTGTAACTGAACAATTCTTCCAACTTTTCTCGAACACAGGACTCAATAGCTGCCTCCACCTCATTGTGCAAGCTACAATGATTACACTTGAGGTTTCTCCTGAGTAGTGGATAGAAATAAAGATCGCAAAGTACAAGATTGAGAGAATACTATTCAATGAAATATTATGGAGGATGTGGAATTAGTTCAAACTTCAGGTTTTTCAGAGCCCCCTCAGTTGCGCGAGAAGTGTACGGACAAGCATTATCATGCAAGATTATTGGCGCCAAGTTGCCTCTAACAAGACGACAAACTCAACATCAGAGGTTGTTTTAGAGTCTGTATGTACTGCGCAGAATTCACCTTGCTGAAGTAATCAGTCACATAAACTCGGCGAGCAGCACCCCAAAACAGAGTCAAAAAACGTTCTGCGAACGGTTGGATTTTGAATTTTTTTGCATAAGGTGAATGAGGATGACAATTTATTATACACTTGCGATTTTTATCTTTTCCCTCTACTTAAGAGAAACCTTAAGAGTAATCATTACAGCTTGCACAATGAGGTAGAGGCAGCTATTGAGTCCTGGGTTCAAGAAAAGCTGGAATAATTGTTCAGTTACGGAATGAAAAAACTTGTAACACGTTGGGAGAAATGTGTAATGCTTAACGATGACTATTAGTGGAAAATATATACACGATTTTGAAGCTTAAGATTTATACTTTAATTTGGTTTCCACCATATCTTGCTATTTGTTTTTGTTTGTCTCCAACAATCATGTGTGCATTAATTATCAGCCTACCCTCGTATTTCCTACATTTTCGAATACCATTCCTCATCTTCTTCATTTCTTCCTACTCATGTCTTTCTAACCCTGCTACGCCAACATTCCTGGATCTTTGAAAAGCAGAGATAATTTTGGAATATTATCGTCCAATCTTCTTTCGTCTCTTCCACCCCTTCCCCCTCAGTCATCCAATCTCCTCCTCCTCCTCCTCCTTTTCGGTTATGAGGAGGATGTCCTGGTATATCTAACTTCAATCCTCTTTTGTGAAACCGGTTCTAATATTAAGAAACCCGTTGTTGTTGGAGATTACTCTAGAGTCTAAATAACGGTGTGTTATGAAAACTAATTCAATACTTCAAACTGGACCTACTGTATGCAGCAGAAAACCCTTACAAATTAATGAAACTATCTTTTCTTATCACATTTGGCCTGTACAATCTTGAGAAAACAAAAAAGGTCCTGGTTTAAAGAAAATGCTCAGAACAGACCAGTATCTCCAACGACAATTCAATAAACCAATGAATCTCCATCAATATTTTGGGTAGATTATCATTTTTTGTCCCAGAAACACGCATACTCTCCATCGTCAAATGGAGCCTAGCTTAATTATGATGCATAAAGGCGTTAACACGACCAAATACTTCTTCCAATGAAATAAATTAAGAAATTATTATTAATATTTGAAAATATATTTAAAATCTTTTGATCCTTTTTACATCTTGTCAAGAATGAAACAAGATTTGAAGCTCTTTCATGCTATTTTATTGGATGAGAATTTGATCCACTGTCTAATCGTTCGCATTGTCCAAAGGCCAAGAGAGTAAGTTAACGATCGAATTTATATATTAAGATCTAATAAACCAAAAAAGCTTAAATTTTTATTCAATACTTGAAAATAATTCCTTCAAAATTTTGGCAAATATTGAATAAAATTTGAAGGGCTTATTTATTTTATTGGATTTGATCATATTGCATTAAAAAAATTTGATCGTGGCTCATGGAAAACAAATAATAAACTGGAACCTTACCTTCAATACGTCCAACTCCGCTAGTGACAATATCTCTGGTATGTAGAGTTTTCATATCAACCGAGGACATTTTCCTGTTATACGAGTCTCCCACAATCAAACTGCCATCCAGCGAATTATACTGCAGTGCTCCTGTAATAATAATGATCCATTTATTTCACTGTATATTCACGAAAAATATGATGTATTTTTCCCTTTATATATATTATTTCGTAAATCAAAAAGCTATTTTTGTAAACCTCTGGCGTTATTTATTATACTGTAATAATATTTTCTAATACTACGACGCAAATCAAATCACATTTACTAGCCATAAAATAATTGACTAACAGAATAAATAGACAAAATGTACTTGTGATCTTCAATTCAATTCAATTTATTTGCCAAAGAAAAAATACAAGTACAAGAATTCACAATAAAAATAAAAATATCCTGGCATCACCCATCATAGGAAAAATCCTGACTACTAGGTGAGAGTAACAGTTCTAAATTCTAAATTCTATTACAATCAATAATCAAAACACAATTCATAATAAAAAACTAAATTTGTATAGAATGCACATAGTCTACCAATATAATAAAATTCTAATTTTATCAAGCGAAATATTTATTATTCAAGTAGTGTTTGCAAAGTGTCAAAAAACGTAATATATTGATATTATGGCTCGACTAGCATACGTTTGGGCGCTAGCCTTAATCTCTTGTAATAATTTATCAATACGAATTTTTATATAAAATAGGCGAACGATAGGAAAAGGGAATAATAAGGGGAGTGACAAGGAAAGAAAGGAGATAGAGAAGGAGGAGGATGAGGAGAAGGAGTAGAAGGGAAAGGAGAAGGAGGAGGAGGTGGAGACGGAGGAGAAGGAAAGGACGAGGAGGGAGAAGTACAGTTAGATAAGGAAAAAATAATTATCTCTATCACTTTGCGAGTGTAATTATCTCTGACATAAGTGCAAGAATAGAGAATAGATGATGGAGAGGCATAATATTAGGATGAGGAGGAGAACGAGGAGGAGAAGGGGGAGGAGGAGAAGGATTAGAAACTATTCTACGTAGTTCAATAGTCACAGTTTTGTGCAACCCGTCATGTCCTAGTGATGTAAATCAACTCAGAAATATCTATAATAAATCAGTATAACATTGTATGCAGACCTATGTCTCCAATCATGGCAGTGCTCTGATCAAGTGGCAATTCATCCACATGAATTTTTCCCAGCTGTTTATGTTCGTACTGAAACAATCGATCCCGGTTACCGATCACAATAATCTGGTTTTTGTCGGTCGCGATGCAGGTATGGTTGTTCGAGCTCAGCTCCTTGCCATCTGGACAGGCACAGGTGTATCGGCGGCTGGCTGTAAGGCCTGGGCCCACTCTTTCGGGAGCTAGGAGACAGAGGTCGCTACAGGGTGCCGCGAAACAGTAGTTGATATCCTGAAAATTGAAAAAATCAAATCAGATGCAGTCGTTGAGTTCATCTCTCTTTATCACCCATTACACATACGACTAGAGTACATGTGGTTATCAACTTGAAAAAAAAAACGATTGATGGTATGATGGGATTTTGTAGTGGTGCATTCGTGATTATATAAATTCATAGAAAACCCAACCCGTTCAACGGACTCACATTCTAGATGTCACATAGAATTTATTGTATCTCAATACTCAGCCCACAGCTCCATTTTGATATTAATTTAGGAGTGGAAAAATGCATTGAATATAAGCTGCAAATCGTACCATGAAAATAATAATAATAATAAAAAAGAGAAAGATATTGTCAAACCACTTATTTATCATTAATCATTAAACGTTACAGTTCCATGGTTTACAGCTGTACAGCTGAGGATGTGTGGCAGATTATGCCATGCAACCATGGTACTGTAATGTTTAATTCATAATAAATAAGTGGTTTGTCTATATATATTTGTCTTTTTCTTTAATTATGGAGCAATACGACATCACATTACACTAATTACATTAATTTGAATTATCATCTCAGAATTTCCAATTATTCAGCTTCCCTTTTTATAAATTTTCGTCCTAGAAAATTACTAAATTTCATTTATTTCTTATAAAATTAATTTATATTTATTCATTGCCAAAAATTTATATATTACAAAAGATACACGTGTAACAGTATTATAATAATTGGTGCCGTTAGCTAAGCCGTTCACCAACGACGAGTTCTATCATATTTATTCTATTCAATCTAACATAGAAATGTATATATTTTCTTGTGAATAATGAATTGAAACTCTTATTCTAATACAAAGCAATCATCCATTCATAAACTATTTTTGACTACATGTCATCAAAATTCGGAGGAGAAGGAGTTTCAGGCTACGCCTGTTGTTTCTCTCCCATATCACAGATAGAAACCAACCTGGCTTACACCGGTTTGAGCTAAAAGATAAGAGAACTAAAGACTAGTAGATAAATAGTTCACCGGTTTGAACTAAAACATGATTCAGAGATCTTTTGAAGGTCAAACAGATGTAGAAATTATATTTTTCATTCCATTTGTCTGAAGTTTTTGTGATGATTTGTGCTTGTATTAATAACCGAATTGAATGAATAAAATGGATGAAGAAGAACTAGCTTTGACTGAGAATTCGTTTAGAAATAAGAGAACATAAAATCTATTCAACTTACATTCAGATCATGCATTGCTGGATGATAGACTTTTATCCCGAAAATCTTATTTTTATCCTGTAAAACAGTTTTTCTATTTTTGCCGGTAAATTTGTTGGCGGATTCAATCTTCAATGTATGCCAATCGCTCCAGTAGAGGGTGTCCTCGAATACAGCAATCGAATAAGGATGAACTAAGGCGTGCTCTAGAACTTTCTGGAAACACACAAAAAACCCCAAATTGAATAAGATTTTAATAAAAGACAGAAAACTACCATATAGTTTGAATAAACTTTAATTAATTTGATTTTGAAAGATTTTTAAGGAATAATTAGTTGAAATTAGTAAGTTGGACTACTAATTGGATTATTAAGAGTTTATCAACATAATACTAACTCTTCTACCAACTTTTTCTGTACATTGATTTATGCCATACGATAAATAAATAAATAAACATAATACTTAGAATTGTTGCTGTAATTCTATTATCACTTGTTTCAATTGAAGTTTGAAATAAGTGAAATTTATTCCATGTTCATCGACTAAGGGTGGGAACATGTCGGAGCTGTGATAAACGATCCCAGCTGTGATACAAGCAACGCTTTCATCGATGGTCGATTGCTCAAATGCAATTAACATCGCAGCTCCGACATGAACAGGCTGATTAGAAAGCACGTCAATATTATCCACGAGCTGCTAGTATCACAGCTCCGACATGAACGCACCCTTATACTGCCATTTTAAAGTTGAAAAATAGATTTTTTATTTTTTTACAACAATTCTACAGATCTTTATGGAAAATTTTGTATTATTTTCATGACCACCGGCTGGAGAATAGCGTCCGGAAGAGAAAAATCATTTTGACTCCCCCTCACCAGCGCATTGTAAAATTCACCTATATAATATACCTGCGATCAGGCACGCCCTTGCAGATGGTTTCTTATACTTTGTTGTTATGATGAATGTATAATTCATGATTATCGGTTCGAAAATAGCGTCCGAAAGAGAAAACTCGTATTGACACCTTCGCATTGTAAAATTCACGACGTTTGTATAAATTCAGTCAATGGTATATATGGGCCAAAATTTCTTGGCACTTGGCAGCTGGCTGCTACTAACTGCATTGAAAACATTGCGTGCTGCTTTAAATCTTCAAATCCACACTAATGTGATAATGCTCTCAGCTGATCGTGGCGTGTAGTAGCCCAATATTCTTAGAAAAGTACCCGCGCTACCCCCCTCACCATAGCTCGACCGGTTCTGGCCAAGTGCCAAGAAATTTTGGCCCATCTATATTACGATCTTTTAATTATTATAACTCACTCTTCGATCCTTTCCATCGAGCCGGATGGATTCAATAGTGGCGAGCTTAGCATCGACCCAATAGAGACGCTGATTTCCGTGATCAATGGTGATTCCATTCGGCCATTCAATATCATTTCTGACAAAATCAACAACGTCCAATCCGTCCATACCAGAGCGAGCGATCACTGGTTTCTTACCCCAGTCTGACCAGTACATGTACCTAGATAAAAAGAAATAGAATTAATGAAAAACTTATTTGTCAACTATTTGTATAATATCCATTGCTATATCTCACCATAAATGCACTGTAATTTCAGTTATTATACTTTTCTAAATCATATGACTACATCTTTCAATAAATACACTGGAGACCTGGAGACAAATCTAGCATAGCACCATATCACTTTTTAAAATACTACCTTGAAAAATTAAAATAACACCAATTTACCAGCAGCCTCCCTAAAAAAATCAAATCTACTTGATAACGATAATATTATTAATTACCCTTCGTAGGGTAGCAGAGCAATGCCTCTGGGATTGTCGATGTCGCGATTGTGTAGGACGGTGCAGTGTTTGACGTCATCAGAGCAGACTCCGATGAAACTGTTGCCAGAATCGGTGAAGTAAATGTTGCCAGTTATCCAATCAACGGCCAGGTCTTCGGGTTCTGATAGACCTGAACAAGGGAGAAGAGAATGACAATGACATTATTGACAATGTAAGAGAATAATAATTGAAAGAGAAGTAGTGATAAATGATTGAGAGGAGAGTTGATTGGGTAGAATAATTGAAAGAGAAGTGAGAAATGTTTAAGAGGTGGAAGTTGATTCAATATGAGATATAGTGAAGGAGCTAGGACAGAAGATAGGAAGAGAAAAAGGAAAAGGGGAAGACGTGAGGAAAAGGAGAGGAAGGAGAAAGATGAGAGGAAAGAGAGCTGCTAAGTCATTACAATAAGTGAATGAATATTTAAATAGTTAACCTGCAGTAACAATTGGTGTGCGTTCAGCCCCAAGCAGCTGGGCTCTAACAATGGACTCTTGTCCCTCTAAGATGTTGGTCCAGTAGACGTGGTTATGGTGCACCTCGACTCCAATCGCCTGTGACAGGTTGGTGGCCAGACTGTGGTACATGCCTGATCTCAAGAAACGCACTCGGATTTCTTTGCCAAGTGAGAAGTAGATCTGCGGTTCCATGCCACCTACAACAAATTGATGCTTTGATAAGCCGATACAAGGAAGTAACCGACAAGTACCAAGTATCCGACATGGTAGTTAACAGAAATAAAAACAGCACAGTACCTCATAAGAATAAACCGATACAACAGAGTATCCTAGGACTCGATATGGTATAGTGTGAGAAAATAAATTACTATTTTCAACTGTTTAAAATAATTGCTTCTATTTACTCTTGATATCAAATATTTTTGAAAATAACTTTCTTAATATTACTTTTAGAATAAAATAATAATAATGAATAATAATAACAGTCCCTGACATGGATAGTTATTTGAATATAGTATCAAAATCAGTCCCAAAAAAAGTTGCCCTGGCCGAGAGTCAAACCCGGTTCTTGAGCTCTGTAGCACTTTCTGAGGTTGGAATACCGATTTTTTGCTTCTAAACTAAAAAACGCAGGCCTAGTCTACGAAGTTTCTTAGCTCATAAACTTAGTTATGAATATGACACTAATTCCAATTCAATTCAATTTAATTTAAAATTTATTTATTTTGCACACAACAGTTTGCAATCATGATTTCAGTGTTACAATTACAAAAAATCCAATTAGAAAAATTATACTATAAGTAACAATAAGATAAGTGCAAAATAAAATGCGCACCCCTAGGCTTAAGCCCGAGAGGGGTGTACTACTCAAATTAAATGTTTTCAATGAAACTCAGAGAGCAGAGCCGACCGCCCTTCAAAAATACCATAATTATTTCGAAAAACTTAAAAAAAAAACGAATAACTTGTATTACGGACTGAAGCATAAAAACAAATCATTACTAAAGAAACAGAGTAAAGAATACAATAAGAAATATAATAAGAAGTCAACCAAAATGATCAAACATAAACAGATCAAAACCTCCATATTATAGAAGTGATATAACACAAACTTACTGAATAAATATAGAATTATATTTATATAATTAAAGAAATAAATAGATTCTATTTTATCTCATGTATTTTTCCTGTCCTTATCAAAGTACCTTTGGAAAATGTACATGAAGTTCGTTTAATTTCTTCCAGGATTGCTTGAAATAGCAAAATTTCTTTTAGGATTGCATGAAATAGCAGAGTTTCTGGTCATGAAACACGATCCAAGCAATTATAATGAATTTAATATAATTTTCGTTTGATTTGAACAATCACATTATGATTTAATTGTGATTTCATACCTTCTGCCCTGCAAGAGTGTCCATCCTTTTGCAATAAATATCCCCGATCACAACTGCACCTGTAACTTCCGACCAAGTTATTGCATTTCTGGTCGCAAATACCGAATAGTTCACACTCGTCGATATCTAAAAACAAAACAAAAATAGAAATAAGAAAAGGAAATGTTATTTTGATTGGAAAATGAGTAACAAAAAGAGATAATTTCCAAGTTGACATATTTTTGGACTGGGATTTTTCTGGTAATCTGAAGTGGAAACTTGACCTTATTCTCAAAAACATTATCAAAATTGAAGAGAGAAACAGTGTTGGGCTGAGCCTGTTGTTTCTCTCCCAATAATATTTTAATGGTTTGTACTACTCGTATCAATAAATGAATTGAATTAAATTTGAGTAGGCCATTCAGCCGAGGTGGCTTATCGCCGATCTGATAATACAAAGGTTCCCGATTTGATTATTGTTGACTCAGACGGCCACTCCCGTCTTTCGAAGGAGACGTTATACCATCGGTAGGCATCACCTTCACGAAAACAATTGTTCGCACTTATCGATATCTAAAAAAACAAAGAAGAAAATAATGAAAAAGTGGGGAATGCGCTTTCAATTGATATTTGAGATACAGAGAGAGATTGATTGATTGATTAATTGCCTTTATTAAGGGCGGAGTTAGGACTCCTGGTCCTCTCTACCACACAACCCTTTACAATATATACAAGAGAGGAGAGAGAGAGAGAGAGAAGAGAGAGAGAGAGATAGAATACACCGTTATGCGTCAATCAAATTCCATTCAATAGCTGGTACAAGCTGACTTGGTAAGGTGCCCATACACTAGACATTGACTGTTCTATCACACAGAAAACCATGATAAGGATGTCTAGAATGCATCTTACTTCGTTAGTTCTACAATTCGAAATATTATTCTACTAAATGGAATTTCATGAAAACCTTTATAGTGTATATGTGGCTTGAACAAGATTGAGTGAAGCTAGGGTAGGTTGACCAAACGTCCCGTTTTTCCGGTATTGTCCCGGTTTTTTACCAAAAGTCCCGGTGTCTTGAAAAAAAAATTAGGGAGAGGGTCAGGTGAAAAGTGTCCCGGTTTTCACTGGGAATGATTTGGTCACTCTAAGCTAGGTTTTTAGGTGACTTTCGAACTGCAAAAACGTATATTGTAAGTTACTGTAGTGTATTATAAATACTGTATCAAGTTAACGTAAGACATCTTATGTGACATTTATTTCAAATTGTTATTATTTGAAATTTTGTCAAGTTGTATTGTCAAGAGTGTGAATTTATTTATTTACTTATAAACTCACCAACACAGACTCCATTCTCATGTTTATAGCCTTTGTTGCATAGACAAAACTGACCGGAAGGCGATGAAAAGCACTGCTCTATGGAGCAGCTTGTATCATTGCATTCGACTAGAAAACAAAATATGAACAATATCAATTATCAAACCAATCACGAGACGCATAGAGTCATTTATTCAAAAACAAGTTCATATGGCGATTATGAGAAAACAAAACAATCTTGGAAACTCACGAGATCTTTATTCAATAGTTATGTTATTTAAATACTCGTAGTATAACTCAATATTCACGGAACTCCGGAAAAATGCAGTAGTTTGCTTGAAAATTCAATCAGCTCATGTGAATACTTTCATGCTATTTTTGTGAACTTGCATCCGCCATCCCGTGTAATACCTAACCGCCATTTTGTTTCCTCAATAAGAACTCGATCAGCCAATCAAGAACAAGCGTTTTGAGTTTCGACCAATCACAGGATGGAACACGAACAGTTGCAGTGGCCGCACCGCGACAGCGATTAGCGTTTGATCAGAACAGTTGCAGCGTCAGCACCATGACTGTAAGGTTCAGCATTTTAATTAGTGCAGTCAGGGCGGCATGGCGACAGCCGACACCACTGCGACTGCAAAATTGCCTCCGACTGCAATAAGTATTGATTCATTTGTATCCGTGGTCCTTTATGCTTTACTAAGGAAGCAGTCGCGATGTGGTTACTGCAACTGCGAAATTGCCTCCGACTGCACGTATATATTTATTGACTAATTTTTTTCTGGCGTGATTTGATATATTGCTTTACTACGGTAGCAGTCGCGATGCGGTTACTGCAACTGTCACCTGGGTGTACCCAGCCTCAATTAGAAATATTTCCCACAGATTAACACACTTTGTCCACCCAGATGGCTTTCGTGACAGGAAAATGGAGGATTCCAAATAAAATGGAAGAATGTCAGGTGTAGAATTCAAAAAATATTGCTAGCTTGAAATACCTTATATTGTCAATCAGAAAGAATAGAAGAAAAACGTAAGTTCTTCTTCTATACTCTTCGATCTCAATAAGTCTTCAAGCCATTTTTCTACAATATCGCTCGCTAAACAGCAGCGTATGCGCAGTAGATTCACTTTACGCTCGCTAAACCACCGCGCATGCGCAGTACGTATTAACTGCAGTTGAAGAAAAGTTGTTGTATGTAATTCGCGCGTAAAGCTTCTTTATTGCTCTCGCAAAATTATCACGCGATGCGTACAATAGAGTTGCACTTTACGCTCTTAATACATAAATAGCTATTTAATAGCCAAGTATTACTGGAATATTCTGGCTGAATATTTATCAAATACCATGGGTTTGAAAACAGGCATTTTTACATTTCATTCAATGATAACCTAGCTTCAATCCCCCCCGGTTGTTCACTGTCTCTCACTTGAGCGCGCTGATGTTTGTGAGCTACTTCTGAATAGGACGTTGTAAGATATACATGCATATCCTATTGTATCATTATTGTACTTAACAGTTTACTGTATACATAGCTGTAAGAGCTCCCAACCACTTACAGTTCTAACTGCAGGCAGGGAATGTGATAGGCCCATCTTGCAGTTAGAACTGTGAGTGGATGGGGAACCCGGCAGGCGAATCGTTGGACTGTCAACTGTCAGACGGTACGATAGTTCACCGATTGGACTGCAAGCGGCAATGCTGGTTAGTGGAGTGGACTGCAGTCCGAACTGTTGTGAAGGTTTTTCAACAATCCACAGTTAGAACTTTTAAGTAGAGAGCCCTAAGTCCTTCTCATTCATTATTGAATTAATTTAAAATTTGAAGTTTTTTGTATTTGGTCAAGTAAACTTGGAAAATTGATTGATTATATTCAATTTCAACTCTCCATATTTAGAAAGTTCCCTGTTGTACTCTCCTTTGTAAATTATTGAATAAATAATTGATTGACATTCTTTTAAAATCTTTCAACATAAACATACCTTTTTTATTGCATAAACCTCCTTCATCAGACCCATCAAGGCAGTCCCTGTGACCGTTGCATAGCTTGGAGATATCAACACACAGCTGTCTATCCTTGCATGAGTATTTCTCGTTATCCAGGGTGCATTCATCATCGACTGGATAAACTTGTACAGCTGAAGAGACAAGGAAAGAAAGTAGGAATATGAGAGAAACAAGAGAACATGAGACATATTCAGCAATGGAAGAGGAAGTATAATTTCGAATTTATAGCATGATTTAGAGATTGATTGATTGATTATGTCAAAAGAATTCAGTTAAATTGGTTCAAGCATTGAATTGTGGAAAACTGACAAATGAAAATTTCATGATGGTAAAACTGCGATGTACTGTAGCCTAAACACAGCGACTGAATGTTGTATTGAAGTGAAATACTAAAATGTAAAAAAAGTATACTAACTTTCTCAGGCTTAGAAATAGATTGTTTTCAATATTATTGAAGTTATTTCTTTGGTAAAACAATTTTCCGCTCTCTTAATTTTTCGACTGGCTTTTATTCTTCAATTTTTCAAAATATTTTTCAACTGTTGTTTGTACTTCCCTGCTTGATTATCATTAAGCAGATTAAGTAACAGATACTGCAAGATTAAGTAACATCTTGTTTAATTAAATGGAGCCTACTCAATATAACTAGAAAATAAAATTCTCTACATAGATAAATTAATATAGAAATTTAATGATGACAAAATGTTGAAAGAATTATACAGCTTGAGAAGTACCGTACATTGAATCATTGATTGGAATAATTATAGCCATTATC
Organism: Laodelphax striatellus; assembly: GCA_017141395.1. Classification (NCBI taxonomy): domain Eukaryota; kingdom Metazoa; phylum Arthropoda; class Insecta; order Hemiptera; family Delphacidae; genus Laodelphax; species Laodelphax striatellus. Next base: position 28,347,224 of record CM029544.1, read on the forward strand.
CAACAATTTAATGAATTTGAAGAAGAAAGAGAATGGCAGTTGGAGAGGTACAGGAAAAGAATAGAACAGAACTGGAAAGAATCGAGGAGGAGGAGGAGGAGGAGGAGGAGGAGAAGAAGAGAAGAGAAGAGAAGAGAAGAGAAGAAGAAGAGAAGAGAAGAGAAGAGAAGAGAAGAGAAGAGAAGAGAAGAGAAGAGAAGAGAAGAAGAAGAAGAAGGAGGAGGAGGAGGGGGAATGAAGCGAGGAGAAGAAGTAAATAAAATATAAGAAAAACGTAGATAATTACGGCAGTTTTCTTCGTCCGAACCATCTTTGCAATCAGCAAATCCATCGCATTTTGAACCTTCATCTATGCAATGTCCATCTGCGCAACGAAATTGTCCATCTTCGCAACGATGTTTCTGAAATAAGGGAATAATAAGAAGCTCACATAAATTTCCACTAAAATATAAATATTTTGCTGTCATAAATATTCAGTAGTTTGCAGTAGTATTCAGTAGTAATTCAATGATCTTGAGAACGATAGTTGCATGACATTATTATTGCGATTTATTGTGCTGATGCCTCGGCACCGCCGACGCGCAACGGCCTGATCCTGATTCAGAATATGTAGCCTAATGAAATCGGGAATATTCACACGCGTTATTTTTTTACGAATTTTTTAGTTCTGACATGCTAGGCCTACATTTGTAGTGAGTAGACTACAGTAACACGACTCAAAACGAGTTTTTGATGGCGAAAACGATGCTAAGACTAAATTTACTAAAATAACTAGAAATAGAAATAAAACTAGAAATAAAAAATTTAAAAATAATAAATAGAATAATAATTTATTAACGTTTATCTACGACCGTATTATAACGTAATCATTACAGTTTCATAATTGAAATTTGTATCATAATGAGGACTTTTCGATACAGATTGTACATTATGAAACGTTCCTTGTTCAATCTGATCCAGTTTTAACACACTGGAACGGAACAGTTCCTAACCTAATACGGCAAGCATTGAAATAGAACATGGTCGTTTGAATCAAGGTTAGTTTAGATTGATAATGTAGATATTTTTTTGTTGGTCGTAGATAAAATGGTGTATGCAATGGTTGTATTTTAGCGTCGCCGCTCGTATTTTAACCTCGGTATCTCACTCGTCATTTAAAGGCTCTTATAATACAACCACTGCATAAACTACTATTTTAAACACTAAAACAGGTTTTTACCTCATAAAATGAGGTGAATGAGGTACCTAATAAAACTCGAGAAAGTGCGCGAAACCAAATGCATAGCTTCAGAAACTAACCTGAAAAACTACATGTGTTTTGGAATTGAATAAGAAAGACAGTGTAGCCAACTGGCAATAATTAAATGGCATAGAAAGAAACGTTGGAATATCGACTATCAAATGAAATATGGATAAGTTATCTAAATGGGTGAAAAAACGATTCTAGATTATCGATGTTTAAAAGGTCGCTGCAGCGACTATATCAGTTAAGGAAGGTCCAAAAAGACGCCGCAGCGACTTCTATCAGTTCTAGGGTTATTAGTTTTGTCATGGAACATTCAAATATTTGCTTGTTTGCTTGAAAATCAATGATCTCGTATAGCGTACTAGAACAACTTGTCATTATTATTGTGATACTGTTTCCGCAAATAAAAGAGTTTGTTATTTGCTAATTTATGCTCATGGAGATATTGAACAAATTTTCAATTCGCATGAGACTCAGCTGGTTCATATTTCAAGTTGAACGCATTTGTAAATGACCAATAATTGGCTGATACCTATAAGATTTACATATATTGGCTAATACATAATTAGAGTCACAATTAGCCAATTTCATGATAATAATAGGCAGTATATAATCATGAGAATAGTGATATTATAGTAGTAAAAAAGAAGCCTCACCATACATAAGTTAGCCCTCTCATCACTATCGTCCAAGCAATTAGACTCGCCATCGCAAACCCATACCAAAGGAATACACATCTTATCATCACAAGTAAATTGCGTATGGTTGTCGCATTCTCCCATCTAAAACAAAAACGTAAAATTTGACAAAAACCTGTAAATTTAACTGCAAAAAAACTCGGAAAAAAGCAATTTTTCATTATTATGATTCCTTATTTCATTATTATCGGATTCCTCTATTGTTCTTCATAACATGGCAATAATTTGTACAAAAGTATGCAGGACAAAGAATCGTGTCAATTAACTAAATAAGGTGTTTAGGAATTTACGATTAAGATACGGCAGATACCAGTTTCGGTTGTTACACCATTATCAATCTGTTAAACCAAAACCAAAGCACAGAGCAGCAGAACTTATACTGTTAACATTTTATATTGATTTCAATATGTATTACTGAACATTCGACTTTGGAAAGGATCTCTCTTAATAAAATATATTTTCTCTCAATAAGAGATTAATCAAGGGTAGTGAATCACGTACACATCAAATTGAGGGTCAATTGTTTAAATATCAATAGATTGATTACGATATTATACTCACAAGATGCAAAGGATCAGGAAGTTGAAGGTGAGAGTGACAGCGCTCCAAATCTTCATCAGATCCATCGCGACAGTCTCTGTGATTGTTGCAGACCATATTGCCATCAATACAAATACCGTCGCTACACTTGAAAAATAAAGGCTCCACACAGAAGTCTAGCTCTGTAAATTTAAACCGTGGTTATTCGGATAAATAATGGAATTGAATAATGATTTGTCAAAAACAAAAACAATCAACTTGTACGGCTAGTTGCACGATCGTCCAATTGAATTTAACCGCCGTAAAATGATGTCGCATTAACGGAACCAATGCAACGAGAAACAATGCACAAATGAGACATCATCCAATGACGTCATTTAACAGTGGTTGAATATGCGAACGTCAATGCGATGACATAGTTTCAGTGTACTTGAATTCAATTGGATTGATTTGCAATTGTTCCTTAATATGTTATCATAATTCAAATCATTTATTGTTATGTATCTATCAATAAATGAATTGATGAAATGTATAGATTTTAAATGTGAGTTACAGGGTGATGGATAATTTATAACTTTACGATGATAAATCGAATAAGTTCATTTGTAAATCATTAAATTTGAAATAATGATAAATGAAAATAATATAATCCCTATAATCCATAAAATCCATTAAATATCCCTATAATCCATTAAAAAAATGTTAGTGAAGAAAATAAATTTTTGACATTATTTTTATCTTTTTAAATTCAATAACCTAAATTAATTTTTTTTCAATTTTAGCCATTTATGGATGATCTACAATGGATAATGTAGCATTCATAAATGTACAAAATAGATAAATAAATGTTTCTAATGAATTGCCAGCCTATGTTACTGTACAAACGCTAGAAAAGTCACATGAAGACATAACTCGAAAGACAGTTTTTTCTTTTTTCGCCAAAATACAAAAATACAATTATATGGAATAAAGTGTGTACACAAAACACACACAAAAATGTTTACTCTAATACATTTTTTATGATTGATGTTTCCTAAACCATCAAATAATGAAATGTTAAAAAAATATTTTTTTGAGTATAATCTATATACTGTATATATAAAAGCGAAATGGCACTCACTGACTGACTGACTCACTCACTCACTCACCGATTCATCAGCAGAACTAAAAATCTACTGAACCAAATGCGTTAAAATTTGGCATGCATGTTCAGTTGGACGTTTAGACGCGCACTAAGAACGGATTGACTAAGAAACATCTCAAAGATACGCCCAATATTCGCGTTTTTCACTGTGTCAATGTGGGCGAAGCGCTCACTGTGACTACGGGGACGAAGCCACGTATAAGCTACGTTCATGTTCAGGAATCTATTGTATTCTAAATATAATTATTTATAATGAATAATTGAATAAATATTTGAATTTTGAACGAAGATGACTCACCACAATTTTTCTCATCACTCCTGTCAGAGCAATCAACAGTGTGATCGCAATGCTGCTCCAATAGAATGCATTCTCCATCATCGCAAGTGAAATGTTCCATCGGGCATCCACCGTCTGGATTAAAGCCTAAAAAATTCAAATTTCAAACTTTTTTAGAATTTCTTTAAAAATATATTAGAACATTTAATTTTCTATTCAATTAATATTGTCAGAGTTTGTAATGAAATTCGCTGCATGTTCATAAACTAAAACTGTTATGAAGTCATAATTAAGTACTGAAAAATCGAATTTGATCACTTGTCAATTCAAGTGATATTCTTTATTTATTAAATTAAATAATTATTAAGTAAATATTTTTATTTTCAATTGATGAATAATGAAATGGAAAAAAAATAAGATTACCTTCGAAATTTTCAGATGAGAACCCCACTGCTGCCAGTATTATGATATTGGCTAAAAACCAAATGGCCTTCATGATGGTAGAGGTTAAACGATTTAACCACTTGGAATAAAATTTACCTTATAACTATCTGAAAACAAAGAAATAATAATATTGCAATAAACCAATATTGGAAGAAACAATTGAAAATACTTGAAATCATTTGAAAAATAAAATTCCATTATCAAATGAACACAATTATGAATGATTTAACATTCAAGAGAATGAAACACAATCAGAAAATCAGCGATTGAACTATAGATATTGTGGAAATTGTGAAGTAAATTGAATTGAATTGAATGACTGTCTTTATTTCTAACCTGGGAGGGCGAAGTTAGGGCGCAGTCGGCCCTCTCTTACACTTAACCCTCAAATATGAGATGAATAGCTCAGATACTTATTATAGATATAGATAGAGAAATGTAAGGCAGAATTATTATTAAGTAACTAAAATTTTCACTAATATTTGTTTTATAAAGTCAATAAAATTATTGCTGTTGTTTCCCTAAAATTGCCGTGTCCTTTATCATCATACATTAAATTATGTATTTTTTTAAATTTGATTTATTTAAAATACATTTTGTATGATTTTCTAATTTGTTTTTGTTTCTACAATCAATTTATCAATGTAATTTCGAAATGGTAAATTATTCGAGTGTTGAAGAAGTTAAGGATATCGCAATACATATAACTGATAAGTGATCACTCGTAGATTCGATGAATCACCATTATTTTATTCCTTCATTATCAATATATTTTTTTAAAAGAAAGCAATGACCTGAAAAGGCTAATAAAGCTATGACTCACATGTGTGTTAAAAATAGTTTGATATAGAAAAAAGTATTTTTCCAATGGATTACAGGAATAGTAACTGTTCATTAATGAGTCACCACGTTTTTGTGGTTGATAAAAATTTAGAATTGCAAGAAAATAGTTCAAGGAAACTTGACTTTATTTATCAATTGGAATCAAATAATATTAAATTGTATCAATATTATAAGAATATCTTATCACTTTCTTAAAATATCATCTAGGCCTTAAAACCACAGTGAATATCGGCCAAAACCACACAGAAGCCAATCAAATAAAGAGCTAAAAGCTTGCAAATAATAAAATTTGATAGAGGTCAGTCACCAATTAGTAGGTGTTAGATGAAATATAAATGATACCGTACGGGTATAGTATTATTGTTCATCATATTCAATTGAAAATGCAGATTATCAAAATTTCAACAACTCATGGAAAAAGGAGTTTGTTTGGGTAGCAATATATTATGAATTAATAGTATTATTTGTGGATATTGGCAGAGGAGAGATATTGGTATGAATTCATTGAAACTGTAAGCTAGAAATGATGATTAAAAATTTCTTATGAAATATACGTTCAATTCTGATAATTTTGAAGTACCGTAAATAGACAGTAATTTTTATTTAGAAGAAATGTTAGCATGAAAGAGAGATAGTAAATGTCGATCAACATTTCTTCATGATAGGGATTGTTCACTTCACAACACGATCTATATCATGATCTTTCATGACTTGTCTGACGATTACATGTTTGCACAGCAATGATTATCAGTTACAGGAGAGAAAATTCAATCAGAAAAGAAATCAAAAAGTAGGCTTATTGAATTTTTGGTAGGCTTATAATTATGTTTTTCATCGTGTTTTTATAGTACCATATTGTGTAACAAGAAAAAAATTTATATTATCCGTATTCTCATTTGTGTCTTGTAAAATCCTATTAAAAGCTTTAAAATGAATTTCTTATTAAATTTGCATAATACATAACTTATTAAATTTGCATAATACAAAACAGACTCAATTAGGGATATTCATTATAAGTTCATATTCCATGATCATGTATTAAATATCCACAATGTAGTCTGGAATACTATTAATATTGAAGTAAGAAAGTCCAATTTTTCTCATGAAAATTAATTCAGTGCACTATCATCGTATGTAATACAGTACCTAATGAAATTAGGCAAAGAAATCATCATTATAATTTGAAGATGCTGTTCAAAGTTTCAAGTTTTCAAGTGTCAAGTTTTTTAGATAATGAAGAAAATACTGTTTTTCAGTAAATTTGAGAAATTTTAAATAGAAAGAAATAAATTATCAATACAATTCAATTTTTGGCAAAACGTGGTCGCAGATATACTTCTTGTTGGGGATTGAAAAAACCTGTACAAATTCTGAAAAATCCTACACTAGACAATAAAAAAATCTAGAAAAATTAGTTTTGAAAAAATTTGATGATGAACATCTTTGAACCTACCTTTTAAAAATGACAATAAAAGCGGTTTGACCACATTTGCTAAAAAAAATTCGAATAAAATCGGTTTTCACAGCCCACAATTTTCAGAGAAGGATGAGACAGCCCACGTATCAAAGCTTCAACTGAACAAATTACTAGCTAAAATGTGAGAGAAACGTCTAAATTTTTCGACCAATAGCAGAGCGAGTTTTGAGTCACATGAACTTGTCCAGGTTTTGAAGACTCAACCCGCGAAATAAACTTTCAAAATTGATGAAATTTAGTTTGTTCAAATCTGATTTAAATGCAGGTAGTTTAAGAGAAAAAATATTGAAAATAATTTTGAAATTATACTTACAGTATAATCAAATCAAAGCATCATCTTTTTTGTCAAGGGAGAGACACTACAAAGCACACCCTTTATCAACTTCTCTAGCTTGAATATGAAATTACATAACTACTGTCAAGACAAATATTAGAATAATTTTAAATCAATCAAAATAAAACAATTCGTAAACACATTGTGTAAATAAGTAACTAACTTCGATATTATTATATAATCATGAAGGCAGCAATATTTTCTTCTTTAAACACTACAGTAAAAGAAAACATTTCATTTTATTTCACCCTAGGTACAGGCAGTACCGGAGAATTTTGTCGTTATCTATTGATAAGATATCGATAATCTACAGCTTCTCCACCGTAATAAAATATTGATAACTAATTCATTTACTCAAAACAATTTCACAAAAGAAAAAATATTGTTAGTAAGCTTTATTGGGAGACCTGAAGTTTGTTTGATCTGTTAAATAAATACCGTAGGCCTACGAGAATAAATTATTAACGTTTATTTGATTGCAAACATTAGAACATTAGAAAAGTAAGCTACTTTTCTGTTTGTATAGGTTGATCTGTAATAAACTTTGATTCATCCCATCACGTTTTCCCTGTTTGAATATTACGTTCTTTGGATTGTAATGAGATGGATTAATGAATTTAACGGTATTTATCAGTTGATTAAAACCCATATTTTGGTTGTAAGTATCTCAATTCAAATTATATCAAAAGGTTTTTCTCAATAATTAATTAGACTGGTTAGCAAGCTTGCTTCTCTCCCTTGTGTATAAACTTTTAATGAAACTTACAGTATTAATAATATTAATAATTATATACAACAGCTTCTTAATCAACAAGGTTGAGTGTTTAAGAATACTCTCTATTCTTGAAAAGATTTTTCTTTCATTCAGAGAGTGATCTTCCAAGACTCGTTTTCAAGTTCTTAGTTCTTAAAAGCTTTAAACGTAAATAAGATTTTTTAAATCGAACCGCATGCTCACTAATCACAATTAGAAATAACGTATATAATATCAGCAGAAAATAGAATAAATAACTTACCTCAAAGCAACTGAATGCTCGATAACTGGCAAATATATTACTATTTATTTATCTATTAAAAGTTCACTGGATAGATAAAAATTATTTATAATATTGACACGCTGGATACTGATGAAACATATTCCAAGTGAGTGAAATTATATGTAGAGTTATTATAAGTGAATATTATTATATTAGGTATAACATCCTTGTCAGGTTATAAACGCCTAAGCATGCAAAATTATTTATTGATGTAAAAATGAGTATTGAAAGTATGATTACAATATTAAATGTGAATCTGCTAGCTATTCAGTCTTGGCAAGCATCAACTAATAAAGTGTTATCAGTAGTAGAGATATTATGCATTTTTTTTTTTTAATTTTCACTTCAGCTCGAACTTTTCATATCATATTAAAAACGTTTCTTATTGCAATCCATTACGAACACACTGCCATTAAAACAATTAAGTCTTCAACTACTCACTAACAAAAATAGAAATAATAAACTGCACATCAATGATCGATTTGTAGTAAAAAAAAAAAACGAAAATTGTAGACTCGTCACTTATCAGGCTACTATACTATTTGAAAGAAACTTTATGGAAAATTATCGATGATTCATGACAAAAATCGGAAAACTTACTTGCATATTTTCAATCTAATTTTGTGAGGGAATAGTAATTTCCAATATACTTCTTGATAAGCTTTTAATTAATGTTTTGAATCAATTTATTATTGCAATAATGAGTTATCATTGATGATAACTTCTATATTTATGCACAAAAATATACTTTGAAAACAATAATTAAAAGGTCATCAAAAATGGGAAGTTCAATCTTTTTGTGGAGTCAACTCCACAATTTTATAATTAGGTGAAATGACTTAGTTACAGAAAATTCAAGTTGACCATAGCATTTCATTATCTCGTGACCTTGAAAATTGCTTATGAAGCTGATGGGTTGCTTCAAAAATTGATTCATCTTCAAAATTTATTTTGATTTATCTATGAAAGAAGTGAGAGATTCTCTTAGTATTAGCTTAGGAAGTTTTAAAAGCGCGAATCTTGTTGATAGGAAATACTTTCGTAAGAGACATATTTAGAATAAAGTTCGAAGTTTTTTTTTATCAAATACTTTGCAAAATATCACGTCATGGAAAACAAACAGCATTCAATTAATAGTATTTTTCTTCATGAAAAATATCATTTGTTTTTAAAATCAAATCATTTTGTTTTTCATCTATATTAATAAAAGAGAGTTGGTGTTTGTACGCTCGCTTATAACTCGAGAACTCGATAAAATTCTTCATAAAATTTCTTGAAATAGAAGAGCTGATTTTAACCTGTCCTCACACTAGACATGTAAAGCATGGTGTGCTAGCTAATAAATGCATGTATGGTAAGAGGATAGGCTGTCTTCTGCTCAATATGAAGCTATTTAATTTTGAATTTATATTATTTCTCAATTTTGGAGCAATATTTAATTTGGAAAGAATTGATATGATGTAGATTTCTTCTATTTCAGAAGAAAAATACTGTATATATTATGAAAATCTGTACATCTACAGTATAAATATTAAAATATCTATTTTATTTTTCTACTATTTCTCCTTTTTTTCCAAGTCTTACTTGTTAGAAAATATTCTCATCTCGAATACACAAAATGATTGATTATTCATTCACTTTAAATATTAATTTTGAAATATTTCACATTAGCCTATGTTTTTAACTAATCGTGTAACAATCAGATTATTAATTCTGATGGCTGATTCTTGGTTTGATAACTTGGAATGGTCTAGCTGTTATCATGTCAGTCTTCAAAGCATGGAAAAACATAGTTGTTTTCCGGTGAAATGAACTATTTTCAATTCCAGTTTCTAGAAAAAATAATAAATTCATTCTAGCAATAAGATTTTTTCAAAATGTATCGATTAGAAAATTAGCCATTCATTGTAAAGTCAGCCTTAATATTCAGAATTAGACAATGCACCAGAAACTTTGGACTTTTTTTAATACAGTGGTTATTATTTAGGGCTTCCCTGATGGTTTCTATTTATAGAGCGTAGAACGTGAAAGCATTGGCTTGAAGTCTAGTCATCTATTTTAGTTCAGAGACCGTCGGCTGGTAGTGGAGTAGGCAGTAAGCTGCTAGACTCTAATAAATTAATTTTTCTGTTCACTTGATCAATTGTGTTTTGTAATTGTACATTCAGGTGAGTGGCAATCATTATCCATTCTCAACCAATCCCAAATTCAGAGAATATATTCCAACCAAATTCAGTAGCTAGGTACTCGTCTCTATTCGATATTCTTAAGCTCACATAATCAACTATTATTTGTATAGCTAGATATTGTCATTATTAATAATATTATGTCTTGAAGTAATCGAGCTCGTTTTTCATGTCTAAGCATCTGACCATCATAGATAAGTTGGTCGAGTGAAGAAAGCGTTACGCTATTAGAATTAAGATTTAAACTATGAAGAGAATAGCATATTTTAGACTTTAAATCAATACTAGTTTCCAATTGATTAAGGTTATAAATATAGAAAGAAACTAACAATCGCTAATAAATTCTCTTATTGAGAACTATTGCACGTAAAAATAATTATAATTGTGGGCTTCATAGACCATGGTACCTATTAACGGAATTCCATTCTTGTTATAGAGTCTGATTATATTATATAATATTAATTCACTACATAAGTTATATCTGTTTAAATCTGATTATTTATAATTCGTGTTAGCAATATTAAAGAACTGTGTTGCTGGTTTATCACTTGTATGATACACCAAAGGTCCTGGTTCGATCTCAGTTGTAACCAAAATGTTTTTCTCGAGCCACTCCCGTGCTTTAGAAGACACCTTAAGCCGTCAGTCCCAGCTGCCAATAAGTAGTTGTTAAAATTCATCTATCATCCTTCAAATCAATCACGCACAAACCTAGAACTAATATGGGCATCACACTCAAAAATACATTAGACATACCCACGACAACTGTATGTGGATATGAGATGGGGAGTGTACATACATATAAGGAATAAAAATATATACAACTATATGAGATGGGGAGTGTACATACATATAAGGAATAAAAATATAAATGAAATATAGCATAATTGGTGGGTATATCTCTGTAGTACGCATTATAAGAGTTCGACAATAATATTACTCAATACATGCATTTGTGTTATTATAAATCAATTTTCTGGACATTCCATTTTAAAATTTTAATTTACAGTAATTCATAGCTTTCATGAAACTCTATTAGAATCTTTCTCTGGAAGATAAAGCTTCCAGTTCCTTTATTTTTTATCGCACTGCAGCCTCCTCTTATTAGGAAAGAGATTATTCCTGAAGCAATTCAATCCATAAATCAGAACATCAATTCACTTCTGCAATGGACTGATGCCCATAAGCTCATTCTCAATGCACAAAAGACCAAAAGCATCATCCTTGGCTTCCCTACTCTTCTAAGCAGAATTGATCAGGATGGAATTCCGGCAATCATGGTTGCAGGTAATGTTGTTACCTATCTGAAGAGTGTGCGAACTCTTGGATTGTATATAGACCAGACTCTTAGCTGGAAGGAGCGTCTGCAACAGAGTGTTTGCAGGTATGCACCACTTTAAACGTCTAAAAAAATCCTACCCAGAAGCACACGTATTCTATTGGACAGATTATTGATAAGACCTTTTCTCGATTATTGCTCAACTGTACAGGTTGACTTGACAGATGAATTGAACAGTAGGATGCAGAGATCGCTGAATTATGCTGTGAGATACATTTACGATGCCAGAAGTGATGAGCATAAACACCCTACTTCAGGGAACTTGATTGGCTGAAGCTCAGGAATCGAAGGAAATACTTTCTCCTGATTCTTGTGTATAGAGTCATAGTGAGAAATGAAGGACCAGCTTACCTTCGTAATTCGTTCACTCTGTTGGGTTCAGTTCATACTGCTCGTCAAACCAGGTCTCATCAATATACACTTCAAATTCCTCATCACCGTACATCCATATTCAACTCTTCGTTCATCACCACAGCCTGCAGGGAGTGGAATTGCCTTCCTACTCATATTATATTTTCGAAGTCTCTCTCATTGTTTAAAAAAAGATTGCATGTATATTTGCTTGCTATTGATGAGTGACTATCCGGTCGGTCTTAGCGCTTAATATATTTTTCTTCCATTACTATTTTTTTCCATTCTTTATCATTCTTTTTGTTACTCTGATGTGTTATAATATTTTTATATGGTTTAATACTATTTTTAATATTTCTTTCAAGTTTTGTTTTTACTTCTAATTTCCCAATATTTCACTGTGATGTTTTGCCATTATGGTATTTATTATTCATTCCATCATTGATGCCATTGCTGAATTTTGTCATTCCGGTTGGTCTTAATGCTACAGCAATTCTCTGATATTTCTTTGTTTTTTTATTGCTGTTCTTTTACAATCTTTGTTATCACAATAATTTTTTTTGTACATTATTTAACATCTTTATTATAACATTAACATGATGTATTTATTCTAAGTACGTAATATAATAATATTTTTCATTATTACTATTTTATTTTCAAGCGATGTAATTTTTATTTTGCTGTATTTTGTAATGTGCAATGGGTCTCTCAAGACCTAGCACAGGAATTAAATTCAATCAATCAATTGAATTGACCGCTCTCGGATGGGTGACCGACACAAAAAAATTGTGCAATTAGGCGAGGTGGAACCTACCCGTGAGGGTCTCCCCACCGATAAAAAGCCATACGATAAAAAAATCAATCAATCAATCTTGTTTTTATTTTGTCTTTTAGGCACCGTATCTTAATATTGTATTGTTTGTATTTGTCTATATTGTGTGTGATAATAAATTGAAATTGAAATATGCTTAGGCCCTACGCTACAAATGAATAAATATATTCCAGCAATTAATTTCACTTGAAGTCCGTATTAAATAGAGGAAAATGTAAACTTATGTATTGTCAAGATTGAAGTGATTTCAATAATCCTACAGAGTACGGTACCTGACTTTTTCAATTAATTACAGCTAAAGTCCAATTTTTTGTATTAATATTGTTTTGTTAAGAGGAATCAATGTTTTTTAGACGTGGTGATGAGATATACTCTCATAACACTAGTAATAAACACGTGCTGAGAGATGAGATCCATCGCTCCACTTTTTACGAGGCGTCAGGAGTTCAGGGGTACAATGTTTTACCTGACTCCATAAATAATATGAATGAACGCGAGTTTAGATCTAGATTGAAAATTGATTTCTTTGTGAATGCATTCTATACAGGGGAAGAGTACATGGATCATTATTCCACATGAATGTACAGACGGTTTTTTATTAAGTTGAAAGAAATATACACTTTTAAGTGAAAAAATTCTTACGTTTTTTGCGCGACAATTGTTTCGCGTTGTTATTGCACATTTTCATAAACTGTACAGGTACTGAAGTACTATACAAGTACTAAGCCTAGCCTCAATACTTTATTACCTGTACAGCTTGAAAATGTGAAATACCAGCACATTAATAATTTTACTGCGTATTTTTGCAGATGGAGAGAAAAAGAGGCGGATCGAGAAGGTCCTATAGTGGAGGAGCGGGGGGTATGGGAGGAGGAGGCAGACGCCGCAAAGCATGGACCGAACAGTGCAAAGACTATGTGCGCAACTTTGTCGCATTCATGTTCAGCAACATCGGAATCATAGGACTGGTGATCGGCTACACAATAGCTGGCTCTTTCATGTTCATGGCGATTGAAAAAGAGTCGGTTAATACGCGGGTCGATCAGGTGGTGAAAGCCAGGAACACAACAGTGGCGAATTTGTGGCAGGCGACATGTTGCACGATTAACTTGTTCTCCGAAGAGACGTGGCGCAACACTGTGCATGTTGAGTTGCTCGCCTTTCAGAAGAGCGTTGTCAATGCTGTGCAAAATGACGGCTACGAAGGTGAACAGCTAAATGGCAATCGGTGGTCGTTTTCAGGCGCTTTTCTTTACTCACTTAGCGTCATCACCACCATTGGTAAGCTCTATTTCATTTCACTTCCTAAACAATTAGATTACATCGAAAATAGATAGATTGATAGATTGAGGGGACACGGAATCCCTATCTTACTCCATGTTAACATAAACTCCAAAACAACTCAACATTTTCACTTAAAATCTTCACAGAAGCTCGATAGGTATGTTGTACAGAATCATGAGTTTTTAGAATAAGAAATGTCCAACGGTTTTCAAGAATTTTTTTTCATGGCTGACGTTTTGAAGAATGATTTTCAAGGCGAAAATAGTTTTTATTATTTTTTTATTGGACTCAGGTGATTCAAAAAACTCATGATTGTGTATCTTGGCAAAGTACATGATGTGTCCAAGTTTCAAAGGAATTGATTCAATGGTTTTCGAGAAAATGTTCCTTATGTACTGAAAAATTCAATTTTTGGAAAATAGCAAAAAACTAAATTGATTCTGATGACTACTCACTCGTAATTTAGTACATTGCTGGGTCATATGCAGGTTCTTATTCAATTTATATCATATTTATCGAAGTCAGAACCAGATAATTTGTATTCAGAGCTAGATAACGATGATTTTGAATTGGTCTCACTGTTCATGTCCACAGGTTTTCTTTTACCGCGACCACCTATTCCTTGGCATTTTTGTTTATTAGTAATTCTATTGTTGAGACAAGGCATAATACTAGTCTATTTCTTAATTATTAAAACAGCAACACCAAATATCATAGGTAAATTCTCATGATAATTTCAACTTTCATAGAAAAGATGCAAACTCGCGTGCGCGGATGTAAACAACAAACATAACCTATTATTTCTTTTCTTTCACTTCACTCGGGCGGCTACCATAGCGTCGACACGACGTAGCATCGACAAACGTCGATGTATTAAGTTATAGAATTTTTAAAGTCTTAAAGACCTTTAAAATCTTTAAAAGACTTTTTTAAAGAAGACCTTTCAAGGAATACCTTTTAAAAGTCTTTAAAAGCGAGATTCAGCATTTGTAGGTTAAGCATTTGGAGGTTGTCGATGCTATGTCGTGTCGACGCTAACGTTTGTCGATGCTATGGTGGCCTCTCCTTCACTCGTGATTCTAGCTTACAGTGTTGCCAACGAAAGGAGCCAAATAACAACAAAAAATAACGAAAATCGGTCAATGTGTTCAAAAGTTATAACAAATTGCATTATTATCCTCACAAAACTTAGAAAGATGACTCATGTAAGCTATTTTTCAACAATATATTTTTAATATATAATTTAATATCAAAACATAATAATATCGCACATCAATGGATGCAGGAAAACATGTACTATCAAATGGCGCTGAAATTCAAAAATCACCAGAAATTGTTTTTTTGCTTTTCGTGTTCCCTTAAGTAGGTAATAGATTGATAGAATCACTTCATTTTTCACTTCTTACAATAAAAAAGTGCTGTGGGCGGAGCTTAAAAGCCCCTCTCTTCCACTTAATCTATAAGAGAATAGTGACAGAGAGGACTCTCTGGTCTCAACTCCACTAATTTATAAAGGATAGGATATACTTGAATTTTCTTTTCTTTCTTTCTTTATTCTTTCTACTCAAATTTCATTTCAAAACATATCAAACAAATATGAAAAAATCAACCGTTTTTAAAACATAACGATGACCAATACACATGAACAATTGTTTTGCAAATGAATTTTGATTTCGATTTACTAATGATAATACATTGTTGAACTCATTTTAAAATTAACTACCTGTATAAAATGACTATAAAATTATAAGTAACAATTCACCAGATCGTAGCGCTCCCAGCTTCATCCGCTGGCTTCTCGAATGAAATTGTGCAATTGAATCAGGGTCCCACACCGACAGGTTTCTGGAATGATTCAACATTATGGTAAAATCTGTTCAAGTTACGATAAATCAATAATCAAGTTTAATTTGGAGGCCCTCGATTTTTTCTTCATTGGTATAATTAATTGGGGTTTCTATGAAAAATATGAAAATTCCACGTTCAAAACAACTAGAATTGTAATTTTATGTGGCCTATTATAGAAAAAATTCCCTGCTTCTTGATGAAGACTGAAATGTTTCTATAAACTGTACGATGTATGTGATTCTATTTCTTAGTATGTACAGAGGTTCATGTTGAAAAGTATCAATATTGGCATATTGTCAATTGAGCAAGAATTGACAATCAATGAAGTACTATTTACAAGAAAGCTACTCCCAGCAAATATCACCATCTTTCATCTTATTATTATATAGTAATATTACATTTTAAATTTTATTTTAATCAAATTTCAATTTTGAAGAGAAAATAGAAGAGGTAATATATAGACCACAACCAAACCTTTTCTTGTTATTCTTATTACATTCGAATGTTAAAGAGAAAATAAAAAAGGTAATAATACAGACGAAACCAATAACACCCTCTCGTTGTGGGAAGTTTTTCAATTTAAAATTTTCAAGGATTCCTAAGATATTTCAAAGTTGGAAAGCTCTGGTTTTGGCAGAAATACTACTGTAATTACAGAGAGCTCATGAAGTGTTTTAATTTGCAATCCCGTTCAGTCGAGTGGACTTTGGACGTTATTAACTTTGTTCATTCAATTTCAAACTCTGATCTCCTCTCTCACTGCATTTGATAGAATTTGAAATGATCGAGGTATCTACAGGGACAGGGACTGTAAACTCTTGAGTCACTACAAAATATCTCTATCATAATAGTGAAGTAGGTCAGAGCTGTGATTGAAAAGTGTGAAGCCAATTGTGATTAGAAGATTACAAACTCAGACAACCTTTATTTGCAATACAACTGAGAGATCCTTTTTTGGAACATAGAAATGGAAACTCGCTTGCTTTTATGTTGTTCATTTTCGATGATATTGACACTTATTAGTGTTCTATTGATTGAAATAATTACTTAACAATGCACAGGCACAACAATATTATTTTATGCACTAGAAATAAAGAAGAGAGTATTTTGCATCCTTCAATGTGTGCAAAATTAATAAAGTTTTTCATCTATGTTATCATTAAATTCAAGACTGCATAGGTATGAGACAGGACTTTTAATGTTTAAAAATTGAAAGTATAGTGATATTATTGTATAATAGAAATGTATTGATTACTCCACGCCAAGGGCGTAGCTAGGAATAGGGTTTGGGGGGCTTCAAGAACTATATTACAAATGGGTAGCCGGTTAGGTCAACGCCACCCCCCTCACCGACTAGATATATGGAAGGGCTGGTGGGATTTTTGGAAAATTAATGCCTGAAAATGTGTATTAAAATCTACCTGACTACATAAAATTATGAGAAATTATCTTATTATCACAAGATAAATAACAAAGCTACCTCGTATTCATCTGAGCTGCAAGCTGATATATTTTCATGTATTAAAAATAATTTATTTGAACAGCAATATCAATGAAATCATTCTATATTAACAAATGATCTCATTAACAGGAAAGTAGCCATTCACCTTGTCTTTATTTTGATTTAATGCATATAAAATTATTAAAACATTAAATTTCAATCCTCTTTTTATCTATATATATATATATATATATATATATATATATATATATATATATATATATATATATATATATATATATATATATATATATATATATATATAAAAGCGAAATGGCACTCATTCATTAATCTATCAGAACTAAAAATCTACTGAACCAAATGCTTAAAATTTGGCATGCATGTTCAGTTGGACCTTTAGACGTGCACTAAGAACGGATTTCAAAACATCCCGAAGATACGCTCAATATTCGTGTTTTTCTAGCGATTTTGTGCGTTTTCTCAGCTTTTTCTAGAACTAATTGGCAGAAAATGTTCAAATTTGGTACTTAGGTTTGTTCAAGGTCCAAAAATCTGTTAAAAAATGTTTGAGATTCTCCCAAAATTACGCCAGAAATCGGTGTTTTTCCTTGCGTTTTTTTATCGACATATCGATGTTCACTGTGTCAATGGGAGCGTAGCCCCCTGGTGAGCGCAAAGCGCTCACTATGTCAGAGGAGGAAGAAGAAGAGAGTGAATAAGAGTTTTCACTTCAGTTTGCGTGCGTTTTGTACTGATCACAAATTCACTCAAACACAATGATTGAGTTTTATTCAGTTCCCATTCCCTGAAAAAATGTTATTAAATATTTGGCACGAGCCTCCAAAGCCCCTGCACACGTTTTCGAATCTTTAATATATATTTGTTCTACGCCCATGCTCCACACACGTTTTTGTTTCTTCGAATCATTTTATTGGCCACATTCCGTGGACCTATATATTTGTTTTTCTCACCAATTCCACTGCTAATAGGACTATGAATATATTAAGTCACGGCTAGTCAACAAATTTGTTTTCCAGGTTATGGTAATGTGGCTCCAAGAACAGAATGGGGTAAGCTGGCTACCATTCTATATGCCATAGCTGGCATGCCTTTGTTTCTTCTTTACTTGTCAAATATCGGTGATTTATTGGCCAAAAGCTTCAAATGGACCTATGCCAAATGCTGTCTTTGTCGAGGCTGTGCAAGGCGAAGACGTCAAATGTCCACTGCTAATAACTGCAGCCAGGTGAGAAACTGTGAATATAACAAAAAAATTAAGTAGGCTAGCTATTTTTTAAAGTATAATATATATAAATTACTGTATAGCCTGAATGTCACTGATTTTAAGAAACTTTCAAGTAGAAAACAAACATAACTTAATTACATTACAGTGACGATCGTTCCGTCCTGGTGTTGGACTTGATCCGACTCTAGACTCAGACTCAAAATGTTATAAATACCAATAAGTTGCCACATATTCTGTTGCCATTATGTTACCATATTGTTTCCAATATGGTAACTCTACAATATAAATTTGACGAGTAGTAGCGATTTCTGAAACATTCAAAACCAATCAAATGGCCATCATCAGTAAATATGTGAGCAATAATATTTGCACTTGTTGCGGAAGTTACATTAATTTTGTATAATCAAATTATAGGTATATTATACTATTTTGGTTAGTTGAGAAGCACGGGATTCTTTAGGTTTGATATAAGGAAAATATGAATAGATAATTATTGATATTATCAGGAAAACATGTTGAAAGAGAGAAGCGACGAATAGAGAGAATTGCAGTTGAAATGCATATATTAAATACAGTGTCACACACACAAAATTTCCAGTACACTACCTGTTGATTCACATAGCATCAAATCGTTTATAGTCGAGCGACGGTTTGCTCTGGCAAAGCATTTTACAAAGCAGATGATTTTAATGATCGTCTGAGTTGCCGTATGATCAACTTTGAGCCGCTAATACAGAGTGGATTTCCAGATACTCCCTATTTGCTAAACCGAGACCATTGTTCTAAAAACAGATGTTCATTTAAAAGTATATAGCGAATTTGTGTCCTAGTCCGCTTTGGAGTATCACGATTTGCCATCTGTTTCGATCTTTAATTTTACTAATTTTAATTTACAAACGATCAATAATTACATGTGGGAAAAAACGTTCTGAAGAAGCATTATACCAATAGACAAAAGCTACAAAAATGGCCATCATCAGTAAATATGTGAGCAATAATATTTGCACTTTTCAAGTTACATTAATTTTATAATTTCTAATTATAAAATTACATTATTCTATAATTTTTTGGAGACTGACTACAATAATCATCCTCACAGATTCTTTAGGAGGTGCCGGGAAGATTATGAGAAAATAATGTATTTGCATAGTATTTATTATTTTGTTTCTTTTACAAGCAACTGGATCGGATTCAGCAGGAGCAGTTTCTGAGGATACGTTCTACCAAGAGATAGCTGTTAGTCGAGGTTGCCAGTGCCAGTGTTGCCAGTGTCAGTGATGACGATGATGATCCTCAAACTGTCACCGTTCCAATTACACTCTGTTTAGCCATCATGGTCGGGTGAGTATGAATATGTCCTCTGGCAAAGCACGAAATAAT
The DNA here is from genome assembly GCA_017141395.1 of Laodelphax striatellus. NCBI lineage: Eukaryota > Metazoa > Arthropoda > Insecta > Hemiptera > Delphacidae > Laodelphax > Laodelphax striatellus. Next base: position 28,367,192 of record CM029544.1, read on the forward strand.
ACACTTTGTATAGTTTACTATTTTAGACGCTATACAGAGTGTTTCAGAACTCCCTACCAAAACTCTAGGGCATTGTTCCTGGTCAAAAACCATATCTAAATATCATATGGATAAATTGGTCCAAAACCAGTGACACAGCTATTCAAACAGCTGTATTCTTGAATAATCTGAAAACCTAATGAAATTTTACAAGAATAATTTTTTCAATTTATTATCAATTGTCCCTATAAGATTGGAATATTGAAATAATGGTTTAGTGACAAAATGGCATTCGGGGAACATTTTGTTTCTGAAGGTAACTCGAAAACAAATTGATAATACCAAATTTTACAAGACAACTAGTAAACAAATTACAAATCGATTAATTATTCGTGACAATATTTTTCCAATATTGACCGAGATATGGCAGCTTTAGTGACAAAATGGCGGTCATTTAAAATTTTGTTTTCTTGAATAACCTGAAACCGTTGATAATTACGGAAATTTTACACAAGAATAACTTTTTTAGTAAATTTGATTACAAATCGATTAAAACCTTATTTGTTAAGATTGGATCAATATTGACTGAGATATGGGAGCTTTAGTGACAAAATGAAGCGGCCATTAAAAATTTGTTTCTTGAATAACTCGAAACCGTTGATAATTACGGAATTTTACCGGAATAACTTTGGTACATTCAACTAATTACATTTTTTATTTGTTACAGATTGGATCAGTCATTAAAAGGATGCTGGCAAAGTTTTCACAAATTTTGTTTTCGAGCTATAACTCGGAAACCGTCATTATTGAAATTTTAGAACAAGATATGCTTAGTTTGTAATTAAAGACAAAAATGGCCTTATTTCGTAGCATTGGATAATCAATGAAGTTTATCGTGAATGTGTCTAGAGAATAGCTTTGAAAAATGGGACCCAAGGTCAGAAAGCTTAGCATAATGACGGCTCAGTCATATTCTTGAATTAACTCGAAATAAGGTTGGTCATAATACGAGTTTGCAATTTACATTTACTGGCAAAGTTAATATCAAAATCGATTAAAACCTGGTTTAAAGATTGGAAATCATTACCAGATCCGTGTGATGAGCCTAGTTTTAGTGACAAACATGGCGGCCATTCAATCACTTTATTGAATGAATAAATTGAATCGATAATCGATTTGCTATAATATTTACAAAATTGAAGAATAACTTTTTTTTAAATTGATTATTCAAATCGTGATTAAAAACCTTATTTTTTTGTAAAAGCATTTGGACCAATATTGACTGAGATATGATTTGCACAAGTTGTTGTGATTTTATGACAAAAGATTTATCGGAGGAATAGAGCCATTTACAATACCTTTTGTTGTCGGAATAACCCTGGAACTTTAAACATGGAAATACTTTAAGGGTTATCATACGGTACGTCTTTATTTCCATAAATTGATTAAACGACAAATCAGTGAAAACAGGGCCTATCATTGTGTGAATTACCAATCTAAAGTTGACTGATATAGCGGCAGATTTAGTGTTTGAAACAAGAACTCCCTATGAGTATAAATTTATAAAGTGTTTTCTGAACCAGACCTGCATATCTAACGATGTACATATGCGTGACGATTTCACTGAATTCAAGCTTTCATTCATTTATTTGAGATCGACTGTAAAGTTTAAAACATGGCATTCAGTCTAAAGTTATTTAACTCCACAAGTCGAGAGATATTCAGTCCTCAGAACAATAATCATGAGTGTATAAAGTGTCCCAACCGCCTAGATGCATTGTTAAATGGTAGGTTATCGTGTAGATAGAGAATATTTCTTTACTGCCGAGATGCGACAGCTTTCATGTTGTAACCCCAAAGATTCAGTCTGGCGCACACTGTCAGATCCAGGGTTGTTTGGTCACATATGCCAAGCAATTGATTACTCACTCACTTTTATCATTTACTTCACCTTCCCGCAAAGCGATATGTTACGCATACGATATAGATATACTTTTGCGAGTAAGTGAAGTGAAGTAAATCAAACTCCACACGTATGTGACCAGGCCCTAAGCTATAATCACTTTATAGATGTCAAAGACATCCCTCATCTTTGCTATTCCAGGAAATTAGAATTCTAACATTGAAAAAATTATACATAAAAGATTCCTTCTCAACTACCGACTGCTTTTTCTTGGCTCAGGTGGTCTACCGTAATTCGACCTCAGCGTTCAATGCGAACACAACGAAAGCGGGTATTTTTAACATGACAAGATAGGAAGCCTAACATGGTCACAGCACATTTAAAGCATTGTCGGATTCCTAATTGTATAAATACCGTTCACGATAGTAATTGCGTCTTCTATTCCTTCCATATTTCCAAACGTAAATTGATTCAACAAAGAAATCGGATCTCAGTTTTGAATTAATCGAGTGAAAAATCCAGTTCAAAAGCATATTATGATTGATTTGAAGTCTCACGCCCATAATGCAATTTGAAATGATAACCAATGAAAATGAACTCTGCTGTGGATAAACATTTGACATCTGTTAATATGACATTTCTCAACATATTTGCTTCGACAAAATTTATTAAGGAACATTTTCAAGATCTATTCTCGTTTATTAGAAAGTTTTATGATCAATAGGTTTGATTTTATGATTTTTTTGTGGAGCGATGTTTGTTGCTCAAGGCAGCCGGTCCATCTAACTAAGCTATTTTGAGTGGTATATGATGAATTATGACCTTACTGAATTGTGTTGGGTTACTTTTTGAGGATAATAAATGATAGATATACTAGAAAAAATATCAAATTCAAGATAAATTTTAATTTTTCGCCATTTTGAATTTTGAAAATTTTTGTCTATAACTTCTTTATAGGAGAACCTAGCAATGCAGCGTATCATTTTTATACGAAATTTTAAAAGTAAAACGATAGAAACGTTAAAAACTGTATAAAAGATTGATTTTAAAGACTTTTTCAACGCTTACTATACCAATATTCTCAATGTAAATAAATTTCAAGTAGAAAACAACTTGACTCATCATAGTGACGATCGTCTCATCCTGATGTTGGACATCATTAAGTTTTTTGAAGGTAGTGTGTTGTTATCAGTAGAAAGAAGTATTGATATAAAATACAACAGAAAACTCCTGTTTCACAAATCATGCTTCAAGTTTTGAATAAAAACATCATGAATTTAATCTTTGGAGAATCTATTATGACTTTCAGATTTTGATTACGATATGCTCATTAAGAATGAGAAAAAAGTGAGTAAAATATATTCAGAATTCAGAGTAAGTTACGTATATCATAATGTGACTAAGATAGAGTTAGAAGATGGTTTGGTATGGACTAAGTGAGTTTTCAAGCATCCTGATTCCATCTAGGAATATTTCACAACGGAACCAGAAATTCCAATCCTGAACGAAAAATTTTCAATAACATATAAGCAGGAAATTCATGTAGTGAACAGAGAAAGATAACTAGTTTAATTTCAAATTACACAGAGCACAAAATTACTGAGCTGAAAATTCGAGTAACTCCTAGAACTATTCTCCACTATTTCTATTAAAAAAAATATATAATAATAATAATTAACCATAAATCAATTTATTTTTATGTAATTCTGACTGGTAAGAATACTTGTAAATGTAGTGCAGTATTTAAAGTAAACTCCCCAAACTGTTCTTTCCCATTGGATAAGAATGAGTGTAGAACATCTCTGACATCTAGACGGCTGAATAATGAAGTTGTAACTTGTATGACCCAGTAACTGCTGCCATCTTACGACAGAATTCAGAACTAGCTGCATTGTGCATTGCCGACCAATCAGGGGAGAGAGGCGGAGCTTGGAGGTGTGTCTGTAAAAATTGAAGCTGTAAATCACCCAGTAACTGCAGCCATCTACCGGTCGAATTCAGAACTAGCTGAGTCATTCATTTCTGGCTTATCAAGAGATAGTAGGCGGAGTTTGGAGGCTACAGGATTACAAATTAAGCTACGATTCATGGAAGAATTTTAGACGCAGTCAAGCATTGTTCCAGTATTTTCATTGCTAAATAAATAAATAAAAAATTTGTCTAGGAAAACACAATAAATGATTGAATCACCGTTTCTGAAATATGTTTGAATTGTTTTCATAATGAAATAGTTACATTATGAAAACCTATTCTATCATTGTCCTATTAACCTATCTTCTATCAGATGTTGTTGAAGTTGAAGTTGAAGTAGTTGAAGTTGTTGAAGTTATTGAACTTATTGAAGTTGAAGTGTGACACTAACCCATTGATCATAAAACTTTCTAATAAACGGGAATAGATCTTAAAAATGATCCTTAATAAATTTTGTCGGAGTAAATACGTTGAGAAATGTCGTATTCATCGAGAATTTTGAAAAAAACAGACACAATGAGAACGCAGAGTAATGGTTTTACCAAAAAATTTCAAAAACGTTTTTTTATAATGAAAGTGACGTTTTAGCCGAAAATGTGTGATGACAAAACATTTAGATCATCAATATCATCATATTTTCAATCGAATCCCGTTTATTTCAAGTTTCCATCTTTCATGGTTACCGTTCTACGAACGTTTAGTTTATATACAGAGTGTTTCAGAACTCCCTACCAATACTCTAGGGCATTGTTCCTGGTCAAAAACCATATCTAAATATCATATTTAAATTGTCCAAAAGTCCTTAGTCACTCACACAGCTGCCATTTTGTTTTTTTCACTTATTATTTTTTATCTCAATAATGGTGAAACATATGGAATTGAAACTTTGCACCAACATTTATGACAACTAGACAAAGCTACAAAAAATTACGACAATTTTTCAAATCCATAAAACAAAATGGCGGCCATTTAAAATTTTGTTTCTTGAATAACTCGAAAACCGTTGATATTACGAAAATTTTAGAAGAATAACTTTTTTTAGTAAATTCAATTACAAATCGATTAAAACCTTATTTGTTAAGATTGGACCAATATTGAGTGAGATATGGCAGCTTTAGTGACAAAATGGCGGCCAATTAAAAATTTTGTTTCTTGAATAACTCGAAAACCGTTGATAATACGAAAATTTTACAAGAATAACTTTTTTTAGTAAATTCAATTACAAATCGATTAAAACCTTATTTGTCAAGATTGGACCAATATTGACTGAGATATGGCAGCTTTAGTGATAGGTGAGCGCTGGAGGCTGGTTGCAGTGCATCCTGGGCTTGCGGATAAAGTCTGTTACAAAAATGCAACAGTCTCCGTCTGCTTTGCATGTTATTTTAAAGCGATTTTAGATCATTTTGTGTGAATTTTAAAGACAGTAAAAATGGGTGCAAGTAACCTCCAGCGTATTGGTAGGGAGTTCTGAAACACTCTGTAGAACGCGACATCCGCCATTTTGAATCCGTCATTATTACTCGACTCAGACGCAACCCCCAGAGTAGAATCAAGTGGTTTGGATATCCCTATAGTCTACAGATATCCTAGAAACAGAATATTGGGGTCTGTTGCTTTCCTCACGAATAGGCAATCAAAAGTACATAAGGAACCCTACCATTTCTAGTTGCTTTAAGTAAACTTTGTGATGATTTTGACAGGTACGTGTATGGCGGGGCAGTGCTATTTTCGCGCTGGGAGTCTTGGGACCTTCTAGACGGCTCCTACTTCTGTTTCATCTCTCTAAGCACTATTGGCTTCGGCGATATTGTTCCCAGAGACGACAAGATCACCTCGCTGCAAGGTGTTGGCCTTAGTTTCATATTCTGCTCGATGTATCTGATGCTCGGCATGGCTCTAATTGCCATGTGCTTCAATCTGATGCAGGAAGAGGTGGTTCATAAGTTTCGAACTTGTGGCGATGTGCTCAGGAGAATTGTCCGGTGTCGAAGGTAGCGGCAGGTCACAGGTAAATAGCTTATTATTATCACTATCATGTGCCTAAACAATTCAAAGTTCAAAAAATCGAACAGCTCAAAGTTTAAAATGGAACAAATTTCAAATCATTACATATGGATTATGGAACCCTAGAAACCATCTATTCATTTGTTGAGCATTATTGTCTAGAAATCCCTATTATAAAGGAATTATAAAAATCAGGAAGTAAAGATAAAAGGAATGATTATGTGTACGCATTTCTTCCATTTTTACTTGCATTGAGAAGAGTATATTGAATATTGCTAAGAAAATATTGCTGTTTCCTTAGTAGGTAGCCTACTCTATACACGGTACCTACCTAATATTTAAAAAGTCCGTTTTATTTGAAGAAAATGACAGAACCAAGTTGACAGAATTATAATAATTAATTTTTTTAACTCAATAATTAAGGTAGCCTAACTGAGAACAGCAATAGCGACAACTGTAATACAGTCGAGTTGAAGACACTAAATTTTCAGTATAGTTCCAACCAGCTCTTTGAAGCATGGTTGGAACCAGTCGACTAAAATTATTGATCTAGAATCTAATTATTAGATACTAGTTAAACCAATCTTGATCCTAATCTCCAAAGAATATAACCAACTGAAATAACATCCAAAATCATGCAGGTGATAGGACTACTTGCTGGGAAGGACATACATAGGCCTACAGTTATAAAAATTACAGCGGAAGGTTTTTTTTTGTGAGGGTGATGCCCACATGAGCTCTGGGAATTGTGCGTGGGTAATGCAGGGAAGGTGCTGATGATGAGAGATGACGAATACTTTTATGTCAGCCGGGACCGAGGGTTTAAAACGTCTCCGTCGAAAGACGAAGGAATTATTAGTGAGTCCTATTCAACGACTATCAATAATTTGAGATTCAATCTAACACTTTACATTGACTCGCTGACTAATAGATTTGATCAATGATTTATTAAGGACCCGATAGGGTTCTTAATGCGATCGTACTGGTGTCCGTCTGTCCGCACGATAACTATAACGAACGGAAGATCGTACACTTTTGAGTTTTGAAAATTGAAATATAATATCTTCATAGATGAAGTAAGAAGCCTATTGATTTTGAATATTGAGGGTTGAATTTAAAAAAAGTTACTGCCGGAATTTTACCGGAATTTGAAGTTTCTATAATCTCATCAAGTGAAAAAATATTATGAACAGGACTACACAAGAAGTGCCTCAAATATTATTTTGTAAGACAAGACTTGATACGGTATACTTCGAAATCTATTCATTGTGCTTCAGGTTACAGGTACAAAAAGGTATGGGACATTTTTTTCAAAAAAACAAATTTCATAATCTTTAAAATGCCGTATTTGCTTTTTTCATCTTATCTGTTGAGCAGGTTGAATGAGCAACGGATGACCTTGAAAACAATGAGGAGTAGCTACGTTGCGTATATGGTAGCATGGATCCTTTGATGGGTGCACCGCACCGCGAGGGGTCACCAAACACTACACTACCTACTGTATGATAGCGCAGCTCAGCGAAGAGCAAAAGATCTACAGGCGAGCTGCTGGTGAACTTTTATTATAATGAAGCAAGTCTGCGCAGAAAAGAATCACTTAGGCTACTACTGGCCTAAAAGGAAGCTTCGCCGCCGCACTCTTCAGTTCAAAAGAAAAACAAATAGAGCCTGCAAAACTTTGATTCTTTATCTTTCTTTTGGTGCAAACCGCATCAAAATCTTCTTCACAAACTTTTCAAAGTCGAACACAAAATTCTTTTTATGTATGAGATGTCAATTCCTACTTTCCAGAAAACTTCTTCTGGTGCTATAAATGAACAGACTCGTTATTAAGGAAAGTATGAATTCTGAATGATTACTAGTTAAAAGGATTGTATTTAAAATTTTTCTACCATTTGGTTTAAACATGTTCCTTTTTGAGCCTTTGGGGAGGAAATCAATGATTGAGTTGAAAAAATTGATGAACAAGACTTTCTATGTGATATTTCACATATTGTATAAGTTTCATGGCAAACAGTCAACGGTTTTCGATTTAACTTGCTTCGAACAAACAAATAATGTAGAAACAAACATTCTCTTTTATGAGTATAAAAGACTAGACTAGACCAGAGATAAAATTCAGCTCACCTTTTCTGTGACTAAAAACATCCTTTCAGTTTAGATTACTTATATTATACTATAGAGTACTTCTTTTAGAGATAAAACATCAAATAACGGCGCTGGCTGGGCAAACCCGCAAAGCAAAGAAGCAAGGTCGAATCACGTTCAGTCGGTGAAGATCATTGCCTCAGCCAACAGGCTGGCTGAGTTTGACCTTGAAAGGTTTCCGCTAGTCTGTCGCTCGCCCTCAAAACAAAATCCATTACTCCTCTCCTCTACTTCTACACTTAAACTTTTACTATCATAGCGATTTATTTTCATCTTCTTCTCTTTTTTCTTTGTAATTGATTCTAATTATTTAAATTTAAATGGGTAGCTATTCCACATTATTGGAATACCGGTTGAATGAAAGTGATAATTAGCAACGAATGCCCTTCTCAATCCATCTTCCTTCTGTACTTCATTCTTCTCACTTTTCTTACTCCTTCATTTCTTCTCACTTCTCTGCCTGTCTTTTTTCTTGCTCTTGATAAATTTTACATATTTCCATGATATATTGAGAATTGATGATATATTGACGATAAATTCATGGATTAAACATCTTTCCAAAGTGTTTTTTTTTCATAAATTGCATCAATTTCTGTTTCTAATACAAACAGTCGAAATTCAGGTTATGTCATATTACTAAATAATCAATTTTCTCTTAAAAAAACAAAAACAGAAATATTTTAAAATCCTCAAATAAGTTCATATTTTTACTAGTTGCAAACAAAAACACCAAATAAAAAATTCAAAATTTATTGAAAATTTGAGTTGACTGATAATTTCGAGCTAAATAAACTGATACAACGGAGTATCCAAGGACCCGATATTGTAGTGTACAGATTAACAGAAAAAACAGGACAGTACATTCAAGAATTGCTCTAGTAGTAAACATAGTAGCTATTTTCTGCAATTGAGAGAAACGTTTCAACATTTGGATTACTTTCATAAAATTAGAATAGGCTATTGTAATAAATAATAAACATAATGAATAATTTCAAATCATCAATAATGAATTTATTACAATGAAAAATGTATGGATAATTGATTAAAACTTGAAATTTGTTAGCAAAAAAAAACTGCCCCGGCTGGGACTGACTCGAACCGGCAACTTGGAAACTCGGAATTGAATCTGGCTTCAAAGACGAGAACGTAGCCTTTACCAACTGCGCCATCAAGGCATTGGGATGAGAGGCTGAAATTTGACTAATTCAATGTTATTATACTTCTCTGTAACATGTATTTGAAATGCAGTACCTATTTTTTGCTTGTAACTTTTTTTAAATTCAACCCTCAATATTCAAAGTCAATAGGCTTCTTACTTCATCTATGAAGATATTATATTCCAAATCTCAAAAGTGTACGATCTTCCGTTCGCTATATAGTTATCATGCGGACAGACGGACACCAGTACGATCGCTATAAGAACCCTACCGGGTCCTAATAACTATAGCCTGAATTTTAGAAAAAAAGAAGAATATTCCGCTATCTTTATCTCTATAACAAAGTATCAAATGCTTTATTAAAGACATAATTCAATGTTACAGAGATAAAGATATTTCAGAAGAGAAATTTTCCGGGCCAATGCTTATAGGAACCTTTTCCATTATTTTTATGATACAGTATAAGTTATTTTATTTTGATATTATGAGTACAAGTGTTGTTAACTATGCAAAAAAACTCTTTACAAAAAATATATTGGTCTAAAACAAACATTTCTTATCTCTAGTCGATATGGTTGTTAAATTAATTTGTCAATTTTCTATATATTGTTGTTATTCCAATCATGGAGGACAAGATTCATGCTTTATTCCAAAACAGATAGAATTCATTTACCGGGACTAATAGGATTCTTTGAATTCGTTGAGATATTTTCTTGACTGTTATGTATACAATGTATATTTTTCATAATATAATCTATTGTTGTCTTTGTTGAGTTTTTTTCATTATAAGATGTAGGCCTATTAACAAATATTTGAATAAAACCTAAGATAGGATATCACCTGGGCTTAATCCTTGTAACAAAAAGTACCGGTGTACTGGTGTAGTTTCTTTTTAGAATAAATTGTGTATTGAATATAGAATATATCTATTCAATATACCATATGATGTGATACATGTACACCGTCATTGGCAGTTTTCAAAGTGTAAATCAATGATTTTTTTAATATGCAATTATCTTTGAGTAATATTCTAGAGATTTTCTACTATAAGCCCACAATACAGAATATTTGAGATTTTTGACTTATTTTGATCCTGAACTGAGGATGTTAGCAGCCAATCTCAATAATAATTAATCCCTTCTTCAATAAATTCCACACTTTTTGGGGAGTCAAATTGAAGTGTTCAAATTAGGAAGTTTTAAAAATCAATTTTGAAAGTCCTACGACTTCTCAATAATTCTATTTTTACATTCTTGCAATCGTGGACCTTCTTCTAAATAAATAATTTGATTGTATTGTACATGAACAGAATAATTTTAGGAGAATTTGAGATCAAATTATTCTTGTACAAATTCAATTGGAATAATTCTCGTACATAACCAATCAGTGATTAATCGAGGAAAGTATATTAATACATCTATAGACAGATAAGAAGAACATATAAATAGAATATTCAAGTAGGAAACCTGAAATATGACAGCAGCGGGCTGTTTCATAAAACTTAGAAGTCACATAATTACTTTATATTACTACTCCACTGTAAATCGATATATTTCTGGATAAATCAATTTGTTTCAGAAGAGTCGATAAATATTCTTCGTTGATTCACTTCATTTTTGGAGGTCATCGAAAAGGGTCAATTCTCATCCCTTCCTCGGTTATGATTTATTGGTTCATTTTTTTTAAATAAAAATTGATAACATTCTTATAAAAATAATCTCGACAGTGATGGTAAAATAATAGCTTTTCCAGATCATCTGTCAACTAGGATTTCGCATCTTTTGATGCCTGAATGTTTGAAGCTTTGAAAATGTCTCTTAGTAAGTACTGGCAGCTAGCAATCAATTGCAAAGGATAGTGCGTTATGCGCATGCTCCCCCTACACGCCCCCTCTCTTTGCTTCCATAAGCAACTGAGGGGTGCGGTGCTGGGTTAGGACACCCACACACGCACATTTCAAAGTGAGGGTAGACGGAAGACGACGTACCGTATCTACAATTCGAGCATTTTGCATGTAAGTATCTAGCTTCGTACCTACATTGAGTGGTCAATTAGTTTCAATTTTGTTAGCTAATAAGGTTTAGCTAATAGAGCATGTCAAACAATTTAACGTTATCAATAAATCGATACAAATGGGGTACCTTAACATTCGTTGTTCTAACCCTGACAATCTTGCTGCTGTTTTTGGAAAATATATCAAACTAGAATAAATATCAGTCGACTAGCCTACTGAATCTCGATCTTCAATCAATTAAATGCCCTTAATCATTATTTGATCATCAACGTTGTAAATTAACTATAGACTATAGGCCTGTTATTGAAGGCCTATTTGCTGTCATTTATTAATAAAACATTTTTGTCCTTAAGTGCTTGCTCTGAGATACGTACTTTACCAAAAAGAAAAGGAAAGTTATTTGAATGGTGATAATAGATTTATACACAAGTTAGCCTACATATTTTTCCAGAGGACAATACCATAGTCTCCACAACGTTTGTCCTAATTTCAGTAATGACAGCTACAACTACGGTAACGTACCTATACTTATGTCTCGGTAACGTAACTTCTCTGAATCTCGTTGTAATCACAGAAAATCATTTTATCGATACAGTTCTATAATAAGTTAATAAGTAACAATTAAAATAAGCCAACCTATGCTATAATGGTCATAAATAACTGGATCAGTATTCAAATCGTCTTATATTAATTGTTTATGTAATTACCCTAAGGATTCATAAAATTTATTTCTACCTGAGACAAACTAAAAAATAGAGGATCTTTTGGAATCAGGATTTCAAAATAGATTACAAATGCCGATTATCTGAAATCAGTCCAATCAGTTATGCCTGCTAGTCTCAATTACAGTACGGTACGGTACGTAATAAATGTAAAATTTATGCTTTCACACGATTAAAATCGGATGTCTCAGCCTTTGAATATGATATCACTTTGCCTCTATTTAGAACAGGTGGGATTAAAATCTCCTACATTATATCAAAAATTGAACTGCTACAATCATTGTTTGCCATTTCAACAGATAAAATATGAACTTTTATAGTTTAATAGCGTGCAAAACATGAGATTTCATCTCTGTTGATAACACCGGTATTTTTCCTTAGGGCTGTCTATCTTCTACTCAACCTTCAATATTGTCTTTCTAGAAATATGTCATTTTTGTTCTACAATTCATGGACATTAGCTAAGACCGATAAAAATGAAATTATAGTACCCAATAAAGTATTATTATTGAGTATAAATGAGGTGTATACTATCAATGTGTCAAGTATTTAGTTGGTTCATTATTTATTCATACATATTGTGTACTTTTCAGAAGAGATCAACGTATGGAGCGAAAAAGAGCGTCAAAATATAAGGTAAATATCCAATTATTGCATTATTGTGCTCAAGTTAATACTCATTGAATGCTGGAATGGAATTAGCACCTTACAATATTAATGCTTTTAATTAATACAAAATAGTAGATCTACGGAATAAATCTTGGTTGGTGTTTACATACAAATGTATTATTTGTATAATTCAATCTTCAAATAAGTTTTCAATAATTCTCATATCAATCTCAGTTCATCATTACAATAAAATTCAATAATTTTTTGGCAAACTCAATATGAAAGGACTCCAAAAATGGGTCGCCCACTGCTTTGAATTTTGTTTGGTCACAGAAAAACGTAAGCTTTGTTCGAAAAGTGCAAGTTCTTAAAGATTTGACTTTGACATTTTGATTAGAAACAAAAATTTAATATTATTAGTATTTGAAATTGATAATGTATTAATTTTTTCTGATAAATTGTTTAATAGTATGGCATATAATGAAATTTGAAATAAAATACTATTTGATGATTTAATCCTTCAATATAAAAGTTTTCTTCGGGTTGAAATTCACACACTTAAGGCCCGATTTCCTAGCAGTCTAATATTGCTACGACTTTAAGCAGTGTTATTCGGCACCGACTCAACACACAGAAATAGGTACAGTCATTTTCTTAGCTGCCAATTTCGGCAGCGACTCTATTGCTTTAGTAATAGTACGGTAATAGAGTGCGATATTCAAAAATCCGCAACTGAATTTACCAACGGTTTTTGGCTCTTAGGAAATCCACACTCTTATTCGAAATTGATTTAGTAAATAATATTAATAAGCTTATCAAATTTTCGTTGAATTATGTTGTTGGCATTGTTTGGATTGAAGATGTGTGTGCCCTGTAATTTGTTGTAGGAGAGGAATGCTTGGCCAGGAAGGTAGGGAGTACCACCATTACCAGCACCAGGTACCTTCAGGTGCCACTGCTGCCAACTGTCCAGCTTCATCCACTGCTTCTGCTACCATTTTGAAATGTGCCTCAAAACAAAAGTACGCAGATGATCAACTATATGTAGCCTATACTAATAGTATCATCATCTGAATCATCATTATTTATATAGTAGCTCATGCTCATCTGAATCCCTACCTATATTCACACTTGACGTTTGTTTTGTGCTGCACAGCATAATACCAATGCATAAGCATATATGTAGTATATATGTACACACAAATCGATCAAGTGTGGGCATAGGGAGTGTTCCATCTTTTTTTTCTATACATACAAAATCATCTTGAATTGTTTCATTCACTTATTTATATTTATTTACTTAGATACAAATATGAGGAAGCAAAACCTCTAATATTGCCTCTTCAACGCAAGTTACAATTTTTTTTAATTTAATTGATGGAAGTTGGAAATGGAACTTGGAATGAAACTAATTGAAAACTTACTCAATAACTTATAATAAAAGTATGAAAATAAAGAAGATAAAAGTACTTTAACAATAAAAACTTATAGGACTACTGAAACTAAAACTTATTCTGTAGTACTAAATAAAAGTACTAATTTATTGAATGAAAAATTGAAAAAAAATTGATTTGGAGCATTGGACTACATTCAGTGACTTTCTCTTAAAGGAATTAAGGCTATCCGCAAATTTCATAAATGTTGCTTTGTTATTGTATTACCTTAAAGTTTTCTGGAAATAAATACTTCAGTCTTCACCTATGGTAGTAAGTACCTATAGGGCAAGGAGATTATTAAAAATATGTCGTTATGTGATTTTAACAATTGATAGTGTTGAAAATAAATTGAAATGGAAATGAATGGAATTATATTATGATGTATTTTTTCTATGCTTTGCAATAATGTTTCAATTATATGATTACAGAAAACAGCTGTCATGCTGCAGCCTCATCTCATCACTGCTATCTAGTGTGGGCATTTGTTTGCTGGTGGTCGCCTACACAGTTCTGGGAGCGATCACGTTTACAACTTTGGAAGGCGACCCGGTGGCAAGTGTAAACCAAGCTGCAGCCACCGTCCCCACAGTACCACCATCCGATGACAAACAGCTACGCTCGCAAACCGTTGAAAAGCTCTGGAGCATCACCGAGGATCTCAACATCCTGTACAAAGAAAACTGGACACGGCTCGCCGAACAAGAAGTGCTCAAGTTTCAGGATTCGTTGGTCAGGAGATACAAGAAAACTGCCGGAGCAAAAAGGAATCATATATGGAGTTTTGCTTCATCGTTCCTCTACTCTCTAACGCTGATAACCACAATAGGTAGAATTGGAATTTAGTTTTTCTGCAATACAATATAAAATTATTTTAGGTGAAAGAATAAGACAAATGTTGTCTATCCCGCAATTTTGTACAATCAACATTTGTCTCATTCATTCACCTTATGAAAGAAATCATAAGAATCATCAAATGATTGTGGGAATATGTTGTTGATCCATTCTCTTTTCACTGTTACATTAAGTTGACAGAAATATACACTTTCAAGTGAAAAATTACTCAAGTTTTTTGCGCGATAGATTGAGGAAAATTGTGGAGTAGACAACATCTGTCTCGTTCTTTCACCTTACTATGGAGAAAATCCACATCTCTGATTCAAGTGTAAATTGCATTAAATTATTCACATGATATACGGTGATTCATTCATGTTTTTTTTTCAATGTGGTTTCGGTATTTAATCAACTCTTCACATGGGGGTTTTTGTTGTTCAAATTCCAAAAATTAATTTATGGTTTTTTTCTATTTCAATAAGCTTACTGAAATTAAATACCATGAACGATGAACGAATTTAATCGTTATCAATAAAATAAGAACTCAATGAAGTGAACTAATGAAAAACCGATAACTCATAGAAAAATAATGTTCGATCCCTTGGAGTAGTTGAAATATGATAAATTGAATTATAAATTGGTGATTTTGGAGAATAAATTTATAGAATATAGAATACCGTATATACAGAGAATTCCTTGTAAATAAGTGGTGTGAACCGGTAGATTAAAAATAAATTAATAGATGGATGAGTCAAATTTGAGATATTTGATGATTATGCAATAATTATTTATCTTTTTTAAAACAGTGGGGAAGTTGAAAAAAAGAAAAATCTTGAAATTTTTTACAATAATATATTGTAATGTTATGTATTGGTACTCCGCAGATTACGGTACAGAAAGTTGCTTCAACTACTACTTAGTAACTCTGACCCTGTTTTAATTTCACAAATACAACGCCTTGGGTTGTTTGCTTTTTTACAAATCAATGAAAAATCTTTCCTTTTAACTGCTTATAAATGAGCTCTGAAAGTGGGTTTAAAGAATGGAGTAAATCACAATCTTGAGTTGAAATATAACAGAACTCTTCTTAAAATCTTAATATCAAGATACAATAAGTCAATGTTTCAAAACTATGTTAGTTTTACTCCAATTATTTATCTTGATATTACTATAGCTTTAAAAAGTTCCATCATCATACGTTATTATTCCCAAGAATAAAATCACTTGAAATATTGTCTCCTTCTTGTTGCAGGTTATGGTAGTATTTCTCCAAGAACACCATGGGGCCGCTTGATGACCATAATCTATGCTGTGATAGGAATTCCTCTAATGTTGGTGTATTTATCGACAGTGGGTGATAGTCTTGCAAAGAATTTCCGTCGCTTGTATGGAAGATTCCACTGTTCAAGTTCGAATTCCAAATCGCAGAAAAAGACTGACATGGCAAAAACGGCTCTACAAAATCATATTCCAGTAGATAAGAAGTCCGACAACATGATTGATAAAATGCATAACATCAAAATGTGTGTGGCTGGTGAGGTTCATTCCCCTTATCACATGGACACTCACCATCAGAGAGTTCCCATTTCGATAACTTTATCAGTTGTTGTGATGTATATTTCCGGCGGAGCTCTACTTTTCAACCGATTAGAGAATTGGACATTTTTGGAAGGATCGTTTTTCTGTTTCACAAGCTTGGGAACAATCGGCTTTGGTGAGCTGGTGCCTGGCACAATAGACTCCAACAACGAGCAAGTTTCTGTGTTCATTTCGTCGGCTTACATACTGATAGGCATGGCAGTGATCGCGATGTGCTTCAATCTAGTGCAGGATGAGACGGTGCTGTTCGCGCGCAAGGTCATGTTGTGGATGCAGAGGAATGAGAAAATGGCCAAAGAAGAGCCGGATGCTGTTGCAATGGCGGTTGTTTCGTCCTGACACAGGGAACCTCCATCGGGATGCGAGACCCAGATGCAGTCTGTGCCAAACAAGCCGCCACTACCGCCGATGTTGCTGACGCGAGACTTGAAGCACTACAGTCTGCCTCGCAGGAAACCAACGTCTTCTTTGCACGGCGACACACCTTTTACACGTGCCACGCCCATTCGAAACTCAACAACCGGCGCAAGAAGCAGTTGTCAACAACAAACACCGGCTGTCGAGTACTTTGTGCCACGCAGTGTGAGCGAGTTCAACTTATCCATACTGGTCGATCCACCCCTGCCACCGTCAGCGCTCAGATCTTCCAACATACGCTCCAGGGACAAAATGGTCACTTTTGAAGACGACCCAGTGCCCACTGCACACCAGCAAAACATCAAACCCATTGCTCTCGAGGACGTTTTCATGTAGGCCTACTTCTCAACATCTATAGCCTATTTCTACACTGTTTCTGTGCTTGAAAAAACTCTATGCTATCCTGTTATTTCTCCCTTAAACTTATAGAACTGTCATACGCGTATCAGCTCATTAACATAATTATAATATACGACACTATTTGTTTATGAAATAGACGTTGTTTTTAAAAGAATATTGTATTTCAGTACTCCTTATTTAGAGGTAGAATTGATGAAATAGTATGTCTTTGGTGGAGTACAAATTATAACTGTAGTTCAATTAAAAAAAAGTAAGAAAATATACTTACTTGAATATTAGAAGAAAGAAAAATAATAAAAACGAACATTTTAATAATATTTGTTTCACTAAATGTGTCTAATTCGAATCTGTGAGTCCAATCGAATTGTTCATTTGTTGATTTATTATGACCCTTGATATATTCCAAAAGTAACGCTTTTCAAGTTTGAAGAGGATTCAATATCAGTTGAGTACGGTATCACTTATTTTAACACATCGATAACTTTATTCCGGAATGCCTAGAAAATTTATTTTTGAAAACACAAAATTCCTACCCTATCCCTAATACTGCTGGGCGTTATGTATAAAGTTTTTGTACCCAACGCATAGGATGAACAAATATTAACTACATATTGCATTAGTTCATAATAGTACATGGGATTTAAAAACGGTTCAGAAATTGAAAGTAATTTTTATGGAAAAACTATTATTTGTTCAATATTAAGTTGTGGATCCAAAATTATTTTTTTACTGCTTATAATTAACACTGATTTCTACTTAAAAAGTTCAAAATAAGTGTTATATTTGTTCAATAATTAGATGTTGTTTCATGTGGTGTACTTTTTGACTCTTATTCAATGGAAAGATCATGATGAATAACAACAGATGACAACTTCGAATGTCATTGAATTGATAACTTCATTTGTTCTCATTACCGTTATGGGAATTGGGAGTACATCGATCAACCTTCAAACACCGATTTTTCCACTGAGGAATAACTCTTCTTAAATTTAGTCCAATGAAATTTCAATATCTGAAGTTTTGAAGATCTTTATAATATTATTCTTTTACTGGTAACATATCTCTCTCTCTCGTTTGCTAGTGATAATAGTTAAATGTTTGTTACTTTAAATCGCTTTGCTTTAAGCTAAGAATCCTGACCATTTACAAATCACCTGAATGTCAACTGTCTTGAAATGTATTATTATCTATGTCCACACTTGGTCGTATTATTTGTGCGGCTCAAGCATGCTTCATGTGCTGCACAACATGTGCCATGCCGCATGCTGGAGTCGAACAAAAAATCGACCAAGTGTGGACATAAAAATTGAATATTTAAAGAGAGACATTCTCATGCTGAATGTCTCGCATTCAATAAGGTATGTTGCATTCTTATTAAATTAATATTGCATAACATGTCAGTAACATGATAAAGTACTTTTACCTCAAGAACAATTATTTGGAATTCAACGACGTTAGGTGAGTACGTACATGAATGGTATGTAAGGTACCACGGAGTAGGCATATCCTACACTGTGCTAAGGATGCGAATACACAATGCATATTTGCCATTCAAATCAATGGCAAATATTGTCCACACGATGCATTTATACATCTTGTATTCACACCTTTATTACTGGCGCATAAGAAATTACTAGAATTTTTACACAGATAAGAAAATGTGAATGAGAAGTTTGCGGTATTCCATACTATTGTAGCAACTGTTGTAGTTTTTTTTCATGAATTGTTTTCATTTTATTTTCATATATTGGTTGAAATATATTTTTCTTCAACTTTGACAACACTAGAGGAATCAGGTACGTTCTATACTACAAGAATGAATAGATAAGAAATAATTGTAAATTATAAATTTATTTCTCACAATTGAAAGAATAACTTAATTGAGAAGAACGAATCACTAAAATTCAAATTTCAAAAACTTTAGAATGTCATCATTGAACTATGAAATGTACAGAAAAAATTAGATGCATTCATAGATGGATTTCTCGTTTCAATACACTAGCTGGTGATTATGAGTGCAGGAATAAATTAATTTTTAAGCTATTTCTTCTCAACGCATAAAGAATGTGGAACACAAAAATGAAGCCTACCTTACCTTTATGGATGAGAGCTTAAAATGATAGAAGTTTCTTTTAATGATGCAGAAAGTATAGAGCAAGAAAAAAAGGAGATAGAGGATGATGATAGATGTGAGATATGAAATGATGGAGGCGAAAGGTAAGATGATAAATAGAAGAATAAGCATAAAATAAAGAGTAGGATGGTTTCATATAAATTTTTCTGAGATTTAAATTTCCTATCAATTATTTACAAGGATACAGCAAGAGGTTTTGTAGTTAGGAGAGAACCATACACATAATTTCCCTATTGAATATAGCGCTAAATTACTCTTCATTGATCCGTGGCTTAGATAAAATAACTGAATCAAATTGAAGTATTGATATGCTACAATTAGTTTCTATTCATTTTTTTCTTCTACAATATTGAAATTCAATTTTAACCCAGATTTTCCAACAGAAATTGTATGGAGAGACTCGTGAAAAATAGAATATTGGGCCTACAGTGGAAGAGCAGTTGAATTCAAATTCTAGGCTGAAAAAATCCCAGCCACATTATTCTGTTAAAGTCTAGATTGCTCTCTGTTACTATGAGTGTCTTCGTTTAGACTGACCTCCAATAAGAAATAAATTATTGCTGAATGATCAGATACATGAAATCCTGGATGCTCTTTATTTGCAATTGTTTAAGAATGCATAACAAATGTGGATATTAATTGGACCCTCAAAACATATAAAAGGCAATTTTCGTAGCGCAAGTAAACTGAACTAGAAATTGAATTTGAGATATCAGAAATTACCAATACTACGTCTTTATTGACGCCATTTATAAATGTGCTATTATTGAGGTTTTCTGAAATAGTAAAAAGTTGATCAGACTATCGAGCTTGAAAGTCGGAGTAATTTAGTTAGAGGTTGAAAAAAGAAGACCAGAGCATGAGAGAAGAAGTGTTTTTCGATTGAAACAAGAAAACGACTGACACTCACGAAAATCAAGACAACAATTCAAATACCATATAGAACAATATGTTTGTACAATATAGACATGAAAATGTGGAACTCTAAATGTTCAAGTGAATAGCTAAATGAAAAATTGTAATCTGTTTTTAACAACAATGATTGCTTCTATTCATTTAGAATTTCATTTATGGCTGTAGCACGTACATTGTACTATTTCCCACATTATTATACAATATATTTTAAGGCATTATTACATTCGCAACAGCAACAAGCAATCTATACAATATAAATGGGTCGTGAATTTTGTCCTAAATTTACACTCGAAACAGGCACAAATAAACTTTTCTATTATTTTAATAGTATTCTATAAACGGTGAAAAAGGATAGAACACATGGTAGAAGAATAAATTTAAGTCGGTAATCTATTACACTTTTTTCGGAGGGTAATTTCTGTGGGCAATGGTTTAATGATAGGAGAGTACGGTCTTAGGTGGGTTTCGAACCACCAGGTAGAGATTTTGATCGCTGAGGTAACTCAGTCATGGTAACAAACTGCAGGTGAACTGCTGATGATTCATAAACGATTGAAGCTGTGAATCTTAGTATAGGCTACAAATATTATAACTAACCGAGCTTGTTGCATTGAAGAGGATTTTCTACGCCTATTTGAAATAGATCTTATTATTGTATACGTATGAATAAGCTGAAAACTTCAATACATTTGAATCCGGCGTTGAATTGTTCTTATTTGGCTAGATTACGTGTGAATGATCTTGCGATTTTATCAATATGTATTGATATGTTGACCAAGCTTCATATTTAAACGAAATATTACATTATGTTTGGTAACTGCTTAGCTTCCTGATACTTTCATTAATTTCTGCAACTAGCAATAAGAAATTAGAATTATGTTACTTGTATCAACTACAAAAAGTCATAAATATGGGAGACTTTAAAAAAAGATTTGCTTTCTAGTAAACTGTGTCCCAAGTTTATATTTAGATTGCTTGTCTGTGCAGAATAACATTGATAATCTTAGCTTAAGAAATAATAAGGTAAATTACCATGATACAGAATATAGGAACGTGATTAATGTTAATTACACACTTATTCTTCAACATCTTAAAAAAATTGCTGCGATTTGCAATTAATACTTCTCAAATTAATCGATACATTTGAAGTTTTTCAATAATCTGCAGATTAGAATTTTCAATAGAAAAGTTTCACATTGTAATAATGAAACGGTTGAATTAATTGCTGGTATAATACGTACATTTGATCATTCACTGGCTGTACAGATACAAATAAATTACTTATTGGAAAAATACTACCTCAATTTCAATTCAAACAACACATTCAATTAAAAAT
Organism: Laodelphax striatellus; assembly: GCA_017141395.1. NCBI lineage: Eukaryota > Metazoa > Arthropoda > Insecta > Hemiptera > Delphacidae > Laodelphax > Laodelphax striatellus. Next base: position 28,388,730 of record CM029544.1, read on the forward strand.
TGAGCTCAACTAGTATCTTCTTAGCCTAAGCAAATAGATAAAAGAACTATCCAAAGAAAATTGAAAATTACATCATGAAACTGCGGAAAAAACTTCACAATGAGTGAGTGGTTTAGCCTGTGAACTACCTATGTAGCAACTAATGTTGCCATAGAAGTCACCATTTAAATTGAATATTTTCTTCTATTGCTTAGAATGATGCCCAAATGGTTATTATACTTGTGCTTGGATAATGAATTGGAACCAGCTGGTGTAGGACAATCATATCTCTTCATTTATTGCAAAATTGCATTAGGAATATTCACAAATTTAAAACGACAATTGGCTGTGATCCACATGAAATAATAAAATTTTTAAATAAAAAGCTTATTACATTATACAATTTAATTGATAAAAATGTTTCTCATTTAATGAGATAATTAGATGTGGCAACAGTAATTCAAGTTTGATCCAACAATAAACAGTCAAAATCTTATTCTTATAAATATAATTGAGTACTATCAGTGAAGATTATCTCCAGCTTAGTATCATAGTATTATTATTATACCTTAAGCTACATTATTAGACCACGTACGGGGGCAATTTGACATGCAAGCGTAATTGATAACATGTAACCCATTCTGAGCAGTAAATAATTGAAACAATACTAACTTCCTAGTTGGTAACAGTTCTTCAAATTTAACTTTTTCAACTAGTCAACATTTTTCAAATGTTAAAAAAATCCTATCTTCAAAGTTTTTACAGCACTGTATAATGGTACCGTATAACAGTGAACGTGCAAGAAAATTACATCTACAATGCAAATCAATGAATTTGTTCATCGGTTTAACAATACATTTTAGAATGAATCAAATATTATTTTAATTGCCTAATAATGCACTTGCTCTTTCGTGTAATTATCGAGTTTGCCGAGTAGAAGCGCACATCATGAGAATTAATAAAATCGGTCCATTACTTCAAAATTTGATCCAAAAAGTTATTAAAATGTACATAAATTGTTTAAAAAACTATATCTACGACGATTATAAACTGAAGGACGATGATTGAGTGATGATAAACAATAAAAATAACAAAATAATTCATAGAATGTACACGAATTGTTTTAAACCTATAAATATGATGAAATTAATTTAAAGTTGAGTTAACTAACGTTAAAAACAACGAAATTGATTCTAAAATGTAGTACCGTTTCGAAACTATTACTAATTAAAAAAACGATGTTTTGTTGCTAATAACTAATACAGTATTCGAAATAATTATGGCCTTTCAAAGAGAGGTTGCTTATGACACACGCTGAGGGGATCGAAGGCTGTGGCCGATAGACCAAACTAGAGTTATACGGTTATACCTAGTCTGTGCCCAAAGCGAGCAACGACTGGGACAACGTTTCAAGTCACAAGGTCACAGTCACCCCTTACTCAACAAGTAAAACTTTAATAGTCGTCATCTCTCATTGTCACCCCTCTCATTACCCACGCACAAGCCTAGAGCTTGATGTGGGCATCACCCTGAGAAAAAATAAATAATCATGTTAGTGACCGCTATTGATTAGGCCGCGCTTCACTACAATCTCTCGTTGCACAGACCACAGATAATTTCTAATTTGTACATGAACCGTTTAAAAACTATGTCATTAAGGATGACGGGAATTACAATAACGATGTTTTTCTATTAAAATTTAAAAAAATGATGAGGGGACCTAGAATAACGATGTTTTTTGATGAATGATGAAATGAATTTAGGCTAAGCTGTACAATATAGAGGATTGCTCGCAGTGATGAATTATTGCATTTTTTTACTACTAACTTATTCGATGATCACATAATGCAAATAATGCCTAGTTTAGAATAAATAAATTACAATATTAGACCATATATTATACACTGGTATTCGACTCATGTCGAAAACTAAACTTTAAAAACTTCATTTGATGTGTATTAATAATCGTCGTTGATCATTCCGCTTCAAAACAATATATACGTATACAATGTACATCAAATCAAGCAGTATTCACTCAATCACAAGAATGTCAAATTGGTGCCAAAAACTCACTATATCGAATAATTTAGATCCATTACCTATACAAAGAGATAATGCTTGCAGATTAAGTCACAGCTTTATTTTGGGTTTGTGTTCTTCGGCAATGCCACCCCAACGCAATTTATATGTACGAGATCGCCATGTGATCGCAGGATCCCATATTGCACATGTAAATAGATATGGTCCGCTAACCTCACGAAATATCCAGCCCACAACAAATTCGAATTTGTTGAACGGAAGAGAGCCATTCTGAAATTTATCCAAAGCATTATTAAAATAAATTCCTTTTACATTTTTTTTGGAATTATGTTAGACATACATTATTGGCAATACACAATAGTGTGAATGTGAATCATCCAAAACTTCTACCATCCCAAATTTTGATAAATAATCCAGAGGTTATATGTTGATGACTCATCTTACTTAAAATCTGAGTCCAAAAAACTATCAACTAAAAATAATTATGAATTTCTAAGATTACTAAATGCCGAACACGAACATGTTTCTGAATGAAATAAATTGATGACAAACCAACAAGTAAGGCTCTACTCACACTTGGGTACTCAAATCGCGGCTACTCAGCGACTCGGGTAACAAACACGTGTTTTTAAATGATGACGTTGAGACAATACGGTTGCAGGATCGTCTGAGCGTCCTCATTTGAAAACACACATTTATTATTATCCGAGTCGCTGAGTAGCCGCGATTTGAGTGTCCAAGTGTGAGTGGAGCCTAAGAAATCAATAACATTTGGCCTACTGGCCACAAAACCAATAGATTTCAATTAGTGTGCGTTCATGCCGGAGCTGTGATTAGCGATCCTAGCAACGCGTAGATAATATTGACGTGCTTTCTAATGCAATTAACAACGCAGCTACGACATGAACACGCTTATTAAAAAGCACGTCAATATTAACTACGCATTGCTAGGATCACAGCTGAGATCGCTAATCACAGCTCCGACATGAACGCACCCTTAGGCTCAGAATATAAAAACCTTGCAAAATTGTTCTTCAACACAATAGTGGTTTAATACCTTGTTTAAACGTTACCAGTGGACTAGTATTCCGTGTTATTTCTGAAACTTTAGGTTTGGGACTGCTTATTGTGGTATTGTAAGTGACATTAGAGTGCTATGGTTTCATAGATGAAATTTATTTCTAGGATTATTTATAAACTAAATTTATGCTCTTAATCATACTGTCTTCTAAATTTTAAAGAGATTCTGAATAATCATCATGATCATACAAAAAAATTTCATTTATAAAACCATAAGACTGTAATGTCACTTATGATACTACTTAGAAGAATAAATAAGCGTTCCCACTTCCCATACCTTAAATTTTCATAAATTACACTCAAAACTTAGTTGCGAAGTGTAAGCAAGGCAAGGAATAACTCCGTACTTGAATAATTATTTAGTTATCTAGTAAACTCCTTTTTTCAAGTGTAATCGTGAAATTTTTCCACTCTTCGCAATATCTTCCACATTTATATCGATAAGATATTGGAGTTTAACTAATTAAATGAATAGGAGAAAGCTGAGTAGGCCTACTAACCTGGATAACAGAAAGTAGTACCCAATCACACAGAAACCACAGGAGAATATGAACTAAATAGAAGACTAGAGGGTCCCAATGAAACAGGAAGTAAGCCGACCACGAAGCAAATCCACCAATAATCATGCATTCCGAGAGGGGTTCTAGAAGAATTGTCAATGGAACCATCGCAACCCTTAATTTGGTCCACCTGTGAAACGAAACAATGGAATCTGATATGAAGAGTTCATAACAATTTTAAAAGATTGATAAAAAAGCTGAAAAACACAAATAAGTTCGAGAATTTGCATATTATTGAAATTAACTTGAAATTTTGAACAGGAAATTCAAACAATTATTATTGTTTAAAACAAAATAAATAAAATAGAAGCTGTGAAAACTACATAAGGATATTTTAATTATTTTAAATTTAAAGTTAAAAATTATTACATTTTAGTAAAAGTAGTATTTTAGTACAGTATTTGGTGAATTTAATTATAATTACTACATGACTACAGTACTCAGTAATATAATAAAACTAGGACATCCCTGGTCGCACAAAACTGGGACTATTGAACTGCATAAAATAGTTTTCAATCCTCCTCCTCCTTCTCTCATCTCATCTCCTCATCCTCCTCTCCTCTTCCTCCTTCTCTCTTCCTCCCCTCTCCTCTTCACTCCTCTACAACCCTTTTATTTTCTCTCCTCTCTTCTTTTCTCCTCTACTCCCCTATCCTTCTTCTCTTCTCCTATTCACTCATATCCTCTTATCGCCTCTCTTTTACTCTCCTTTTACTCCCTGTCTTTTCCTCACTGCCTCTCTCATTATCTTCCTCTCTCTCTCTCCCTCCCTCTTTTAAGAAATATTAGATTGTTGCTGGTACAATCCCTAATCTTCCCGCACTTGATATATTGCAACTCCGTACTTAATGATATGCAGGTTACTCTAAATGAGTGAACGAACAAAATCGGTTCTGATTACAAAAAAACATGTTCGCCTATTTAATATGAAGAATACATACAAAAATCGTAAGTAGAGAACTTGAATTCTAGTAGACAACTAGAAAATTGAATAAATTAATTGATAAATTTGGCAATCAAGAATTTGAAAATAGTAAGAGTTGAAATAAATCAAATTATAAATGTCAACGCAAAAGATTAGATAAAGTCTGAGATGAGACAATGTAAATCCACAAACCTCTGCAATCTGGCTTGGAAGGTGGTGATTTCACTGAATCCAGAGTTTTGCCAGGCAGGCTGTCCGCTGATCTTTATTTTCCAGCCTCGGTCGGTGAACGATTTGGCGAAAAAGAAATCTTCAGCCAAATAGCAACCGAATGCTTGTATGCCTCCCACCTCATCAAGCAGTTCTTTCTTCATTAGCGCCGACATTCCAGTGTGACAATTGATCCCAAGAAAATCGGCCACTAGATAGATACGAGCTTGAACTGTTCCGAAAAATATCTTCTCAAAATTGGATGCAAAATTGTTCTCTCTATCACATACGAATGGCATCTGATGTACGAGACCCACTTCATCAGCCATGTGGTGCACCATATCTAGGAGAGTATCTTCTTTCACTGCGAAAATCGATTCGAAAAATTCGATTACAAATTGATAGTATTTCTAAAAAAAAAACTTCGATTACAATTGATAGTATTAAAAGAAAACATGGTTTGATGTTGTCAATTCCACTTTTCCATTAATTTTCCTCTCTTCAAAAGAAGTGAGTGAAATTGACAAACAGTGTTTTCTTTTATCATGGAGTTCCACATAAACAGAAATTCTACAAATAAGTAGCACTTTTGAAACCAAAAAGAGGGTTTTAAGCTTATTTTAAATGTCAAATGCACTTTGAATTATAACAAAATTATGAGTAAAATTTCCTTAAATATACGCAGAAAATTAATGCAAAACGACAATATTATTATTGACAACAGACAGAATCATAGTAATATTCTGGTAAGTTTGTCATCTTCTTAGATAAAAACGATAAACGTGATCAATACGTTCTGACGTTCGTACTAAAAATAATACATTGGCTCTGCTGTTATTATTCAGACCTATATGTGTACACTAATAAGTACTATTGAATATTACGTGTTTGAAGAGTGTTAATAGTAGTTAAATAGTGTAATAAATTAATTTTAAATTACAAGAATACAAAGATTTTTACTCTGCCGCTAAGTTTTTAACATTTGACCGGATAAAATGCTTATTTGTACATTAGCTAGTACAGAATATTTTCTGTAACCAAGGAATCAGGGGGCGGCAAATTCCCTCCCTTGCCCCCCCCCAAATGACGCCCCTGGTGCAACTGACCGTGACTTCAGATTATGAAATTTTCTCTAAGGTTATTGAATCATACGGCTGATGAGATGAACAATAAATTACCCAATCGCGACAGTTTCGTTAGACGTCTTTTTTATTTAGAAACTTTAAAAATAAGGCGGATTCACATATGCTATAAAAACACTTGAGAATACAACTAAAAAGCAGATAGTCATCTGGTGCACTTACTTCTGATTCCACTATCAGAAACCAAAATAAAAGGATACTTGGCTGCCAAATATCCAGGTTGCATGTTATTTATTTTTGGGTTGACTCCGACATCAGCTCCACCTGTACAAGGAATAATTATTCTGAATGGAAACTTCTTGATTGAATAAAACAGATCCAACACAGGAAACATAGCTTAATATTATTCTAAATGAAAGCTTGTAGGTACATTAAATGGAACAAAGCTGACACCCGATATAAATAAATATTCTTAGAATATTCTTTATCATCGAATAATAAATTAGCTGAATTAACTTACCTATAAATAGCTGAGTATCGACCTGGGGATACTTCTCCATTAACCGTTTTACAGGCAATATGGCTGGATCATTCTTATCTTCTATGCAAAATAATATTTCATACTGAAAAATAAAATAATACAAGTATTATATACTTCAAATTATCAGACAATGACATTGAGCACATACAGTGAAATAATAATAAACTTTCCTCGTTAAAACATGTTTTGATGAAATGATTTTAAGATTGATAAAATGGTACTTTTATTTAGCCTATTTTAAACTGTGTTATTTTATTTAATATAAAAAATAAATTATTATTTTCTATTAATAGATAATAAAAACGTGCTATTCGAAATAGAAATAAGATTTCAATATTTTAGTAGGTTAATTCCACATAACATGTTTTACAAGTTATCAATAAATTCATGAATGCTATTATAAAAGAAAAATTTTTTCATGGCTTTGCTAGTATTTGGACTTTTAAAGTTTAAATGATGTAGCCTATGATTTTTTTTGAAATTTCAGAAGTGTTCAGTTTTTTTTTCAATTTGATGCAAGACAAACTCCTCATTCTTTGATACTTTTCCTCAATATTGCTATTCAGATTGAATCTATTTTTAGAGAACAATAAGACAATATCCACTTAGTTTTATGATTGTTGCGTCCTCAATATTTCTTGAACTAACAAGGAATCTTTTGTATCACAACAATTTGTGATTTGCAATCAGTCCTTGTGAGAGTTATTAAGCACTCTTGACAACAATAATTGATTTTTGAAATTTATTGGGATTATCCTGTCATGTTGTAGTGGGTTTTTATGTCAGTTACACAGAAATACAAATGTCACTCGACTAAAAATCGTGATTAGTGATTCACAAGAGTCACTTTTAGACAATAAATCCAAGACAATGAATTGAAGTTGAAAATGCTTTTTCTTCCACAATCAGCCTTAGTTTGGAACCAGTGAGAATAATCACACAAATTTAACAGTGAGTCAATCAATCAACTTTAGCCTACATCACTTGAATCCAACACAAATATTAGTGCTTAATCCTCAACTACATCTCTACAGCCATTTAGCAGCTGAAAGCTAATAGAATAAAACAAATTTTATAGTGATCATTCAACTTACCAAAGGATAGTTCATTGTAAAAAATGTTTCAAGATTATTAGAAAGATTAGGATCCACTCCCATCAGGGGCTTCAAAATTGTTACCCCAGGATATGGCGTTTCGCTTGGTAGAGCATTGGTCTTCTTATTCAATTTGCATTTGCTGAAAATTATAAGCAAATTATAAGTAGTACAACAGTAAGGTGTTAATTATTGTCAAATTGTGTACAATGGAAGCAAGCGGTGAAACTGAGTAGATTAACTGTAACACAGTAATTTAAACACTTAGAAGAAATCACTCTAATCGACTCTGATTACTCGTCAAACGCAGAAAAAAATTTATAACATAGGCTAAGTACAAAATTTAAGATGTCAAATTTTGTTACTTTTTGCTGTTAAACATACAAAAGCTCATATAAGTTTCTTCTAGAAACTCATTTCAAACGGCATAACTTATTGATTTCTTTCCAAAATTAGAATGTTTTCAAATGAAGAGTCAATGTATAAGTTATTGTGTAGCTTATATAATATGTATATTATAATTCAAAGAGATAAGATAAAGATATAATTCAATAATCATGATAAGACTCAAACAGCGAGGTGGAGAAACCTGCAATAAGTTCAACACCAACGGTTTAAGCCACAAGCTCATGAAATTATCTTTATCGATCCAAAGTTATGCCCAACATATTACAAAAAGATTCACTTGTTTTCTGATGGGGAATAAATGAGACTCATACTAGTACTTGAAACAGAAAAGCGCTTCGTAATAATAGGCTACAATAATGGGATTACTCATGCATAGAAAGAATAACAGCCTAGGCCTACTCTGGCCTTACATAAAATTGAAAACATAACCTAATTTGGACATAGAAACATCTATAGTTGATCTATAGTTGGAGAGTAATCATAATCAAGCACAGGAATTGATTGATATTAATTATGCTTACCCATAAATAATGGCAGTAAGATGAATAAGCCATAATCCACACCAAAATACAAGAAAAAACCCAGCAAATCCACACAAAGTGTACAACACTGGGAACATTGTGCAGACTAATTCGGTTGTTTCAGATAGATTAATTTACTATTAATATCATTATTACTAACAAATTCACCAAATAGATGTCTTGGTATTGTGTGATGCATCACTCTTATTTAGAAAATAAACACTTTCAACTCATGATAAGGAAATAATCAGTCAACATTACTACATTGATGCTTTTACACATGACATAACTCATAGAGAGAAGGATGAATAGAGTGAACGCGAACGTGACCAGTGTTACCAGACCCTCCAACCACCTCCATAATTTTCTGGCAACACTGTCATCTCATAACCTAGTTCCTAGTAGCGTTAGCGTAGCGCTCCTAACCTTGAAATGACGTGACTGAAAGCACATTACACACATATACACAATATTGTACATGTACTGAAAAACGTGAATACATTTATTATTCACATGTAGCTTATCCGCTTCTCCTCTGTTTAATGAATTGATATTTTCATGTGCAATGCTGGATGCAGTTGTCTGATCTTTATTGCGCACTTTCAGCTTTGGCTTCCCTCGAAGAGTTTGCAGTGCACACTTTAAGTTTTGATTTTTGACTTCGATATGTTTGTCTGATTTTATTGCCAGCCTCCTAGTTTTCTTGATAGTCTTAATAGTTTGTTGGTTTTGTTTATCGTTGATCATGTTCAAAAAACCTAAGTTACCAATCACCCTCATCAGGAATTTCCCTGATCTACTACGCATTCCTGAAACTTGCAAACTTCGAAATTATGCATTTTACTCCATTCACCATACGCATGTTCCAACACGACTAAAGTAAGTACATCACTACTTTGTATAATGTTTTTATTGTGTGCTAATATTGACTTAATTCTGCTGTAATCCTTGTTGTTGTCTGTTATTGTGTTTCAATCCCACGATCCCTCTACCTGTTGCATGTCAAACTTTCTTCATTATATGTTGTTTTCATACTTGAATGAGGAAACTTGAATGAAATGTTCTATTTACAGTTGTGAATTACTTGTACTGGGTGGAGGAGCAGGTGGATGCAGTGTAGCTTCCAAATTCGCTTCTAAATTGGATAAAAATCATGTCATCATCGTTGAGCCCAGTGAAGTAAGTATTCTAATTAAATTACAAAATGAGTACCTATAGTCTAGTTCAAGGTCTATTTTATCTCACACGCGAAAAAGAGGTTACATTTTTTTGCTTCCCAAACATCTTTACCTTTACCTTCCGGTGTCCTCCTCTCAATCCAGGGATCGGGGAATCAAAAAATGACGAGCGCAGAAAATATTCCAGAAATTCGCTTGTTAGTACCACATAGAACAGATTATAATATCGCTAGAGAGTATCGTCTCTCTATGATCATCTATCCCACACTCCCCATGGGATAGATGATTCCCCGATCCCAGGACCGTGGCAAAGACACTGGAAGTAAGTAACTCACCGGACACTATGTTGAATGTGAACACTGTAGCACTTTCCTCTATGAGAGAAGAATTGCCTTCTATGCGTTTTATTGAAATCAAATTTTACAAAGTACCCTCCTCGATGATTTTAAATATTAAACTGTAGTTCTATTTGCAAAATTCAACTGAATCTAGTGACTCCAGAATAAATTTTAAAGCTTGAGAACGAGTGCAGTCAGAAGGAAATTTCTTCGACGATCATAAATTGATAACCATGTGAATAAAAAATTATAAATGAAAGCTAGTGTTATATTTAATCTAGGAACGAATCTCTTTTATTCATGTCGATAGAATTTTATTTTTTATTGTGTTCTGGCCGTAGCTCAGTGTGTGTGTGTAGGTGCAAATAATAAAAAATAAATTGCCTTACCTTTATGGTCGGTATAGGTACTCTTGATGAGGCAGGTTGGGGGGAGAAAGGGGGTATAAGAGAAGGAAAATAAAGGAAAGGTTACCCAGACCTGTTGATGTAGGCCTATGTTTCACTGATACACTACACGCACTAATTGATTGAAATGGTTAATATAGTGGACTGTATAATGATAAATATGAAAATATAATTATGCGATGCGGTGTTCACTTGTGCACTGCTCGTTGCGTACTGACCGTTTCTATTACTTACTATAAAGAGGTGGGGATAGCTACCCTTTGTGTCGGGCGCTTTGAATTCTGATAAGATAAAATAAAATTGTCTCTACTGGCGCATCCATATTGATTATAAGAATTAAGAGAAGTTAGCTCTGATTTGCGAGTGCTTTCCAATTATAACTTTTGTAGCTTTGTTATTATAATACCATAACTAGAAATTTGTTGTGTGAGATATGATGTTGTGGTATTTCTCCATATGAAAGAAAAAGACAGAGATATTGTCAAACCACTATTTTATTTTGATTTGAAAATTAAAGTCCCATGGTTTTATGGCATAACTTGCCACATACTCTGATTACAGCTGAGGATGTGGCAGGTTATGCCATAAAAAACCATGGTAGGCTACTCTAATTTTTAAATCGAAATAAAATTGTGGGTTGACAATATCTTCGTCTTTTTCTTTCAATACCATAACTACATTGAAACCCATTATTCCCAATGAAAAGTGTTATTTTTCTTTTTATATTCAATTTCATTTATGTTAATTCATAGTTATAAACTGAGCGCTGATGAGGCACTCACAAATGTGGAGTAAAGTCTTTACTTATTCTTAATTCTTACTTTGGCTATTCTTTAAAACTAATCTTAATCTTTTTCTAATTCCTCAATCAATTTTCGTTTTAGATACACTATTATCAACCCATGTTGACATTAGTTGGAGGAGGAATAAAAAAAGTGTCCGATGCAGCGCGACCAATGAGAAATGTTCTACCATCTGGTGCACATTGGGTGAAAGATTCAGCAATTTCTTTCGAACCTACCAACAATATAGTCAGAACCAAAGAGGGCATTAGTATAAGTTATGACTATTTGCTTGTGGCCCTTGGTTTGGAATTGAGATTTGACTTGGTAAGTACTGTAAAGCCTGGATGGTATGGATTGGTCCAAGTTGCTTCAAACATTTACTATTTTTGAATTGAAAATTTTAATTTTAAAATTGAAAATTTTAATTTTCAATAATAATAGATGTAATATTTGGAGACACTAGTAAAACAGTACATGAAGGCTTACTTGTTCCTTAATTCCTTTTTCTGCATCAATGACCAGTGAAACTGGATAGATGGCAGGTCATGCTATAGTGTCCTTGTGTGCATGAAAATATTCATCAGCCAGGCGGTAACTTTGGTCTTGAAAACACTTCCCTGCAGATTCCTAACCCTGTCAGGCATGCAATTAAATAGGCGCAGAGCAAAGATGGGGAGGGAGTCCTTCTTCTTGCTTGTTCTGCAGCGCGGGTTGTCTCCTCCTTGTTCCATATGCATGGAGGTCGTTCTTGAATCAAGCTAATTCACTTGCCTTCCAACATTATGATACAAACGTTTTTACTTTTAATATGTTAATATTATTGATTTTAAAAATTACCATACTTTCAAAAATTAGTCTTCATAGCTTGAAAAAATGTATGCTACGTTGCACCAACCTAACCTCATCTAGGATTGAAGGGAATTCACAGCACTGTTTTGAGCTGATATCCTTCATCATCATCAGCTGATTTTCCACTAGAATAGAGACAGTTTTGCAACTTTGTGACAATTTTGCAACAAGTTTTACTATTTAATCCCATAATTTCATACGTGATGGTTATGAAATAGCTTATGAGAGTGCAAGTGTATTGTATGCCTACGTTTGGATACATTGCATTATTATGTGATACTAATAGCATGATATACAGAGTGATTCAGATAAGTCAGAACTAAAATATTGAATGGATGATGAAATGTTTTATTTATATGTTTTTATTTAATGTTTTATTTATATTTTATATTTTCTGCATTATTGGAAGCATACTTTTCAGTAAATGTAACATTTTACTGAAAAGTATGCTTCCAATAATACGACTCTATGCTCTTGCGTGAGCATCGTGAAGGACTGACAACAATTCGCTCTATGCCTGACACCAGCGCTTGTGGTGGGGTGTGTGTGCGTGGAGTGGGATATGTTCTCGAAGGTTAAAGCACTCTGACAAAACAAACAAATAAAAGAAATTCTTATAACTGTCCAACTGAACTGCATAACTAGTTACAGTTCTGACTTATCTGAATCACCCTGAATTTATTCATTAATGATCGTACCTCATTGAATTATTTCTTATAAATTAATGTGTCAACATGATTATAATATAAATGTTAGTATTTTCATTCTCTTTCCTGTAACGAAAAAGGGAAAAAGAGCAAATATTAATCAAGAAAACGAGCATGACAAAGACCCCATACTCATGACATACCATATGATATAAAAACTAGAATCAGATTCTGATTTAAACAATGATTTTTGATAAGTGACAGCTGGTTATTAGTCATTTGGGTATCAGTCACTGAGTTTCAGGGAATGGGTTACATCGTATTATCAAGAATTTATTATATTGAGTGCGTAGTTTTTCTAACCTATTGTTGTTTCTTTACAGGTAGAAGGCTTACAAGAAGCTCTTGCGAACCCAGATAGTGGCGTTAGTTCAAACTATTCTCCACATTTTGCAGAGCGTACTTTTGAAAATTTGAAAAAATTCGACAAAGGCAATGCGATATTCACCTTTCCCAATACACCTGTAAAATGTGCTGGTGCACCTCAAAAAGCGTGTTACATATCTGAAGATTACTTACGAAAGGTTTGTAATTGAAATTCATTACGGTATTGGAGTGGATTCAATTGGTTACTTAATTTAGATTTTATTACATACAGAGTCACAGCATATGTGGGTTAAGTGGAAGAGGGGGCTTGTATGTCTCAACTTCGCCCATAGCACTTTTGTATTGTAAAAATTAAAAAATGAAGTCGTCTATCTATCATGCCAATCATTTTATTTTAGGAGTATGTTGATTACGAGAATACTTGTTCGGAACAGTTCACAGAAATATATATAAATTATTAATTTACTGTTTCTATTACTCTGAATTTCTGAGTAGTTAATACGCATCACTAACAAAAAGTGTTTCTCAAAATCTTTAATCTGAAAATTAAGGCTTTCCATACCGCCTATTAATTCTAGGCCACCTTTTCTCAGTGGAGTTAGGAACTCATAGTTTGTCTCTCTCATTTCTTAATTCTATTAGGAATAAAAGAATAACAGTTTTTCAATTTACTAATATTTTTCAGCACGGTAAACGAGAAAATGCCAATGTGATGTACAAAACTAGTTTGCCTGTTATTTTTGGTGTGAAACATTATGCAGATGCACTGAATGAGCTGTGTAAAAGACGGAATATCGATGTTGGTCTGAGACAAGAGCTCATTGAAATTGATGTCGGCAAGAAAGAGGCCATATTCTGTAATTTGGACAAAAAAGATGATACCTTCGAGATACCGGTAAGATCACAGTTATTATTCTTCTTCAACATGAAATAGAATTCTAAAGTAACTACTGTATTTGTTTTCCGAACATAGAGAATTCTATTGATCAGATATATAACCGTTTTGAATGTACAAGATAGAGTAAATGAAAATATCAATGTTAATGTAAGTTACTGCATTATATAAATATTGAATAATATTAGAATCGGTAAATATTATTAAGGAAATGTTTACGAACATATCGAAGTGAAAACCCATGTTTTGCTTATACCTCATCATCGGTACGAGTATTACATTGCTTTCTTGTACGTACCAACGCAATACATATAAAGCTTACATTTTCAATCAAAGCCAAAAATAATGTTGAATTCTGCATGTCTATGGATAAAGCACTAGAGAATATTTTAAACTTTGTATTTAAAAATAAAATCAAATACTTTATTCACTTCGTAGTACAATTATTCATACAAAAAATATAGAAAGAAGATATCAAATGCATCCCTCATTAGGCTAAGCCTGTGTGGAGGAATGGCTCGACTTATCATTAACAAAGCTTAATCTTACAAAAAATAACGAAATATAAGAAGTAGATATAAAGGAAATAGAACAAAAAAATTTAGCTGAGATCAAAATATTAATATATAATTATAGTAAATCAATTTGTATGAAAAACGCACTAAGAGTGTTCAAGAATTGTAAAACTGTACTGATAGCCCAGTTAAATAGTACATTTTACCTTGCATGAAATGAAGTAGTCGGTTTCTTTTTTTAAGGTGATATGTGATAGTCCTGAGAATTTAATTCAATATAAAAATTATGAGGACGGTTTTCCAAAAAGTGATGCTGCTGGGTCGAAAATTGGACAAATACAAAAAATTGAGCCTTTTTTCTATTAAAGTTACGACTTGTATTTCACTGTTAATAATTAAAATTTTATTCACATTGTTTTGGCAAAAGTGGGATGCAGCTCACTCCTAATGAGGAGCTTCATCAGCCTCTGATGCCCTCATCAGACTGAAATTTCTATAAGTATTTTGTCCTGGGAAGCAACAATTGATAATTGAGCCATTTCTTGAGGTTTTTGGGTGGTGATTCGGAAGCTTTTTGTCGTAAATTTGGATTTAACATCTCAGGTCTATCACATACAGCATAAGAAAAAGAAACCGACTACCCCACTTCATGCAAGGTCGACCCTACTCTTGATGACAATTTCACTGGACTACAATTATTGAATTAGGTCATTTTTGCTATTCAAACTAATAATATTTGTGTAAAACTTACATTCTCACATCAAATTTCCATAATTTTCATTCTCACCAGAAAATTTCATACGTTTTGGGGGAGAGGGACTTCAGCTTGAAAGCCCCCCGTAGATCCGCCACTGTGGTGAGGAAATAGGAGAATTTTGCTTCAACTTGGTTTCATTTAGTGGTAACAATCTTTTTGTGATCTATTATGATGTAGGCAAATGTTTAGAATAAAATTTACTTTCATGGTATTACTTATTCCTTCGTATCTCTATTTATCTTTATTTGTTCAAGAAAAATTTTACTCACAAATAGATGCAATTTGAATGTAGTCTCGTTTGTTTTTCAATGTTTGTGGCCATTCCTATTTTCACATGAATACGGGTATTGACAGATACTTGCAGTAATATCCGAACACTCTTAGATGTGGCAATCAAGTTGAATGCCATTATTGATCTCAATCATTGGCATGAAATAGCACCGTAGAAGTCTTCCTTTTTGTCGAAAATGGATTCAGTTCACGGATAACTTCCGTCAAAAATCAGTGCTTGCACTAACACTGGTAATTCTAAAATGGCTTTTTCTAGTTATCTATCTCCAGTTTTCTGTTTTTCGCTGTAGTTCATGCAAGTGACATTCTTTACAATTATTATGCTTCGCGAGTTTACTATTCGTAGTCATATTTATGTAGCTATGGAGTAGGCCTCTATTTTCATACGGGATGTTGGTCGTATTTGTAACTGATGTCCTTTAGAAAATAATTTTGATTTTTGTTTGTTCAGTACACGATGCTGCATGTCACTCCTCCAATGAGTGCTCCAGAATCTCTGAGGAATGATAAGATTCTTTCGGACGAGACTGGTTTCCTGAATGTCGATAAAATGACACTCCAGCATCCAAAATTTCCAAACATTTTTGGAATTGGAGACTGCACGAATCTTCCAACAAGCAAAACTGCTGCTGCTGTTGGTTGGTATTATTTTTTCAAGTCCAATGTGTGTACATAATCAAGTTGTGCTTAACTTGACAAAGTTGAGTAAAGTTTAACCTGTATCACTTTCCAACAGTACTTGCTTTTCAACAACAACAGTTCTGTTCGACTAAATGTTTCCATTGAATTACATATTCTGTATCAAGATCGCTTCAGTATTTTAGTAGGCTATAGGTTGTTGATTGATGGAAGAGATGTAATGAATAAGACTTTTCCATGAGAACATAATTCTCTGTATTATGATCATTCATTACATTTGAAAATTATGATTTGTGCAAATAAATTAATGAATTCAATTAAATGAAGGTAGCCAGTAGCCTATTCAATCACTGAAATACGAAAGCCAATTTAATGCAACCTCGGATTCATTCAACTTATTTCAATGGGAATTTCATTGCATTGGTTCCGACATACTACGTCATTTTAATGGTTTTCGTGTAAATTTTTCTTGATCTTGTTTCAATTCGAATACAGTCATAGTGAATAATAGCTTCTATATACTTTTCATGTAAGACCATTATCAAAGAGCTTTACCATTTCTCAGGATTACAATAGTCTCATAATGATGTCCTCATTTGAAATTAATTTTAATTAACACTAGCTGTCCCGGCGAACTTCGTTTCGCCCTCTAACCCATCAGTCCAATTAGCTCTTCTATTCGAAGACCTATATTTTAGCTTGTTCAACTACACATCAATTTTATAGGAGCATTATTGTTTGGACTGGATCAGAATGGATGTCATGTTTGATAGGTCATTAATTTACTAATTATTTATTCATTTATTATAAAGGGATTTTCTTATATCTTGATACATATTATGTTAACCAGTGCTGTAACAATTCAAACTAATCCAAAATCATGTAAATCGGTTCAGCCGTTATCGTGTTATAAGCGATCGTTCAGACACCAACTCTCTTTTAGATAATAGATAATGGTAATATCGAAAAATCTCATTAGACCTACATATCAATGAAATTTTTGAATTTGAACAATAATCTTTGAATAATGTCAATGGCATGAAAAGTTGAACAAAATACAAACATAAATAATAACATATTACACAAGTAAAAATAATAAATAAAATTACAATTATCCCCCTTTGATTACAGTATCCGCCTTTACACATATGTGTAAAAGAGTAATACATATTGTGTTGGAAAATTCTAAAACAACCATTGTTATTCTATTCATAAAAATCCATCTCAATGAAGGAAGTAATCAAAATATATGATGAGAATGTGATCGATTCTGGTTCAATCCAGTAAAATTGTATAAAATTTTCCATTTTTTTTCAGAGGCTTCTGGAATGGCCCAGAAGTTTTCCGTAAGCTGTTCCATTTTGGAGCATCCAAGTAATGATTTACTTGTTATTCGGAGATGTCATCTGTACATTCCAGCTAAAGAAGAAGTGATTAATACTGTGCCTTGATATATGCGAGTTTACCTATTGAAACGATTAGTATTGAATAGTATTATTGTTGAGTAATGAATGATACAACTACAATAGTCTTCCATTGTATTGAGTGCCTTGATATTATGCGACTTTGCCTATTGAAACGATTGGTATTGAATAGTATTATTATTGAGTAGTGAATGATACAACTACTATAGTCTTCCTTTCTATTGACAGACTTTAATAAGATTTTATTGAAATTTCCTGTCATGAAAACTTTCTTTCAGCCTACGGCTTTCTTAAGAGTTCATGTCAGATTCCTTGAACCAAACGGTTATGATTATTCATATTTCATATCAAGAACGTATGTTCTTTTATTTGTATATTCGCCATTATACTCTTATATTGCTATCAAATATACAGTAGGCTACACTCAAACATTTGCATTTGCAACCATATTCTACTCATTTGTACAATAGCATTGATAATGTCGAGCCAATTACGTCGATAAGAACGAAGAGGCGATAGTGAAAACTGTTGTGCTTTATGAGGCACAGTATTTAGTATTAATTAAGCATAATTTTATTTTTCTCTTGAATATATTAGTTTACGATGAATTGAGAAAAGTTACAGTTTGGCAACCTTTTGTGTACCTTGTAAACCAACCACAACCTGTAAATGAAGAATTCAATGGTATGATATTCTAATCGTAACGCTTGTGCGCGTTTGTTTTGTCAATAAAGTTCACCCATTCAAATTGGGAAAAAGTTTTCAATATTGAAATTAGCTACGTTAATATTGTCAGCGAATATTCGAAAGAAAAGTGTGTTTTTTTACGTTGAAACTTTTTGTGAATCCATGACAATCTATGTGGTGATATTATCCGAAATTGTCAAGTTTTATATTTTTATCTAGTTGATTCCTTTTTGTATTAGAATGAATTAGAAATTACTGAAGCTAATCCAATAAGGATAAGAAGTTTATTCTCTTGTATGGAGTTTTCTGGATCAGAGTAGAAAATCTTGGTTAGAGTAGTTAATGCAGTTATATTTTTCAATTATTGCTGAGATAAGAACGTTATAAATTCAAGAAATTATATTTTCCTTTCAATTCTTGAATCAGAATCTTTTCTGTTGATACGTAACACTTGATCTATTTGTGTTATCATTCTCTTATATTTTCAATGTATCTCGTGTTATAATAGTATAGTTATCAAACCGTTTACAGTTTCTGTATTGTTACTGTATCAACTTGTTTCTATCCTGGACTATAGATGATTGAATTTTAGTAATTGTGATAATTATAAACTTTGTCTTCAAATCCAAATATAATTTAATTAGTTAGGTACTATGAAAAATGTGACCCAATAATTTTGTTTGAAACCCGATTGATTAAAAAATAAAGTTTTATGTATTATGTTATCTGTGGCAATAAAAATGGTGTCTATTTGGTATTTGGAGTTTGACTTCATTTTCCAATTACTTTCCTATAAGTTCAAATTCTCAATCAAATCATCTATCAAAAGATGAAACATATTAAATAACAAGTTATTTAAATTTCAAATCACTTGAAATTATATTATTAACTACATCTATAGTACTATATTAAAAACGGTTGAGAACAAGATTCATCAATTCTTATTATTTGCAAATAATAAGCTGCTTAGATGTTCCCAATGTTGATGTTTCTAAATTTAAATACGGTAACCTATAGGAGTGAATTTATGAGAGGATTTTTTATTTGAGTTTCATGTGCCAAATGCTTGTAGTATATAAATACGGTAAGCTTATATTTGGCTTAACTTTTCAAATAATTGAGTCTAATAAGCTTTTACCAGCGTGCGAAGACATCAGAAATAAGAAGTAAGCTCTTCATCTCTAATATAAACGCATAATCATTCATAATCCACGAACACTAGGTAGAGATTGTGCTTATATTAGTGACCGACCACAGAGAATAACTGTGGAATCCTGATGATCGGATTTTTTTTTTGAGGGTGATGCCCACATGAGCTTTAGGCTTGTGCGTGGGTAATGAGAGGGATGATGATGAGAGATGGCGACTGTTTTTAGGCCGAGTGGCCGTTTCTGTCAAAATCCATTCCGGCAACTGTATTCGATCTTGGAACCTTTGGATTATCAGACAGGCGCTTATCGCCCTCGGCTACGGACCACACCACAGTTCTACTGTGTTGTTGCGACAAATCGTAAGTGTCAAGCCAATAAAATATTAAAAACTTGACGTATCTAAGAAGAAAAAATCTTAACCCCCTCAATTATAAAAAGTTATAAAATATCAAAAATAATACTTTAAAAACTCCCCTAGAAATGTACACATATCCGCCCCTCAATATGACACTTTTTTACTAGTGTAATCTGAATAGAATTCGATAGAAATAAAAGTAAATTAGCCCTGACTAATGTAATCACAAACCCCTTATAAAAATGTAATCTACTCCATAATATGACGTCACTTTTGGAGTGCAACAGGAGTTGCACTCCCAGAGAGCGCTGCTCTATAATCTAGTTGACTTGAGAGAGGTCTAGTAGTAGCAGAGACAATTGGAACTAAAATTTGTACTTTGTACTCCAATATTGTCTCTGGTAGTAGTTAGAGGTGTGCCAAACTGCTATTTCAGTGGAGCAGTGACCCGATCCAGGGCCAACCTTTGCAAATGGGGCTACTCTGAAGATGACAAGTGTGATTGTGGCAATATTCAGACAATGGGGCATCTGTTGCTTTGCCCACAAAATAATTTTACATGTACTTTTGACGATGTGCTGTTAGCAAATGATAACGCGCAGAGACTTGTTTTAAAATATAATAATAATATAATAAGAAGAGTTTTGTTGGACACGATATGATGATGATGATGACCACATCAAACTGGAAAAGTAGGATAATTTGCTTTAAAAAGTAGTATTTCATCATTTTTTGGTCACTTCAACTTAGAAAATATCGAAGATAAGTTATAAAATTCTCAAAATATTTACTTTTTGAGAATATTGTGATAGTAGTCGATCAGCAACTCTGGCAACTAGAGTAGCGGCTGTGAGTATGACAAGCAACTGCTGCATCGCTGAGTAGCCGAGCGATGAGTTGCTTTTCGATGTGAAGTTTCCACTCCAGGTGTGAGTAGTGGGTATGTGTATGAAATCTGTAATGAATGTGCAGTGCTGTGCTATCCATCATGAATAGATTGGAAATGGAAAGTGTATTTCAGATTATAATTGTTTCCATTTCATACTCATTTTCTAGTGCTAAACGTCATTAAAGTAGTCAATTCATCTGGATGCTGATATATTTGGTAGTCTAGTCTTGTTCTTCTCGCTTCACAAATAGGCTATTCACCATGAAACTTGACTTTCTTCATTGTACATTTCTTTCATACCATGTATTTATCCACACTCAAATCTTTCGGCTCGAATAGGTTTATATTCAAAACATATTCGAATGTCAGTTTAAATGAAAATGGTTGTGGGGAAGAAACGGCAAACAAAAAATGGTAAGTTTAACCTATCATACGGTAGTGCTTTTAATTTGCTTACATCATCTAATTGTTTGAGTTATCTACCGTACCGTATATGTTTTGAGAACTTATATCTAGTAGGCCTGACGTTTACTTCTAAGATTTTAACATACCGTATAGCTTTTATTTTTGCCCAGTCATGCCTTGAAGGGGTGAAGTGGAAAATTCCGCTTCAAGTATTAATCCGGCATCCTGTTAAGTCAACATTTCAATGGATAGGCTACAGTACTTGAAAATTCATTTCATTTAATGCTTCCAATATCTATCGAGATGTAGATGTCTGTCATTGATCATTGTGAATTAAATAATTGGTGAGGTTGGTAAATTTTATTTACCTATTTCTAAGAGGCACTTTTTATATTTTGCTATTATTTCTATTTTGAAGCATGTAGAATGCTAGTAGAAGAACAATCTCTTAATATATTATTAGGGTAACATTATTTCATGAAAAAATTACATTTCCGACTCCGACCTGGCCTACCTAACCCGATCTTTAAACAATATCTTGGCTAATCAAGAAAATGAAGAACTTCATTTCCATAGATTTCTGGTCAGGGCACAACAATGCACACCCACATTCAGGTACCATATACAGATTCCCAGTTTTCAATAATTGCTGGGTCGTCTGAGCGCATAACATGAATAACTTGAAAAATTGCCAAATTGATTACAACCAGATGCCGCATCCATACACTGATCGAGCGAAGGCGAACGGCCAGTGTGTGGATGGGTCGCTCGGCTCGACTTGCCATCGCTCCATATTTTGTCGGTCGGTGAGGGAGATCAAAGGAGACGAGTGGCGAGGCGAGCGTGCACAAAATACACCATCCACACTATCGTCGCTCGGGCCAGTGTGTGGATGCGGCATAAAATTTGAAGCCAACTGTGCAGGTAAAGTGAAATTTAAGCGATTGTCCTCTTGACGAATGCACTGTTAGCTCTTAATACTGTACTAATATTTCTCGCTTCGCACTGTGATCATTGCAAAGTAGTTCATAGATTATCTGAATGTTAAGTTCAACAAACGTTTATTGCGACCTGTTCATTAAATTGCTACAAAGATTGTTGTTTTTATTCCAGGTTGCACAGAAATACTTCTTTTGATATGACGAACATTTAGTCAACTGATTTCAAATGGGTTGGTTTTATTTGGTTGTAATCCTGTTCTCAATTCCAGTCTATTCAGGTAAGTTACTTTGGCTGGAACTGAATAGTTTTAAGTAATATAGGGATTGGAGCTTTAGTATTGTTCAAACCTGTCTCAAGTATGGCTTATTCTGTTGATATTATCTATGTTCACATGTTTCAAGTAG
Organism: Laodelphax striatellus; assembly: GCA_017141395.1. Classification (NCBI taxonomy): domain Eukaryota; kingdom Metazoa; phylum Arthropoda; class Insecta; order Hemiptera; family Delphacidae; genus Laodelphax; species Laodelphax striatellus. The sequence continues at coordinate 28,411,115 of CM029544.1, forward strand.
TTCAACATTTCTATTCTTAAACAAATCATCAACATTTCTTCTGTGTAAGAGCAATTTATTAAACCATCATTTCAAATGTTGGCTATTTTCTGTTAGCTCCAACTGTAGGCTTGGATAAATGTGTTATATTGTTTGAATTGTATTGATTTTTCCCCGTTTTATTGCAGAGGATATGCAAAGGCAGGGTGAGCACAAGTGTGCTACCTATAATGGAAAAGCATGTAAGAATTACTTGGATACAAGTAGTTCGGTGTGGTTCAATATCTCAGCCGAGAGCTTGCATGGAGGATTGAATGAACAGATTGTGAAGGATTTATGGGAAGAAGTTATCAAAGATTTGAAAGAACCATGTAGGAGTGCAGCTGAAGTAAGTTTATTAAGATTTGCCTTGAAAAGTAGTGTTATAGTAATGTTTGGTCAGTAGTAAAGTTGAAATCATGTCAATTATCCTTCTGACTATAAGTATTTCAGATATAATCATATTATATTCTCACTAAACTTTTTCAACAGACAAATTAATATATTACATCAAGTAAGTTAAGCGAAATGTGTGCGAAATACATTTATTACATTTTAATAATTAATGCTTGTATATCTTTATCGATGTGGTCATATCAATTCTCTCATTAGATCTTGTCCTACTCTCACAAAACAATATTATACAAGATTTTTGAAAGTTTATATAATGTAATAATAAATACTAGGTAATTATTTTTTTCGAGGTTCAACTGCATTTATTTATTCAAATGAAAATATGTGGAGGCAAACAGGTAAAACCCCAAATATTGCCTCCTTTACACAAGTTACAAAATTCAAATTAATTGCTAAAACATGTGAAGAGAAAAAAAAATTACAAACTTATAAGACTTATTTGTACGGTAACTTACAATAAAAATATGCAATCAAGAAATACATGAAGAAAATACCACTGTATAGAGTTAAAAATCAAGAAAATAAATAAATAGTTTTGGAAGAGGAAAGAAGAGAAGAGTAAGATTGTAGAAATCATCATTTATTGGATAGCATTAAGTGCTTTACTCTTGAATGTGTATTTCTTTCAATTTCCTAGACAATCTGTCAAATGAAATTTATCTTGTTTCAATTCTTGTTGCAGATAAGTTTTTCACAACATCTTTGATGATTTTCTTTATATTTGCTCTTGAAATGTCATCATTTTATTCATCTTTTCCAGCGATTACTATGCACCTACGCGTTTCCGTTATGCGTAATTCATAACAATGATGCAATCGGCCTACCTCTATGTTATGATGACTGTGTGGCTGTACGCGACTCGATTTGCTACAACGATTGGGCCAGAATTGAAAGCAACAAGGAGCAGGGCATTTTTATTAGATCGAGGGGACATTTCACCTTGCCCAACTGTTCTGCTTTGCCGCGATTGTCTCCTGACAAGAAAGTCTGTTCACATGCTCGGATTACGGAGACTAAAAAGAACGAAGTTACCTGTAAGTCACTGAATTTTGAGTCAAGTTAGATACATTTAACAATAGAAAAATATATATTTGGTAGGCGTACAGCATAACTAAGAATTTTTCCAATGATTTTTTATTATCATTGATTATATCAATTTATTTATGGATAATAATTCAAGTTCATCATTGAGTCAATTAGACATTGAGTGAACAAAGAATAACTTATTTGTAGAATTCTTATTGATGTTGTGGAACTCCATAATGAACCGCGGTCTAGTGCTGTAAATAATAAAATAGTGGAATTGACAATATCTTTTAGTGTTTTATAACAAAGAATAACTTTGACATGTATAAAAAATTTTCGACTTCGATTTTTATACATGAATGAATGTATGAAAATACATGATGAATTTCGATTAATCCATTGATTTTTATATTAGTAACTTTGCTTTTTAGACGTTTAGACAATATCAATAAGACTGCTAATTAGACATTGAATGGAACATAGAATAATTTCAAAATTGATACAACATGATAGATTAATCTCGATTATCAATCAATTTCATTGATTAATACATATTTGATATTGGTAACTGCTATTATTTATCTGTTTTACAAATGAGTAGAGGCATTCAATGGTTCAAATTGTTAATAAATAATAAAATCGAAATATGTATCTAAATGATGGTGGCAATTAATGCCTTCATACAAATAACGATGAATAGTGTATACATAAATTATAATGTAACTATAAAACATTAACAAAGCTTTTCTTGAATAACGACAGCTCTAGGCATTTGATAATGATGAAAAATTATAACCTCAATTGCATTGAAATGTAAATTATGTTTTCTATTGTGTACTAATATAATTTCTTGTTAGTAACTTATCATAACTTATCACAGTTATTATTTTCGTGCAAGTTTCAATGCAGTGTTGTGTTCTGTGAATTCAATCATGTACATTTTTTCAACAGATGACTGTATCAAAGGTAGAGGCCGATTCTATCTGGGAACAATGAATATCACGAAATCGGGTCTGCCATGCCAAAGGTGGGACTCCAATAAGCCCCATTCCCATGACAACCGTCCTCCAGATGTATTTCCGGAAATTCAAAATGCTGAAAATTATTGTAGAAACGCAGGGGGTGAGGAACCAGTGCCTTGGTGTTATACTATGGATCCAGATGTTCGTTGGCAACATTGTAACATTCCTTTATGTGGTAAGAGTAACAGTTTTATTCATTAATAAGACAATTGGTTTTATTTTTTTCAAATCTATTATGTGTATTGTCTATTGTGTGTATCTAGGGTTGTGTGGCAGAGAGGACCAGGAGTCCTAACTGATAAAGGCATTCAATCAATCTATTCATTTATTCAAAGGATAAATTGTCACTAACCTCTAGAAATAATTCGTTGATTAAAGTTTTAATACTACATGTGTGTATCTTCTTCAAATATTTTTGTGCAATTTGGTACAATTTATATGTTTTATGTGGAAATAGAATGGCGCCCAAAACTTTGACTTAGTCATAGTAACTTAGTCACTGAGGACTTATATTTGTGCTCACTTATAATCACTTGATTTTAATATTATCCAGAATATATTATGAGCACTTTAGAAATTACTTGCGAGATCACTTAATAACTCGCTCAAGTGAATATTGTTTAGGGAATAAGCGAGTGCCTTCTTGATATCGTTGTTAAAGTTGGTAGATTGTTGTACAATATAGAAGAGTTCAAGAGTTTAATATTAACGAATAGACTAATCTTTTTTGTTGGTGTTTTTATAAATTTCAGTGATCTCTTTGATGAATTGTTCTTACTCATGTTTTGACTATTGTTTAATATGTTTTATCAGAACGCAGAACTCATGATTTGTGTTTTATTTTTTATAGAGAATGATATGAAGACAGGAGGCTTTCTATTGAGTAAACTACTGTCCACACATGTCATGGTGATTCTAGCATTTATTAGTGCAACTGGTATTGTTATTGGTCTGCTGATTGTATTGATATGCAATATAATTCTTAAAAACCGACTAGTCTACAGGCCTACAGCTACACAGGTAGGCTATGATGTTAAGATTGAATTATAGTCAAGTAATATTATCAAGTATGGTTAGATTTTTCAAAATTATTTGAAATCTACTTTTTTTAAAAGATTTAAGCCTATAGCAGGGTTATCATATAATTAGTATTGGATACGCTTCATAAGGAAAATATGACTTCCTAATTACCTCTCAAGTCTATTTATCAATGTTTCTAATAGATTATATTTTGCCAAGTTCTTTTCAAGTATTCTATGACCCAGATTCATCCATGTTCAACACTACAATATCTTTCAATCATTTTTCCACTTTAATTGATTTAAATGATCAATTCAACATTCTTTTGTGGAATTTTAGCCTAAAGTTGAAATTATTCAATTATCTTCTCATTATCTCATCAAATTACCTTCTCATTGTTACTGAATAGGAGATTTGTTCTGATTATTCGTTTCATTTGACTTGTTTCAACAGGAAATCAGTATTGATCTAGAAAAGTTACCTAATAATTCAGCATACCATAAATCTGGAGCAAGCCTGAATCCGAAACTGGAAAAACTAGAATTCCCAAGAAATGATATTATTTATATTAAGGATCTTGGACAAGGAGCTTTTGGGAGAGTTTTTCAGGTAATTAAATTCACTTCATTATTTAGTTGAATGAACCGTATTTTAAATGTGTATTATGGAAAGGAAAGAGAGTACACAACTTGTGAGGAATTTAGAAATCCTGAGTTTTTCTGGGATATTGTGATGAATTGAATAGGCTAATCGATCATTTTTAAAAATTTTATTAATCTATATTCGAAAATAACAATTTATGTATGGCAATTAATCTACAAATAGCCACATTATCAGGCATTACCACTTGCTTGTGATCCTACTCATATATTGCCAGAATATCCACTTGATCAACTTGAAAATCAAATTCATCACTCTCAATCCTTGAACTTTATAACAATAATATACATTTTTATTTATTTATTTCTTCACACATTAATCGTTACAGAGTGTCCCACCTAGAATAATGTTCTTCCATCCTTTATTCTGGAATGCATAAATCAGAAATTTAGAAATGTATTGTTTCGAAAAAAGACGAAAATAGATGCTCCAATAGAGAAATAAGTTGACTTTTATTTATTTATTTCATCACACATTAATCGATAAAATATACAGAATCTCCCACCTAGAAATGTTCATCCATCCTTAATTCGGGAATGCATACATCAGAAATTTGGAAATGTATTATTTTGAAAAAAGATGCTCCAATAGAGAAATAAGTTGAGTTGTAAGAATTGATTAATATTTTATAATAATGAAAGCCATTAATTATACCATTATAGCATAATGTTTCTTATAATCTCATTTCTAAAAATAAATTAGCGTTCCCACGCCTGAACCTTTGAAAGTAAAACACTGGTATACCAATGGGAACGTGTATACGCCACAAAACCTGTTTTAGTGCTTGAAAATTTATAAATGGAAATGAATTATTGATCCTAGTTGAATTCTAGGCTAATCCATAATTTGAATGTTGAAACCACGAAACCTGTTTGGTGCTTGAAAATGTATTATTAGTGGTATTGAAATATTCTAAACTCATTGGTTTATTATATGAAATGTTTATTTTGCAGGCGAAAGCTCCGGGTCTGTTGAAAGGTGAAGAGTTCACTCTAGTAGCAGTGAAAATGCTGAAAGATGAAGCATCAGAGGACTTACAGGAAGATTTTGAAAGAGAGGCATGTCTGCTAGCAGAATTCGACCATCCGAACATAGTGAAGCTCCTGGGGGTTTGCGCGGTTGGTAAACCGATGTGCTTGCTGTTCGAATACATGGGTCGTGGCGATCTCAATGAATTTCTTCGCTCATGTTCGCCGAGTAATTACATAGTACGCAGTGCTGAAGGTGGCGGAGACTTGTTCAGAGATATACAACTTGGCACTGAGGACTTACTGAAAATTGCTCAGCAAGTGGCAGGGGGTATGGTGTACCTCTCAGATCGCAAATTTGTACATAGAGATCTTGCTACTAGAAACTGTCTCATCGATGACACGATGGTGGTCAAAATAGCTGATTTCGGTTTATCGCAAAAGATGTACCTCCAAGACTACTACAAAGGCGATGAACATGACGCCATACCTGTTCGCTGGATGCCACTTGAAAGCATTCTTTACAACAAATACACTGTCGAGTCTGATGTTTGGGCGTTTGGCGTTTGTCTGTGGGAAATATTCTCTTTCGCTCTTCAACCATACTATGGTATGACTCATGAAGAGGTTGTCAAGTACATCAAGGAGGGAAATGTTCTGCATTGTCCTGAAAACACGAGTAAACCTATTTATGAATTGATGAAATTGTGTTGGAATCGTAAACCAGCTGCAAGGCCAAGCTTCCGCATCCTCTATCAAGCCCTGGAGACAATCAAGGCTGACTTCGAAAGGGAACATTCTATCAAGACAACTCATCTTCCACCTAGGGTGCATCTTTGAGTCTAACAAAGTAAGCCAAATAAATGACAAGTAATTGCCTTAGCTGTCATAGTAGAGATAGTTATTTTCATATGGCACCTGAACCAAGCGAGCTTAGTGGGGTTACGCGCACATACGCCTGACTGTCACCTTCACCTAGCATTAAACTATATCTTGAAACTAGACAAACTTTGAATAAAACTCCTGATGCTTTTCAAATACACTGCACTTGTCAGCGGGGCCGGTAAATGAACCGTTGAATGTGCGTCATTTGCCAGGCGCCACATGAAAATAACTATCGTTGGACCCTCTATGTATTCTTCAATTGGGTGTAGTAATGATCTCTATCTGACGTCATTGTAGTCATCAAACTGCTAATTTGACTCAGTAATTTTTCTCTTGCAGTGGTATTTCGATTGCTTAATTTCAATCCTTCAATTCTCAATCTTCGATTTTCTAGTAGCTGATGGTTAAATTATCAAATCCGCTCTCCTCTATTTATGTACCCATTGTGTCCAAGTGAAGTAGGGAAGTTCTTTTGCATTGCATAGTCGAATGTTTTGAAAATTATTGCTCCCATTCGAACTCGGATAAATTATTTAGAGTTTGCCACCAATATTGTTATCAATTTCATACCAAATTCAGATTAAGTTTTGTACCTGATGTATTATTTTTCAGTTATCAATAATTTTTCTAGTATAGAAGCTAGATGGACACATCTGGTTCTACAAGAAATTTTTGTACAAAAAATTATGTATGAAATCGTCTCTTGTATATATTATTGTGTAGTTAGCACTATTTATGAATAATGAGTATTATTTGACTTGATTCACAACGTTCCAGTTGCTTTCATATGCTTCCCATTAAAATAAGACTTTGACTTAAGTGCCAATCGACCCCCGATTGACTTGAAAGTTCGGATGACGTCATTATTGAATTATTGTACATAGCACATTATTTTCAATTTTAATACATTTGTGATTTCTAGTATACCTTAGAAGTGGATGACTGAGATCCCCATTGAATAAGGAGAGGCTGAATATATTATCACACAAGTCAAATATTACAGTACTAATAATTTTGATAAAGATCCAACTGTTCCCTGTCATGAACCATTATCGTAGAAATGTTCAGACAAAAATTGTATCGTCTCAAGTTTTGCAAATACAAGAACTGACTAGGTAACGTATAACAGAAAAATCATTGGAATGGAATTACCTGAACAGATGCCATTAATCTATTTTTCTATGGTATGATATCTTGTTTGTAAAATGATAATTATATTTTTGATCCTTCACTGTAATTTGTAGTTCATATTCACATTAATCCTGTGCAGATAATGTATACTTGAAAAAATGGTTTCTAGTCATTTGTCTCAGCTGAGAACGAATTTTTGTTGTACGGTACCCTCGTATTGTAGCTAGTTTTTGTATTGTGTGTGTGTATGTATATATAATAAACTGTACATTCATTCTCTCAGAATGATTTCTACTTTTTAAAAATTGTAATAAATCTGTAAAATGATTGATTAGTTATTCAATTACCTGCTTTTTGTCTTCAGCATGAGGTTTTGTCTAGTTTATATAGGCTAGATGAATTATTTAGCAGTGTAGCAGAGTGCTGTAATTGAATCAATTTATACAACCCAAATTGGATTATTGTTATTGTCCTTTAACGTTTCAAATTACTTGTATAAAACTGAATTGAAAATCAATTTTTTCCATAAAAAATAACTAAGCATAATTTAAAAAGTTAGATTAGCTCTTATGTGCTGGTAGGTTTTCACTACGGTATCTATGAAATGAGGATCTGGAAGCATATGGTACATCACCAAAAGTTTCTAGCCATTTTTGAAAATACTTGATAAAGCTTTCTCATTCTCTTTGGAGTATTCAGGGGCATGTTTCGTAAAAGCACAGATAAGATAGTAATCTTATCTATTAATCTTATTACTATCTTATCTGTGGTAAAAGTTTTCAGAAAGTTCTTCATGGAATTTTCTTCCTGTTATCCAGGACGCTACTTTCCAAATACGTATTATTAAAGACCAGGTGTTAAATTTTGGTCTAACGTGTGTTTTTTCTTTCCATTAATATTGTATTTTGATCAAATAAATAATTTTTAACGAAGCTGAAGCAAGCCTCTGACTCGATTGAACATGCGCTGCATCAAATAAAAATAGTTTTACTATGTGAATAAGAATCGCCTATCCTCCCCAGTTGGAAGGAAATTGTTTTGAGACATTCTTCAAGGGAGAAAAATATAATTGTATTGGTAATTATGTTTAGACTACACTTTCATGTTTTTTTAAGGTATTCATTACTTCTACAGTACGGTAGTTCGTAATATTTTTCATTTCTACTTTATGATGGCTACTGTACGGTATTGATGGCACTTGTAGTCGGAGTACCGTAGTCTATTAAATTAATAATTAATCAATTTAATTCAATTTTCATTCAATTTAATTCATTTTTATTAGAATCAGAAGATTCATGGAATAATTTTGAACATGTAATGAAAAGTTGTATGTAGTTGAAAGAGAATATTCCCAAACAGAAAAAATATTGACAAGAACATTTTAAAATGGGATGTTAATGTTAATTATCATGATGATTTGATGATACTAATGTAAGGAATGTTAATTCATATTTTGTTCTCTTTAAAAAAAAGTCCATATTTTGTAAAAACATGTCAAAAAAACGACGGTTTTCTCTGGGTTTCAAATCCCCTACGATTCCTGACTTAGCGCATGCCGTGATTGCCGTCTAGCCGAGTCAGCTGTCTGAGCTGTCAACACTTGGAGTCACTGAGGATGATGGGAATGGGAAATGTAAATGCGATAACAAAACAACTCAGTGTTTGATTTTTGATTGCTACAGAATGGGTTTTAATAGAAATATCAAATATGTTGGAAGGAACTTTGAAATGACTTGTTCTATTCATAATTCTGTTTAGGCATTAAATAACGATTACAGTGGGTGTAGTGGTAGAATTATCTATTTAATAATCAGAAATTTCCGGTTATTCAGTCCCATTGTGGAAGTCATGTTCTTGTTGTCTTGTCGATTTCGATCTAGATTTGAAGACGTACTATTCTAGTATTTTCAAAATGATTTTTTTTGGGATTTTGATGCGAATTTTTTATTACATTCCTTGTTTGTTGCTTCAATAAGCGGTTCAGTTCTATACTGAAAGGAATATTTTCATTTCTAGTCGACAAAATGGCTAGACCTCTTCTACCAAGCCAGCTAAAGTTGGCTGAAAAACTGTGTATAATAAATGACAGAGGAATTGGCATGCTTACAAGGATTTATAATATCAAAAAGGTAAGTTAAACATTGAATCTTGTAAAATATGCAGTTGAGGTCAAGGTTCGTCAACCTGACATAACCTATAAAAATGACAATAGATTATGGGAATGTTTGGTGTAATGAATATTATTATAGGATATGGGAATATCCTTGATGATATTATTGATCCATAATGGAAATATTGTCCCGTAATCGATATGGGTAGGTATATATGGTTACCTTGAAAGAGGGGGCATGTTGTCGAAGGGGCTTAAATCATCAGCTAGCAGTGATGACCACTGAGAGATCTTCAATGCATGATCATTGAGGCCTCAACCACTCGATGACAAGTAGGCATGCTTACACCACAGATAAGGTATGATTAATACCTTATCTGTGCTTACACTCTTGTCATCGTGTGGTCGCCCCATCAGGGGCTCAATATTGCATTGCTCCAATTCGACATTCGTTATCATTGATTGAAATTAAGGGCCCCAATACCTACACGATGCATATAGTAAGTTTACTTACTGATATATAGTGATAGTATAGTACTGTCACTATGCATGCATACTACGATCGTGTATCCGCGCCCTAAGCTCAACATTCAGAGCTCCTTTTAGACCACTTTCGTCGCGGATTCGCTATTATTTCGATTGGCGTCACTACCACTGTGGTACTGAAATACCCATTTGAAAATCGACTGTAGCTACTTTAAAATTTCGAATAAATTTGTACTTATTTGCAAAGGAAAGAGGTGTATATATATATTTAGGATTTACAGTGTTTCACTGCCTTCCTTCTTTCAGTCGAGTTCTCCACTTTTGTCTGTCCTCCCATTCACCATCTCTTAGATTCCTGGCCTCCATTGCCTCATCCACCTCATTCCTCCATGGTTCTCCGCCATTGTGACTAACTTAGTCATCTTCTGCCTTCCGGACCGTTGACCACAGTCGAAAGAGGTGTAAATATTTTACTAGATAGAATATCATACTTGACAACTTTCAATTCACCAACTTTCAATGTAATGATTGAGAGCTTTTATATTCAAGGACTCACTTTTTTCAGGCATGTGGAGATACAAAGTCGAAACCAGCTTTTCTATCTGATAAAACTTTGGAATCTTCGATCAAATACATTGTCAGAAAATTTCCTCACATCGATTTGAAAGGGGTAAGATGAAAATTTTTATTCACTTATTATCTACTAGGTACGGTAACCTATTGTACTTTTCAAATAACTTGGCAGCTTTCAGGTTCATATTGAGCATGCTCGCCCGAGTTATTTGAATCTTACTATAAGTTTCTGTATTTATGTATACTGTCTGTTGAGTACTATGTTGGTTTAGTCTTTAGTGCCATATCAATAAATTATTGTATAATAGACAGAAGTAAATAAAGCATGAATTTTCTTCCAATGACTGGATATTTTTCCTATTCGATAATGTATCAATTTTTCATCTAATTAATGTTTTAAATTTATCATTTGCTTACTAATTTTAAATTATTTATGTGGCACGATTTGGGATAAATCTCATTTTAGTTGTACTCTTCATGACTTACAATACTTGTCATCAATAAATCATATTAATCATTGAATATTTTTGTAAATATACTTTGTAAGTAAGTTACGCATTTCTTCTTATACCATGAAGAGTTCCTATATTTTCAAAGATTTATAATAATCCCAGGATTTCTATTTTATAATTTCTGCAAGTACCGTATGGCAAGTGTATGCTACAATCTAAATATTCTTCTTCTTTTCAGCTTCAAGGCGTAAACCATCTACGTAGTGAAATAATCAAGTCACTTTCACTTTATTATTATACTTTTGTGGATTTATTAGATTTTCGTGACAATGTATCAGAAATTTTGACTACTATTGATGCTTGTAAAGTTCATCTTGATATTGTAAGTAAACCTATTGCTATGGTAATACTATTTTCATGCTTCTATCTTCTCAATTTATTTTTAATTACACTGCATTTGTCATCTGGATAAGAAAAACCTATTCCATTCAAGCAAATTTGTCTTGAATGCGGGGTTGTAGTGCAAAAGACTCCTCAAATCATTTGTAGATCATTTAGGCTATTTATCATAGTAATGTATCAGACCGTTGAATGCTTTAATGAGATTTTTAGTGAATGATTCAATCTCAATAAAGTGACTTTCCAGCTTGTATTTATTATAGTGTAGATTTGTTGAATATCGATGAATTTGTGAGGTAATTGTATGAAAATTTGAATTTATAAGTGTTGAGCCAGCGAATATTGTCCCGGCAATAATGTTGAAGAAATTGAACCTATTTCAAGTCTTCAAGAATATATTAATGAATTCTCAGCTCTGTTAATTTTCCACTTCATTATTCGGTCGAAAAGAGTAGTTCAATAAAAACGAGATAGTTATTCGTCAAAAGGTGCAGTCAAACTGTGCACATTCAAGTTTATTGAATGCACATGTTACAGCTGATCATAGTAGTCATACTATGTCATTGCCAACATAGAAAAACAAAGTATTAAACTTGGAACGTATAGTATAAAATAATAATGATTAACTTTTATTTATTATTTTCTAACAAGCTCTAGTCATTTATGTATTTCATGAGATGTCAAACCTTATGAAACTCTTTTAAAGCATTATTATTTCTATTCCTGAGATGTTTTATATATCGGGTGTCCAAGTCAAACCTGCATTTTTGAAAGTACTGTAAAAAATAAACGGATGAATATTTCAAAATTGTCTTGTTACTATCTTAATCTACAATGAAAAGCATTTAAGAAACGATTTTCATATTGTCATTCCCGATTGAGACATCCTTGTATAGGCGATTTCTGAAACTGCCCATCACATAACGGAACATACGCTGAGCCAGCGATGAGGAACATTTCGATCTCTCCGGTTTTGTGAATAAACAAAATTTTCGATACTGGAGTGTTGAAAGCCCTGAACAACTCCATCAAAAACCACTCCATTCAAGCAAGGCAACGATTTGGTATGCAATGTCCTCTTTGGGAATCGTACTTTTTCGAAAATGACAGTAAGCAAAAAGTTAATATGAATGCACAACGCTATTTGGAAATGTCGCATTCGTTCTTCAATCCTTAGCTCCATCAACATGGAATGAACAATGAAACCTTATTCCAGCGTGACGGCGCAACAGGTCATACAGCCCGTGTGAGCATGAATGTTCTCGAAAATGTTTTTCCAAATCATGTAATATCCTGAAATGGAGAAATTTCTCCATGAAATGATGAGCATTTTCAGAAATCGCCTATACAAGAATGTCTCAATTGGGAATGACAATATGAATGTTGTTTCTTAAATGCTTTTTAGTGTAGATTAGGATAGTAACAAGACAATTTTGAAATATTCATCCGTCTATTTTTTACAGTTCTTTCAAAAATGCAGGTTTGACTGGGACACCCGATATTCAACCAATTGTGCTCTTTAAAGTGTATAATTGATAAATTGATACTTCGAATTAAAAACCTTATAAAACCTGACGTTATTCACGCAGACCCTGAATTTCGAGCTGACAAAAGCTTATTTGGATTTGGTAGTAACTTATGCCACACTGATGAAACTATTATCGAGAGTTGAAGACAGGAAGGCAGTGCTTGGTCTATTCAATGCTGCACATGAAATGGTCCATAATCAAGGGTAAGAGTTATTTTGCATTCCTCAGAACAAAATTATTGTATCATAAGGAATTATTTTCATTTTTTTAAATCATTGCAGTTCAATGTTGAAGGTTTTAAGGATTCAATTCAAAATCATAGATAAGTTTCATGTTAATAGACAGACATATTCAATTAAATACAATATAATCTTCAATCAAGATAGGTAGATAGGCTCATAGAAAGTAAAAGCGATTTTAATTTTTATGATTTTACGTTCTTCAAAAATTAATTATTGTACGGTACTAGATGGAATAGTTTTAATTCATTTGTATTGATACTTGGTTTGATAACCAATTATTCTTTGGATTGGTTTGATACATGGATTGATAACTTGATTGTTTTAAACATTTACTTCTAACAGTATCCCAAGTTTTATCATAATTATTAATCTTTCTGTTGATTCAGAGACAGCGAAAACCTTGCTAATAGCCTCAGGCAACACGTTTAATATTACTTTCAAACATCTTCAGATATTACTGCTCCAGCAAAGAGCGTATTGTTTATCAAGTATTTGGTAATGTTAATATCAAGTTGATATTATAAGCACTTATAATCAATCGATGTAGATTATGTGTAGGTGGATTGTACATTTGGTCCAAAAAAAATGTGTTCTAGATAAGATAGTAAGAAGTATCCTAATTGGTTTTGTGTCTTTTCTAGAGATATAAGTTTTCCAAGATTGGGTCAGATGATTACCGAATACGATAATCCAATGAAAAAGCTGTACGACGAGTTCTATCCGCACGCTGAGCTTCTGCATAGTGCTCTGTTGTCTCTCTGGCCTGTTTATGTTTCACGAAATATACCAGCTGACAAATGGAGGTACTTACTTAATTATTATTCATTTTATTCAATTACATGAAATTTATTTACATTAGTTGAACTTTCCGATTATTTATTTCGCTGAAATGCAATTCAAAATCAAATTTATTCTCCAGCTATCACAAGATACAATGAATAATGGTTGTAAATGCCTAATATTATCTTAATGCAATAACGAAACTGAATAAAAAGACTTAAAGTTGTCAAAACCACATATTTAATAAAACAACGAGATACCGGTTTCGGTTGTTAGGCTACACCATTATCAATCTCTGGTAAACTCTGAAGTCTATCTATAGTCTGGAGTTTACCAAAGATTGATAATGGTGTAACAACCGAAAACAGTATCTCGTTGTTTTTTAAATATGTGGTTTGACAACTTCAAGTCTTTTTATTCAGTATGGATAACTACCACAATGTCACCTTCACTACTACACAGAAAGTTAATGCAATAACGTAAGTCCGAATTCACAAAAAACCAGGATTGAGCGTCAGTTACTTCTAAACCAACAAAATATTGACAAAATCATATTATCACACCCATTTAAAATCAGCTGACTTCGAAAACTATGTTTGAAGCGACTGGTGAAATTGGGCCTCAATCATGTTGGTCTGAATAAAAAATTTAACTAAATTCAATCATTCTGGAAAATGTGATTTTGTAATTTTCTTTTATAGATCTGATCAGAAATTGAGCTTGGTTGGAAATCCAAGTCAGTTGTTGAAACCTTCTCAAACAGAGACAATGTCCTGTGAATATTTATCTTTGGAAACTTTAGAGAGATGGATAATTTGTGAGTATCTTACTATTTTACTATTTAAGCCCATTAAAAATGTTCAGTTTGATATTAATTTTCTCTATTCATAAAAAGTGAAGGATAAAACAATCGTTCCTTATCCATTTCAAGCTGTACCATTTTATTCCTTAAAAAATGTAGTTATTCTAGAGAAGTAAAATCTCTCTGAAATCATAATTTTGTATTACTCCTAACAGTAGTAATTATACTGTGATTTATAATCTATTGAGCTTAATAATATTTACAATATATTCAATTAGCCCATCTTGCTGATGTGGGTAATCAACATTATTTTTTACTTGTTCATTTTAAACAACAATTTTTGACTTGATAAGACTTTAATAATGGTCCTTTGATAATTTGATTCTCATAAAATGGATAAATATCAAATATATTTGAAAATTATTGCAAATAATTAAAATTGTAAAAAAATATTTAAATTGTTATTTTTTTCCAAATTAACAAATTTAAAGATAATATTGAAGCGTCTTAGTAACTTAGTATAATTATTTCATAATAAATAGAACCCTAATACCCACTTCTAAATTGGTGGTCGCCATAGATAATAATGACATTCTACTGATCACAATTGTAAGATACTGGTAAGTGAAAGTGAGTATAATTTTATTTTATTATCTCAATTGCCTTCCCGTTTCAGTATCATTCTATTCATTAGCGATATTCAATTCCATTTAATCTAGTCACATGGATGAAAATATAGGCTATCTGAACCTCATTCGTCAAGTTTTAGAGGCTTTGTAAAACAGGGAAAAGGCGGACCCACACTAGACATCAATTGCTGGGCTTTCTGTGCAATTAACTTATAAATGTAGTGTGTGATAATCTTTTTCTGTTGTAGAGAAAAACTTCTAAAATTTATTATACAGTCCCCAGAATACAATACTTTTAGAGAATATAAGAAAGAGCATTGCAAGGATATGATTAATGTTGGCCATGCGATCTCAATTACGCTTTGAATCACATTCATTTTACTTGCTCTTCTTTCTTCTAATATATAAATCAATCATTCTCATTCTTATAATTCTTTTCCACTCTTGTCTCATCTTTTATTGCCTCTGTTGGGTTTTGGCAGTAACTTTCACATTTTCCCAATTATCTAATGAAAATTCAAGTGCAAGGGCCTGTTTTATAAAAACATAGTATTAGCGTGTAATACAGGAAAAAATTAATGTATTAAAATTAATACAGGAAAAATTAAATTAATGTGTACTTTCTATTAAAACCTTGGGCAAGGGTAATCCCATTATGCACAGTTAAAAATATTTATATTTCTATCATGTACGGAGTAGAAGTTTAATTGTGTATTGGATAGATGTATTTTTCTTTTAATTGTAGTTTTATTGCAATAATAAAATTCTCCAATATACTTCTTCTTAATTTTCAATGTACATTCTTCATCCCAAGTCTATCTACTATTCTTTTCCCATTTTTATATTTCTTTTTTTGATTAATTACAACATTCAGCTACTTTTCAAGATGCACTTTAGTCTGAAACAAAATTATTTTACCCATTGCAACCTGCAGTATATCCGGTTATTTTTTAGTTTGGTTTACAAAGTGTTATCTATCGATAAACGGTAGAACTTTACAAATATTCTATCATGTTATTCCAAAATAATAACTTACATGATGCAATGAGTGGATTCACGTTTTTCATTCGAGAGTTGATGCATTTTTCCATACCCATATCAGATGTGGATGTAAACCTACTCGTATTTCAGATTCTTAATCCAGATAGTATGTTTGCAGTTGGCTTCATGTTATGTCATCACAAACTAAATAAGGAGCAGTCAAATAAACTATGGTTGATGGCATTGGAGAACAGCTGGGTTATCACGCTTTTTCGTGATGAGGTCATCTACATCCATGCTTACATCCAAAACCTATTCGATGGTATCAAAGGATACGGAAAACGTGTGTCTGAAGTGAAAGATTGCTACAATCAAGCAATTCAAAAAGCGTAAGTGACACTTAGTTTTCGATCAGTATTACAGATTCATTTCAAATTGAAGACATTTTGATATAATTATTATGTTCAAGACTCAATACTGACAATTTCAACTAATGATTGACTATCGATTATTATTATCGACTATCATTGGCATCTATCCCGTTCTAAAAGATGCTAATGTACTCGCTCTTCAACCACAGGCATTTACCCTTGAGAGAAGCCTTCTTAAAATTATTCATGTATTTTTGATGTAAATTGTATACGAAGAAGAATACATATAATTTCAAATGGAACTCAACTAAATCGGTTTCATTCAATTGAAACCAAATTAATCAACTCTATCCACTCTCAATAATTATGAAAACTCAACACAATGTATTAATTTCTTATGTAACTGAGAATGAAGCACCATTTACCATGATTGTCAATGTATTTATGTATTTCATGTTGTTTTTCAGAACTTATAGACACCGAGAAAGGAGAAAATTCCTTCGATCCTCATTGAAAGAGCTGGGCTTAATTTTTACCGACCAACCAGGCCTGCTAGGGCCAAAAGCTCTTTTGATATTCATTGGACTCAGTTTTGCCAAAGATGAAGTGCATTGGTTGTTGAGGCACAATGACAATCCTCCTCAACAAAAAAGTAAAGGGAAAATTTCTGAGGATCTTGTTGATAGACAATTACCTGAATTGCTATTCCATATGGAGGAATTGAGAGGTAAATTATTTCATATTCTATCTTAAACTAACCACAGAAGAATAAATTTCCCATACGAAGAGGATTGATTAATTACAATTTACAATTATTACTTGAATGAGTAGAGATTATATCAATTATTATCTTTATTAAATTGAAAATTGAAATAATGTTATTTACTTTGTGGTTATCACATTTCACTTCAATGACACATAAGTAAATTGATACTACAGAAAAATTATCCATAATTCCAAGTAATAATTGAATGGGTAAGGATCTTATAAATTATTGTTCGTTTATAATTCTATTTACATTATGTTTATCTACGTTTCACTGATTATCTGTTTTTATACTGTACTTGTTATGAGGTGGGATCCAACTATATTCTCTTGGTATATGAATTCTAATAAAATACTCAAATAATATCATTGAAATAGAACAATAATCTTCGATTATTAGGTAATCAGAGATGAAACTTTGATTGTGATTGACGTTTATGCAAGTTGGGTCACTTGCATAGTGTGTCTTGACTTCCTGTTAACACTTTCAACTCAATCCATATTGACTAGTCAGTTCTTTGAATCGAACGGCCTTCTGTCGGGTATTTGGTTCTAACACCTATGCTATGTTGTTTAATAATTTAATTTCAGTTTAATCCATTGTTATTTAATGCACAGCTGGGTTCGACTTTCTGAAACATTAATGGATAATTATGATAAATAAATTTCTGAATCGCAAATCGAAATAGCTGACTCATCTATGTTCGTATTCACATGTATACGTTATTCGTACATGTATTGTATATGTATTCACATTTTTACAATAAATATTGTAAAAATGGTTTAATATTGATAATAATATTATTATTACTAGCCTTTTGGGTGTCATATGAATAAAATTTTTTACTATACATTTTCAGCTGGTATTGCAAAATCATAGAGGATATGTTATTGTCAATTTATTCTATTTCCATGTTTATTATTATGCTGTACCGTTATCATTAAACATTCCATTCTGTACCGTTATCGATTTGACAATTGTACTC
Organism: Laodelphax striatellus; assembly: GCA_017141395.1. Classification (NCBI taxonomy): domain Eukaryota; kingdom Metazoa; phylum Arthropoda; class Insecta; order Hemiptera; family Delphacidae; genus Laodelphax; species Laodelphax striatellus. The sequence goes on from CM029544.1 coordinate 28,429,364, forward strand.
CCATATGTGGTCAAGCTAGATAAAAGCTTTGCATATGTGTAATTCAATCAGAAATACAGGATATATTATTTTATTTTACTTTTATTTGTGCTTTTATATTTTACTTGAACATGTGTTATTATATTATTGCAAGATGTATGTATATTTATTTCTGATGAATAAATCATTATTTTTCACGTGTTCCAATTTCATAAATTCCAACTTTTTGTTGCCGATCTTTCCCAGTTCTCGTAAGGAAATACAGCCAAGTAATTCAGCGATATTATGTGCAATACTTGTCAGGGTTTGATGCAATAGCTTTGAACAAAATGATGCCAAACTTAGCTGTGTGTCCAGAAGATGAGAATATAATCCTGTCATCAATCTATAAAAGTATTGCAAATCTATCTGTCAAACAAGGTGAGTAAACTACAGTATTATGTTATGGTTCTAACGATTCTATTATTTTATAAGGTATTTAATTATTTTGGGATTGTAGAGAAATGTTGGACAGGAGAGGTGATTGGCTTGTCGCTTGAGTGGAAGACGTCTTGTCTGCTCGATTTATCGTTTCAAAAAGAATATCCATGGGATGAGAAGACTGAAGCGTAAGAAGCCACATGAATTATACTCTGTTCAGGGAAAGGTGAGACGATGTAAACAAACCTGCGCGTGCGAGACTTAGCTAGACCGATTCACATTAGAACTACTGAAATAATATTATTATTATCTGCATTACGTGATTCCAGTCTGACCTCGAATGAATATATTGTGAACTGGAATTGGGCAGAAAATTTATCGAAAACAGCTGTGAATCATCGCTTCTATACGCACACAAATGCAATCAGCTTGTTTTGACCGTCTCACGATTCCGTGAACAGAGTATAGTTTAGTGTTGAAGTGTGAGAGTCAAAGTGAAAAAGCAGAGTTTTGCTCCTATGGAACTGTGAAATGTTATTAGTTCTATTCCGTTTATATAGAGAGTCTAACCATAGGGTTACACTTTCTCCAACAAACTTTAGCAACTTAGGTCAAAATAAAATAGCTTATTAGTCTCAGACTAAGTGCTAGGGTAAAAAATAAGATAAACTTAATCACATTGTTTACCAATCAAATGTATGTTCCAAAGTTCAAGGCTTATTTCACCGAGTACGCTGTAAACCAAAGTTCAAGTTATTAATCAAATTTGACTAACTACGGATTTGTACCACTTTGATTTATCTGAAAGGATGAGACATCACTCGATCGGATCCGTTATGATTGGATCATTAGGTATAAGGTCTTGGGAACAAAATTTCAAAGTAAAATGCCAATCCCAATGTTTTGTGAAACTTTGTTGAATTCTGCTATACAATTAATTAAATGGTTCTTATTTACTTATTCATTTATAACATTTACAGATTAGAGAAATGATATTTTGGGGATGTATACTAAGATGAAATTTATTTCGTTACTTGTGGCTAAGAATAGAGCATGAGCGAAGTAGTGAGGTATAAATACTAAGGCTAAGGCCACACTACTTAGAGCTATGCTTGGTGCTAAGAGCCAAGTGACTCGCACTAGGGAACGAACGCATTGCGTACTATTGCAGATGGCCACAATACAAGCGACGTGCTAAGGTAGGAGCTTTGTTAGTCACTAAGCAATTGCAGTGTGGCCATGCGTTCGTTCACTAGGATCAGTCACTATGCGAGTCACTTGACCCTTAGCACCAAGCATAGCTCTTAGTAGTGTGGCCTTAGCCTAAGAGTAATAAATAAAATACAAACACTTGGTCCCCATAGCAACAGCGTAATCACCACTGGATGTAAGGAATTTTTAGACTCACTGCTGCTTAAAATCTTCGAAGGATAAATGGGGGTCTTGAATTTTAGAGAACTAAACATTAGTTTATGAAATTAGTTTATGACATTAGGGATTTTGAAATACCGGAATATTTTAATTTGTAGAAATTTTCGTGTATCATTATTTTAACCATCTATTGTTTTGGTAAATTTCAACTTGGAATCATTCTGCATCATTGTATAAAAGATCTGCACATAAATATTGTATAAGTAGAATTAATTTAATAATTGAACATTGATAACGTTTTATGTATTGTTTTCGTTCTTGGCTTGTTTCAGTGGAAGACAATGAATTGTTTGACTTTCGAGCTCTAAGATTGGACTGGTTCCGCTTACAAGCTTATACATCAGTCAGTAAATCGCCATTATCAATAATGAACAATAAGGACTTGGCCTCGCTTCTAGACACTATTATTTTTCATACAAAAATGGTCGATTATCTTGATGAAATTGTAATTGAAACGTCCGATCTCTCTATTTTTTGGTGAGTTGTTCTTAGTTACTCATATCCGTTCATTTTCAACCTCGTCCTCTTATTTCTTCTTTTTCATTTTCCTTACATTGAGAAGGAAGTTCAAAGTTACACAATATTGTCTATGTGTATGATGTTGTACCTATATGTATTTGATACGATGTTATTGCTGTGTATCAAACTAAAACGTTTCTAAATCGAAATCTACTTATTCCATCATCATATTTTTTCTTTTCAGTTTCTACAGTAAAATATTCGAAGATCAATTCCATATGTGTTTGGAGTTTCCCGCTCAAAATAGATATATTATCGCATTCCCATTAATTTGCAATCATTTCCAAAGTTGTACACATGAGTTATGTCCTGAAGAGGTAAGTTGTACCATTTAAAAAATCCGTTATTGATTTGAACATTTTGTAACAAATAACATCAACTTTTATCATACAACAATATTTACCAGGAATCTTTACATTTTTAGCTCATTCCTCATATTTTTTATATCAACTTTATTGTTATCATTCTGAAATATAGGATAAAATGATAATTACATTGCAGTTGCTGGAAATTTTTTTACAAAATCGGTAGCACCATGCATTTTCCCAGAGTAATTATAATAATAGTAACTTTTGATTTATTGTGCAATTTTACATTCTTGTTGTACTGTGAAGAGTCGTTGTCAAACCAAGCTTGAGACCGTAAATAAATTAAAATATCATAATAATTACAAGTATACTGTGAGACTGAATATTGTGATCATTACTATTGGACATTGGTTGTACCGATGAAACTATATTGTTTCAAAAATTAAAAATGAGATAAGATAAGAGTTGCACTAGTGCATTGTTTCCCAATGCATGATTGATGAATTGTAAGATTGGGAAGTATTCTAATTCATACAATGAAAGATTTCAGATGATTGAGGATACATGATTTGAGAGTACTGTGAATACAATTTTAAAGAGACTCTAATTCATACAATGGAAGGTGGATTTCAGATGACATTATACTGTATTGAATACAATAGATTTATTTGTGTATATATATATATATATATAATTATATATATATAATTTATATATATATATATAATATATATATTATATTATATTATATATTATATATATATATATAATATATAATATATTATATATATTATATTATAATATAATATATATATTATATATATATATATATATATATATATATATATATATATATATATATATTATATATATGTTTTTTATTTACTATATGATAATCAAGAAAATAATCTAGTTCATATTATACTTGTACATGCACATTCCAAAATAACCAGGAGAATGTTGAAGTAAAAAACTATAACAAACCATGGATGAGTTCAGGTTAAAACGTTATGATGTTTCATGTAAAATCAGCTGGAGAGTAACACATTATATTTTAAAGCCTTTAATTTTATCCATATGTCTTTCAATCACTATTGAAAAAAATTAATTATCTATAATATTATGATATTGAAATCATTCATCTTCTTGTAATACAATACTATTTTTTCTTATAAATGTTACAATTTTCATATAATTGAAAGCTCAGTAATAGCAAAGCTTGTGTAAACTTCATACAAATGTACTGATTTAGACAATGCCTTGAATTTAGTAGATGAGACTACACTCTTAATGGATATGCTTATAACAATTAGTTACTAATACTTTAACAATTAGTAAGATGCGCAAAAATAAGGTCAGATAATAATCAAATCAAATCATTTATTGCACAAAAAATTTACAATATTCCATCTTAACGAATACGTATCAAAAATACAGATTTCTTTTATCAATATTACATAGATATATTCTTAATTCTATCCGTAAACATCCTAAATGCCTAGCCTATCAGCAACTAAAATTGAAAATAATACAAATCAACATTTCATACAGTTTTAGTTATGATTTATAATATAATTTTAGTGTTATTTTCAAGGCTGTGTCAATAAGGTCAAATAAGGTTCAAGTACATTTTTACTTAGCTTAGGCTAAGGCCACACTACTAAGGGCTATGCTTGATGCTAAGAGCCAAGTGACTCGCACAGTGAATGATCCATAACGAAGCTCCTACCTTAGCACGTCGCTCGTAGTGTGGCCATCTGCAATAATACGCAATGCGTTCGTTCACTAGGATCATTCACTATGCGAGTCACTTGGCTCTTAGCACCAAGCATAGCTCTTAGTAGTATGGCCTTAGCATTACAGATCTAGTAGAAAATGATCGAGGTTGAAATTTTACGCTTTCAACAGAGATATGTTGGTTGATCCAGAATAGATTGATTTGGGTTGATCCAGAATAGATTGATTTGACAGCTTCTTCAATGTAGTTTGTATAAAGCTTGAATCATTTGTCATTTATTTATAGGAAACATCCTGATTGTAACTGAATCCATGATTTTATGTATTTCAGCTTCTACCGAAGCACTGTGCAATGCTCATTTCCCAAGTGGTCAATCGCAAAAGAAAAGACAAGAATAAGAAGATAACCCCCGAATTCGCCAAACCTGGAGTCGAAAGTTATCGTAAAACAAGAGAAGATCTTACAACGTAAGTTTGTAGCACTATATTTTAAATATTAATAATTATCAATAATAATTTTAAATTATTCAAAATCAAAAATTCAAATTTTAGATTTACTAAAGAGCAGTAATAAGGGTTTCTTTCATATCACACATAAAAGAAACTCCTATAAGTTTGTAGAAAAATATAAATTCTGAATTTCTTTTCAGAATGGACAAACTGCATATGGCTTTGACTGAACTGTGCTTTGCTCTCAACTATTGCTCCACGGTGAATGTGTGGGAGTACACATTTGCCCCACGCGAGTATTTACACCAGCATCTAGAAAATAGATTTGCTCGTGCTTTGGTAGGAATGGTAATGTTCAACCCGGACACCAGTGAAATCGCTAAACCATCTGAGCTGCTGGCTAGTGTTCGAGCTTACATGAATGTTCTACAAACCGTTGAAAATTATGGTATGTGATTATAACAAAAGTTTTCAATTTCACTCTCTCTCATAATGTTGTCAAATTTATCATAATATTATTATGAAACTTTATTCACATCCTTTCCTGTACAAAAGCCTCCCTTACAAGTTGGAGGTCAAAATTAACAAGGTTGGCAGTAATATAAGTTTTTTTTTCAAAAATAACTTTGCTCGATACTCTCAACTTCCGAACTTCCCCTTCTTTGAAACACATATTATGGTCAATTATCGCAATTGAAGGCTGCAGTATGTTTATATCTCAAATTCGAAGGAAGCTATTGACAAAAAGCAGTATCCCAATGAAATTTTCCTCTTTTGGCTGGTTTTTTTCTTCCAATTTAACTAGGCTACTTCCCATGTTCCTGATTTTAATTATTTTGTGTTACAGTACTTTATTTAATGTAAGCGTAATCAATTAATTTTTCTTGTAGTTAATGAAATTTGTATATTTTTTCAGTTCACATAGATATTACAAGAGTATTTAATAACGCTCTCTTACAACAGACTCAACAAGTTGATAGTCATGGTGATAAAACAGTTGCTGCTTTATATACACAGTGGTAAGTAACAATTATACTGTTTTAACAGTTTTATTCATACCAATCAGCACTGTCGAGGAGTAGTTTTTTACAGTAGGTAGTCGTTATTTTCAGACTATGCCATGACAATGTGAGTAGGTAGTTTTTTAATGTGACAAATATATAAAATTAGTTCCACAAAATAGGATTTTCGCTATTTTTCTGCTGAATTAAGTTTTCTACAAGCTTTTCTTGTTAGAAGATAGCAAATGTTTATAGACTATGTTGAACTTTAAAAATCAAGCCGACTATACCAGACTCCTGCTCTCTGACGGCAAGACCAATTAACAGTGATATCCTATCAGTTTGCTTTCAATTCAAAATTTACCACTCTAGTTGAACTTCTACTTTTCCTCGTTTTTCACTCGATTTTATTGGAGATAGAAAACCAATTTTGGAGTTACAATGTTTTGTTTCAGTTTTCTTTTGTTCAATAAAGTCCATTCCTATTCTAGTTACAAAATGTATTATGCAATAAATAGTTCTGTTAAGCGTACGAAACTCGATAATTTTCGATTTGGTGAATTTTATAATTTTACAATTATTGTGAATGTGGATTCATTTTGAAATTGAGAGTCAACCGGATTGTTTCAGGTACTCGGAAGTTCTCCTACGTAGAGTGAGCGCAGGCAACATATGCTTTTCTCTCAATCAACGGGCATTTGTGAGTTTGACGGCTGAGGGCGCTATTCCGTTCAATGCCGAGGAGTTCTCTGATATAAATGAATTGCGGTCATTGGGGGAGCTGATTGGTCCTTATGGCATGAAATTGCTGAATGAAACCTTGATGTGGCACATTGCCAGTCAAGTTCAAGAGTTAAAGGTATTGATCTCAAATATAATATATTTTTTACAGTATATATATATATTTATTTTTAAAGTATACAGGGTGATTCTGGACCATTCTGGAGAAAAAAAATAAAAAGTGAAAAAAACAAAATGGCGACTTGAGGGTAAACGAAGCATTTTAGGAACTATGTTTAATGGAACTTTTTCTTAATTTTAATGTCAGGAAACCGCTCACGAAGTTTGTCAGTCTATTTTAGAATCACCCTGTATATACCCGAATATCTTTTCGTATAAATAGAAAATATCTTGATGTAATCAACTTGAATAATTCCTTTACTTCTCAATTGTTCCCTCTAATGATTGTGTCTAGCCTCCTCATCATCCATATAACTCAGCTCTTGTGCCCTACCATATCAATTTTTATAATAATTCAACATAAATCCAGTATCTATCTACCATCATAAACTGATGTTTTCGGTTTCTATGCTGATAGTATGGGGCCTGTTTCATAAAAACTTGAAAGTCCTGTAATAAAGGACATAGTTTGGACATGAATAGCACGGTGTATTATGAAATGAACTTTTAAGTCTAGGTTGTGTACGTTTTTCTATTGTATTACAGGACATTCAATTCTTATGAAAGAGGCCCCTGATTTACTTTATTAATACAAAAATTACTTTGCGTTTGGTTGCACAAAACGTCAATTACATGCGATAACGCCGATTAGACTAACCAGCAATAATCTTTATATCAGGCACTGAAAATAGTTGATATTATCAAATGACAGGATGGTCAGCCGGTTGATATAGGTAAAGCTATTCCAGCAGAATCATTGATGTCTCCTTTCAAAGGTGCTTCCATCAACATCATTATCGAATTTTTCAATTCCAAAATGACTCGAATTTATTCCATCACAGAAGTAAGATCTCATAATTTTCAATCCTTTCAGAAATTGGTTGCTGGAAATAAAGAGGTTCTCATTGCTTTGAGGACCAATTTTGATAAACCAGAAATTATGAAGGAACAGTTTAAGAAACTTCAACGTAAGTATACAGTTTGTAAATTATATTTCTAAATAAATTCAATATAATGTTTTTAATTTATCACATTCTTTTTGAAAGGAGGTACGGAATGTGACTACTGCTTTGAAAATCGTAACTAGTTTTATTAATCACTCCGAAAGCAACAATGGTGATGACACACAAGATTTAATTTAATTTTTTTAAAGATGGAAGCCAGTATTTCTGAAAAAATAACGGCAACTGACGTCAAACTCAGCTGCTTCTTTTTTTCCTTCCTCCTTTTTAATATATCGATTTCTAATTGACTTTTAACTGACCGATAACAAATCGTTAATAATGATAGATTTTGTTTCTGATACGATGTGAGCATCGAAGTGTACATTCCACCTCATCTGAAGTAAACCGTCATTTATGAAATTTCATTGTTGCAATTCAAATTTTTTATTTCAGAGGTTGAAAACATTTTGTGCGTCGCGGCTTAATCTTGAAACTATCAAATGGACCAATAATAATAATAGAAGTTGATAGAAAAATGAAAAAATGTTGAAATTTTAGCTAGATACGTAAAAAACTAATATTGAAATAACAATTATCTTAAACCTACTCACACTTAAAAGGACGATAAAGAAACGGATAATTGAAAGCTTAAAGTGACAAGTTTGGAATTTATAAACGAAACCTCTCTATTTGGCAATAACTTTGTATTTTTTATAGTTAATCAACTCCTTTGTTTAATAAACCACAGTAAATAATTACAGCATTCAGTAGAGTATTGGAACCACTATCTCAGAAGATTCCAGTTGTTAGGCGTTCAATGTAATAAGGCGAATAATAATTTGTTTTATTTGGTTTACAGATGTTGACAATGTACTTCAGAGAATGACGATAGTTGGAGTTATTTTGAGCTTCAGGCAGTTAGCACAAAGTGCTTTGGTTGATGTTTTGGAACAAAGAATACCATTTCTTTTGAGTTCAATCTTGGACTTCAGACATCACGCTCCAGCCGGAGATTTCATGGTAATTCAGCTCGAAAATCAATAATAAAATAAATGTATCATGCAAAATAGATTTGATTAGCGGGTTCGGAAACAACCTAATATTAGGTCTGTTTCATTTCTCATAATCATCGTTTCTATCATCCTTGCAAAAGTCTGAGATTTTTGTGGGCATCGCCCTTAGCAAAAAATAAATAAAATACAAGGGACTCATGGATAAACGTGGCTAGTGGCTACGCCATAAATAGTGGCAAGCCCATTATCAAAAGGAACATGAGCCAACAACCTGCAACTCTATTGAAAGCAATCTGATGAAAACCAATGAAATGGCTCCATTAGATGGTTACCACAGTATTTTCCAACACAGCAATGGTTTTGTTCATTTCAAAGGTGTTGATTGGTCCATATACTCTAGCACCTACTCTAGTAGGTCATCTTAGTTGAGTGGGTTAATTTCCGTTAATTCTTTTATACAGTCGACTCTCGATAACTCGAATTTCAAGGGAACGGCTGTTTCCTTCGAGTTACGTATAGTTCGACTTACGAATAGTTCGAGTTATAGAGGTAATTTTTCACTAAATTCGACTTAAAGAGGTAATTCGACTAACAGAGGTAAACAAAATAAAATTCGAGTTATAGAGGTACAAATAAACGATGTTTTTTATTCCCTACATCTTTTACAAATCTAATGTTTATGTAACTACAGTACTGTACATACAATACTTACTGGTATGTACAGAATTTGTACTTATTGCCACAATGCAATGTATGCCTACAATTCATACTTACACATACAGTACTGTACTGTACAATTCAAATTTGAAAATAATCCATAATCTTCTTCTGCCTAAGGTTTTTTTCAGAATCTAAGTCTATAATGTTCTCAATAACAACAACAGCAGAGAACACATTGTCTAAAATTAATTCGAGTTATGCATGGTTTTTTTTCGACTTAGGCAGGTTTTCTCAAGGGAACGGAAAAAAATTCGAGTTATCAAGGAATTCGACTTATCGAGGTTCGAGTTATCGAGAGTCGACTGTATAAAATTATTAATAAAAATGTGTTTTTTTTTACTGGTCCATTCCACATTTTTAGTACATTAGTCATTATAGTTGAGTGGGTTAATTATTTCCGCTATTCTTTTATATAAAATTATTTATAAAAATGTGTTGTTTCTTCAACTGGTCCATTGATCATATTATTTCCACATATTAATGTTGACATAATTATCAAGTTAACTAGATATGTTGAATTTCTACACTATTGTACTCTAAAATAGAATAATCTGAGGCTATAGGTATAGATATTATGATTAATCATAATACGATATTCATACTATCGATTTCTCACTAGAATAATTTGTCTTGACTAATAACGAGTCTTGAAATTATTTTGTTACAGATCTTTGAGTCTTTATTTTATTATAAAATTTGTAGAACAAATGTTGATGTGTGAAGTGTAACATGAAATGGCCCTGTGAAACATTTAATCTTCATTAAAGTGGAATTTGACAATTTCAACAATATTTATCTTTATTTTATAATAATATTAGTATGTATGTTTTGTGTTGATAGGCTGTTAGTGAGATGGCATCCGCAGCTGGTTTGGCATGCCAAGTTGATCCGACGTTGGCCGCTGCTCTAAGAAACCAAAAAAATGAAACCGACGAGGATGAACACCTTCTGGCCTGTCTGCTAATGGTTTTCGTAGCAGTTTCCATTCCAAAGCTGGCTAGAAACGATAGCTCATTCTACAGAGCATCACTCGAAGGACATTCCAATAATATACATTGTATGGCATCTGCAATAAATAATATTTTCGGAGCGTTGTTCACCATATGCTCGCAACGTGATATTGAGGACCGGATGAAAGAGTTTCTTGCATTGGCATCGTCTAGTTTACTGAGACTGGGTCAAGAGGCTGATAGAGAAATAATTAAAAATCGGGAATCTGTTTATCTACTACTTGATCAGGTAACTAGAATTTTTAATTACTAATTGATATCTGGGGCATGTTTCATGAAACTAATTATTATTAGTCACATAATACTGGAGAATCTTCTCAAATGTAGGGCTTTCTATCTCATTTGGCTTTTACACGTAAAATGTTTACAAGTTAGCTGTTTCATTAAACTTATTAGTCACATAGTATAGAAGAAACTTCTCCAATCTAGGGCTTCATATTTCATATAGCTTTTCACACGTGAAACGAAATTTAAAGAGTGAATCGACTTATTGCGTTTCATAATGAGTGTACATGATAAACATATTGGAGCCTTATAACCTACCTTGAATGTTTTTCAAATGGAAAAAATTGATGGAATGCTACTTTTTGAAAAGCAGATACTTCAAATAATTTTCTTATCACGAAAAAAATGTTTTTTTTTTGAAGTTCCGTTTATCGATTATTCTCATGCTATTTTATTCAGCGGTGTTTGCATTGAAAGCAATCATTTCTTGATCGATGAAAGTGTGCTCACACAGTGTTTCTTCTGATTTGTGTATTTTTTGATGGAGTTTCAATCTGGGGTTTCTTCCATCTTATCTCTCCATATTCCCTTCCTCTAAGCCCTTTTCCCCTAAGCCTTCCTTCATCTATGAAAACCATGACTAGTCATAGTTTTGAGAACTTATTCAATTCAAGATATGATTTTTGTTTTCCAGATTGTTCAAGAATCACCCTTCCTGACAATGGACTTGTTGGAGTCTTGCTTTCCCTACGCACTAATTCGAAATGCATATCATGCTGTTTATAAACAAGAGCACTCGCAAACATAAACATATCAACAGCAAGTTTCTGTTTCAACTTTGAAAGACTATATTTATATTGTTGAAGATTATAAAGTTTCTAATTTATTGAATGTTCGTTCATCTACATTGTATATTTTTATTAGTAATTAAACATTTTTACACTTTATTAAATTCATTATCTGTACTGTTGTGTCTTTATTTTTGGATTATTTTCCAATTTTTTAAATAGTTTTTATTTAGTATGAAATTTGTCATGGTAACATAATTCAAACTATTTTCATTTGATTCTCCAATTCTTTTTCCATATTTGATCACATTTTCAGATAAAAAATGTTTAACTCACTGTTTGATCATCCTATAAAATGATACGTATCTTTCTCCTTTCCACTCCTCCACCCTTCCCTTGGCCCAATACCGGTAGCGAGTCGACTAGGCAACAACCAACGTCATTCACCAGTCGACAGTCGTGCTGTAAACTGCACACAGAGCTTCGTGGCCGAGCAATTTCTTCTGACGTCTAATATCGGCCGTTGCCGACATATCCTACATTATATCCTACTTTCCTTTTTCCTTGAAATTCACTTTCAAATTCACTCATTTATCTTTCTTACATATTTTCTCACCGAAACAGGCCCAGGCGGCTACGTTAAAATTTTTTTTACAAAAATTTGGAATTTATTCTAATTTACAAAAGAAACCAAAATCATAAGAATAAGGAGAGTTCACCTTCAAATAGCTTTTAACATACTCAGTTCAAACAGTTGACAAATGACAAGTCACTTTTACAAATACTTGAAATTTTATTCTAATTTACAAAACAAATTAGTACAAGATAATTGAATTCATAAGAAAAAGGATTTTTAGATTTTCGCATGAAAAAGTTCTAATAATAAAGAAGCAGACAAAGGGTTATGATAGAAATAAAGACAATGAAAAGTGAGGTAGCAACATTTATAAATTAAATTTATGAATGGTTTCAAACAGATAAGACACCAAGGCTAAAACACAAAGAAAACTCAATACACGTTTTTCAATCTTAAAAGAAATAACAAAGCTCATCAGCAATGAACTTGTTTTTTGCAAGAGTAGATTTTTATAGGATGGCGGCTGAAAAGGGGAATTCCCGCACTACGCCTACATATATAATAAATAATACTGTACGTATCAATTTTTGATCAATTTCGAGATTTGAAGCAATCATACGCTGAATGTAGTAAGCCTAGCGACTTTTCATTTCAAATCAACAAGAAACATAAATCTTTTCAATAGTCACTTCTCTACAATATCAAAACAATACAGGGCTTTGAAATACAATACAACGTACACTTTGAAAGATGTAAAGCCGTACATCGCAAGCCTGGCTAATTTGGTACTGAAAGCAAAAAATTCAAAGCTGCAGGGTGTACCGAAGAAATATTGGATGCGTATTGAATTACGAGGAAATTCAACTACAGTAGTTGAAATGTCATCTTGGAGAAATCAATCATCCTGGACTTCAGAAAGACTCATCAGTAATTCAGTCTTATTTGACAGATAGGTGCTGATTTTCATCTGCTTGGTGGATGCATATTTCTTCGGTACACCCTGCAGCTTTGAATTTTTTGCTTTCAGTACCAAATTAGCCAGGCTTGCGATGTACGGCTTTACATCTTTCAAAGTGTACGTTGTGTAGAAGAAAATTAATATGCATCCACTAAGCAGATGAAAATCAGCACCTATCTGTCAAATAAGACTGAATCACTGATGAGTCTTTCTGAAGTCCAGGAAGTTCTGTACTGTTCATCCTTCTTACTCTTAAAATTCAGCCTTTATACAATATACAACAAATTAATTAATTTAATTTACAACAGTGATTTTATGAGTTTAAAAAATTTGTCCACATGTAAGTTTCAATTTAATGTGATGAATAATAATAATAATTCCGTGTAACCTGGCTGGCTCAGGTATGGTATCAGAGTTTTCAGGTCACTCCTGATCAGTTCAGGGTCTCTGACGTGACTTTACGACTGTTTTTAGGCAGCCGGGACCGACGGCTTAGCGTGTCCTCCGAAACACGAGTAATTCATATTGATGTGATGAATAATAACATCTATACGGTAACCTTTTTCTATTACTCATCAATGGTTGATGATTTTTAAGGAACTCTAAATCATAGTACGAGATAATCAATTTTAATATGGAATATAAAAATATTTAAATATTAATAATTACATATCGTATTTCCAACCGATAATCATGGAAATCGAAAAAGGTGCAAAATGTTGTTCAGAAAGATCTGCAGAATTTTAAAATAATCTTTAAAATGGCAGTATAATTCGATGAACATTGAGCAAAGTTCACTCATTTCAACCTTCAATTGAAAAAAAATTGTAATTGATAATCGACTAACAGCTAGTTAGTTAGTCACAAAAATGAATATTCCTTTTGCATACCAATAAACTTTGCTTTTTTGTATCATTACACCAGGATGAAATGATTAGCCTACTGAATTCTACACATAACACACAGAATAAGTTTTTTTTGCTAGAGATGATGCCCACATAAGCTCTAAGCTTGTGCGTGGGTAATGGAAGGATGATGATGAGATATGAGTCAATCAGAACTATTGAAACGAATTCACTTTAATTTGTGAGTTTAATTTATTAATAATAATATTATTTTATTTGTTATTCTCTTTCAGTCTGATCATATGTATAACGATATTGTAAGTCACACGATGTAGATAACAGTTTTGATTTGAAGTTTAAATTACAGTAAAATCCTTCATTCCAATCACATGTAATTATTCAAAGATGTGATCCATGTGAGTTAGCCTACAAAAAGTTTGAAGTTGGAGATCAGGAAAAGTCAAAAATGAAAGAATATCACAAGAGACTGGTAACTATGAGTGCTGGTATCGATGAATAAATAAATGAAAACGGTAGCCTATTGAAGAATATCAATCAAAATGTCGATCAGTTCTTTTTCACGTTGTTGCTCCTTATGTAGACATCGAATGGAAGTCGGTCACTAGGAGGTGGAGGAGGGAAACGGCCCTGTAAAAATAAAATAATATTGAAAAATATTTCGGTTGCAAAAAATTTATTCAAGGTTAAAACCTTGAAAACATCTAGTTGTGTAGCGTTATGTTGTGACAGAGCTTAGCCAGTGATAATTCACAGTATTATCTGTTATTACCTGTATATTATATGAATTTTCTTATCAAAGTATTATCCGTTTTCAGAGTATTACCTCTCCTTTTCTGTGGCTTAGCAAAAAAAACATCACCATTTACTATGGAAAAGTTCAATTACAGTCATTAACATCTGCCAATTGAAAAATAGTAAAATATAAGTCCTATTAATCAAAGTATATATTATAATACAATCAAGTATATACCGGTATTTTATCAACAGGCCCACCCGGACCAGCCAGTACAGCGGGAAGATCATCTCTGTTGCCGCCAAAATTTGAACCAAATTTGCTACCAAATCCGCCCCCTCCTGCTCCCGCTGCTTGAAATCCATAGCCCTGGTTGTTTGTACAGCAATACTGTTTTCCTGTATCACAGCTTCCCTGTTAACAGAAAATAGTTATTCAAATCAAAAATATTCACTACTATACAGTAGCCTATTATAATGTGTAATGATATAATACATAGCTCATTCCCCAATATCAGTATCACACAATTACTTGAACCCTGATCCCCTCTGAATACTAATTATTTATTTTTTCATATGTAATGAATAATATTCATATAATATGCATGATATAATCTTCATTGGGTAAGCAATCGGCATGTATACAGGATTGGTGAAAATTATGGAAACGGCTTAATATTCCTTATACGAGGGTAATTTGACAGTAGGTGACATTGGGGTCCCAATCCTAGTCCTAGTCCCTAGTCCTAGTCCTTAGTCCTAGTCCTAGTCCTAATCCTAGTCCTGGTCCTTGTCCTAGTCCTAATCCTAGTCCTAGTCCTAGTCTAGGTCTAGGACCAGGGCTAAAGACTAGGACTAGGACTAGGACTAGGACTAGGATTAGGACTAAGGACTAGGACTAGGACCAGGACTAGGACTAAGGACTAGGACTAAGGACTAGGACCAGGACTAGGACTAGGACTAGGACCAGGACTAGGACTAGGACCAGGACTAGGACTAGGACTAGGACTAAGGACTAGGACTAAGGACTAGGACTAAGGACTAGGACTAAGGACCATTTAACAATTTATAATTTTCTTTAATTAATTGACAGATATCATGAAACTGGAAGAGAATTCGGCTATCCAATGAACAAATTCAATTGAATAAGGTTGAAGCAAGCCTTTTATACGAAGCGATGTCTTAATGAAAATGTAGAAATATTATTAAATTGTGATAATAGGTGTCATTTTTACTATCTCAAATACGTAGAACGTAGAACAGTTTCAACAAATCTCAAGCAAGCAGCCATTTTGTTATTGTACACTCCCACTTTTAACGCATTCTCATTGGATGATGACAAACTGCCATACAGACGCCATTTTGATATATTGGCCAATAATATGCTAGCACATTGTATTGTTTCTAGCGTCCATACTGTAGTCACAAAGAGTATAGGAGAAGGATAATGCTTATTACATTAATTTATTACTATTTATTTGTTATCAGAGGTAAGCAAAATATGTTTATTCACATTTTTAAATTCAAGTACTGTGGAATGAAATTTTGAAATTAATAAAATACACGGAACATCTTTTTTGATATTTAAATTTTTTGTAACTATTTTCTACCACCTATCCTATCATATCCCATAGGCCTACCTCTTCACCTTTCTACTATAATCCCTTATTTTCCCTCTCAATGATTGAAAGCTTTCCTAGTACATGGGTAACCATAGTTTGAAGAGCTTACAATCCACCCCTATTTTGCACCACAACTCCCGTATTAGCCTCTTATGTTTATTATTATTATTTTAATTATTGTATTATGGTTACTATTACTATTATATGCTTGTATGTGTGTGTGAAATGAATAAATAAATTGAAATTTTAATTGAAATCTTTCGTAACAGTGGCGGATCCAGGAGGTGATTTCGGGGGGGAGGGGGGTTGGTGTGGCAGACACTGTTTCGTATCGGCATGGTACGTATAAGATAGGGAACCCAAAGTACTCCGATATTGAAATTACATCTATTCGATTATAATGGCTCAGATTAGATAAGAGACTTGTGCCTGCTACTCCCGTTGGAAGGGTGAGCACTAGGAGAAAATCAGCTCCTCTGAAAATAATTTATGAGATTCAAAATCCCCCAAAATTCAAAAACACAGTAGAATAGTATACTTATATTATGGTGTATATATATACATTTTACAATATACCAAGGTGGTATAAAGTTTTATCTTCCGGTTCTTCCCGCCCTTCCAAAAAAATATGGGTCCGCCCCTGATTTTTGTTGTGGGTAGGAAAACAGATACAATCATCCAGTGGTTACGTTAGTCTTGCGAACAAAATACTTACAAACTGTCAAGAGGTTACTTTTGCGAATACTTACTCTTACAAACTATCAAGACTCAAGAGGTTATTTTTGCGAATACTTACAAACTGTAATCCAGGCGATTTGCAGTTGAACGAGTGCACACATTTGCACGAGTCGAAGCTAGTTGGATCGCCGTTCTTTGGTGGAGGCGGTTGCTCCCAGGAAGGCACTGGACCAGTAAGAACACCGTTGGCTGGATTTGGGGGTGGAGGGGCAGGACGAGGGGGCAGTGGATGGTGAGGGGGTTGGTGGGATGGCAGAAGAGGCGGCAAAAGGGGCGGCAGACCTCCTGGGTTGCCTTGGCCGAAGTTGCTGGCGGCTGAAGGAATCGGCTCCCCTAGGCCTCCTTGGTTTTCGCCGCCTTCGAACACTTGGTAGCGCGGTCGGCTTTCTTTCAACGACGAATCCCTTAAAAAAACAATGCAAATGAATAAAAAAAGTATAGGAAGAAGAGTAGTTGAGAGTGCAATATATCTAGTTCATAGAGAGTGTTGGAATTCAACTACACATACACTGTACCAGAAACAATACAAATAAGAAGAGTTTAGATTACTGTATATGTCACAAACTAGATATAAACCTAGTCTGTTATATCATAGGGAAGCGATACTTTCTAGTATTCTACTATTCTAATCTGTTCTCTGTGGTTACACCTAGTCGGTGGTATATGTGTAGTTTAGAGAAATTATAATTTAGAGTATAATTTTCAGTTTAGAGAAATTCGATGCCCACACATACACTATGCAAGAAGTTCTAGAAATATACATATTTCACATGTACCATTGAATATGTACACTAGTTGTAACTATGTAAGGAATACTGACAAAAATTAATCAAGGTTACCTTGAAAGTCCTTAATTGTTTTTTGACTTAAATGATACGGTGTTATCATAGAGTAGTCAGAATGTAGCCTATTCATATTGAATCATCCATTGACTTGTTATTCCAATACTACCATCAAATTTCCACAAAAAAAAACTACGAATTCGAATAGGAAATTTGAAGTTGGTTCTCGAAATAGTGCATCTTTATAACACTATTCTATACTATTGAATTCATCTCATGAATTTCAATAACTCAATCCGAATCGTATCATTCATTCAGCTGGCTTAGCAGCTAGAAACGATCCGTCTAGGTGATTCCACACTAACCTGAAAAGTTTTGAATCAGTCCTAGGATTGTCAGCCACTTGAAACAGTGGAACCTGCTTGTTGAAAGCTGCTCCGTTTGGAGAGCTGATCAGTGGCTTTGCTATGCTGAATTCGCCTCTCAGTCTGTCCTGCTCGAATGCTGATCTTTGACTTTCTCCCCAAACCCATTTTTTGTCTGAAAATGGCCTCTGTCCTTGGCTTGTCAGCGCCAGTGAAAATACTGTAAAACAATGATAAAAATATACATGAAAAGTTATCTGGACAAAGAACAATTCTAGTATTATAATAAAGTTTCTTTCACCTGAAATTCAATACAAAAAATTCTCATGTATTTCACTTCTTTTTATTTTATCTCATGTATGAGACAGTTCAGCTGTGTTACTATTTAATTTTTTTGACATGGTTGTTTGGAGTGTTATGAGTAAATTATCGTTTGAGTGAATACGATTTATAAGTAAATGTATGAGAAAATGATATGGTTTATAATAGAATACATTAATATGGCATTATACTTTCTTATTCAACTTTTTTATAACTTGTGGTTGGTGCTCAGATATTCTTATTCCAGCCACGACAAAAATATTGCCTACTGTTTAGTATATTGTGTTTATCTGACAATAGAAATTTATTTATTTCATTGAATAGAGTTCAGTATAATGGTAATACTTTATTACAAAGGGTCAGTGACCAGGCACGAGCTTGCTTGTAACTATGCTTGTAAATAAAAAAACAAAATTAAAACTTGATTGTGTAGATTATTCAGTGATAGCATTGATTTTAGATAGAAAATCTAATGGTCTATCTAAAATCAATGGTGATAGTAACTGAGAAAATCAAATTGCGGGAAATATTCCACCGATTACAAGAGCTCACTCACGTCAAACAAATAAAAAAAATGGATTATTTTCTATTCTAATTGTTTCATTCGCCTTGACTTTGATAGTGGGAATCGGGCCTTTTCTAAAGAAACAAGATTATTCCAGTAATCAAAGAATAATGAGGATTATTATCCTCACTCTTCATAGCTCTGGATTATCCATAATGATAAGAACCGAGAGTCTAATGTAAGAATACAGTTTTTGTTTCGTTTTCTTTCAAGACCTATTTGTTTGTCCAACAAAATTCCTCAAGCTATCACATCAATGTAATTGAAAATTAATTTTGAAACTAGTTTCTAATTATTCCAAAGAAATCTATCTGTTAGTATAGTCATTTAAAAAGCTACGAATCGTAATAACTAAACTAATTCAAATAGGTTTCTTTGGTACGACTGAAATATTCAACTATGAATTGACTAATAAATGAGGCTGAAAAATACAAAAACTCACAGGCCACCGCCTCATGCAAAAGTTTATTGAAAGTAGATTAAATGGAACTAATTGAACTACTTAATTAATCGAATTACTTGTCCAATCGAACACCTTGACTAAATTACTAAATACACCCGATTAAAAATTACTCAATTTACAATTGATTTTTGTCTCAGATGAAATTATGATAACCATTAATCACTAAATTTTCATGGTTTGTAAAAATTCCACAAACTATTGGAAGAATGAATATCATTTAAATTTATTTTCTAGAATATCATTATTTGGCAATGAGAGAATGATTTACAATGTAATAAACATGATCAAAATAAGTTGGACATGAAACCGTGTGTAATAAGAAAATATTATACGTAGGCTATAGGTCTAAATTTCTTTTCTTGTGAAAAATTATTATTAATTTCAATTTATTTAAAAATACAGGCACAAATCATCATAGTATGATGATACCCTAGGCCTACTTTATTGTGGTTACATCATCACATAAAATAAAGAAGAAATGGAACCTCAAAAGATTATTAAAGATCGACTGTAATATACAGTAGTAAAAATGATTGCTTTTATGCTAAGTAGTATATTAGCTCTTTATCAATAGCTTTCTCAATAGCTCTTTATTAAAAAAGGGACTATAATAAAATAGGATTTATTTTTATTATTTTTGCTGCGGTTGATGCCCACATAAGTATTCTACTATTGCGTGGGTAATGAGGTGAAAACATAATGGCAGACGGAAACGGCAATCAAACCAGTGATCGGTGCGGAATACGGTAATCTATATAATTCTTCAGTGCTTACTTTAATATTTTTATAATCTTTATATTATACTGTACTATACTATTATACTATAATTATTCTAAAGTATTATTACTATCCAGGGAGCCCCGCTGAAGGATCACCAGGAATAATTATTTATTACAGTATTTCCTTACCATTACATGAACATACTAACAATCGGGATTTAGGATCAGAAGGATTGAGTCTTATTTTGAATGTATAGAACTTCCAGTTCTGAACAGATTCTTCACATCCATCAGCTAGCTATTATATGTAGATTTTGTAGATCTATGCTAGTAGACGTCGTTGTTTCAAAAGCTAATCTCTCAGAAACGATCTATAATTACTGGAGCGCAGGCAGGATAGAGATAGTGATAGAGAAGGCAATTGTTACGTTAGCAAACCGTACGGTAGCAACGTAACATGCAAAATTATTATTTCATACTCGGGCAGTTCAAATCCAGGATGGATGAAAAGCGGTCAGCTTTCAGCACTAATAAGCCACCAAGATAAGGAGCCTGGATCACTGCAAACTGAAGATTTAATCAGTATTGCGATTTTCGAATGGTTCCAGTTGGCTGGGTTCGCACAGTTTTCTTCTTTTTCTCTCCATGCATCCTTATTTTCTTCTCGCTTCTTCTTATTATTCCCGTTTCTTATACATTCTTTTTCTTCTAATTGTATTCTTTTGTCTTTGCCTTTATCAAACTGTCAAATGTCTTCTTTTCCTGTTTTTTTTTTGTTTCTACTATTGGCTTCTAATTTCTTTTGTTTCTCTTCTTTTTCTTCTTTGCGTTTTCTTGTCTTATTTATTTTCATCATTCTTCTTATTTTTGTTTTTCTCGCTTTTTCTTCTTCTTCTTCTTGGTTTTGTGTGTTCTCTCCGCTTCTTCTTATATTCACCCTCTGCCTCCGTTTTCTTGTTTTCTTTTATTTTCTACATACGCGTATCTTTCTCCTCCTTTTTTCATTCTCAATAGAATATTTCAATTTGTAACTTGTCTGGTGTGGAATAACTGAATTTCGTATTGCCTTATATCATTTATTTTTCTCATTTTTCTTCTTTTTTTCACCCAAAGACGTCTGGTTTTAATTTTTTTAGGTTTGGCTTTGTTTCTTCTTTCAAGCTTCAACACAATCTTCTTTATTTTATTATCTGCTACTACTTTATTATTATTAATACTCTACTACCACTCCACTCCTCCTCCCCCTCCTCCTCCTCCTCCTCCCCTGATTCTTCTTATCACTTTTCCCCGGTTTCTTCTTCTTCTTCTTCTTCTTTCTTCTTCTTCTTCTTCTTCTTCTTCTTCTTCTTCTTCTTCTTCTTCTTCTTCTTCTTCTTCTTCTTCTTCTTCTTCTTCTTCTTTTCTTCTTCTTTTCTCTCCCTAGTCCGTACTGGCGCAGTTAGCATTCATTATTTGGTAACCTCTGCTCTGCTGTATTGGGAAGTGGGCAATTATCAACTCTGCTAGGCTAGAGCGTATTACGAAAGCGCATTAGGAGGTGAAAAACAAACAGGTAGCTGGCCGGCTGCTATTGTTTTTGAATTCTCTTCATTCTACTGAGTAGCCTGCAGCCGCACTTTGGTGGACATTGAAAAAAAATCGCTCGGTATTGGTCTCAGTGCAGACATCTGACACGGTAGATCTACGTTCGGTACTTTTGCCTTGTTTATAATATTATGTTACCAGTCAACTAGTTTTCTTTGTTATTTATGAAATTTTAGGTATGGGAACGCTCAATTATCCTTATAAATGATGTTATAAGACTTTCAATGAATAATCATAATTTCATATCTAAAACTTATACAGTGATATTTAGAGTATTACAGTAATAATAATGGAATTTATTTTTTCAAATTACAAGCGAATACCCGTGCTATGCTACGGGATGAACAAAATGTTTTAATCTGTGAGAAATAGACTATTTATAATAATTGATATTGATTTCCTAATTGATCCACCTCGCGAATGCTACCGCTGTGAAGCATAACTGCATAACACACCACAGAAACAAAGGAGTCAACACATCAACACGTATGCATATGGCAGACCTCTTATGGCATTATGCACAAGATCACCTGTAATCATTTCCGCTACTTTGGAGAATATGTGAACCACCCATTCTCCCATAAGGATTGTATGGTATCCTTTTAGAGCCTCTGGGGAGGAATTGAAAAATTGAGTTTGAACAAAGTTGATAGAGAAAAGAAATTCTCCGAGAAATTTCACATATGTATGCCAAGTTTTATGGCTTATAATTTATGTCAGTCCAACGGTTTTCAAGTTTACAGGTACTTATTACAAACACCCGCCTCCCCTTTTAAACATGAGATTCATGAACGCATATAAAGAAGTTGACTGACAATCGACTATATATAGTTGCCAGTCGACTCAAATCTAAGAACTATAACCCTGTTCATCGAGAGTTGACAGAAAGGCTCCTCCTATCGGCACGGTCAGGCCAATTCACAAGCGGTCCTAGCGCTATTCTATACTGCTATACTAGGATAGGAATGTTTGTGTAAGGGATGACTGTGACCTGAAAATTGTCACTCTTCCGACGATGATCTTGCTCTGCATTGGCCCAGCGCTCTGTCCCGATAGTTTTTAGGAGGAGCCTTTCTGTCAACTCTCGATGAACAGGGTATAGTATACAATCCTTACGGATAAAATGTTTTTCTGCACTAGTTAGAATAGGCCTTGCGACAACAATGCGGGAGAGGAACAGTTTTGGGAATTATAGTTTTAGTTTCTCTTCCAATCATACTTTAATAATTTGTACTTGTATCAATAAATAAATTGAATTGCCATAAAATATCAATCAACTTATCTATTCATTCATCTATTTATTTGATTTTCTCTATAGTAGTAGTAGTAGTAGTAAAAATGTCTTTATTTATG
Organism: Laodelphax striatellus; assembly: GCA_017141395.1. Taxonomy (NCBI): domain Eukaryota; kingdom Metazoa; phylum Arthropoda; class Insecta; order Hemiptera; family Delphacidae; genus Laodelphax; species Laodelphax striatellus. The sequence goes on from CM029544.1 coordinate 28,452,454, forward strand.
AATTAAACATTGTACAAAAAAATTCAACTCGTAGCAAACATAATGAAAAACAACATAATAATACCACAATTACATATCATTAACAATGAGAAAAATTAAATTCATACCAAACATGATAAAAAACAAAATAAAAGTAACAGAATTATACATCATTAAAAGAAACTGATTTTCTCTATACCTTCTTATTATGTTTATATTCGAACCATGACATCACATGGCCCTCTATTCGATGAACCTTTCCCTGAATTGAATTGAATGACTGTCTTTATTTACCTAGGAGGGCGACGTTAGGGCGCAGTCGGCCCTCTCTTACACTTGACCCTCAGACCCTAGGTACTAGACCCTGTTTAGTACCTGGATGAATATGGATACTTACCTGTATATTATCATATTGCCACTCTCTCTAATCACAAAAACTATACTTTTATACGAGTTTAGTCTTTCTCTATCTGTATAGTGCCGGCGACCTTGAACTAAATGCTAATCCTTTAATAACATCAATATAATATCACAGATAAAGGACATGTATGTATTCTATCTGTGATACGTGGTTAAGTGGTAGAGTGAACATTATTGTCCAAACTTCGCCACGTTTTACTAATAAATACGTCATTCTATTACTTTCTACTGATACTGATACGGTCCTACAATGTATTGATCCTATAATAACACCTATGTATTGTACAATCCTCTCCTATTGTACTCAGCACTCAGATTCTCCTTCTGTAGCTTAAAGAAAACCAAGTCATGAATTTGAAGGCTGGAACTGGAGAAATACCTACTTCAAGTTGGAGAGCTCAGACTCGTGCTGTGTATTGTTTCGATAAGATTATTTTTGGTGTTGTGAATGTGAGTAAGCCGGCGTACTGACCAAGGTCAAGGAAGCTATAAATTTTTCTTAGCTGCATGTTCAGCGTGCAATATTGGACTCATCCTTGATTGGTCGAGGTTATAATTATCATATGATTCCTTGGCCTATGGCCTTGACGCCTGTGGAGCACAAGTGGGTAGCTAACCCAGTATTAAGGCGTAAGTGACCTAGCTTACTGAAAGCTTATCATTTGAACATTATCTGATTGCTATTTCTGGATTGGGATTCCCCAAACATCATAATACAACTGGTTTGACATTGATTCGCGAATTTTTGCAATCGCTTGAAAAACCAGTAATGCAAACTAGATGATTCATGACTGGATCACACATATCAATAATAACAATCACAACATAATCATGACTGGATCATAACAATAGACAATACAAATTAGAAAGAGAGCGACATTTCTTGCTTGACCGGTATAACAGTCGGCTAAAAATCTGCCATTTAACGCGTGTGCTCAGCCAAGGAACAAGTTGACATTGACACGGCAATTTATTAATCAAATAATAAAGCAATGTACGACTTATCATAGCTTAAATATTGAACTCACACACCATAATTATGACTGTATAACTACAAAAAGGGTCTATTAAAATCAGCCGTTTAAACTTTCTCATGCAATATCGTACGCTACACGTTATGTTAATTAGTAAAGGTACAGTACATGAAAAACTGTGATGATAATAATTATTTTATTTAGTGATAACTAAATGAAAAAAATTACTCTATAAAATCTATTCATAACTGAGAAACTCGAATTCATTTAAGCTCCTGATCCCCGTATTTTCAAACGTATAATATGCTTTGACAATAAATTATTGATTTGTTTTATTTTTGATCAGTATTCTTGGATGATAAACAGGACGATACCACTGAGTACAATAGTCACAATATTCCTCCACAGTTGTTTATCATGACAGTTTACTTATTGCAGAATGAAATATCGAAACTTGAAAAGAACATTTGAATTTGAAAGATACTAGTCGGTTTACCTACGACTCTCAAATGTGTAAGTAGAAGGTGATAAAATTCACTTTCAAAGACCTGGGGCCTCTTTTATAAAAATATAGAAGTCTTGAAAGGATTTTCTGGAATGACGTTTTTCCGTTCATCCTGGAAGGACTTGTAAATGTTCATGAAATAGGCCCATGATCTCATTGCCTCAAACATCTGGGACAAATTATTACGCTGACAGAACTTTTCAGCATAGAAATATAATAGGAGATATAATAATAATTATTATAGTTCTATGCTTATCAGCTGTTTCGTCCTGACAACCCCTATCTATAAAATCAATGAATTTGCGTGTTATTACATTGATGCAAAATGCTTTCTAGTAGATATTGAAGTTCATTTGACAAAGATTTTTAGAAATATAGTAGTTTCGTACAACATTGAAACTAGAAACAGCTGATTGGGTAAGTGCAAATTAACCTATAATAAAAATAACAAAAAAGGCCTTCAGGAATACGACTAATGTAATCGGATACTACACAGGAGATCGCCACTCGCCAGGATAAAATAAGGAAAAATTAAAAATCACAGGAAAGAGAATTAACTTAAGAGAGTTAAATGAGAGATTTCATGAATAATAAGAACAAACTATTTCCCAACAACGCTTCTGTTGAAGCTGTGCCTACACACACATCGTTCTTCGCGTTTCTCATTATACGCGTGTCTATTCTACATCCGTTCCATTCAAGTTTCGCTAATTTTTCAATAATTAACGTATTCGGTGGCCTTGGATGGTTTGAATTAGTTGTATTGCATTGTTGATCAGTATTGCAAAATTCGATTGAAATAATTCTTGGATAACCTTGTAAGTGAACAGTTTACCGTGAACTTCCTCGATTTTCTGCTAAGTAATAACAACGAAGTTGACGGCGACTAGTATATAGATACAAGAATAAAAATATATGTACTTGTTTATAGATGTCAAGCTATAGTATTCCGACCGAATCAGCAATGTGGGCCTAATTGGCCATGACATATACGCATGATAAATATTATTACAAAACCCAGATCGGATGTTGAAGGATTTCGCCATCTTGACCTTACTCATTTCTCATTTTTTACTATTTAGTAAAAGTAGCGCACGTCACACACAAAATCTTCCCACACATAATTACTTTCCTTGCATTGCAGTAAGACACACAATATACGTGTGCAACAATGATTGTATGACACTTGAGACATTGCACGAATACTATAATCGGGTGTTGATCTTGAGTCCATAGTTTTGACAGCAAGAGTTAATGGAGTTCAAGTCCTGATTCACGATTCGGTTGTTTTTCAACAATATGAATAAAATTCGAATAATACGTACCAATAAAAATAAGCATATAATTTAAGCCTGTTTTTTCTCTCTCGCAAATCATATTTTAATGCTTATTGTGACTATATTAATGGATTAAATAAATATTAAGTTCAAGCACTTTGGTAAGCGTTTTAAGCACTTTATCTGTTCACTGTGAACGAACGCTTGGTATTCCCGTTGGATGGATGAACGCTTGTTGGCCATTACCACTAACTTTCAGTTATGTGATTTTGGAATCACTTCCTGGTGCAACTTCACTTTGGAAGCAACGTGAAACTAAAGTTGAAGTTGAAGATAATATAGCACGATCCATTCAACTTGTCAGAAATCAGCTGTTTTGGTAATATTAAACAGTGACTTCGACACAATAATCAAAAAGTCATGCTTAAAAGTCTTAAACACCTTTAAAGTCTTTAAAAGACCTTTTTAAAGAAGACCTTTCAAAGAATAACTTTTTAAAAGACCTTTTCAATAATCTGCGAGATTCAGCATTTGTAGGTTAAGTATTGTGATATTGCTGGTACAAAACATATGTTTTCTGACAAGTTAAAAGGGATCTGCTATACCTGCATATCTCAACACCATAAACCCATGCATAAGTTTGGACTCAGCATGTAGAGCAAAACATGAATATTATGGTATTCATCTGCCTAGACAGGTGACACTCACGAGTAGTTCCACCAATCTTCCCTCACTGTAATTACATTCTTTGCATTGTAATAAGGCATACAGTATATTGTGTGCAACCCAATATTCATTGCTATTTTTAATGTAATTATAATGATTAAAATGCAGTATTTTGATCATTGTAACTCTGATATCTTATAGTCAATCTCATTAAATTCAGGACAACACTAATTAATCACATCTTGATTATTCTTTTAACCCTTCTTAGAAGGTATAGTACTAATTATATAATTTGGTGGATGGCATTAGATAGATAGAAAGGTAGATAGGTAGAGAGATATTATTTCTTGCCGTTGCTGATGACCGTAGAGTCCGATGGCAAAAAAATAATATCTATCTAATGCCATTCGCCAAATTAAATTTTACTATAAGTAAATTCATCATTCACAGTCATATTAACTACTCATCAATTCCACACTCCACAAAAAGTAACATTTGACAAATTTCAAATCCGAAATATTAAAATGTGATGAAAATTTTTTAGGGGAAAACACCTGGAAAAACCTCCCGGAATTTTCTACTAAAACATTCATATGTATGTGGATTGAATATTGTGTCTCAGGTGAAAAATTTTAGTATTATTCAACTATTAATAATAACTCAATTATAATGCATGTCGGTAATTTGTTTGTGAAAACAATCCTAGAATTATACATGTGATACGCACTGTTGATTTTTCAGGTAGCAATTATTCCACATTCAATCATTCAGCCTAGCTATCAAAATCAAGGCTCTGCATCTGAATTAATTCCAAAATTAGACAGGGTACCGGTACTGATTGAATATTGCTGTCTATTAAAATATACTGTTTATTAAACGTTCCTCTCCTATGCAAACTGATCTTAATTCTTCAATAATTTGATTCTATGACTGAAACTCTTATTCTTATAAGTGATTCTTATACATGTTTTGAGAGGATAGAGACTTTTCAGACCAAAACTGCGTCTGAAACAGGCTGGCTATAGGCCGACACGGGCAACTTAAAGCTGTTGCTTGAGCATTTAGAATCTCTCAAGAATAGCGAAAAGCTTATCACAGAGCATTTATTCGATAAAACTGATTCTAGCTTTTGACAAATGATATATTTGTAAAATTTCTGAGTTTTGATTCGAATGAAGTTACTGTTCTGATAAGAAATATGCAAGATTAATTCGCCCTTTGAAAAATTACTCTAAACATCCAAATCTAATTATATCAAGAGCTGAAAAAATTAACGATTCAATATTGAAATTATATTATTGTATTCGATTAGATTAATTTAAAAAGGGTCTAACCAACTGTTGGCTATTACTGGATCTTCAAATTTAGTGAAACGAATAAGAAAAACCAGTGATCAACTGATTCATCAACTGTAAAAACCAAGAAAGGATTTTTGAGGGTGCTGAATGAAATATCGAGGTTTCTAACCAATTTTTTAAACTATTTCAAAAGCCTCTGTGCTAAGGTTACATATTTTCTGGCGATTTTACATGATAAATGAACAACTCAAAAATTAAATTAACATTATAAGCTTCCAGAGTACATGGAATAAATCTTCAATATTTCATTTGAGCTTTGCACTATGAGAGTGATTTGAATAAATTTGTGTTTGAGGTTTCAAATGTCAAGTGTTTCAAGACTGATTCTCAAACAACTTGTTGGAGTTTTTATGAATTGAAATCAGGGTACTGAAATATCTTTTGTACTTCCTCTCATTTTGAAACTACGGTTGTCCGGATTTCAAAATTATAGAGAAAATAAATATTAATTTACCCATTAATGTGATATATTCAACTATCTCATGATTACATTATATTTCCACTCAATAAAAATATATTCAAGTCGCCATGATAAAAGCTTCATTATTATTCTTATATCAACTTAAATTAAGTTAGCCTACATAAATTATCCCTTCAGTATTTGCGCTCTATGCTGTAATAAATAAGCTGACTTGTTACCGGCTGGTTATCTTTTTATGAGAAATGATATTTATTTGATTTGAATATTAGGCTTATTCAAGGATTTGGCTTTGTAATTTCAAATCAGGTTTACGGTAGCCTGACTCAGACATCAATTGAGCAATAATCATAACATGAAATGAAATTGCATTGGAAAAAATATATAGGAGATTGAATCAGACAGAATATTTTATAATAATTGGAATTTATAATGAAGGAGATAAATTTAGGTACCTGCGATTAAAAGCTAAGCTATAAACATGGATAAAATGAATATGAAATCTAATTTATGTAAATGTTGATAGTAGTGATAGTAGATTGAATGAGATGTGATTTTCAGTTGAAAAGTGGGGTTAAAAATGAAAAATTTAAATTCAAGTTAGCCCGAACTTTGATGAATAACCAGGCATTTCATATTATATAAGATATGACATCTTAAAATAGAAATGGAATTGTATTGTTATAAGTTTTATGATGTAAACTGCTTACAATATTATTTGGAAGTACTAGATTAATTAAATGAATCAATAAACATTGTTGTCTACATTGTATAATATTGGTTGTCTACATCGGTTTAATAATTTAAATTGTGTACTTTTTATTGAAGTTGCAAGTTGTTGAAGTTATTGTATTGTTTTTCCTGCCATAAAATTTATTTTTCCATTTCTATTTCTTTTATTGGCTACTCTTTTCTAAAATTGAGTTGCAAATTGATGTTGAAAAAATGAAGAAGAAAAACATGACAGAGCAGCATAATATTGATGATAGTCTACTGTAATTATTATGATACTTACAGACTAGGCCTAGCGTTGACGGTGTTTGGAAAGGCATGTTGATGAGTGCACTGCACTATGCCTCGCGTCGACTGATTGATGAAAAGCAAGCTGACTTATCAAGAAGACAGCTGCTCCCCCACCCCACCCACTCATCGACAAGAAGCAGTTGAATACCGTGACCTAGTTTCTAACACTGCCGCTAGGTAGGTCTGCTGTCTGATGACACTGACTGAGTACTGAGAAAGGTGGGCACACACTTCTATGACTGGGCACTTGGCCAGGGGCACAAGGGTTTTGGGTCATAATAAAATTAATAATTGAAAAAAAAATTATAATAATATTATATCAGTATTATGTCGACAAAAGTTCATAAACTTAAAGTTATAAAGCTGAAAAATGTCGATAAAATTTTATACATTTAAGAAGTTATAGAGCTGAAAATTAATATTTTAAGGTAGCTCAATCATTCTTCTATCAATCTTTCTATTCAAATTATTCAGATTATTATTCTATTAAGATCTTTCTGAAATTCTGAACAATTCTGTAATATTTCCATGCTTATCGATTGGTCCAAGACAGAAAACTAGTTTTTCCCCTCTTCACCCGCGCATTGCAAAAATCACTTCGTTCATATAAATTCATTTTATGGTATTAAAACGATTCTATGTTTTTATCATCCTAGCTAGATCATACTTTCAACATATAGTATTAATATCAAAAAACCTCTAATAAGTTTGAAAAAATCATATGATTTGATCTCAACCTTATCAATGCCTTATCAGAGTTGAATTTCAAATCCTTTAAAACTATGCTTAAACTATCCTTGAAATATGTAAATAGGCCTATTACACTCCTTTGTATACAGACAATCTTTATAATATAGATTTGTATAGTTATAGAAAGTATTTTTATAGTATAGATTTGGCAAAATACTTGTGAAACAAAAAATTGATATGTAGCCTAATAAATTTGGTTAGGCTGGTAATTTCATACGAAACAGGTCAGATAGAATATTGTTAAAATCGAATAATCTGCTTTGACACGTTACTCTTTCCTGACGTGTACTGTACAGTATGTATAGGATGAAGAAGTTTTTTGGAAGGGTCACGGCTGCAGACGTGAATCCTCGTAGTGAAATAAAACTAAACTAGGTTATCCCGGAGCGCACGACTGTGCGACTTTATTAAAATTTGTAAAAAACATGTCAAATGTAGATTTTCTACATACTGTACGACGATTGAATTATGAAATACAGTACTACAAATTATGAAATCAATGCCCTACTCCCCCGACGCAAATGCCCTGATGCAATGCCCAGTGAATAATGAAAAAGTATCACATGGCTGGCAATCTGAATAAAAAATATAATTTGCAGTGTTATTGAACAACTGATCAATATACCAATATATTACACCAAGACGAGCTACAATTTGCTCTGTCAGACAATAAAGAATAAAATTATAATTATATTTGTTGGGCTTCATTGGACTTTTAAATTCTCCTATTTATTCAATAATTAACAAGCTGCTTCTCACTGCTATATTATTAATGAACGGAAAATATATTTTCCATAGTGTTTAAAATGTTGTTAAATACCTTTACAGCAGTGGTCATCATAGTATATTTTAAATACATGAATGTATAGTAAAATAATTTTGATATTATAAAATAAACAACCTAGGCGCGATGTTGTAAATGGTGACGCGATGTTTTGACGATTCACTGTATGAGATTCATCTTCTCTTTACTAATTGATTCAACCCAAATAATTGTATAAGTTTGCGTGAAAATGTTTATACGTAATAAATTTGCGTAATTTAGATTAACATACTTGTGTTGCATATTATTCTTTCTTTTTGATCTTTCTATCTTCATAAGTAACTATTCTGTCACTTATTAATTTATTTTCCAACAATTTCTTTTCTTTGCTGAGGGTGCAAAATGAATAAAATCACTTCCAATTCAAACACTTTAATGAGGTATTCTTTGAGGGGATAGTGAAGAGTTCAAACTAGATAGTTAGAAAACCTTTCTAGATACCTCTAGGTAGAGATCTTTAGAAAAGCGTACAAATAGAAAACTAGGAGTAAATAAAGAAATCGGAAAATTAAGGTACGGTACTTACAGTAATCAATGGGTGCAATATTTAAAGAAATATCACTCAGCAGTTTGCAGGTATATTTTTGAAAAATAACTCCATTTTTAGAATCATCTACTACTACTACTTCATTATTAATTTCTTAATATTTTGTTTTTAATAATTCTAAAAATAAAAAAGAGGTAGCTGCAAGAGTCCGAATGAAATAGTAGGTAGATTTCTAAGATAGTGCAAGGTGTATCCTAATATAAATCAAGCGTACATAATATACAAATCAACAGTGTGTAGGAAAATAACACTGATCAGTTTGAAGGCATTGTTATTGTTCTTGTCTTCGTTGTTTTGTTTTTGTTGCCATTGATGTTTCTGTTGTTTGTTTTAATAATTTGAGCAGTTTTATCCAAACGTGAGCTTGTTAGGTAGCCAAGTTGCCAGGCCTAGTTTCATTCAGATATTCCCGGATACCAGTCACTGAATGTGGTACAGCTAGCACTTTTGGATTCGTGCAGTTGAGCCTGTTGAACATTCCAATCGCTCTCTTGAATGCCTGCAATCAATCAGCAGTGTACATTAAATAAAAACAGTCTAGATTGTTGGGAAGCAAGCTAAAGTGAAATGGTATAACTTCGTATATGTGATGTGTACATCATTTTGCTCAAAAACTATAAAAAATCATCATCAAACCTTAATGTCAAACTGCAATGTAACATACAATGGAATCTCAAACTGACTTAGGAAAAAAATCACGAACAAATTAGACTTGTTTATAAAGAATGTTGAATCATTCCATGATCAACTAAATAATATTATATTATACATACATGAATATAATTAAATATTATACAGTATAATATGTCGTATTAGTATTGAAAAATCATATTATTGTCTTATCCTAGCTGCAAATTTTTCTATCGAAAAACTATCTATCTATCATAATCGCAATTAAAATAAGAACACAAATAATTTGTCTATTCTACTATTCATTTCTAGTTCAAGGACCATGGTTTCATGACCACACAGGTCACATCATCAGCTTGACTAAAAGGTCAAGCTCTACAATGTTTACCTTTTAGTCAAGCTCATAATGTAACCTGTGTGACATAAAACCATGGTTCTTGAACCAGAAATAAACAGTAGAATAGACAAAATAATTTTTGTGTTCTTATTTTAATTATTATGGAACAGTTCTACAATCTCAATAGTGACTTGAGAATTTTCATGATAATCGTGTTATGTATTAATCTACTGATTCTTCAGAATCAGATTGACTGAATGATTTGTTGGTATTGATTTTCTAAAGCTGATTGCAATCGCAGCAGAAGCTTCTTTTTTCATGATCTTTGATATGGCAATCTTTTGATAGTGTTCATTGAATATTGACAGGCATTTGCCCCTCAGTTCACGCCTTTTTAATGTAAAGTATTACAGGATTAATCCTATATAAATTCATCCACCAACTGGCTATTTAAAAAGTTTTCATTCTATCAAAGTCATTATCACAGTTATCACATTTTTCCATAATACATTATAGTATAGTAATATATTTTACTCACATTCGATTGTTTGGCAAGCCACGGCATTATAAAGGTAGGAGTGAGAGTCATGTCTCTGTCTTTATTGCTGTGTACACCCATGACAAGGAACATCTGCCTTTTGCTAGATTTTGCCTTATCCTCACAGCAAGCATCGTCAGACTCCAAAACTAGCATTGGCCTCTTCAGTTTCGATCTTGAAATGCCTTGCTTACCGCTTTTCAGAATTTTCGCTTTCTTGCAAGTCAAATGTAGTCTTTTGATGCGTTTCAATCTAGCTCGTACTGCTGTAGAACATAGCATAGAATAGATTAGGAGAAGGATCCTGTCTCATAAAAAATTATTACTCATGTGTGATAAAGGAACAGCTGACTTGAATTTCTGTAATATCAACGGGTTTCCAGTTATCTAAGAAACAAAATTTCAAATGGCTGCCATTTTGTTTTATGAATTTGAAAAGTTGTCATAATTTTTTTGTAGCTTTGTCTAGTTGTCATGAAAGTTGGTGCAAAGTTTCAATGTCATAATATGTTCAACCATTATTTAAAAAAAAAGTGGAAAAAACAAAATGGCGTCTAGAGGGGAAAGGAAGCATTTTAGGACCCATGTTTAATGGAAATTTTTCATTATTTTGGTGTCAGGAATCAGTATGAGAAGTTTGGCAGATTCCTCCTGAAACACCCTGTATAGAAATCTTAAACTATTAAAAATATAGAGATCTACCAAAATTATTATAGAAATATCTTCTAGTTTTAGTTATTGAACATGAACTTACAAACGATTGCAGTCACTATTTTTATAAATTCGCAGTCACGAGTTTTATACTGAACCTTTCTTTGACCATACCGGTATACCTAATTATTCAATTTTAAATTATTGTTACAAGAGAATTTCTTCTCATAATAGCACTCATTAACAATTTATTCTAATTAAGAAGCAATTAGTGGTTGACATAAGGTATCATTTCAATTTTGAATTCTAAAACCTTTAATTCGTGAACCTTTATATTACCTAAGCCTTAATACTTAAAACTTCATAATTATACGTGAGCCCATCATATCCCCCCTTAGACTGGGTGCACTCAAAGAACAATGAAGATGTTTCTCTAAAACAACAAACTTGCAAGATTTGTAGCTTTCAGCATATAAACTATGGAGCACTTATTCTATCTTTGGATAGATGATGGTGGTCCAGATGTTTAAACTCGAAAATTGTAGAAGAAAACGCCTGTCAATATTTTATTCCGGTACCATACTGTTTATTGAACTCTTTCTAGCTATTATATTCATGAGACATTACCATAGTCATCACCAATTATTGGGCTTTTGCACGAATAACTCACATAATGCTGTTATTATTATTTATCTATTAATTTCTGCACTTTGAATAGTAAGTAGTTTTTGTTATGAGTATAAAGCGCCAGCAATTACGAACGAAAACAAAAAGGGTTGTAAATTTGTTAATTTTTCTTCTATTACATACTACTTATTAATATTATTGTACTTTTATTTTATCATAGAGCTAAAGTATATCTTATTCTAAGTCATGCTCGTGCTAACCATAATATTATCGTATGAAAGTATTTTACCGAAGTCAGCTCTACAGAAGTTATCAACGATATTCTCATAGGTTTCGGCTTGATTGCAGGCTCGACATTGGCCTTCTGAAATTGAAAATAAATAATCTTTATACAGTACATAATACACTCATTAACTTACAGTAACTAATAACACAACATATAAAACGTTTCAGCAAGTTCTTGGAGTTATATCTGGGCTAATTCCCTGGAGTCGAGAATTTCGAGGCCTGTTTCATGTAATTTAAAAGTGTTTATTATTTATTTTTTCTTCATAAATTGTATATTTTATACTTTAAAAATGATTTATCTATTACACATGACAAGGGCGGACGTATTCCAAGACTTTAGACTTGAAGTTTATTGCATTGTACCCCGTGTTCAATGTCTACCCCGTATTCATGTCTATTGTGTGCATGCTTTTTTCTGTTTTACAGGAATTCTAAATTGTCATGAAACTGTCAAGTCTCAATAGTCTTTTCAACGTTTTGTGTAGTAGTGAAGGTGATATAGTGATAGTTATCCATATTGAGTACAAAGATTGGAAGTTGTCAAAACCACAAAATTTTTAAAATAATTTCTCTCGTTATTCTAGTATTTTACGAATATCGTTACGAGACATCTTTCAACAGTATTACAAAAGAGACTGAGCTCACATGCTCTGTAAAGGCAGTAGAATTGGCCTGTTTTCTATTATTAGTACGGTACTTGTAAGGTTCATGGAACAGGCTCCTGATTAACAATTCGAAAAATTATGGTTCTATTGTGTGTTATGAGAATGGGGGTTTCAAAATTTTTAATAGAAATACGAGTTGTTTTGGATTGAGAATCGACGCTCTACTATATGCGATACTATACAGTATGTATGCGAATCAATTTTTACATTGGTTATTGAAGGAGTCAACTGTATTCATTGTTCTCCAGGACCCATGCAGAAAATGTGGAATTGGATAAAACGTTTTTAAACCAAACGAATTAAGCACGGCTTCCACTCGCTCTCATTGGTAGATGCCGTTAACGTCATCACATAGACTCAATTTTGTAGAAACTATACTGAAAAGGACAAAAGGTATACTGAATCAATGAAATGTTATCGTTACAATCCAAATTCTTAAAGAGATGATAAGCGCTAAAAACTATTAATTTATTAACTTGTATCAAAAAAGAAAATGATTCAAAATGAATTGAACGATCTTTATTTGAATACGATTCTCGTTAATAGGCCTAATGCAGCAAGTTTCTTGAATTTATAATGGAATATGGTAGTCAGTGAATTTGAGTTCTCAGTAGACAACTCTATGGAGTGTGTGAATTATACATTATTTTCATGTTCTCTCACAATATTCCGATGCGACTTCTTCGAATACGCGTGCTTGCGCAGATCAAACTTTGAGGAACTCTGCTGAACAAGGGCTTCATAAAACTTATAAGAACCTTTTAAAGCATAAAAATAGTTACTTTTACTAGGTATGCGGTGCATACATAATGCATGTAGTATCGGCATAAGCATTATACTACATGTCTATGAATCTTAGTATTATCAGACCGGCGATAAGCCACGTACCTAACCGGCCACTCCAAACTATTTCTATGTTCTATTTGATATTACTGGTATGTTAATTTAATTTATGACCTCAGTGATCTTCCGGATCACCGCCAAAAACCGTTGAGGAAATGAGAGAAAAATGAACCTACAGGGTTGGAACATTCCTTCACCCTTTCCATGACTCATTCACAAGAAATAAAATGAATTATTTATGAAAATAGTGATGTTATTTGTTACAATTTCAAAGTGTGATGACGTATTTTTTTAAAAGTACAACATGCCAGATCGAATATTGATTGAGAATAGTTATTCTAATTGAGAATACCTTATTCTAAACGAAAAAGTTCATGACCCAGCAGCTACTGCTATCTACTGGCCAGATTCAGAGTTAACCACGTTTCAAGCTGTCGACCAATCAGGAAAGAGTAGGCGGAGCTTGCTGGTGTGTGAGTGGGAGTAGCTTAGTAACTTGTTCTTGACCCAGCAGCAACTGCAATCTGCTGGCCAGATTCAGAACTAGCAGCGTTGCTAACTGCTGTTGACCAATCAGGAGAGAGAGAAGGCGGAGCATAGAGGCATGACCTAATCTAAATTAGACTTTTTCTTTTCGTTTCATGTTGGATTCTCATTGGCTTTATCGTCATGAAACATTGACTGTCTTATATTGTACTTATTTTAGTTGACTTAAAATCTTGTAAATAATTAGGCAGGCTACAGTACATGTGAATTGTAAATCTATACAGTTAGCTGGAAATCTGAATTAGAAATTCGATAGCCTTCCTAATCATAGAATATCCGCCATTTTGTGTGATGTTCTTTCTATCATTTCATTTTTTTAAATTGATAATTGTAGCCAATCAGGCATTACAATCTATTCTACACCAATGACAACTAAATAGAAAGCCCAATTTGAAATTCGAAAGCCTATGTAACACATGTAACATACACCATTTTTGTAATATTGTACCTGCCATTTAATTTTTTCAATATTGATAAATGTAGTCGATCAGCATACAGGTACGCTATCATCACTACGTTTAGGATCTAACTATACCAATCATTGAATGCCAATCGCATCTTTTCTTATTTAACTCAAACCAAAGATATTTGTGGTAATTCGTAAAAAAATAGAAATTGGATGATAAGATACGTATTTTTCAGATGTTTCTACAAAATATGATACAATTCACATGTTCATTGGATGAATGATACCTTACGAAACAATGAACTGATACCTATTTTTACATCTTCGAGGTTTAGAAATGTGCACCTCCTCTTCGTTATCTATTCCTTATTCATTATTAGAATTTTCTAGGTCTAATTCATCAATAATTTCTTGGTCCTTTTTGTTAATTCAATTGTTTTTGGGTTTGAACCCTTATCCCCCCTGGATTCATCCAGGAGTCCATCATATGAAAAAAATGATGTCTTGTAAATCATAGACATCAATTTGACTGATACCCGATGATACATACGATACAATGCAGGCAAATGCAAACACCAAACACGGACTACACTACAAAAATTCCGCTAAGAGAGTGCTAGGAAGGGCGGTGAGTGAACACGTAATTGACATCTACAAGCAGACTGTGAGTGACTGTTCCGTGACTATGAAGAGGAGAACTGATATTACACAGACTACCCAGTCAAAGGTTCTGATAGTGCCAGAGTGTTCTCCTGTTATACGTCATTTGGGATCCTGTCCTGTTACTCCTGTTCCTTCATGTTCTACTCCTGATTGCACGGTCTCAGTAAAATCACCTTGTAATGAAATTGAAGCATATTGAAGTATATTTTGTTTAATAAATTACCTTTACACACACGAAATCTTCCAAAAGAAAAATTTAAGAAGAATGTTAAGGAATAGCTGGAAAATAGAGTTTATTATAGCATAGAAGAATACCTTACCAGTGAGGTATGAGGTATCAAAACCATGACATGAAAAATGTTGATATAATAATAATAATTGTTTTTGTAATGTACTTTTATCACTGTATTTGACTGTATTTTAGTACTTGTTTGACGAGATCCATGTATTGTATAATATTTGCTGATCAATAAATATTATTCTATTCTATTCTATTCTAAATTACCGCGTAAGTGATCAAGTGAAAACTGATGGCACTGAAACGTAAAGTTTCTGATTTCGTGTTTATTTGCAACATTTAACAAAAGATCCTAGGTCCTAGGGTAATTTAAAAAATCCCCCCCAAAATTTTAATGGAGACATTCAACCCCCTATAGGAAACCCTACATATAAGGTAATTTTATTAACGATTTTCATGTAAGCTTATCACTTCCAAGGTTATTAGATAGAAGGTTGAACCATTCCTAATGCTTTTTGAATGCACAAGCTGTTGGAGTGGGGGACTGATTCGGCTGACGTCATTTTGATCATTTATTATGCTGATAATATCAGCTGTTGATAATTGACTGATAATTGACCGCTAATTAACGGACTGCGAGTGTGACATTACATGAATAAAAAATTCAGGCTTCCCCCTCCACTTTGCGCCTTACACCAGCGATGGTTCAACCTTCTCTCTAAGGGCCCTTGTATTACTTCTACCCTTGTATTACCCTTGTATTACTTCTATTTGTCTACTAACACAATTCACTTGTACTTGCACTATTACATACACAGTATTACTATTAGCCTACTTGTACAATGTGTACATGTATCATTGTAATACGTAATAAACGCACCCTAGATACAGATAGGTATTTGCCATATGATGTTAATATGAATTTTATTTTCATAGTGTATATTATTTTTATGTAGCATATCTCAAAATACGATTTTTTATTTCAAACATGTTTAATGGTATAGACGGGTGACAGAGACATAGACAAACAGGGTATCCATAGGATGCGGGTGTTCAATTTAGACTCTGATTTGTAGTTGTGGGCCTTCTGTACAGTGTTACAGAAGGACCGATTACTGTCTACAAAATTAATCTACACTTCCGTTTTCTGACAGCTTGAAACTGCTGCTCATTCTTTAGGCCTGTTATTTGGTATCTGCGTTGTCTTTACTCGCAGTCAACATCCTCAATCAGTGTGAAATATTACCAATAGCCTCGTTGAAACTGCTCATAGCATAGTTCATTCATACATATCGACTAGTCTTTTGCTGATGATGTTCATGAGTTGTGACTTGTATAGTTGTATTTGAGTAGATGAATTAGTCTAAGAAATGATATGATCAATTTGATTATTTCAAATGGAATGTTTTCAATAATGATTTTTGTCTTGGTATAATTTAAATTCAATTTAATCCCTTGTGACAAAGAAATAATGTATTCTTTGCAGGTCAATATAACTTATTGACTACTTTTTTTTTGCTTGTGGACATCATCACATTAGTTTGAGATTCAAGAAAATGAATGCTAATAAGGGAATGAGAATCGAACCCATAGCCGGTGCAGTGGAAGAGTATTGAAGTAGCAAACTAAGATTTTTTCGAATATCTCCATCAACTTATTTGATTGAGTAGAGTTGAAAGGAGGTCAACCTTGCTATTGCAATACCAATAAATAATAATAATCAATGACACAAATCGCAATAAATAATCAAGAATAAAACGAATCTCCCAATCAATACGATTTAACAATTATTCTTGGTTTCGACGGCCGAAACTGAACTTTGATCCTCATAGAATTCAGAGGGAAATTTAAATGGTAGCAGAAACTGTAGCAAGCTGGACTTTTATTATTTGGGGCATAACAGTTCACAGTTGTGATGATTTAGTTGACAGATAACAGATAAGGATGCTGGATGCCGTTAAAAAGATTAGCAAAAACAGGAACTAGGGTCTGAAAGAGCAAATATAGTGATAAAATAACTATGTATCACATGATCATCGTCATACCATAGTTATAAGGTTGTTTCATATATACAGGATAGCATTTATAATACTCCTACGTCTTGTTTTTCTTATCAGAATAATAAAAAGCTCAGGAAAAGCTTTGTATCCAAGGTAATGAATGATCAAATAACGAATTTTTATTTTACTCTACAAAGAAAATACAGTATTTATGATTCTTTTGTAGCTCGTAAGCATTAAAAATTATTTGGAATTTTATAAAATTCGCATAAATTGCCAAATCTCATGAGATTCTATCATCGCGTTCATCTGGAAACACTTAACAGACAGAAATACAGATAGATAAAAGAAAATTCGAGTTTCTACTAGAGTTACAAATACTAGTTCATCGTGTATTGATAACATACTGTTCAGAGGTAGGCCCTTATCTGATGGTATTAGCAGCAGTGATCGATGCGGGATTGACCGATCGTAGAGCAGTGTGTACTGCGATACCATGTAAAAAAGCTTATGAAAATCGTAGTCATAGAATCTTCCAAAGTAGATTATGTATGTCACTTTGAATGAATTACTTGAGATGATTCCATACCCCCCAGACCCCGGTCCTTTAACACTTTAACACCCCCCGAAATATTTTCCTGGCTACGGCTTTGGACTCTGTTCTATCGTTTTATTGAATAGGCTATACGAGTATTTTGTGTTGGACTCCCTCCAGCGGTCCGTAAGTTGCATCTTATGTGCTGGGTAGTATTTTCCCAATACGTTACATTATGTTTGTTTTCTTCTCCACTACTAGAATGTATGTAAATTATTTTTTGTTCTGATATGCATTTACATGCATGTATTTGCTCCTTGTTTGTTGAGAATGAAAATTCAATTTAACACAATGTTACGTTGACAATAAATTGCTTGACGGCAATAATTATTGGCGAATCTTTCGTCGATTATCATCAGTCCTGATATTAATACACGTAAGTTGCGTAAAAATGTTTAGAATGATTGATACACCTAATAAAATTATTCTTGTATGATTATTGTTAACTCACTAGCGATAATATTCGTTATACATGCCATGAAATCTTTCGAATTGTGCACCGCATTGAAATTGAATTGAATTAGAGTGTAGCTGGTTTATTTTGTTTTAAGGCTGTTCGGTCGAAATTTTTTTTTATTCAAATTGGATAATATTTTTAAACATACTTGTTAAGATCATTATAAGAGTGAGAAAAAGTGCCACCTGAAATTTGTAAGTGGTCTAATAAGCGAGCTATGGCGCTTTAAAGTGCTAACTCCGTTAGCTATCCAGCTCTTGAACGGTTTCAACTATCAACCGAACTACTCTTAAAATTCAAAAAAATGTATCTTTCAAGCTGAAACATTTTATTTCCCATATCGTTCATAAATAAAAAGTACCATTTTTTGTAAAATCGATAACTTATTTATTTTGGCATTAATCGAGGAAAAAAAACATGTCGAATCAAAGCCAATGATGTCAAGAATGTATAAAAAATATTCAATGGAAAATTCTCAAGCGTTTAGAAACTGGACAGAAAAACAGAAAATCACATAAATCAGCGTGGCGTCCAATGTGAGTGTGCACAGTGCACATACGCGCAGGGGCGAGCAAGCGCATACACACACTCTCAATTTCTCCTACCACTGCCTTCCTATCAACTGCAGACTTCTCCTTCCTACGCTCAGAGCTGAACACTGCAGTCAGCTCTGATTATTCTCTCGCCTTGTTCATCTCAGCTTACTTATAGGCTAATATTATTGCTTACGTACTATTGCAAGCATCGTCAATTTTCTGTCTGTTTTCTTTCCAGTTTCAAACGCTTAAGAATTTTCCATTGGAGTATTTTTTATACATTCTGTGCATCATTGGCTTTGTTCTTCTGATATGTTTTTTTCTCGATTAATGTCAAAATAAATAAGTTATCGAATTTACAAAGAATGGTACTTTTCTTATTTATACAATCGTCTATCTCAAGTTCTAATCGGAATTTCGGAACGAAATGGATATCGATGGATTCCTTGTGTCATTCTCTACAAATAATTTTATATTCATTTTAATTGTAACTGCTGTACTTATAATTTGGATGTTATCTTTTAACAGGAATTGAAATAGTATGATATTTGACGATCGCATATATTTTCATTTTCTTCTAAGGACTTTTATGCCAGCGTTTAACAAGAAAATGTCTAAGATATAACTTTTAGTACATTTACAAATTTCCAAATTGATATATTACAATGTATACTTTATGAACACATTAATAGTTTAATGTGTTATTTAATTATTACAGAGTAGTGTCGATATACTTGTTCACTGAACTCGTATCAATATCAGCTTGAAGTTGTATTATGTATTGCTGAATTTTTCTTCTTGTTCTATAGAAAAGAAGCTGTTACACGATATTGTGTGCAGGATTATATTTTCCAACAATTTATCATAAATAGTCCCTCGAATCAGATTGTAATCAGTTTGCGGATTTTACTCAGCTAGTCTATTCATATAATATTTCAGAAGCTCTGTTTTATCTCCTCATTCTCTGCTTGTGCTTGGAATTGTCCTGTGTAAACATTTTTGACATCAGTTGTACGGTATATACGAAGAAGAAAATATAACTGAACCCCTTCTTATTCTATACTTTCCAGTGGCGGATCTAGAAATATGTTCATTAGTTTTCTTGAACCGAGAACCATTTTTCTATCAATGCATCTCAATCGATTTCTCATAATGATTTCACTTGATTTTTGCTATTGTACATGATTTTCACGAGAATTAGCAAGAAATAGCTTATTATGTATTATATTAACATAGATAGATGAACTTTGAAGAGCTATACCTGCAATCCTGTTGGGCCGCCTTTAACAGTAATTCTGGTATGAAATTGGGGCTTATTTAAATTGATTTTAAAATGATATTAGGTGCTGTTATGAAAAGTTATGCTTCAGGGTTAAAATTGTATACATGTAAAAAAATTGAGCCATTTCATTGAGGTTTTGGCAGGATAGAAGGTTGCCGGATCGAATAATTGGATTCAATTATTGTTATTATTAAGCGTATGGCTTTTTGGCGGAGAGACCCTTTCAGGTGTTCCACCTTGAATCATCCAGTTTTCCCTAATGGGAGATATGGAAAACATTATAGGTTAAGTTGGATTCAATGTTCCACGATTATATAACATAATAGAAAAAGAACTGACTTCGTTACTGATTATGAACGTCAATGAGAACAGATATGTGCCTATTCTCAGTCATCTGTTACAAGAAAACGAGTTATTTGTGATTTGATTAAAAAAATAGGTTATCTTAGTTCTAAATCTGCATTTTACGTGAAAATCGTATATGTTTGTTCAGATATGGCCAAAATTATTCAACATAATATTCAATGTCATGGGCTTGAATAGTAACTGCTCTTAAAAATCAATGAACTTGCTCTTAATTAATGAACTACTCTTAAAATTCAAAAAGGTATCTTTCCAAACTGAAACAACTTTCCATATCGTTCATAAAAGTACCATTTTTGTAAATTCGATAACTTGTTCATTCTTACATTAATCGAGAAAAAACATATCAAAACAAAGCTAATGATGTACAGACTGTATTAAAAATACTCCAGTTGGAAATTTCTTGAACGTTTTCATACTGGAAAGAAAACCGAAATCACGTAAAACCAGTGTGGAGTGCGGTGGTGAGTGTGTACAGTATATGCACTAACAAGTAACAATTTATTGTCCAAGGTGAGATGTAGAAAACTGCTCTTTCACGAATCATGAATATTATTCAAAGAGTTTTTGTCTCAAGTTACTGAATTTTATTCTGCTCATGGCTTTTTTGTGGCGGAGAGATTTTCTTTCGGGGTGTTCCGCTTGCCGAATCATCCTAAGTTCAAAAATAACTTATAATTATGTTAAACATAGGTACACTTTTGAATTTCTGTTCATCATTCAGGAAAAATCTTTACCAATCGAATCCTGATAAGTTTTGGCAATCTCTGAACAAATATATAGGCTACAATTTTCACGTAACAGGTAGATTAGAACTAAGGATACCTAATTTTTTTTAAATCAAATCAAGAAATATCTCGTTTTCATTGTATGCTGAATGCAGGAAATTCGAAAAGCGATTTTCCAATTTTATCATAAAAGTTTTAGTTTTATTCAAACTGTAGTTACAATCATAATTATCTACCCTTTGATTCAGAATAGCTTATAGGCTACTTGGTGAAGACACCTCTTTTCCAGTCACTAATATTGAAAATCGCTCTACATTGGGGACAGATTGTAATTTTTATTTCTATTTTATGCAGGGAAATAATATTTGAACATTATTCCTATTCAAGTTTTCATAATTCCATATTCCATTATTCCAAACTAAGCTGTAATTTATAAGGATTCGTGAATGTTGAGTTTGGGAGAATTATTTTACATACAGTCTTTCACTGTTCCATGGGCTAGGAAAAAAACTCTCTAAAGGGTTTTGAGAGTTTACCTGAAATGCTACACTACTTAAAATGCTTAATGCTACTTTAAAAACTTGAAAATTAAAACACTACTGTAGATACTTGCAAAGTAGTGCAAAATGAAATGCTGAAATGCTGCACTACTTTTCAAGTATTTAAAGTAGTGTTTTAGTTTTTAAGTAGTATTCAAGTATTTTAAGAAGTAAAGCATGTTCAGGTAAACTCTCCAAACCCCTTCAGAGAGTTCTTTTCTCAGCTCAAGGAACTACGAAATATGTATGTAAAATAGTTTTAAAATTAAGTAATTTACACAAATACTTTTTCAAGTTTTTTTTTTTTTATCTGTGGGCATCTACATTAAATCCAATAGATTCTGGCTCATTATCTCAACAACTGGCTAGCCATATACCCTCATTTTTAGGTTTGTCTTAAAATTTGTTCCAAATATAAAAATTTAAATTTGGTTTTTGTAAATATTTACTGTATTTATACATAAATATCTATTATTTTACATAGGAACCAACTTGGAAATCAAATTATTGTTAATGGGTTTTGTTTACTTGATATTGTACAAATCTGTGTAAAATAAAAATGTTTTTTTGACTGAACATCGCTTGGAATAAATTAATACTTTTCAATTTATTTCTATTTTATTTTTTTCCGACTGAATCAATCTCTAACTGTATGTCACGTTGCAGAACCGTTCAATTCAGATTTAAATCTTATAAGTTTATTATTTGATAATAAAGTATATTTTTAAACTTACTCTATTTGATAAATAAAAAGGTTGAAATGTACAGTATCAACAAAGTGACAGATGGACATACCTACTTTTAATTATATTTGAATAATTACTGAGAAAAAGTATAAACTTATTGACTATTTACATTTAGATAACATGTTAAAATGTTGACGAAAACCGACTTATTCAGATCAGTTATATTATATTCAGATCAGATTGTAACATACGTTGGAATGCGCAATGCCAATGATCATACTAACGAAAACATGAAGTGTTCTATAACTTTCAAAATATATTTTCGAGAGATATCTTATCACATTTATTTCTAATCAACATAAAATAATATGTACGTGTACGTGAGTAGAGAGTAGAGTTGATGGTTACTGCACCAGGCGGTGCAGTACCGGTATTCACTTGTGACTAGACAGGCAGGCCAGTGGCACTGGCGGACTGGCGCTACGGGAGGCCTAATACTCCATATTATTGTGAATCGTAGATCGTATTGATAAATACTGTATTTATGTTGTGACGTTGTGACACTCCGCTGCCGGCTGGCGGCCGCCGCCGGCTGGTTGTGTGCGTGCGAAAGTGAGCTAAGAGAGGAAGTAGATAATCTCCCCTCTCCTGACAATTCACCAACTCCGCTTAGAATATAGGATTCAAGCTACTCCTAGCGCATCTCGTGTCAACTGGCGGAACTAACCATGAACACGGCTCGAAATGCAAAGTGACTGAACAACGTTAAGGCACTGGCAATTCCTTCATTACAGCATTTTACAATGTTGAAAGTGAATTCATCCACTATGATGCAGCCATGTTCTTATATTGTATGCTTTAGTGGATGAATTCTGAACATTTTAATTGATCACGATCGTATAGCCAAACTCCCGACACTCAGTCAAATGCCGATAGGCCTAGTTCATGTTTTTTATTTTTGACAATGAATGAAATAGATTCTCATAGACATTGAACATTGTCAGAAATTTTAATAACAATAATAAATTCATTTCCATGCTGAGATATTTATTTAAATTCTTTCATAGATAACGGCGTGTTATCTCTTATATCACTCTCGCTTCTTATATACAGGACGAGTGAAATGCATTCCATTTTGCAACGCCAAAAAAGTGAGCAATTTACAATTTATTTGCCTATATCTGTCGATATATGGCTTCTCTAAATAAAATTGTTTTTGTTTGTATAATAATTTATATATTTTTAATAATCATTCTCTTTTTTCAAGTTAACCGCGAATACTAGATTATGTTTCCTGTAACTCTAACTCCTGTTATTCAAAATGAGAATTTTTGTATGCTTTGTTCAAAGGAATGAAGTTCATTATTTCATAAATATTTAGAGATTCACTCCGTTATCTATAATAGAGATTCATTTCCAATCGAGGTGCCTTGACAAATTTAACCAGCTATAAGTGGAGACTTGGTAGAAAGTATTCGCCATCTATTGATAGCATTTGTGACATACCTTTGCGTTGACGTGGTTGAGGTGCGGGAGCAATACACATGTCGTTGTCGAGAGGGAAGTTATGACAGGCGAAGATGGCCGGCCAGGGATAGCCATAGGCAAGCATACGAGCCTCGCAACCACGCTGCACCGCCTCGCATAGGCTGCGACACGGCTGAATCACATGCTGGCTGCTTTGAGACTCGTTCAGATCCAGACAAACGGGAGCTAGTAGCGAGCAGAGAAAACGTTGCGTGTCGGCTGCGCAGTGCAGCTGTAGCAGCGGTAACCAGACAGATGATTCAGACTCGGCTTCCGCGACACTTTCCTGAAGCAGGAGATTCGGTACACGCATTTGTTTGTAGCCCACACCTTTGCACAGTACCATACTGGACGGTATGTCAACACATTTCGCCGATATTGCTGTGGCCACTGTTGAAATCGCTGCTAAGACAACAACTAGCGTCAGCGCCAGCACCCAACTAGCTGCCATCATCAATGATCCAGTGCACAGTGCAGTGCAGTGCAGTGCAGGGCAGTGGTCGCACTGGCCTATTGCTATGTCTCCGCTACTCCCACCACTGGCAAGGAGCTCCACCGCCCCCCCCCCCACACCATCCCCAACCAACCTTCCTCATCGCACCAGTCAGGCTATTATTATCAATTAATATTATTACATTTATAAAATAATAATAATATCATATAGTAGAAGGGACCGAGAAAAATTCGTTGTATCGGGGTATTCGTAAAAACGGGATTGCAATATACACAACATTGAGAGTATTGTAGGGAATTTGAAATAAATACGTGAAATAAATGGAGGTACGTAAAATCAAGGTTCCACTGTAGTTCATAAAAGTGTACTACCAGAGTAGTTAAGTAGTATAGATAGATAGATAGATTATTTTCACAGTATATGCAGGTATTATACTCATTAATGCATGCATAGAATATTTTATGCCACCACAACAAACATCATTATGTATTTCTTACTGCCTTTTATTATTTTTATTTTTCTTCTTTGCTTGTACTTTGTACTGTATATTGGGAAACTGTATGTTTTTGGGAAATAAATTCCATTTCGTACTGTGAAATATGCCTTTCCCAATTTACAGGAAGTAAATTGGTATAAGATATACCTCTTTCCGTTGAGTTATGATTATTTGCCTTTGTTTAACAATGAGTTGATTATCGATATTTTTTGTTTGTAAAAATGCATTCGGTAATAATTTATTGTGAAATTTAATTAGAGTCACTGACTACGAAATTAATTCCGAGGATCACCTGCAGTATTATTCAGTACCTATCCAGTTTTTACAACGTCATTAGCTGCAGAAAGATGGAAGGAGCATTTCATGTAATGGTATTCAATGATTATTCGTGATATTATGCAAGTTGAATGTTACGATTGTTACCAATTCTGCCTTTTTATTTGTATTAGTTCTCAAACTATAGCTATATTAGTTTTCTGGGGTTGCGATGTATCGCCAAATTAATCCTTCAACCTCAGATTAAAATATATGTATTCATAAGTTAACCGTATTTCAAGTATTTTCAGGCATAGTTCTCAGGTAACAATTTACAGGTATATCCATTAGCATTAGGTAATTTTATATATATTTTAAGCTTGCCAATTTTAGTCATAGTTGGCAAGAGCTCAGAATTCAGTGACTGCCTATCTCCTGAGGGAGATCGCAGTAAGTAGAGGACAATCGCATCTTTCTGCTCTTTGTGTGAGTGAGAGAGAGAGAGAGAGATAGGGAGTGTGAAAGAGAGAGAGGGAGTGAGAGAGAGAGAGAGTTGGTGTGAGATAGAGTGAGAGAAAATGAGAGACTGTTGATGATGATCCTTGCACTGAGCAATGCAATGTTCCAATGTTACACATGTTTTATTCATGTAGGCTATTCGTATTTTCCAAACACTGACAAAATCTCAATACAATATTATATTAGCATAAAGCTTATAGCCTACCCTGCTAGCGTATTCCACAACGCTGCCACATCGTATGCTGACTGTACAATGATGCTGATGGACGAACAGTAGTCATGCTGAATTCCAATACGAGCAAAACTACACACAGTAAAGTGTCTGCTGCCTTCTTACTTTGAATATTGATGATGTTTTTGCATTTCAGATGTTCGAGACTTTCAAAATACATCTAGCCATTGAATTGAATACATGGCAAAGTCATAAAATAAATACATCTTCTCAGTTGATATTTTGGTGAAGAGTTGATAACAATTAGATTTTCTTGAACGATAAAAACTTATTGATGACATAGTCACAGTCACAGAAGATTGTATTTTTAATAATATAATATTTTTATATAAACAATTTATTCTTCAAGTAAAGGCCTATTATGCCTTAGGTTTATTTCCAGAATTTCAGGTACGGGAACGATAATTTTTTCTTAAAAATGGCTTGCAAATCGTCTCATGAATTATCCATATACTTGTAAATAAGTCGACTGGCAACCAATAACTAGTAGCCATGCTGTTGTACAGTATGTTACAACTCCTAATTCAACGAGCCTTCTGATTGGCCAATGGGTTGAACAGTCGCCATTTTATGTCTTCAGCCAATCAGTAGACAGCTGTATGAAAACGAGACACGTGACATTTACGAGCTCTTATTGACCGATATCGTAAAATGTATGGTGTTTGTTCAGCTTTTTGGCCAAACAGTATAGAGAGTACTGAGAGTAAAACAGTATAGTAAGGGGGCATATTGTATAATGCAGTAATGAATTGTGAAAATCAGCATAGTAACCTATCCAGTGGCGTAGCGAGGTTTCAAGCGCCCTGAAGCGAAGTAAATCCCGGCGCCCTATACAGTATATGATTCCGATAGTGACTGTTAATTTTAGTGCAGTTATTTAGCAGTTATGAAGAAGATTTTTGTAAAAATATTATGCCTTTTGGAGCACTTTGAGAGCTTTCACGTAGGCGTTCCAAATAACAAAGGAGAGAAATCCTTAGCCTACTCACTACTTTCAATAATTTTAATTTCTCCTTCAAAAATCCGATTACTCTATACTAGTGGTTCTCAAACTGTGGGTCGCGACCCCCAGGGGGGTCGCGTGGTGTGTCCAGGGGGGTCGCGGAATAAGGAGGAAAATATAAAAAAACCAAATTAGTCATAGCTGTAGTTTTTATTAATAACAAAATTTGTAATACACATACAAGTTGAAAAAAGGCCTAATAATATTTAATGGGAAACATGAGCTTGTTTGGAATTATCCAATTTTTTATGTCCGGAATGAGTTTTGTAATACACAAAAGTTGCAACTGCGTCTTCAAATACTGATAATTTGGACATTCTTTCCAATCCAATCTCTCCAAATTCAAATGTTTTCTGACTTTATTGTGTGAAATTTGAAAGTTAGCGGTATCGCAACATCACTATTCGTGCCACGAATTGAGTTATCCCACTTTCTAAATAGGGGGGTCGCCGAAATACTAGGTCTAAAAAGGGGGTCGCAGTGGCAAAAAGTTTGAGAACCCCTGCTCTATACGTTTAAAATGTGTTAAGTATTCCTGTGTTTGCCAATAGTTATTTTACAATAATTAATCCCCATTCAAGCAATTCCAACAGTTTCATACTACTGCATGTACCACAATCATGCTTCACTTGTAGACTGAAGAATTCTTCAACTTCATCCCATTAAAATTTAGAACTTTACTTTACTATAAAACATAGTAGTAAAACTATAAGCTCTTTTGATAAACATCGGTTTATGAAAACGTCAGTTTTCCCACCACAAATTTTTAGTTTTTTTTCTCTTTCCTTTCTCTGTTGATTTCTACCCCTGATTGCTGTCGAGGGGGGTTCTTAGCCTGGCATATAGCCTACAGAAAAATGTGCTTTATATGATATGAAGATTTTTCAGAATAAAAATGTTAGCCCAGTTACCTAGCAACAGGATTCTCTATCAATCGATAGAGAATATTTTGGGTTTCAAGAATATGTATCGTTTGATTTTTGGGCTCATCAAATACGACCGTGGAAGGCAAGAAAAATATTCAAATTTGGCGGGCCAGCTTCACGCTTAGCCCGCCACCACGACCGATTTCAATGAAAATGCTATCAATCGATAGAGAATATTTTGGGCTT
Source organism: Laodelphax striatellus (assembly GCA_017141395.1). Lineage (NCBI taxonomy): Eukaryota > Metazoa > Arthropoda > Insecta > Hemiptera > Delphacidae > Laodelphax > Laodelphax striatellus. The sequence goes on from CM029544.1 coordinate 28,480,410, forward strand.
CAAGAATATGTATATCGTTTAATTTCTGGGCTCATCAAATACAACCGTGGAAGGCAAAAAATGTATATGATATTGACGGGCTAAAAGAAGTAACGCTAGTCGCGATACTTCTTTTAGCTGAAAGAAACTGAACATGAGACTACGTTAAAAGCAAAGCAGCCGAGGTCGTATCAATAACAGTTGACCGCCCCTTGCCACCCCCAGAGAAGAGCAATCTGGAAAAAATTGGACACTAAACGATAGGCTGTTGTTCATCCTATCATGATATGACAGAAAATATTTTTGGGCTCTTGTAACAAGGTCACTAGAGCTGAATGATTGATGACATGTAACCGCCCCTTGCCGCCCCCAGAGAAGAGCAATCTTGGTAAAGTTGTATATCAATCGATAGGTAGAGGTCTAACCTATAATAATATAACACAAAATATTTTTGGGCTCGAGTAATAAGGTCACTAGAGCTGAATGATTAATTACAGGTAACCGCTCCTTGCCGCCCCCAGAGAAGGGCAATCTGGAAAAAGAAGAGAAGAAGAAGAAGAAGAAGAAGAAGAAGGAAGAGAAGAAGAAGGAAGAGGAAGGAGAAGAGGAGGAGGGGAGGAAGAGAAGAAGAAGAAGAAGGAAGAAGAAGAGAAGAGAAGAAGGAAGAAGAAGAAGAAGAAGAAGAAGAAGAAGAAGAAGAAGAAGAAGAAGAAGAAGAAGAAGAAGAAGAAGAAGAAGAAGATGAAGAAGAAGTAGAAGAAGCTAACCAATAGTGTTGTTATCGCGGGCAAAGAATTTAAATTTTTAATAATTTGGCAATTTTCGGTTCGAAACTTTCATATTATTTGCTGCAATATTCAAAATTTCTCAAGTGTTTTGTTTTTGAGTGAAAAATTGTGACTTACAAAGATATGGATCATCATAACCTAAATTTTGGACTTTTTTCTAAATTTGAAGAGGGACAGTTTTGGGCTTAAGCCTGTTGAACCTTTCATTAAGTATTATGTGTACATTACTGAATAAATAAATAAATAAATATGATCCAATCCAGTTCCTTGGCGCGCGGCAGCTGAACGAAGCGCGAACTTTGAAAATTCCCGCCTAGCATCTCGACCTCCATATTGTTTTTTGTCTTAGAAAGGGGAAGGAGTCATAGGAAAATTCTACGAAAAATCATGGACGTTTTTCTGCATACTATTAACATTTCCCTGAATTTTCAAATCAATCTGTCCAAATTTAACAAAAGTATAAGCATTTTTCATAATCGATGTTAGTTTAGAACCAAAATAGAGTAATATTCGTATTTCCTACCTAGACATTGTACTGATCTTTTTATTTTTGTTAAAAAATGATAATTTAAAAAAAAAATACTAAAGATAAATATAATAAAATAATTTCTTATTATAATGAAATAAATTATTCAAATGCAAATAATTGATCATATATTATTTTGGTGAATCATTTTAATAAATAATTGTTTTCGTCGTTAGAAGAAGTTTTTTTTGCATTTTTTTATGTTAGTGTGTTTTATACGTAAAAAAATCGGGGTTTGTGGCTTTGTGGGTAATGAAATTGTTCAGAATTCAAAGACAAACCCCAATATAAAATTCTTTTTTGTTAAAATCGAAGCAATACCTTGTTAATGGCATAATCCCTATCTTAAACCTACCCTCTAGCAGGTCTAAGTTATAGCTCAAAATAATCATTTTTGAGCCAAAAATTATCTCATTTACGCTGGAGCTAGAACTCATGAACCCACCATGTTTATCTTTTATACCCGAGTTGATCTGTTGTTGGCCTCATGAACTCACCCAGTTTATCTTTTTGACTCGAGAAGATCTGTTGTTGAACTCATGAGCCCAAATTTTAACCCTCGGGTCTTTCCCTGCGATAATTATTGCTCTGTTACGCCTGGGACTTGCTAATCTCGTGCTCATGAACCCAATTTTCAACTCTCGGCGCGAAATCCGGTTTTTATCCTCGAACTAAAGATAAACCCGAGCTCATGAACCGCCCCTAAATGTCCTAATATTTTTAAAGATTTGAAACAAATTTTTGATTTTTCCGGGCTGAGTTTGAGACCGGCTTTTCTTAATCGAGAAAATACGTCTTCAATTTCGGAAATGTGTTCTTCCACGGTAGAAGACATTATACAAGTCATCTATATACAGTAAGATAGTTCTGTAAAGTTTGTCTGAGAACAAAGATGTCATTCCACGCTGAAATGAATTTGGACTTACAGATAAACCCATAGGTAGTTTGCGGAATTTATAAAGACCATCTGGTGTTATGAACGATGTCAAGTGTTGCGCTTCATCAGCGATCGCCATAGAATAAAATGCGCTAGTCAAGTCCAATGTGGAGAGATATTTCGCGCCACTCAAAGCTTCTAACACAGTACCTGGATTAGGTAATGGAAATTTGTCATGTATAATCTTATTGTTTAATTTTTTATAGTTTATAACCATACGCGGTGGTTTATCTTTATAATGCACTAAAAATGCTGGTGCCGCATAACTTGACTTTGTGGGCTCGATCACTTTTGCCTCAAGAAGGCCTTCAATTATTTCATGTAGTCTGTCCGTCTCAGAAGGAGCTAACTTATAGGGTGGTGAGAATATTGGGGTATCATCTGCTACCTTGATTGTTACGGGTGGTAATTTTGATATGGGAATATCATATTTATTTTTAGCAAAAATGTCAGAGTGAGTTGTGACTAATTGCGCCAACTTTTTGTAGCTTTCCGTTGGTAAATCTTTATTTATAGCAACATTCTTTTCGTGTACAAAGATATCTGGTTTTTCAGAATTGAATTCTGTGATTTGATGAATTTTATTCACATTCATATCGGTTTCGACCCCTTTCATAGCATGTTTTCTATTTTAAATTCCTATCTCTCCATGCCTTAACAATGGCACCGATTTTTGAGAAAAGTTGTAAGCTTGAAATATCATATCATCAGGAGTTATTTTATCCAAGTGAAAGATTACTTTCTTTCCGTTCAAATACTGATTATTTGGCATGAAATCGAATTCATCACTAGTTTCTATACCAAAAATATTTTCCACAGATACATTTTCAATAGTCTTCGGCTTTAATATCAAATCTTTTGTTAGTTTTATCGGATTGTTTGATAGTTGAATCTCAGCGGACTTAACTTCATTGTTTATTTTTTTTGAATACTCATTTATTTTGTGAAGTGATATACTCCCTAGCATTTCTCCTTCAGGTATTAATATGGGTTTATTTGACGAATTGAGAATTTTTAAACTAAATTGATTGTGATCATGCAAGTTTAAAGAATGAATCAATGAGCTATTGTTGTTGAATATGCTGAGTTGTGGGTTGAAATAGTTCACTTTATTATTTTGTTCAGTAGTACAACAGAGTGCATCAATTTTAGCAACTGTATGCGGTTTAATGACCGCACTGTTGGTTGTTACCACGTTATAGGATTCAACTGAAATGGAAAATTGATGACTCATATCATTTAGCCATTCTTTGTCAATTGGAATACCGGATGACGTTTCGACTGTACGAAAATGGTCTTTCGTTGAAAATCGAGAATTACTCCGTGATTTATAAAAAAAGTGTTTCCAAGCAATAAATCTACCGAACAATTTTCCATTACAAAGCAGTCTTGTTCAAATGCATTGTTAGTTATTGAGAAATAAACCTTAGACATTCCTGAAATTTTCAATGGCTCTCCATTTGCAGCAAACAATTGGACACATGGATTCTCAGTTATCGTAGAATCATCAATTAAATTTTTGCGAACAATACATACATTACTTCCCGTATCAAATAGAATTTTTATTTGCAAAGCATCTATTTTTCCTTGTACTTGTAAAGCTAACCCCGTTTTTGCACAATAGTGCTGAGTAGTTCTAGTAGGGGTGACGAGTTCATTTTTATGAGTTTCGAAAGGACTTTCATGACCCTGCTTTTCAATCAGCTCAATTAAGTTTTCCAATTTAATAATTATCTCTGGTTTTTCCTGCATTGTGATAAATGGTCTTTTGCTTTTAACACAATCCAACATAGATAAGATTTTAGATCTGCTGTAACAGGCTATCGCATCTTGTTTAGCATATCCTTCTAAAGTCCTATATTTTAGTAAATAATGTATAATATTCATGAAATTCTCTATGACATGAATGTATGAATTGAGAACAGTGTTTGTTTTTGGAACATACGCTATTTGAATCTTTTTGGAACTTTTATATTTAATTTAGTAGTAGTTTTCATTTCTTGTTTCATGTAATTAATCTTTTTTACTAGAGCATAAGCGAGTTGGAGATTCTCATTTTGGTTTGAATCGAAATGATATGCTTGGTGTGACTTTGTATCATAAACGAATAATGACCATTTTTTCCTTCCTAAGTCGTTAGTATCATCACTTATAAAGAAAATCCAGAATTTACTATTTTTTGCTTCGTCACTGATTAACTCTGTTAATTCTTTATATGGAGTGATCAACAAACTAGTTACGATATTGGGATGAAAACTATACACAATATTATTCAATACATTCCCGTAATTATTAGTGATTGCTTCAATAAGGCTTTGAATTTGATGTGGTTCTAATTCTATATCATGCGCCTGATTTTCTATATTGTCGCTTCCAGTCAATATAGGTTCATTAGACAAAGTATTATTATTTTCACGCATTGTTTTTAAAGGGACACTGCTGTATTCTTTTTCTATTATGTTATGACTTTCAGAGATGGAACTACCTGCTTCGGCTCGTTTTTCAATATTTGTATCAATCTCTTCAAGTGTTTGATGTTTTCGACTTGAGTTATTTAGTGGTGGAATTACAATGTCTTCATTCAATATACTGCTATTCCTATCACCTTCTTTTATAACTTAGTTTTTTGAATTAGTAATTGTCGGGATATTTTTCAAAGTTTTAATTTGGCTCTCCTTCGGACACCTGTTTTGAGTATTATGTGCATGTTCCGAGGCTACCGGTGTCCGGCTTACTCGTTTTTTGACTCATTGTTAATTTTATTATAATAACAAGTTTCGGTACTGTGATTGGTTTTATTGCAGATAAGGCATTTTTGAGAGCTCTTACGATTGGGACTTTGAGTTAAACCATTGTATTTACATTGCTGTGTGTTGTGGGTTGAGTCTTTGACAAATGTCACATTTTTTAAAATTGTTGTACCTGCAATTGTATGTAGAATCGCCTGCCTTGTTACAAATTTTACAGTATGAAGAGTCTCTTCTGTGAAATCCGTTTTGATGAGACATATTATTCGAATTTTTCTCAGGAAATCCCTGCTTTACATTATGGGTGTTTGTGGGGTGTGGGTATGGAGATCTTTCTTCTTCCAACTGATTTATTTTTTGCGTTAGAGCGACAATTTGTTTTTCTATTGGGTCTCCTACTCTCTCAGAATGTGACTGATCTAGTGATTGATCAAATAGACCTAATCTATCATCATGAATGAATTGTGCAAGTTGATACTTCTTCAAATTCTCTTCTAACTCCTTGATTGAATTGTTGGGTATCATGACAATTTTGTCCAGAATGGACGGTTGCAAACCTCTGAGAATGAATCTAATTTTTTGTTTTTCCCCCATCTGAGGGTTGACTTTACTACAAAGGAATAGAACATCTGTCATGTAGCTTTGAAGTGTGTCGGTGTCTTGCATTTTTCTGTTATTTAATTGAATTTAAAATTTTTCCACTTGACCTACAGGCTCGAAATATTTAGTCAGTGTTTCCTTCATGTATTCATAAGTCAAATCATTTTGATGTGAGGCATTGATGGTTTCAAAATGTTGTAATGCACTATTGTTCAGATAAAACGGCAAGTACAGTAATTTGTCGTTGTCATCCCAACCATTGAGAGTGGCTGTCCTATCGTAATAGGGAAAGAATTCGCAAATATTCTCTTTAGGGCTAGCTGAAAAGGTTTTTGGTGTGATAAATGGACGTTTTTTATCTGCCATAGCACTATCGCTTACGGGATCGGTTTGAGTGGTACCGTATTAGTACTAATATCAATGCTCTTAGAAGAAAAATCGTCTTCTTGAATTCTAAAACTAAATCGGGGTATTGAATTTTTAGTTTGTTGGATAGGGAAACTCTACGTATTATGTCTTGTAAAGCACAATCACGTTCTTCAAAATATGTAGTTATATCTTTCAAATTGGTTTTTATTAGCCTGAGGTTAGATCTTATGAATTCTAAATCAGCGTTTTCAGGAATATATAGATTGTACTGTTCTGCTAATTGTCTAGCTTTTCTAAGTTTAATTTACCTGTTTGAATATCACGCAAGTCTGGAATATTTGTGTTCATTGAAACAACAACCGCATAGGGCCAGAATATTTTTAAATCTTGGAGTGCAATATGAAAATATTGAATAAGAGTCTTAAATTAAAGAAAAAAAGAAGATAGAAATGAGAAAGAATGGTGATCTAGAATATAATGCAAGCTAGCTTTTTTTGTAAGAGAAACGATCGATCAACTATGAATACAATTTTCCTATTGGAAATTATCACAATTGCAATTTAATGCTATTATTATTATTATTATTCCTCTTTTTTATGCTAAGATTCCAGCAAATAGTTCTTCATTGTTTATTTATTTGAATCTAATAAATGAATTATCAGAATTAACTTGATAATGATTATTACCATGCACTTTTATTTTAAGTATTTAATATTGATGAAATTTTTAAGCACTTGATTCAAAGTAACATGATTTTATTTTAATGATTGAAAATCCAAAAACCAGTCATACACTGGGTGCTCAATTTTTGACAAAAAGAGAAAAAATATATATTAATGTGAATAGCAAAAGGCTACCGAGAAAGTCCAACAGGTTTAGTGTCAGATAGATTGTAATAAAAAAATCACAAAACCCGGCTAAAACTCCACCATTGTAACAATATGGGTGTGTTACTTGATCAAGGATCTTATAAGTTATATATTATTGGTGAATAACCAAATGAAATTATCTGTAAACGTCCGGATTGGAGTGAATCAATCAATTGACAAAATTTGATTTTTCTCAAATAGCCTAATTGATTACTCCAATCTTTCAGTGTTGATTAATTCATTCAGTTACCTCACACAAGCGCCTCCACCAGTGTTTTTTTTATCAACAGGAAAAAACACAAACCTTGAAATGAATAGATTTTTTTTTAATTTATTTTTTTTAAATTGAATTTAAGAGAGATTGAAACTGGAAAAAGAAAAGTCGATGGATGAAAGAATTTGAATTTTTTATTACAATTCTTCTTCAAAATTCAAAAATTAAATTTACAACCAAATAAAATACCAAATTATAATTATTAAGAATTTAAAAATTAAAATAAAAATATAAATATTTGAATATTCATTTATTTTTATAATATTTGATATTTATTTATTTTTATAACAGTTGAAAACAAAAATGACAAAAGAAAAGTTGAAATAAGAAAAGGGTACAGATACTATATTTATTTTCTAATAATTTTATTTTGGGGAAAACGTCCTCTCTCTGATCTTTTGATTTTAATATTAAAATTTATTTTTATTTTTGTTTATAATTATGTGATTCAAAAATAATTTAGTTGTTGCTGAAATTACTTTTAATGGTGAGGTGGAAAATAGAAAAAATGATTGGAAGAAAACTGTTTTACCTTACGTCACTGGAACGGACTCCTGTACGGTTAGACCAAGATCAGACCAAGCTGTCGCAACCGCTGCTGCACAAGAAGTGAGCGTTTTTCGGCTGGTTAAAATTTGGTAGGCATAAATGCTGAGTCTTTACTTTAGCTAGAAAAGGCTTCAACGCCTTGCCAACAGTTGAAGAAAAAAAAGAGAGATAGTGAGTGAGAGAGTACGTTTTCCTCTTCTTGCTTTACAGCTTACTATAGAGAAAAATTAATAAATTTTTGTTGAGTGGGTTCTGTCACTATTGTGACACAGTGTAATAATTAGTTACTAATATTATATAACAGATATATTATAATTATTATATTACATAACAGAAAGCAAGCACGTTTCCGAGCTTCTATAGAGAAAAACAGTTGTGAAAACTATCATAAATAGACTGTGTGGTTCTTTGAAGTTCTGATGCTGACTGTTGCATTTCCATTGTCTCAGCTTGTCTCGATCACTGCCTTGTCGAGATATATCCTCGATTTCTATTGGCCGATTGTCATGGCAGCTGACCAATCAGTAGCCTTGATTAGAGCATCGTTTCCCTCGCCAACTAACTGCATAGATTCTTTGTTTCTGAAGCCAAAAGGCTCGATGCATATTTGCGGCGCGGTCGCAGCAAATATTCATTAAATTCCTATTCATTAATTTATTCATTGAATTACTGTTCAGTGTTCAGTTCAGGGCGTTCAGGTAGTGCGGTCGAGACCTCCCCCCATGCGTCTCTGGTGGTTTTCGCGTCTATATTCGTTGATTTATTCGTTATTTTGTTCGGTTTTTATTCGTGGCATGTGTAAAATGTTTGTTGGTGTATCTGTGTACAAAGCTTTCACACTATAATACGCGTACCGTACGGAATAATTGTGTTGAATCTGTGAAATACTAGTGTTGTGATCTAGATAACCCTTGAAGGAGATATTTTGTTGAATCTTATTGAAGATTTTTTTAGTCCCCCAACCAATCGTTTTATAATTCTGTATTTCGTCCTTGTATAATTCGAATCTCTTTTACATAGAATGTGTTCATAGTTTTTTTGTGCGTTCCAATTTGAATATTAAAATACAGGCAAGTCTGTAACTGTTTCCAGATTAATGTAGGCTACTCGTATATTACGGTGAATATAATTCTCATTTCGTGAAGGAATTCTTGTACTTTACTCTTGAATTCATTATTTATTGATAATAAATTCCACCTACGGTACGAGTCATTCATTGGTCGATTTTTATATCCCAACATTTTCAAATGAATATTAGGCGTTCGATTGGCCAGAACCTCTACTCTGTATTTCAGTTCAAATTATTCCCAGATTTTTATCTCCTCCTCTCCACAACATTACTGTTGATATTTCAATACAAATAACAGCGTATTCCGAATTCCCCCAGGAATAATATTAATATTATTATGCTTAAATTAAGATACTGTCATTCTGATGATAAACGTTTCTATCCTACTTGAAACTTCAAGTTTCTGAAATTTTTCTACTTATTTTGATCTGGAAACCGTGCTCTGTCCTCAAATTATCCCATTGCGTTCAGATTTCGAATTTATGGCGGTTGACGTAATGGCCGCAATCAACAGGTCGTAGTTATCGTAGTTGTTTGAATTTTGATAACTATAAGTAAAATGAATATTTTTGTCATGAAATACATAATTATATCTATCAAATTAAAATTATTGACAGGCCGAAATGAGAATTAATTTCCTTTCTTCATCTACCAAATCGTTGGTAGACACAAGCAGCTGTGATTCTTCAAATCATTTTCGTAATGGCGGACGTGAAGCTTCAACTGCGTTTATGACTCGCGGATTTCAACGCCGTTCAAGTTTAATTGTCGGTTAATCGGTTCGGAAAAGTGTTCAAATTCACCAAAACAGTGTAGTGAACTTTATTTAGTGTGTGAAATTAATACTGTACAAGTGAAAAAGCGAAGTGTTGAAATTGGTATCAAGCTGTTGTCTCATGCTGGAACAGGGTTTCCAGTTCCAGTTTGATGTTTCTTCGGTTTTGAAGGTAGGAATACGTTGAACAACAACTATTAGCATGATAATTATTGAGAATTGACACAGTCTATTGTCCTCGATTGTCCATGATTAGAATTGAAACACACATTGACTTCTAAATTGAAAATAAGCTAGCTTTGCCCATTGTCAACGCCCTTTCAAAATGGCTGTCGCTGAACAAAGAAAATTCTTCAATTTTCAATTTCGATCAGAATAATCAAATTATGAATGGGCCTATTACCTTCCAGTTTCACCTTCTATTACTCTATCAATAACATAATACTATCATAGACTCCTCATTTAATATTGCATAAATAATTGTTGTTTTGGGCGTAAGAAGACTGAATTCCTCAAATATTTGAAGTATATTCATAATCATTTATTTGCCATAAAAAATTCAAATCAGAAAATAGAAATAATCACGTGGAATAATTCGTCATCCTCATAAGATTAATTGATATTTTGTTGATACAATTAGTTCGTTTTGGTCAATAGTGGGAATTTTTCTCAAATAATTCGTCATCCAAAATATAAAAACTTGTTGATGATATTCTCTCAATGTTTCATCTTGTAGGAGGTAGGACTTGGTAGAATTGAGCTATTACATTTTTAGATTTTATGGTTTATTGCTTATACGCTTCAATATTTCGACTTTATAGTGTATTGTAGAGACAAAACTTCCTCGTTAAACCAATGAATGGCTCCTTCATATTTAATGTTAATTATTGGGAACTCCATGAATTTAGTTTCATCGTCTTGTAGTTGTATTATGCCTTCGAATTCTCCAGGAATGTAGTCAGCTAAACTGAATTGGATTTGAATACAAGTAGGGAATCTTATGGTTTTTATATCAATTATCTAATCTAAAATCTCATTAATAATAATGGTTTTTATCCAACCAGATTGAAAAATTATCGTCAACTCGAATTCTCCCTTTTTTAAATTATCTCGTTCAATTCCATAAATGAGTAGCAGCATTATTACATGCTCAAATCTATATATTATTATTAATAGGCGAACATGCTTTATTGTAAACAGAACACCTCCGTGGTTTCTTAACCAAATTTGTTCGTTCACATCTCATTTGAAGGATCTCATTGAGTAGATGTTTGATAAGGTCTTACATTTTGAAAAAAGTTATCGTGGAGATGAGAAATGAGCGATCAAAGTTTCAATTTTTGCCATTGCTTTAACATAGGGATAGGTGAGCCGAAAATTTTCACATTAATTTCAACTTATGATTTGATGATCAGCTGTTTTGAAATGAAAATTTATTTTTCATTTTTCATTGCACCAGTAAGAGCATTATTTAGTGCAGAGAGAAGATGAAGATAGGGAGTGAGAATGAAAAAGAGAAGAATAAGAAGAAGAAAAAGGAGGAGAAGAAGAAGAAGGTGGATAAGATAAAGAAGAAGAAAAATGAGAAGACGGAAAAAGAGGAGGAGGAGAAACAGAAAAAAAGACTCCCGGATTAAAAAAGAAAGGGATTTCTGAGACCCCGTAGCGAAGCAAGGGTGACCTGCTAGTTTATAATAAAGGAGATTCAAGGCCGTATTTATGAACATTCCTTGAGGGTTCCTTTCCGAAAGGGGGCCTTGAAAAGCATTTCATGGCTGATAAATCAACTGATTCCATTCATGAAACGCTTTTCAAGACGCCCTTTCGGAAAGGGAACTAAACGTTAATAAGTGCCTAAATCTCCTTTATTATAAACAACAGGTCACCCCTTGCTTCGCTACGGGGTCTCAGAAATCCCGTTAAGGTTGAGGATATTTGTGTGAAATATCACATTAAGATAAGTGTTGAGTAAACAGTATTGCTCATTAATTTTTTTAAAATCATTAATAACATTTTATTTCGGGTAATACCATTTTGTAACATTTTCCCATTCAACTTGAACAGTTTTTCCCGACAACGGTTTTTCTCATCCACTTCCTCCTTTTCAGATTCCTCTCCCTTCTATTCCTCTCATCTTCAATTCCTTCTACTCTCTGTCCCTTCTTCTCTTCACTTTCACCATCTCTCATCCTCTTCTTTTCTTTTTTATTACTAGGCCTACCTACTCTTTTTTGCCCACTTCTTCTCCGCTTCATCTCCTCATTCTTATTCTTATTCTTCTCCATCTTCCTCTTCTCGTTCTTCTTCTTTTTATTCTACTCTTTTTTTTCTTCTCCATCACCTCCTTCTCCATCACCTCCTTCTTCTTCTTATCCTCATTCATATTCTTCTCCTTCTCCAACTTTTTCATCTTCTTCTTTTTCTCATTCTTCTTCTTATTCTTTCTCTCCTTCTCCATCTCCTTTTTTCCATTCACTTCTCCTTATTTTTCTCGTTCTTCTCCTCCTTCTTCTACTCCTATTTTTTCTCTTCTTCATCTTATTCTTCTCCTACTCCTTCATTTTCATTTCCTTCTTTCCCATCTCCTTCTTCTTCTTCTCCTCCTTTTCCTTCTTCTCCTTTTCCTTCTTCTCCTTTTTCTCCTTCTCATTTTTCTTTTTCTCCTTTTTCTTCTGCTCCTTTTCTTCTTCTCCTTTTTCGACTTCTCCCTCATCTTATCCTTTTTCGTCTCCTTCTTATCTTTCTCTTCTTTCTCTTCTTCCTCTTTTTCTTCTTTTTTGTCTCTTTCTTATCTCATTCATCTCCTCCTTTTTCTACTCCTCTCCTCCTTCTCCCCCTTATTCTTCTTTCCCTTCACCTTCTCCTTCTTCTCGTTCTTCTTCTTCTCGTTTTCGTTCTCACTTGTCCTGTTTTTGCACAAACGCCCTCACCGGTGCAATGAACAATATTAATAAATTTTTCGTTTTAAAATAGCTGATCATTAAATCATAAGTTGAAATGTGAAAATTTGCTACTCACCTTTCCCTATGTTGAAGCAATGGCAGAAATTGTAACTTTGATCGCTCATTCCTAATGTCCACTATGACTTTTTGAAAAAATTCAAAACCTCAAGGTGGGTTTTCGTTATCGCGCCGCAGCGGAGCCCGACCCAGCGTTGCCAGATGCAATTGATGAAAAATCCCCACTCTAAATAGTTATTACTATTATAGTAATCAATTGCATCTGGCAATGCTGTGTCGGGCTACGCTGGCACTCTCGCAATGAAAACCCACCTTTATCAAACATCTACTCAATGAGATTTTTCAAATGAGACTTCAACGAAAAATATCGGTTGAGAAACCAAGGAGTTCTGATTATAAAAAAAACATATTTGCCTATTTTATATAAAGGAGATAACAATATCATTATCTAGTTCACTGCATGAATAAAACGTTTTTTTCTTTACAGTTTCACTGATCACAGTCAATCATCTTCTAGGACTTATCTTCTAGAGATCTTCTGGAGAACAATCATCTTCTAGGCAAGATGCCGATGGCAACTTCAACAACAAAAAAGGTACGGTAAGTACGCCTGCTTCCATATTTTGTTTGGCAATATTTACTTTATGATTAATAATGTCTTTTTCAGTTGAATGTAATTTGATCCAATAGATAGAAGATTGGATATAAAATCTCTTTCATCTAATAATATTCATAAATTAAAAAAAATTTCTCAAAATGTAAATATTTTTACAATATTGCAATTTGTATTGTCCAACTTTATCTTTGATAACTCACTGACGTTCAGCTGCTATAATAATAACTTTAAAGGTAGATATAAAAGTGCTTTTTTAATTAGAAATATTTTTATAATAATAATAAACATTATAGACTATTACGACCTTCAGTCAGCTATTATCATAGTATCAGTCAGAAAAGTATGGATTTGCCAGAGTTCAATCAGTTTAATAATTGAAAAATAAAGACTCCATTAGTTTCCAATTTTTCAATGCGTACAATATTCTCAAAATAAAATTAATAATTCTTGTATCAAATATACAGTAATTTTTCATTCTAATTAGTCTTCAATAATTCCATATTCCAGTTAGCCTATTGAAATATGAGTTCACTAATATATTAATTTTAATAGAGAATAAAATAAATAAATATTAATTAATTTTTCTTCAAATTAATGGTTCATCAGTCATCACAATTAATACCGGTATTTGGAACTAGGGCCGCTAACAGGCCTTTTTTTATTGTAATGATTCTTCAATAATTCCATATTCCAGTTATTGAAATATGAGTTCACTAATATATCAATTTTAATGGAGAATAAAATAAAGAAATATTAATTAATTTTTCTTCAAATTAATGGTTTATCAGTCATCACCGGTATTTGGAACTAGGGCCGCTAACGGGCATAGGCCTCTCCAAACAGTTCCTCTATTTTAAAACACTGTTATGATACAGTATTTTCCTTTTTCCAATGCTGTAGGAGTTCAGTTTATTTTTTATTCATTCCATACATAGAATCAGTAGTTTAATATAAATGGTTGATGAAAATTGGTCATTCAGTTCAAGATTTTCAATAACTTGGATTTTTATTTCGTGTTTTTTGTTAGTAACTTTAATATGAACTTGTTTTTGAATTCTAAAATTTTCTGCTTTAGTTTTTGAAGAGGAAATTGGTGATTAAAGCGTCGGTTTTCCAACGTCGATTAAACCAATTTTAGTTTTGTTTGTTTGTTTGTCGATGGCTCAACAGCCTTTAGGCTTAGGCCTAAAATTCAGATTGTCATATCATCTCACTGCGGTTTCTCCAACATCAGTTAACCAATTTTTAGTTTAAACTTGGGGTTTACCACTCACTAGAAACGCTTTTTGTCAGAAAGTCCGACGTCCGAACAGCTGACCATTTGATTCAACGTTAGCCTCAAATGGTCAGCTGTTCGGACATCAAACTTTCTGACAAAACGTTTCTAGTGAGTGGTAAAAAGTTTAAACTAAAAATTGGTTTAATCGATGTTGGAGAAACCGGCCCTTAGTGAGATGATATGACAACCTGAATTTGGTAGGCCTAAGCCCACAAAGGGCAGTTTGTCTGAATTGGATAAGGAATCAGTTTTGGGCATAGATTGATTGATTACCACTGCAGTTGAAAATTTCTAGATTGTCTAATTTTTCCAGCAAAGTTTACTCAAGAATTTATCATTTTCATAGCGAATTCAGACAGCAACAGTTCATAACATTTTAAATTAGTAGGAAAATCTTGAATCTACCGGCCTCTTTAAAAATCTTTTTTGGAAGCTTTTTTATAAGGATTCCTATCTTTATTTTGATGAGTACAACAACACATAATATTTTAAGAGTTAAAGGACGCTACATATGAAAATTCCCTAGTTTTAAGTAGTGTATTGTAAATGCAAATGATATTCTATTGGTATAAATTTATACAATAATATAATTTATTAGATCAATAACATTTTTCCACTTCTTTTTTAAAACTGTTTTTTAGTTAGGCCTAAAGTAGATCTTTGAACTCTTGTTGAATAAAAACTGAACAAACTTGAAATCGATTTTCTTGCCAATAGAATTGGGAGAAGATAAAAATATTATTGATTTGACTAAGATCAGTTATCCATCCTCCCTTCGTTCTCTTTTAGTAAATGTTGGCAATGATTCAATATTTTTTTTCAATTTATTGCTGGTCATAAACAATTTGGAGACTCAAAAGGACTTTGAAAAATATTAGGATATTTATTATTTCATATCACTAATCTATTGATGGAATCTATAAACAACTTAAATATTTTCTTAGTCTAACAAAATTTTTTAAGTCTTACTGAATAATAAGCAAACTTGAGATTTCGTTTATAGCCATTCAACCTCTTTTTATTTTATTTGATGAAAAATTCGACTTTGGAAATGCTTCAAGTTATCAAAAACTCTATATAATTAATGTTGTTATTTTTATTTATTAATTATACCCTAAGTGCTTCCACTCCTGGAGTGATTCTCTACTGTAGGCCTAGAGGATTTTGTACACAATCAAACTTCTCATCAAATTAATAATCACCTTCAACTACATTTTCACTGTTTGGCTGAAACTTGAGAGTTTGTTAAATTTTCACTAGATTTAAATCTATTTTTTCGATTTATGAGATTTCATGTAACAGGCTAATGCTAAATGCGTTACTGTTCATGAAACTCTTTTTCAGGATATTTTATGAACTTACTGTTCATGAAACTCTTGTCCTAAGAAATAGGAACTGCTCACTATTAGATATTTTATTTTATTGGATTGGATGAGAAATTCGATTGAGTTCATACTCCTCAAGATGAGGCTTGTATATATCAAGATTAGCTTTCATTTCAATTTTTCAATGTTTCAATGTTTGTAAATGAAGCTGTGTATTCATGACTAGCATCTTGAATGCTGTCTGTTTTTGAATAAAGCTCTGTATATATCTATTGTGCTGTCAGACCTGTTTCCTGTTTCATAAAACTTGTCCTGAGAAATTGGAATTGCTAACTATTTGATGCCAATACACCAGACGTTAAAAGAGAAAGATGGTGCTGAAAAAAAAATGGTTGGCATCTTATAATCAGCAATTCCAGGTCATGTGAGGTTTTATGTTACAGGCATCTTGTGTAACTTTAATCTGTAGGCCAAGATAAAACTTTTGTTTGTGTTTTATAACATGTCAAAGAAAGCTATGTATCTTTGCCTAGCATCCTACATGCAGTCACTCCTGGAGTGATTCTTTACTGTAAAGGATTTTGTACACAATCAAACTTTTTGTCAAATAATCACTTTCAATTAAATTTTTTAATCCTTTGGCTGGAACTTGAGAGTTCGTGAAATCTTCTATGTGCGTTACTGTTCATGAAACTCTTGTCCTAAGAAATAGGAACTGCTCACTATTAGATATTTTATTTTATTGAATTGATGAAAGATTTGATTGAGTACAAACCTCAAGATAAGGCTTGAATATGTCAAGATTAGCTTTCATTTAATTTTTCAATGTTAATTGTGAAAAAAAGAAAAAAAAGAAAAAGAAAAAAAAAAGAAAAAAAAAAAGAAAAAAAGAAAAAGAAGAAAATAAAAAATAAAAAAAATAAAAAAAAATAAAAAAAGAAAGAAAAGAATAAAAAATAAAAAAGAAAAAAAGAAAAAAGAAAAAGAAATAAAAGAAAAAAAAATGAAAAAAAAATAAATAAAAAAAAATTGGAAAAAAAATAAAAAAAAATAAATTGAAAAAAATGAAAAAATATTAATTTTTTCTGTGTGTAAATGGAGCTGTGTGTTCATGGCTAGCATCTTAAAAATGCTTTCACTTTTTGAGTGACTTATGTCTGTTTTTGAATGAAGCTCTGTATATATATCTATTGTGCTGTCAGACCTGTTTCCTGTTCCATAAAACTTGTCCTAAAAAATTGGAATTGCTAACTATTTGATGCCAACACACCAGACGTTAAAAGAAAAAATGGTGCTGAAAAAAAATTGTAGGCATCTTATAATCAGCAATTCCAGGTCTTGTGAGGTTTTATGTTACAGGCATCTTGTGTAACGTTCATCTGAAGGCCAAGATGAAACTATTGTTTGTGTTTTATAACATGTCAAAGAAAGCTATGTATCTTTGCCTTGCATCTTACATGCAGTCACTCCTGGAGTGATTCTCTACTGTAAAGGATTTTGTACACAATCAAACTTTTTGTCAAATAATCACTTTCAATTAAATTTTTTAATCCTTTGGCTGGAACTTGAGAGTTTGTTAAATTTTCACTATACTCAAATCTATTGTTTTGGATTTATGAGATTTCATGTAACAGGCTAATGCTAAATGTGTTACTGTTCATGAAACTATTTTTTGGACTTGTGATATTTTATGAACAGGCTATGTGTGTTACTGTTCATGAAACTCTTGTCCCAAGAAATAGGAACTGCTCACTATTAGATATTTTATTTTATTAAATTGAATGAAAGATTTGATTGAGTACAAACTCCTCAAGATGAGGCTTGAATATGTCAAGATTAGCTTTCATTTTAATTTTTCAATGTTTCAATGTTTGTAAATGGAGCTTTGTATTCATGACTAGCATCTTGAATGCTGTCACTTTTTGAGTGACTTGTCTGTTTTTTAATGAAGTTCTGTATATATCTATTGTGCTGTCAGACCTGTTTCCTGTTTCATAAAACTTGTCCTGAGAAATTGGAATTGCTAACTATTTGATGCCAATACACCAGACGTTAAAAGAAAAAATGGTGCTGAAAAAAAAAATTGTTGGCATCTTATAATCAGCAATTCCAGGTCATGTGAGGTTTTATGTTACAGGCATCTTGTGTAACTTTCATCTGTAGGCCAAGATAAAACTTTTTTTGTGTTTTATAACATGTCAAAGAAAGCTATGTATCTTTGCCTTGCATCCTACATGCAGTCACTCCTGGAGTGATTCTTTACTGTAAAGGATTTTGTACACAATCAAACTTTTTGTCAAATAATCACTTTCAATTAAATTTTTTAATCCTTTGGCTGGAACTTGAGAGTTCGTTAAATCTTCTATGTGCGTTACTGTTCATGAAACTCTTGTCCTAAGAAATAGGAACTGCTCACTATTAGATATTTTATTTTATTGAATTGGATGAAAGATTTGATTGAGTACAAACTCCTCAAGATAAGGCTTGAATATGTCAAGATTAGCTTTCATTTTAATTTTTCAATGTTAATTGTGAAAAAAAGAAAAAAAAGAAAAAAATGAAATAAAAAGAAAAAAAGAAAAAGAAGAAAAAAAGAAAAAAAAATAAAAAAGAAAAATATATAAAAAATAAAAAAAGAAAGAAAAAAAAAAATAAAAAAAAAAAATTGAAAAAATAGAAAAAAGAAATTGAAAAAATGAAAAAATATTAATTTTTTCTGTGTGTAAATGGAGCTGTGTGTTCATGGCTAGCATCTTAAATGCTTTCACTTTTTGAGTAACTTATGTCTGTTTTTGAATGAAGCTTTGTATATATATCTATTGTGCTGACAGACCTGTTTCCTGATCCATAAAACTTGTCCTAATGTATTGGAATTGCTAACTATTTGATGCCAACACACCAGACATTAAAAGAAAAAATGGTGCTGAAAAAAAAAAATTGTTGGCATCTTATAATCAGCAATTCCAGGTCTTGTGAGGTTTTATGTTACAGGCATCTTGTGTAACGTTCATCTGAAGGCCAAGATAAAACTTTTGTTTGTGTTTTATAACATGTCAAAGAAAGCTATGTATCTTTGCCTTGCATCTTACATGCAGTCACTCCTGGAGTGATTCGCTATTGTGAAGGATTTTGTACACAATCAAACTTTTTGTCAAATAATCACTTTCAATTAAATTTTTCAATCCTTTGGCTGGAACTTGAGAGTTTGTTAAATCTTCTATGTGTGTTACTGTTCATGACACTCTTGTCCCAACAAATAGGAACTGCTCACTATTAGCTATTTTATCTTATTTGATTGGATGAGAAATTCCCTTGAATACATACTCCTCAAGATGAGACTTGTATATATCAACATTACCTTTCATTTTAATTTTTCAATGTTAATTGAAAAATATTAATTTTTTCTGTGTGTAAATGGAGCTGTGTTCATGACTAGCATAAAATGCTGTCACTTTTTGAGTGACTTATGCCTGTTTTTCAATGAAGCGCTGTATATATCTATTGTGCTGTCAGACCTGTTTCCTGTTCCATAAAACTTGTCCTGAAAACGTGGAATTGCGAGATATGTGATGCCAACACACCAGACGTTAAAAGAAAAAATGGTGCTGAAAAAAATTTGTTGGCATCTTATAATCAGCAATTCCAGGTCTTGTGAAGTTTTATGTTACAGGCATCTTGTGTAACGTTCATCTGAAGGCCAAGATAAAACTATTGTTTGGTTTTTATAACATGTCAAAGAAAGCTATGTATCTTTGCCTTGCATCTTACATGCAGTCACTCCTGGAGTGATTCTCTACTGTAAAGGATTTTGTACACAATCAAACTTTTTGTCAAATAATCACTTTCAATTAAATTTTTTAATCCTTTGGCTGGAACTTGAGAGTTTGTTAAATTTTCACTATACTCATATCTATTGTTTTGGATTTATGAGATTTCATGTAACAGGCTAATGCTAAATGTGTTACTGTTCATGAAAGGACTTGTGATATTTTATGAACAGGCTATGTGTGTTACTGTTCATGAAACTCTTGTCCCAAGAAATAGGAACTGCTCACTATTAGATATTTTATTTTATTAAATTGAATGAAAGATTTGATTGAGTACAAACTCCTCAAGATGAGGCTTGAATATATCAAGATTAGCTTTCATTTCAATTTTTCAATGTTTCAATGTTTGTAAATGGAGCTTTGTATTCATGACTAGCATCTTGAATGCTGTCACTTTTTGAGTGACTTGTCTGTTTTTTAATGAAGTTCTGTATATATCTATTGTGCTGTCAGACCTGTTTCCTGTTTCATAAAACTTGTCCTGAGAAATTGGAATTGCTAACTATTTGATGCCAATACACCAGACGTTAAAAGAAAAAATGGTGCTGAAAAAAAAAATTGTTGGCATCTTATAATCAGCAATTCCAGGTCATGTGAGGTTTTATGTTACAGGCATCTTGTGTAACGTTCATCTGAAGGCCAAGATAAAACTTTTGTTTGTGTTTTATAACATGTCAAAGAAAGCTATGTATCTTTGCCTTGCATCCTACATGCAGTCACTCCTGGAGTGATTCTCTACTGTAAAGGATTTTGTACACAATCAAACTTTTTGTCAAATAATCACTTTCAATTAAATTTTTCAATCCTGTTCATGAAACTCTTGTCCTAAGAAATAGGAACTGCTCACTATTAGATATTTTATTTTATTGAATTGGATGAAAGATTTGATTGAGTACAAACTCCTCAAGATGAGGCTTGAATATGTCGAGATTAGCTTTCATTTTAATTTTTCAATGTTAAAAAAAAAAAAAAAAAAAGAAAGAAAAAAAAAAAATGAAAAATATTAATTTTTCTGTGTAAATGGAGCTGTGTATTCATGACTAGCATCTTGAATGCTGTCACTTTTGAGTGACTTGTCTGTTTTTGAATGAAGCTCTGTATATATCTATTGTGCTGTCAGACCTGTTTCCTGTTCATAAAACTTGTCCTAAAAATTGGAATTGCTAACTATTTGATGCCAACACACCAGACGTTAAAAGAAAAATGGTGCTGAAAAAATTGTTGGCATCTTATAATCAGCAATTCCAGGTCATGTGAGGTTTTATGTTACAGGCATCTTGTTAACTTTCATCTGTAGGCCAAGATAAAACTTTTGTTTGTGTTTTATAACATGTCAAAGAAAGCTATGTATCTTTGCCTTGCATCCTACATGCAGTCACTCCTGGAGTGATTCTTTACTGTAAAGGATTTTGTACACAATCAAACTCTTTGCCAAATAATCACTTTCAATTTTGGATTTAATTTCTAATGCTAAATGTGTTACTGTTCATGAAACTATTTTTTGGACTTGTGATATTTTATGAACAGGCTATGTGCGTTACTGTTCATGAAACTCTTGTCCTAAGAAATAGGAACTGCTCACTATTAGATATTTTATTTTATTGAATTGGATGAAAGATTTGATTGAGTACAAACTCCTCAAGATGAGGCTTGAATATGTCAAGATTAGTTTTCATTCTAATTTTCAATGTTAAAAAGAAAAAAAAAAAAAAAAAAAAAGAAAAAAAAAAGAAAAAAAGAAAAAAAAAAAAAAAAAAAAAAAAAAAAAAAGAAAAAAAAAAAAAAAAAAAAAAGAAAAAAGAAAAAGAAAAAAATAAAAAAAAAAAAAATAAAAAAAAAAAAAAGAAAAAAAGAAAAAGAAAATAAAAATGGAAAAAAAAAGAAATTGAAAAAAATGAAAAAATATTAATTTTTTCTGTGTGTAAATGGAGCTGTGTGTTCATGGCTAGCATCTTAAATGCTTTCACTTTTTGAGTGACTTATGTCTGTTTTTGAATGAAGCTCTGTATATATATCTATTGTGCTGTCAGACCTGTTTCCTGTTCCATAAAACTTGTCCTAAAAAATTGGAATTGCTAACTATTTGATGCCAACACACCAGACGTTAAAAGAAAAAATGGTGCTGAAAAAAAATTGTTGGCATCTTATAATCAGCAATTCCAGGTCTTGTGAGGTTTTATGTTACAGGCATCTTGTGTAACGTTCATCTGAAGGCCAAGATGAAACTATTGTTTGTGTTTTATAACATGTCAAAGAAAGCTATGTATCTTTGCCTTGCATCTTACATGCAGTCACTCCTGGAGTGATTCTCTACTGTAAAGGATTTTGTACACAATCAAACTTTTTGTCAAATAATCACTTTCAATTAAATTTTTTAATCCTTTGGCTGGAACTTGAGAGTTTGTTAAATTTTCACTATACTCATATCTATTGTTTTGGATTTATGAGATTTCATGTAACAGGCTAATGCTAAATGTGTTACTGTTCATGAAACTATTTTTTGGACTTGTGATATTTTATGAACAGGCTATGTGCGTTACTGTTCATGAAACTCTTGTCCTAAGAAATAGGAACTGCTCACTATCAGATTTTTATTTTACTATATCAGATGAAAAATTCGATTGAGTACAAACTTCTCATATATTATATATATATATGATTAGCTTTCATTTTAATTTGTCAATGTTTATTGTAAAAAAAAAGCTAGCATCCCAAAATGCCTTATGTAACAGGCATAGTGTGTCTTTTATTCGTGGGCTAAGATAAAATTGTATTTTTCTGATGTATAAAATCATAAAGAAAGCACTATATCACTAGCTTTCTTTCTAAATGCTGTCACCTGTGGAGTGACTTATTTCTGTTTGTAAATGAAACCCTGTATTTTTTAAGTGTTCATCTTAAATTCTGTCACACCTTGAATACCTTTTTTCTGTAAAAGCATTTGTAGCCAATTGAATTTTCATCAAATAGTTTCATACCATGTCATTTGGCTTGATACAGTCGCTTGACAAAATTAATATTGAACAAGATTCTAAAAATTTATCTCATTGAATCAATCTTCTTATAAGGTTTGACAAGATTTCCAAAAAAAAAGTATCAAGGGGTATAATTCTACAAGCTAGTTGAACTCAAATAATTCCCCAATAATTTCTTAATAACTCAAATAATTTAACTCTTAAATTAATAACTCAATAATTTCATTATTTATATATATATATATATATATATATATATATATATATAGTGTGTATGAGTATATAGGATCAGAGTATATTATGCATTAGAGTAATGATACTTTGTATTTACAATACATTCTACATAATTCTAAATAACTTTCTCCTACAGAGTGTTGCATAACTTTCTGAGAATACCACCAATGTGTTGTTGTGCTCATCAAAATTTAGAGGAGAGTTCTTAGAAAAGTTTTCGAAAATGTTTGGTTACCAATATAAAAAAGTGGATTTTTCTACCAATTCACGAGTTTGTAAATTGTTGGTGTCTTAATTCTGTATCAAAATATTGAATATTTTTATGTAAACTTTGCTGAAAAATGAGATCACTTATAAGTTTTAAACTGACTGCAGTGGTAATTGAGATATTATAGAGTTCGTGATTTTTTTTTCTCAATTACAAAAGTTAAAACTTTATTGTTTGATTGATAAACCTGCATTTTTTATTGAATGAACTTCTGCATGAGTCAATTTTGAAGGTAGAATGTGTTGTGATTCAATAGTCTAGAACACATCTAAATTTCTACAAATTAGGATTGAAAAAGTCAAAACATAAAATTAGACAAACAATTATAAAATACGTTTTCTAGGCCTTCCCGCGTTTTGAGGCTATTGGTAATAGCCAACTTTCAATGATAAAATACTTTTCAAGTATAAATAGGTGAAGACACAACTAATATCAATATTAACTCAATATTTGAATTGACTCAAAATGGTTATGTCAATTCACTAAGTAAGTGAATTAACCTTCCTTTCTTTTTTATTATGTAGCTCCTCTCACATGCTGCTACATGTGCAAGGATCTGCAATGTGCATTGAATGTTTATATGCTGCTATAAATGTTGTGATTTTGCTTTATTGCCTCTAATACTCTAATTTATTCTCTTTCCCTTCTATTTTATTATGTTGCTAATATGCTAATTATTCTGCTTGATTGCCTCTACTACTCTCCAATTCCCTCATGCTATTTTATGATATAGCTTTTCGCACATGCTGCCACATGTAGAATAACATAAAATGACATCACTATTGACAATATAATAAAAAGTATATCCTCATTTTCTCCATCCTCAATGATAATACATCAAAAAGCAAACTTAGTTCAAATTCAACACCAAATCGCTTCATCATGATTTAGAACCCACCTAAAGCTCTCTCAGAAAAAAAACTCCGAATAGAAAAGCTGACTTGTGAGTTACACTAGAAATGAACTGTTAAAACGCATTGAACATTGATATGCATGTCCATTGTAGCCTAACATGAAAAATCATATTTATTTGCCATAAAACAACAAAACAATAATTCAATCCAAAAGGCAACGTCTCCATTGGATGGAGCATGATTAGAAGTTTGATTGTTTACAAATATCTATTTATATATCTGATTGATCTATAACTTTTTGTATTAGTGCTTGAAATTTTTCTTAAGCATCGTAAACTGAATTCCATTTTTTTCAATGTTCCATTGCCTGCTATTCTGCGGAGGGGCCACTTCCCAAGTGATGATGAGAGATGACGACTGTTTTAAGGCAGTCGGGACCGACGGCTTTTCGTCTCCTCTGAAAGACGGGAGTGGCCGTTTCTGTCAAAATCCGTTCCGGCAACTGTATTCGATCTTGGAACCTCTTTGGATTATCAGACAGGCGCTTATCGCCCTCGGCTACGGACCACTTCATATCCGAGTCAACTCCACAAATATCCAAGTTGCAGATCTTTATCTGTCATGAGCCACGTATAGCCTTCAACTATGAGGTGAGTCCTGTCTCTATCTTCATTTTTTTAGTAAGTTCTTAGAACGTTTAGGTTTAGGGCAAGGTTTGTAGAGACCCATACATTTGGAACTCTACATACCTTGGGCTTAGGTACGATCACATTGGATGCAAGCTTGCATCAGTACCAGCGCCCACTAAGGTGGAGTGGAGATGGCATAGCAACACGCCAAATATAAACATTTATGAAACTAAATGGAACAGCTGTTTCGATGTGCGCTGTTCCATTTAGTTTCTTATGTTTATATTTAGCGTGTTGCTATGCCATCTCCACTCCACCTCAGTGGGCGCTTGGTACTTGATGCAAGCTTGCATCCAATATGATCGTACCCTTACACACAAAAAATTCACTTTTTGATAAAGCCCTTGATACCTACTTTTAGAGCCCTTAACAAAAAAAAAGATTCATATACCTTTGGAAAAAAACATGGAAACATGCCCTCTACACACTCTCCAGTTTACTCCTTCCGTCGCTATTTTCAAAGCTAGAAATTTGTGAATGGTCTTGAATTAAAGATAAACATTTATAGAATTCTTGCTGAACCTTAAAGTATTATTATCACTAATCAATTTTCTCAATTGAAAGGTTAAAATGAATGAAGCTCGCTCCATGTTCGACTTATAGGCTACTGCCATTTTAAAGGTTATTCAGCAATTCTACAGATCTTTTTGGACAATTTGGTATCATTTTCATGATCATCGGTTGGTAGATAGCGTTTTGATCCCCTTCATCCGCCCATTGCAAAAATCACATTTTCCATGTAAATTACTGTATATTCAGACATTTATGGTTCCCAAATTATAGAGCTGTTTATCCAATATTTACAGGCTATACAATACTTAATGTAATGTTAGTGTAATGTAATCACTGATAAAATGGTTTTCAACCCCACATTTTGAATTACTCAACTTAAAATGGTAGTGTTTTTGATGTTCTATTATGAGTTTGAGGACAACTAGGAATTTATATTGAAACTAAACTGCAAAAATGAAATGTCTCGTTCATGATTGATTTAGTTACTTAGTTTGAAGTTTTTCTGTAGTGGCAAAAGTGATGAATATTCTTTAATGTAGTAGATATCCATTCGAAGCTGTTATCATAATCATTGATTTATAAAAAAAATGTTGGTTCTCAAGCCATTATCAATCTTAAACCTACTTGACAAGCACTCTTAATGTTTCAATGCATAGATTCTAATTGAAGCCAGTATTTCAGCTGAATTTTGTGATTTGTGAATAATTTATTGTATTACTTTTCAAGGTCACAGTCACAGGGTTTCCTGCCTTCCAATGAATCCGACAAAGCCCGACAAAATTGACATCATTTCTAGGACGAAGAGTTTGACTAGTTCTCAACAGGTACAGTACACTATTAATCGTATTCTATTATTTCAAACGTATTATTGAAACTAAAGGAATTTCTTGCATGTTGAATTTAAAGGTGGGTTTTCCTTACTGCAACCGAGTGCCGCAGCGGAGCCCGACCCAGCGTTGCCAGATGCAATTGATGAAAAATCCAAACTATAGTTTGGGATTTCTCATCAATTGCATCTGGCAACGCTGGATCGGGCTCCGCTGCGGCACTCGGTCGCATTAACGAAAACCCACCTTTAAGCTCTACATGTATGATAATTCTTATAAAACTTTTTTCCCCGTAAGATTTTTCAAGAATTGTTTTTCTCAACTTTCTCTCAATTCAAGCTGTTGACTTCGGCAAATAAAACTAATGACATATATATGTTATTAGGACTAAATATTTTCAATAAAGTGAATGAAAGTTTTCAAAATTGATGTTTACTTTGTATCTTAGACTTGGCGTACACCGGTTAGTCAAGACAAGATAAGACGACATTAGTCACGTTTAGTCACAGTACTTCACATAGCTGCTTATAAAGCAGCACACACCGATTAGTCATTGCATCGGTGTGTGCTGCTTCATAAGCAGCTATGTAAATTATTGTGACTAAACGTGACTAATCTCGTCTTGTCTTGTCTTGACTAACCGGTGTACGCCTGGCCTTATGCATTACAATTACTCGTATTTCAAGAGCTATCTTATTGTAACATATTTGATTAAAGATTAAAATTATTGAAGATTGATGTCTCCTCTCAATAATTATTATGTTTTGGAATTATTCTTATCATAAAAACTATCTTATTGAGACATTTGAATTTGAGAAACATTCTTAGGAAAAAGTTGAAAAAATATCTTGTTGTGAACGATTTTTATCAAAATTTTCTGTAGTTATTGAATTTAGGGATTGTATTGAGAAAAAAACTCCTACTACTCCTCATTTTTTCTCATCTACTATCACTATTCCTCCTCCTCCTTCGACTACTTCTGTTCAATCTGCTTCTTCATCTTCCTCTTGTTCTTCTTCTTCTTCTTCTTCTTCTTCCTTCTTCTCCTCCTTCTCCTTCTCCTTCTCCTTCTCCTTCTCCTTCTCCTTCTCCTTCTCCTTCTCCTTCTTTTTTCCTCATTATTCTTCTCCTTCTTCATCTCCTTTTCATCTCCTTTTTCTTCTCTTTGTTCTTCTCTCTTCCTCTTCTTATTCTTCTTCGTCTTCTCCTTCTTTTCCATCTCCTTCTCCTTCTTCATCTGCTTCTTCACATTCCTCTTTCCCTTCTTCTTCTTCTTCTTCTTCTTTCTTCTTCTTCTTCTTCTTCTTCTTCTTCCTTCTTCTTCTTCTTCTCCTCTTCTCCTTCTCCTCCTTCTCTTCCTTATTCTTCTTCTCCTTCCTTTTTTTCTCCTCATTATTCTCCTTCTTCTCCTTCTTCATCTCCTTCTTCTCCATCTTCTTCTCGTTGTTCTTCTTCTCTTTCCTCTTCTTTTTCTTCTTCGTCTTTTCCTTCTTTTCCATCTCCTTCTTCATCTTTATTATGATTTTTCATTCTCTACTCTTCCTCCTATCACCTCTTTCTCCTCCTGCTCTCTCTCTCTCTCTCTCTACTCTTCCTTCTATCCTTATTCCTCCACCTTCTTTTTCTCTCTCTACTTCTCTTATCTCTATTCTTCCTCCTCCTCCTCGACATGACTCGATGTGATTTATCAAGTTGACTGTTATTATTGTTTGTTTCATGTTCTCAAGTCTCATTTCTTTCGCAGAAAGAAGAGAAGCAAGTAAAGATCACCACAGCGCCCTCACTTATTTGGCGAGTGAAGTCAGCTCTACAATGATCTCACATCTTTTGGCCTATGGATTGCGCAATTATGGTAAGTCATCCATCAGATTAACTATAATTCATGATGAAATCACGATGAAAATCGAATTATACTGTGATACGATTTTACTATTAATATAAAATGAGTTTAAATTATATGAGCTGCACCCCGTGCAGCGCAAAGCGCCGCTCACTTGTATTTCCAAAAATTCTTTTGCTAGGTTTCACCAAGATTGGTCAAATATTTAATGATGATCAAACGCATCAACAGGTGAAATTTTTATAATCGGACCGTCAATTTTCAGTTGCCGCAGAAAATAGATCTGTGTGCATTGGTGCATTGCTATACTGTATTGGCATTTTATCCGGTTGTTTATGTATGATAATTCCAATTATAGCAGGATTATTTTAAAGTGTCAGAAAACAGCTGATTGATGTACGCTCGTTTACTGACGTTAAATCAGCTGTTTTCTGACGAGTTAGAATAATCCTGCTATAAAAGATCAGCTGGAGTTTCCGTTCCTTTGCAACAACTTTTTTACCATGTCTGCCATGGCCTTTTTTGAAGGTCGTCAAATTCTATTTGACCTAGGTTAGTCAAGACAAGACGAGATTAGTCACGTTTAGTCACAGTACTTCACATAGTTGCTTATGAAGCAACACACACAGATTAGTCATTGCATCGGTGTGTGCTGCTTCATAAGCAGCCATTTGAATTACTGTGACTAAACGTGACTAATGTCGTCTTGTCTTGTCTTGTCTTGACTAACCGGTGTACGCCTAGCCTTAGTTTTAAATTCAGTAGTTGCTATTCTGACTATCTGCAGCTGACAGCAGCTCTGCCGTATCAATGAAATCCTGCCTTGTACTGCTCCTGTTCTACTTGCTTGGAAAATTCCCTTTTATTAGAAAAAACTTTCTTTAAAAACTTGGTATAGCAGGATTCTTTTAAATTGTCATAAAACAGCTGATTGATGTACGCTCGTTTACTAACTTCAAATCAGCTGTTCTCTGACAAGTTAAATGGTCCTGCTATACATAATCATCATGCCAACAGATGATTAAAAAAAAATTGGAAAAAAATGGTTCCTGCAAACTTCGATTCTTTATCTATCTTTTGGCGCAAACCGCATCAAAATCGGTCCACTCAATCTTCTCCACGAACTTTCCAAAGTTGGACTCAAAATTCTTTTAATATATAAGATTATTCTATAAAATCATTGATGAAATTACGTTGCTTCTACGTATTTTGTATGATTAACTATGAATGATTAGTATAATAAGTGTTACACTATATTATGTAATTACTACTCTATATAGGTACCTATAATAATTTTAATTTTTCAACAGACCAAAACATACTGAGAGGTGGCTAGGCCTTCCAGGGACTCAAGACAATCTGCCTTGTGTGTGCTTAGCATATTCGCTTACATAGATTTCATTAGATTCAATTCAAAGAAACAAACACTTATGGTAGGACACTGAATGGTGAGAATGGATTATTTCTGAAACTTTTTTCTGTATTATTTTTCAGGTTGGAAAAGTTGTTGATATGGTTGTTTGCCTTCTTGGAATGAGACTCACCACTATAGACAACACGAAGCGATTGACTAGTTCTTGACAGGTTATCAGTATAGGCCAATAACATTATTCTTATTACTAAGTTGAAGTTTAGAAGACTACTTACTATTCACTTGCATTGATGATTTCTATCCGATATAGTTTTCAATGCTCTTAGTCAAGATTAGTCACGTTTAGTTACAGTAATTCACATAGTTGCTTATGAAGCAGCACACACCGATGCAATGACTAATCGGTGTGTGTTGCTTCATAAGCAACTATGTGAAGTACTGTGACTAATCTCGTCTTGTCTTGTCTTGACTAACCGGTGTACGCCTAGCCTAACACGTCATGTCATTTTTCACGTTGATTTTTATCATAGCCTATGCTTTTATGTATCTATCTTTTTGTATGCTCACGTAAGTTTGTGGATAAGTCGCTTTAGATCTTCCATTTTTTGAATTCAATAATAATTATCTAATGAATTTTTTATTAAATTTATTATTATGAATCAATATCTTATCTAATATCTCATATATTTATTATCTTATGATTTAAAAAAAATGCATTATTATAAATCAACAAACAACATTGTTGTTGCAGTATTTGTTTTCAACAAACATGCATTAATACAAACAAAATGATTGTTTGAAGTTTTGAAAATTGATGCCAAATTGGATAAAAATTAGTGGTTCTATGGTTTGGCTTGCTATCTCCATTTTGCTGTTGGAATTTGTTAGATTTTAGGGATGGATTTAGAAAAGAATGATGTGGTGTGAAATGTATTGAATATTATTATTATTATTATTATTTGTTTTTATTTTGAAATAAATCTATGCAATTTTCCTTTTGCAGTGGGATGAAAGAAAATGAAGCAGTGGTTTTTTGAAGATTGAGACCACCGCAACGCACTGAATGATACTGTGAAGCGAGCGAAGTGAGTTCTCATCGAAGATCTGTCCAGCCTCTGAACTTTGCGGCTTCGGTAAGTCATCTATTTGTGTTTTCAATTGATATTAATTTCATTACGCTGTTAATTACAGGGACTGTATAATAACAGTGAGGTCATTGGTGTGAATGGGTACATAACATTGTATTGGAATATTTTTTATTCCCACCACCGCCATACTTTTGCAAAATTTCTGAATTCGCATGAGATTACAGGCAAACATTAACCGATTCAATAAACAATCAGAGATGTTTATGAAACTTCTCCAGTTGTAGGTAAGAGTGAAAAACAATTTTGTCTATTCCACATAATATATTTAGAAAACAAACTCAAGTTCCGATGCTCATGGCATAATCTTCAGTTTCGGCTCAACCCACACTGAAGATGATGCCATATATATGAGCATCGAAATTTGAGTTTGTTTTCTATTAATATATATTAATATATATGTATATATGTGGAGTAGACAAAATTGTTTTTCATTCTCACCTACTATTAACCCATTCACCAATTTTTCAAACTTATTTCAAGAGAAACAACATCAAAAATAGCTTTCCTAACATTAAAAATTGTCTCTCTAATCTTGGTATTGTGTTAAAAGCTTGAAATAATGACAACTATCACTAGCTATGGCAAATTGTGGGTAAGAAGTGAATTACTCAGCATAACATGATATATGATTTTAATGTTGCTTGTCATTTCAATGCACATCTTATGGGAATTGACAAAAGTGTGGTGGATTTGTCCGAGCTAACCAATTAAAAGTGTGTCATCGAATGGCCACACTGTTATTATACAGTCTCTGTAGTGTTAATATACATGATCAAATTTGCCATACGATCCAATAAAATGAAGCAGCCTGACATTGAACAGCTGACTGGCAAAACACTATAGACATGTATAGCAATAGCTTGCTAGCAAATGTGAGCAGACAAAAGTCAGCTCTTCAAATCAAGTGCATTTTATTAGTTGGAATTCGATCAAGAATGAACGGTTTCACAAAATGTTGCGATAAATTAATTTTTATTTTTCGATGCTCTCCAGTTGCAACTTGTTGCTCCTCTTATCCTCTTCTTCTTCCCCTCCTCCTTCTTCTTCTCCTCCTTTTTCTCCACCTCCTTCTTCTTCTCCTTATTCTTCTTCTCCTTCTCTTCCTCCTCTTCTTCTTCTTCTTCTTCTTCTTCTTCTTCTTCTTCTTCTTCTTCTTCTTCTTCTTCATCTCCTTCTTCCTCTTTTCTCCTTCTCCATCTCCTTCTTCTCCTCATTCTTCTTCTCTTCCTCCTCCATCTTCTTCTTTTTTTTCGTTCTTCTTCTTCTCATTCTACTCCTTTTTCTCCTCCTTCATCACCTCCTTCTTCTTCTTTTCCTTCTCATTCATATTCTTCTCATTTTTCTCGTTCTTCTCCTTCTTCTACTCCTTTTCTTCTTCTTCTTTTTTCTTCTTCTTCTTTTCATCTTCTTCTTTTCCTCTTCTTCTCCTTCTTCATCTCCTTCTTCTCCTCATTCTTCATCATCTTCTCATCATTCATCTTCTTCTTCTCCTTCTTCTCCTTTTTCTTCCTCTTCTTCATCACCTTCTTCTCCTCATTCTTCTTCTTCATCTCCTTCTTGTCCTCCTTAATCTCCAACTTCATCTCCTTCTTCTCCTCATTCTTCTATTTCTTCTCCTTCATCTCCTTCTTCTTCTTCTTCATCACCTTCTTCTCCTCATTCTTCTTCTTCATCTCCTTCTCCTCATTCTTCTTCTTCATCTCCTTCTTCTCATTCTTCTTCTCTTCCTCCTCCATCTTCTTCTTCTTTTTCTCGTACTTCTTTTCATTATACTCCTATTTCTTCTCCTTCTTCATTACCTCCTTCTTCTTCTCCTTTTTCTCCCTCTTCTTCTTTATCATCGACATCATCATCATCCTCTTCTCCTTCTTCTCCTACTACTTCATTTCCATTTCCTTCTTAGTCACCTTATCTTTCTTCTCCTTCTTTTCATTCTTCTTGTTATTATTACCATTCTTCTTATTCTTCTTCTTCTTTTCCTTTTTCTTTCTCTCCTTTTTCTTCTCCATATTCTTTTCCTTCTCGCCCTTCTTCACCTTATTCGTCTTCTCCTTCTTCTTTTCCTCCATCATTTAATTCTTCTCCTTCTCCTCCTTCTTCCCCTTCTTTTCAATCTTTCGTCTCATTCTTCTACTTCTCCTTCTTTATCTCCTCCTTCTTTTCCATCTTCTTCTCCTTCTTTTTCTTATCCTTTTCATCTCCTCCTTTTTCTCATCTTCTCCTTCTTCTCAATCTTTTTTTCATTCTTCTACTTCCTCTCCTTTTTCTTCTTCTTCTCCCTCTTTTCCATCTACTTCTCGTTCTAAATCTCCTCATTTTTCTCCTTCTCGTTCTCACTCGCTATTTTTTTCTCTCTGCACAAATTATGCCCTTACCGGTGCAATGAACAATGAAAAATAAATTTTTGTTTCAAAACAGCTGATCATCAAATCAAAAGTTGAAATTAATGTGAGAATTTTCGGCTCACCTATCCCTGGATGTTAAAGCAATGACAAAAATTGAAACTTTGATCGCTCATTTCTCATCTCCACGATAATTTTTAACAAAATGTAAGACCTTATCAAACATCTACTCAATGGGATCTTTCAATTGAGACCTGAACGAACAAAATTGGTTGAAAAACAACGGAGGAGTTGAGGTCACAAAAAACATGTTCGCCTTTCAATAATATAGATAAAAGCCACTAAGTTGCCCACAGTGTGCTATCATAGACTAACCATATATTTCGATATATAAACCGTATATTTCGATTATCTCTGGTGCTATGTAATGAATAGTGCATGCCTAGTGTATTGACATCTTGGAGTCAGCTTTGCCTCTATAACAAAGCTACTGGTATATTTTTTTAACTAAGGCTAGGTGAACACCGGTTAGTCAAGACAAGACGAGATTAGTCACGTTTAGACACAGTAATTCACATAGTTACTTATGAAGCAGCACACACTGATGCAATGACTAATCGGTGTGTGTTGCTTCACAAGCACCTATGTGAAGTACTGTGACTAAACGTGACTAATCTTGTCTTGGCTAACCGGTACGCTTAGCCTGACTCTATGTCTTTGATTATTTTTCAATGATGAAGCTAAATGTTTTTTTTTAAATAAGTAGTTGGTTAAACTTGCAACTTATTTGATCAGGTATCACCACATTTCGTCCTGTTAGAAAACTCTTTGTAGGCTGAGGCTTACCTGCTGGTTACCATTGATATCTCATGCATTATTTGTACTACACATATTTAAGCATTAATTTGCAATTCCATTGCATACTAAACTTGAGCCTCGGTCCACCAAATGGTACCTTTGTCAATTTACTGAAATGTAGGTCGAGTATAGTGTCAGAGCTAGGTACAATGAACTTTATTGCAAGTGGGCCTAGGCCTACCTGTTGGCTGTCATTTTTTATTGTTTCATGTGAGTCTACTTGTAACTGAATATTTGTTTTTCTTGTTCTTTAGGAATTGAGGAGAGACGCACACACCACACACACACAAACGAAAGGAGGAGGATTGTTCGCACTCGATTTGTTGACAAAGATTATAGAAGAACAAAAGGAGCTTGAATGAAGTGAAATGATAAAAAATTGGAACAAGTGTAAAGTGTACTACGATATTGAATGGACTCAAATGTGGTTTCACTCGCAATGAACTAAGTTATCAATTTTGAATACTAGCAATTGAGTTTAAAAAGACACTATGAATTAATTTCTATTGAATTGAAATTGTTCTGTTTTATATGTCTATTGTATTGTGTATATGTTATGTTCTGTATGGTCTATTGTATTTTGTATGCTTTGTTTTTTATGGCAATAAATACAAACGGGGAGGGGTAGGGGTCTTTTCAGGCATCCATGCAGACTTGGAGAGGCCTTCGCAGAATTTCAAAAGGTAAATTAGCTCTGGGCCGATTTCAACTGTTCAATCAAGATTTTCCAAATTTTCATCTGGAATTTTTATCTTAAATTCTTCAACTTCTATTAATAATTCAATCAGTCAAGCGGCATCTTTTGAAGTAACCCGTTAAAAATTTCTTTTAATTGCTTTTCTTTTATAAATTTTCTTTTAATTGAATGAATTGACATGCTTTTCTTTCAGTTTTTTACTTTTAGTTGCTAAAAAGAGAGCCTCCAGTTCCAAAAAGTATTGCCAATCGCTTTTCTCTATAGTTGTCTATTTTTAATTTATACATAATATCTTCCAGTTCATATATCAGTTCGATATTTTAGTAGCCTATATTCCAGAAACCATTATCTTCTCACTAACGTGATAATTACGTATTGCATTCCTCACAGGGATACGAAGCTTAGTCTCGGGTAGTGTTTGCATTTTTTCCCATTCTAACTACTGCCGTTTTCAATTATTATCAAAAAAAGTGCGTAATTACAATTATTGTTAATGTCTTGTTGAACTGTTTAAATCGGTCCTGGCGACTCCAATTTGAAATTTTTTTCACCAATCATTCTTTCAAAACATTCAATCATTTACCGTAGGAAATGATTGATACTGCATGTCTAGACCATTGGCCGCTTCTGTTCTCTAGATATTCCCTCATCATCAATTTTTTTATCGAAAATCTAATTAACTTGGACCTTGATCAAGATCCAGTACTTGATCATTCTTTTCCTACCTTTTTTTAATCAAGTCTCTCCACCTGTCCTGCTTATAGGAGGAGAACCTTCCGTTCAAATCCAAGATCAAAGATATAATTTTTTTAGTCATTGACCATCTTGAAACGACCCTTTCCCATTGTAAAGTTTTTCTATTGGGTCTATTCGATTTCTTAGAATTTTCATTGTACAGAATATAGGCCTATCGGTTGATCTTTTCAAATAAGAAGTTAATTTTTGCATCCGAATCAAATTTAATAATTTGCTATTCAATTTCTTGAGTGCTGCCACGGTTGTTTCTTTTTTAGGAGATATTTTCCATCTTTCTAAAGTGTACCTATATTGTTCTTGTGTCTTTTTTGTTGTTGCATCTCTCAGAATATTGTCGGCTAAGGCTAGGCGTACACCGGTTAGTCAAGACAAGACAACATTAGTTACCGTTAAGTCACAAAGTTTGTTATGAAGCAACACACACCGATTAGTCATTGCATCGGTGTGTGCTGCTTCATAATCATCTATGCGAATTACTGTGACTAAACGTTACTAATGTCGTCTTGTCTTGTCTAACCGGTGTACGCCTAGCCTAATTCTCATCTCTCTCATGTTCCTCAACTAATTTAAAGTGTTTTGCCAATCTTTATAAATTCATGTACAGTAGGTTTGCCTTTCCTATACCTTCTTGCATCATTCCATCTTATAACCTTCTATGTTTTCATATTAAGTTAATCTCATCTTCCATGATCTCCTTCTAGGGTGGGCCTAATCCTTTATCACCCTTAACTTTCAAATCAATAATATTTTTCTATTTTTAAGTTATCAATGATCTCTTTCTATTTCTTGTTCTATTCCATTTTAAAATAAGATTTACCAAAACTTTATCAATTCTTTGGCTACATACTTATAAGTTTTTCTTACTCTCACTCACTCCTCTCTCACTCTCCTCACTCACCTAACTTTCTCTCCGATATATATTTCTACTGGTTAGCATTTGATTCATTTCAATTTGTTACTTCTTTTGCATGTTCCATCTTCCATGTTCATCTTATCCCACACTTACTCTATTAATAGCCTAATACTGTACGGTATTGTCATTTTTAATCATCTACCTCTGAATTCTATTATTTCCCACCTCATTCTTTATTTTCTCACTCTTTCCTCTTTTATTTGCACCTACAACTACTTGAAGTGGAGAAGGTAACTTACAGTACAATAAAAATCCTCTTCTTCATTATCACTCATGTTGGCTCTCTCATCTTCAGTATCACTCCTCTCACTTCTTATCTATTCATACTTTACTTCTTGATGTCCAGCTTTATCAATAATTAGGCCTACCTCTGATAGTATTCTAATTCTATATCCTCTCATGGGATAATCAGTTTAATTCCATCAGTAGAAAAAAGAATGGTAGGCTCATTCATTCACTTATCCCATCTTCATTCTATAAATCTCGCCTCTTTTTAACCTCACTATAAACTGCCCTTTCTTCTCATGTCTATTACTTTCATCCTTTGATTCATCTCTTCTCCACCCTTCTCTGTCGTTTCTTCTCCTTTGCACTATAGAGGGCTCTCTCTCCTTGTTGAAGTTAATATTTTCGTAAATATATTTTACTATTTTGATAGATGCAACAGCAATATATTTGTGCCAGCACTCAAATTTAACAAAATTTGCAACCGCAACCCCCCCAAATGGTCTATAAATGCACATACAGTACCTCTTTAGTGACGTAACCTTGAAAGTTCTAGTGTTTGGCCATCGAATCTTCACCATCGATAGTAATATCGATATCTAAAATTTGAAATTGAATGACAATGATTATTTTTTCAAATTGTCTTATTAAAATGCTTAAGCCAATTCTGAAACATGTACCAGTCGAAATTTTCCCTTTATTAGTAGAACATCGATGTCTAAAAAACATTGATATCGATACCAAACACTAGAAAGCTCTAGTTCCCCTCCCTTCTGGTATTGCAGGATTCTTTTAACTTGTCAGAAAACAGTTGATTTAACGTTAGTGAACGAGCGTACGTCAATAAGCTGTTTCCTGACAATTTAATAGAATCCTGCTACAGTGATGGGTGATACAGGCCGGCGTATCGTATAAGTCTGTATCGATACGCGTATCGTATAGTAGGGCATTAATGGATGATGAGTGGTGAAGGGATGTTTTTGTGTTGATACGGGGCTCTTTGTATCGATAGGCGATACGGTACAGGGCTCCTTGTATCAATACGGCCTAGTGTATCGATCCAAAATGAATCGATACTTTTTCTTTGTATCGATTTTCAATTCGGTACGCACAGTGAGAGGAGGAAATTCATAAAGAGGTCTTTGCGTAGTTACGGCTGGATTTCACGATACCAGTAGACGTTCAGGTTACCTGAAGCAGGTGAACTGAACCGTGAGACCACTTACTTGAACAGGTTGCTGGTGGTGTTGAGGCTATGTTCGAATTGGGTTTGCTT